>OU612044.1:44042802-45242802 GCA_914767935.1 Coremacera marginata | reverse complement strand
AATTTTTTCGGACTGAAGTTATTTGTCACGTTTTTTGTAATGTTCGCAGTAAATTTTTCACCTTTTGAACATAGTATTGTTATAATACATTAATTCTTAAGGCTCACACTTAGCTTGGAATATCAACGATTGCTATTTTTAATGAATTTTTCAAAAAAATACCTACAAAGGATTTCATACTTTTATACCGAAAATTCTATATCTTTATATATAAAATTCTTCAGTGTCAAGTGTTCAATTCAGCCCAATTTTTTAGACAGTTGACTGCTCATTTTTTCAAAGAATATGTTTGGAAAATTTGGTTGAAGTTGAGCAAAAGCCTATAGAAGAAGCTCGCTTAAAATGTGCCACGCCCCTGTCGCCTATATTCCAGACTATAGACTACTCATAACACAAAGAATATATTTCGAAACTTTGATTGAAGTCAGGAAAACGGTGTAGAGGAGTTCGATTATAATTAAATGTTACGCCCCCTGTCTAATTCAACTTTCTAGGCTAATCACTGCTCATTATTGCACAGAATAAATGTTGAAAATTTGGTTGAAGTTGAACAAACGCTGTAGATGAAGTTTTGCTGGAATAAAATTAAAATAAAAACATAAAATTTTGCGTTCAGCATAAATCCGTTTTGAATCCGTGTTGCTTAAAAAAACGTGTCCGTTGCAAATTTGCATTATTTGGAAAAAAACGAGTCCATCGCAAATTTGCGTTACTTTAAAAAAAGGAATTCGTCTCGAATTAGTATTTGAAGTCCGTTCTGAGTTCGAGACGGATCCGAAAAAATTAAAAAAGTGATTCGCGTTTTTCAGAGGAATTTCATACGCAAACAGGTCAGTGACTGATCCGAAACGCAATCCGTTTCGAATAAAATATACGAAGAAGTGAGTCCGTCTTTTATCCGTATTTTATTTTTTAGCTTATATTCTGAATTTCATCGTGACCAACAAACGAAAGTCGACTCAGGTGGTGATGCTGATAAAAATTATATATTTTTCTATAGCTGCCACGCCTCCTTATTGGCGTTACAAACAAAATGACAATGTTAATATACCCCTTACGCAGTACGCGTTGGCTAAAAAAAATCAAAGCTTATATGCAATACTTCAAGTCATTATATTTATTTTTGTAGAGTTTTAAGTGACTTTACCAAAAATTTCAAAACATTTTTCAAAAATTCAAGATATTTTTTTAATTTTTTCGAATTTTAAAACACTTTACCGCAGATAAAGTCACTTTGTATGGGAGGTAAGCGTGATTTATATTCGATCTGATAAGAAATTATACAAGAAAATGGAATTTTCATAACTTTTACTAGACTCTTTCAAGCAAGTCTTGAATAATCTATTTCTATACAAGGACTTTTCAAGTTGAGTTGGAATAATTGGAAATAATTAGGTGATATTGTTATATGGGGGTGTCATTTTTATTGTCGGTTTATGTGATTTTCTTGCAAGCAAATTAACAAATCGGGGCGTAAAAAGCTTCGCTTAAATAATCCTTTTTAAAGGCATCCTTTCATTAAAAATAAAACAATCTCAATCTTATAGGTTCAAATATTGTGAAAATAAAATCAAAATAATCTATAATAATTCTTGAAAGAGACTTCGTGAATACGGTAATTTTTGTGAATACATTTTACAAAGGTCCTTACAGTGAATTTTTAAAATGTCGCCCTTTGTAATACGGCGGCCTGTGCACCAACTCATGAATTTTCTGCTTTTATGCAAGTTTCTTCGCACACATACTAAAAAACAATTAATACAAACAAACAAACCACACAATACCAAAAAAATATTCTGACCTGCAAATCGAGATAAAAACTGACAATTCAACCAACCAAAGTAACTCAAAAACCTGGCATTAATATTTATATACCCTCTACAAAGCACTCACTATAACACACACACACACACAAATCAACTAACACAACACCCACAAAAAACTTCGAAATGCCATTCAGTATCCTTCACTCAATTTCTACATAACCTCAAATTACATTAGAAATTCTTATACATGTATGTAGAAACAAAATGAATTTTCTGGAAAATGCCGGCAGTAGAAAAAGTGGTAAATTGAATTGATGTAAGGCAGAAGTCATTGAAAGGAGTTTCTTGAAAAGAAGGGGAGTAGCATCGTAGAGTATACTCGTTATAAAGGTTAAAGAATTTTCTTGTGTTGTAGTTGAAAAGAATTGAATTGAGAGCTTGTTGAAATGGGTAGGCGTGAGCGTTTGGATAAATTCAGCTTGCATGAATTGCTTTTGTCCCATATTTGCTCATACATAAAACCGAAAAATTCTGTTTTGCAGTACTATGCTTTATGGAAAAAGAGTAAGAAAAATAACCAACTCTGTTTGGAAAGTTCTAGTGCAAAGAATAATTTTGCATATTTTTCGGAAAACAAATATAAAAACAACATTATATTCGAGCAGCTTGAATAGATTTTTAAAGTGTGCTCTTCCTGGTGAAAATATAAGTTCATAGTGATCCGAGAGGGGTAACATTAAATTAAAAGTTTTTTTCATTAATTTTAGGGGAACTGGGGACGAACATTCATATGGAAACGTGTCTGACTGCCTCAACCTGGCGAGGCCAGCATTATCCATGTCGAAATTGTCTCAAGTCGACTTAAACCTCCTCGTAATGGGCAACGGCAAGCTGGCATCAGATAGTTTAATGGCTAATTTAACGGCGGGTCACCTGGCCTTAAATAGGTTGTGCGTTGGGTCGGAAGCCAACCACGTAAGAAAACCATTTCAATTAAAAGTTTAAGAAATATGAGAAAAATTATCCTCAAATCTGATGACGACTACCGCAAACGAAAAACTGATAATGATTTACAGATATGCACCTGGAATGCCCGAACTCTTAATTGGTAAGGTGACTCTATCCATCTGATTAATATCTTGGAAAGATACAAAGCTGATATCACTGCAATCCCAGAAATGCAATTGAAGGAACAGGATTGCTCTCGACAAGCATCCTGTGATATCTACTACAGCAGCCATGCGGAAAAGCACGAGTTTGGGTGCGAATTTGTAGTTGGCAAGAGATTATGGCATCACGTCCTGCGATGAATGAACGAACAATTTGCCGTATCAAGGCTAAATTCTTTTATGTAAGCGTAATATGTGTGCATGCTCCGACAGAGGACAAGGATGATGAGATCAAAGAAACTTTCTACAAGCGCCTTGAAGACACCTACGAGCGCTGCGCCCGTCACGACACAAAAATTGTGCTTGGCGACTTCAACGCTAAGGTGGGCAAGGAAAACATTTTTGGTCAATACATCCGATAACGGAATGAGGCTAGTTGAATTCACCGCAGTACGAAACATGGTCGTAAGTAGCACTAGATTCAAGCATCTTTATATTCGTAAGACCGTCTGGTTGTCCCCTGACCAAAAACGCGCAACAAAATTGATCACATTTTGATTGATGGAAGACACTCTTCCAGTGTATTAGATGTACGCACGATCCGTGGTGCTAACATAGACTCACATCATTGTCGCAACTAAGATCCGTACACGTCTGTGCGCAGAAAAAACGCGCATAACCCTACACAGAGAAAGCTAGAGGTCAAAATGCTGCAATCAAAATGGATAGCCGAAGCCTTCTGCACTCGACTTTCAACTCCTGCTTCAAAAAAGCACGTCTCCGATTGACGGTATATGCGCGCAGTGGGAACACATCTCCCACTCTATGCGTGTGGCTGCACGTCTCCCACTCTATGGTTGGTTGTAACGTGTGCTGCTAAGGAGCGATACAGAGAGAAGATGAGGGACGAGAGACGTCTTTTCAGGCAGAAAAGCACGAGTGCGAAAAGGTTGAGATGTATGGCGACAGGAATGAGGCCCAATAATTCTTCGAAAAGATAAGACGCCTGGCCGATGGTTTTAGAACAGAGACGCTTCCTGCAAGGATGAAAACGGGAATCTAGTGACAGATATCCAGAGTGCTCTGAAGTTATGGAGGAAACACTTTTCTAGTCTTCTGAATAACGATGATGACAAAAATCCCGCTAATAGAGTCGATATCCTGTAAACCCCAATCATGGATGACAGCGTTAAAGTTCCGCTGCCCGACTATAATGAAGTCTTCACAGCAATAACATGGCTTAAGAACAACAATGCCGTGGGAGCCGATGGTCTACCCGCTGAACTGTTTAATAACGGAGGCGAAGCTCTATTTAAATGCATTTACGAGCGTCTATGCAGAATATGGTCAGAAGAATGTATTCCAAACGACTGGAACCTCAGTGTACTCTGCCTAATTCACAAGAAAGGCGATCTCACTATTTGTTCCAACAACCGTAGGATAAGCCTTCTAAATATCGCATATAAAGGTCCTGTCGAGCGTATTATGTGAAAGACTTTTCAGTGTGACTTCAGACCTGAAAAATCTACCACCGACCAGATATTCACGCTATGATAAATCTTGGAAAAGACCTTAGAGAAACAAATCGACACTCACCATCTTTTGCCTTCAACAGTCCTACAAGGAATCACCTATACATCACCATGTCTGAATTTGGTACACCTGCAATATAAAACAGGTATATGCCGGATGACACTGAGCAACGCCAGCAGTGCAGTTAAAATCGGGAAGGACCTCTCCCCCCCCATTTGTTATCAAACGAGGTTTTAGACAAGGTGTTTCCCTATCGTGAGCCTTGTTTATCCTAATTATGGAGAAGATCATTCGAGGTACTGATCAGAGTCAAAGCGGCACCATATTCTATAAGAGTGTTATGATGCTAGCGTATGCTGATGATATTACAATTTCGCAAGGAAATCGGATTTTGAAATCGGAAAAACTTCGAAATATTCTTAATGAAATCGTAACAAACATTTCGCAATCTTTCCGATTTCGGAATCCAATTTCGTTACGAAATCGTTAAGAATATCGTATGACGGGGTTGTCACGACTTCGTAACGAAATGTCGTAACGATTTCGTAACGAGTCTTAACGAAAATGTTACGAAAAAGTTAGGATTTCGTTCAGAAAGTTCGAAATAAAGAAAAGTTCACTCTGTTCGCATTTCAATATGTCGTACAAACAGTCACATAACGAAATTCTATATAAATTCGTATAAAAAGTGAAACTGTTTCGATATTTACGTAACGAAATTGTAACGATTTCTTTAAGGCAGCTCGAAATAGTTACGAATTAGGCGGAATTTCGACAAAGTCGTCAACTATGGTTTGCTGGGTACATACAACAATTGGTCTAAGCCAGGTCTGGGCACTCCATAGCTCACTGAGCGCTCTCTGTGCGTTACTTTTCACATGTACACAAAGCTTACAACACAAGAGAATATAATTTAGTCGTTCGCTGACTGTGATGCTATGATAACCTATGTCGCTTTGCGCTGCAAATTGTATGAGCTCAGTGTGCGCGATTTGAGAGCAAGACAAAATAAAATATGACTTTGTTAGAATGACCAGGCCTGGTCTAAGCACATTTGTCTAACGGTAAAGGTAGAAAAATGTTCTCATGCACACAACAAAAAATATTGATAAAAATCTTGTGGGTTTATAATTTTGACACACTCCGTGTCGATTCGATACCCAGCGGCGGTCAACGCAGAAGAGGACGACCGCATCTCCGTTGGAAGGACCAAGAAGTGGACAACCTGATGAAACTTGAAGCTTCCAACTGGCGCCAGCGAACGCAAAATAGAAATGGCTGACGCAAATTCTTACACCAGGCCAAAACCGACTAACGTTTGTAAGCGCCACCTAAGTAAGTATTCAATGAAAGAATGGAAGTCTTTTATTGAGCTTAATTCAATATATAATTTAAATTTGCATTGAATTAAAATGCTAAAAATGTATTATAAATTTGTTTACAAATTTTACTGGATTTTAAAATTTTTTCAAGCATTAGACACTTAAAGACGCAACTGGACAGAGACCCAGTCTTATTTTAGTCAATTATTAACGCTTCATTGATAGCCACTTGAAAACCATGTAAGTACCTACTTACAAATATGTACGCGTGCATAACAAACAATGTCTGTGTTTTGTATGTTTATATTTGTGCGTGTGTGGCTGCTTTAAGCTGTATTTGCTAAGTGAATAAGACATGAGTAACAATGGCTTTAACCTAACAACAACATCATAAGACGATTGACTTGGTTGTTCCTGAGTTAAGCTTGGCTTTGACGTAAACGCAGTGCATGGCAAACAGTCAACAACAACAGCACTGCACACACACACAAACGATGTTCATGTGCAAAACGGCAAAAGCTAGAGTCAAAATGTCAAGAAGTTAGCGTAGTACGATAAGACATGCAAGTCTATATGCGGGACAGCATAGAGAGTGACGAAGAGATAGAAGTCAAAAGGGCTCCAGGGCCAGTGAAAATTTAAGAGAAAAAAAAAACCATTAACAAAAAAGACAAAATACCCTTAAGAAAAGGAATTGGCTATAATTTTATTTGCACTTTAGTTTTACCTATTTTGGTCGTAAATCAAATACGTATATAAGCAACATTGAAATTGTTGGCAATGCTCTGGTGTTTAATGCTTCATACAGCGTGCTCCAAAGAAGCTATAAAAAAGTCAAAAAAACACTGTCGTGTGAATGGATCCGAGTGCACATTTATGCATGTTTTTGTAAGCAGTTTTATTGATTCCCTCCTTTCTTGTTTTTGTGGCGACTCTGTTGAGGATAACAAATGTAAACAAGCTGGATGCATAAATGTCATGCTTGATGCAGTTTTTTTTCTGCTGGACTGCTTTAAGAATGACAGACAGCTGTATACCAGATGCATAGATATACATATGTATGTGCATCAATTGCAACCGACAGCACAGCCCTGACAAACCTCAGAACACCAGCTTCAAACTTTATTGTACTGCGCCACGCCACCCTGACCAGTGCTGATTTAAAATTAATTTATTAGTCCTGCACTCAGGTATTGAAACGAAACAGCTTAACAGCAGCCTTGGTTCTTCAGTTCTTGCAAGTATGGCCAAAAATGAAATTATTCTTCAAAATATTCTTCTTTAGCCACTAAGTTAAGTGTTTAAATTGGAAAATGAGTGTCTGCTGGTGCTTAACCTCAAATCGTTGCTTGGGTCCTTCGCTGTTGGCAGTCAGTCATTCAATTTGAAGTTGAATAATAAATGGCGAATTACTTTAAGTGGGTTACTAAAACGTTGGCCTACAAGCATGCAATTTTTTCTGCATTTAGCTACTTTTTTACATTATGTGAAAGTTTCAAAAGGTCGGCGGTTTTGTTGCTGTTGTTGGTTTGCAGTTAAGTGACGGTGTTGCGCCTGGGCGAGGTACAAAATATGCAAAAACTGAGTGATTATTAGTTGGGAGCACTTGTTCCATAATTGCATCAAGTGTTGGATGTAAATTTGCAATTGTACCGGGTTTTAATACAGTTCAGTTATAAGATAATTTTTTAACATGACTTCAACTTAAATATAAATAGTTGTGAACAAATTTTTATATGAAAAAACTAACAACGAGAAAAAAAAATTAAAAAAACAACGTTAAATTAAAATTCAACAGTGGCAAAAGTAGGTGTGGAAAGTCTTGCATTTTTAGGCTGATGTAATTCCTCAACAATAATGGTAACGAGTTAATCCCTATGAGAATTTATTAGGTTTTTGTTTGTTTTAACACTTAACTGGTGTGCATGTTTTCGCATTGATCAGTCGTGTTGTTATTTGAGGCGTTCTTTTAAAAAAAACATAAACTTGTAACTACATTTTTGAGATGTACCAGTTAAGGGTTAACCCATTGCTGCCTGCACATAGTATCCGCTGGCCGATGTTGTTCAAATTCATATATGTTAGCGAGGGATACCTAGAATAGAAATAAAACAAATTTTAGGTGTCTACATGTCCGAACACCTGAGACAATGATGTAGTGAAATTTCACCCGTCCGGCATCAGGGGCGCCATAATTCTGTACATTGAAAGCAAACAGAGCTTATTTTATTATTATTGTCCAAACATTTATTTTTCATATTTTAACTTTTTTTCGATAATGGTAAACATTGTCTTCACTGTGTGGCAACACTAAGGTGTGTTGTAAAACAAAAATGTGTGGCAAATCATTGCATTAGCACTAAGCATTTATTCATTTATTAGCAGTTAATTGTGCAGTTAATTATGTCAGTAGGTATCATTGCATAACTTGAGTGATATCTACATAAATGTTCATTAACGATTCATTTACTTGATATAGACTCGATCCAACATACTACTTTACAATAGCTTAGAACTTTCCGAATCTATGCCATATATTATACATCAAAATGTCACAGACTCCAACCGCCCCAACAGCCTTTTGGACAGACAATTTTTAGAGAATATCTATTCTGTGAAGACATTAACTAGTTCTGGCTTATGCTCTCAAATACGCATAATAACCAAGCTTTCGTATAAAAATACAAATTGCAAGGCTTTTCATCCGTATTAAGAGTTTGGAGACATAGGCTTTGAAACGTTGTTTAGTGGCTTTCTTTGACGATGTTGCTAAAACGGAACTATAACAGAGTACTCCACAACATTGTTAACATCTCAAAAAATAGGCACCAAGGACAACCATCCCTATGAAAATAATTACCTATCTCTGGCTTATGTTCTTCAATACAATTAACCCACACTATGCATAATCTACATCAGCTTAAGTTATCGTACTAAGTCTAATAGGCTGTGAAAAGTTATTTAGTTGCTTTCCTTGACGATGTAATCAAAACGGAACTATGAAGAAATTATTCCACAAACATAGTTAACCCTTTGCCAAATTTGGACCGAAGGGCGTCAATATGTCAAACTGTGTGGTGCGTTATCAGAGTCCAGACAATCAATTTCAAAGAGGGAAAAAACAATTATTTTACACATACTTGTATTAAAGAATCTTTACTATATATCAAAGGCACCATAACATAACTTGAATGATGACTTATCAAAAATACTTCTTAATACAGACTCGATCTTTTATAGAGTCCGTCAAGCAGTCAATCACTCCCCAAGCAATTAAATCCAAAAAAAACCAAAAAAAACCAAAAAAAACCACACAAAATCCATAAAGCGAAGCTCCAACAATAAAAAACAGCACACTAATGTAAAACATGCAATAACAATAGAATTCAGCTACTACAGCTATATCGCACTCCCTCAGCATTAACCCATCTAAAGCCACTACCCAGTAATCATTGAAAAATATCTATGTTATGGATACCCGTGACCACAAACAAGTTAATGTTTGGTAAAATTTACCCACCAATAAATGGGTTGGGCTCAGGGACAACACAAGACGTAACAACTAACCATGCGTATACATAGATCTATTTACACAACTAATTTTAATCTACTTTTGAGTTGGCCTTTTGACAAATTAACATCAAAAACGCTACAATTGTTAACAAAGGAACTCATGCGACTTAAAGTAGCAGTAGCCATATGATTTGTTCTACTAAATGGCAAATAAATTAAGTTGTTAGCGTTTCTACTGCTTGTACGGTTAGTGTTAAAATTTATGTGAGAAAGAAGTTCTGGAAAATCGAATATACCTGTTATGAGAGTTATAAAAGTTATTATAAAAAGTTTAAAAAAAGCTTTATTAATAAAAAACTATATTTATTTACACCAGAATAAAAAAACATAGAATTTTCACAATTGCCTTTCATTTTGGTACACCTAGTGCCAGACAGATGAAATTTCACCCCCTTCAAGTAAATCGTTTATAGTACACAGATAAATACTCCGACTGATACCAAAATTTCCACAGAATATAGAATGCTTAACAAACTACATGTTCCGTAAAAAATTACTGGAAATTCAAACATCTTCTATTTTTTAAATGTTGTATGTTGTATGTTGTATTTAAATGTATTTAAAATGTTGGAGAATACTCAAAAAAAAATTTAAATAATTTTTACCATGGGTAAGAGCAGTTAAATGCGAAAACTTTAGAATATGGTTCAAGAAGAATTGAAGTCTCATTCATTATCTCTGACTCCACAAAGTTTCAAACAAAAAGCTCCGACCATTTAGTCTTGAACGCTAAAAGAAAAAATACTTATGAAGGGGTGAAATTTCACTCCTTCAGACTGGAATGGGTTAAAGACTTCCAGTTTTATTCTTCCTCTTGACGTAACATCCAAAAGTGAATGCAAGTTATTCATGTAACTAATAAAAAATTACAATCAATATGGGTTAACTTGAATTAAATAAATGTTACCTTTAGCAAACGATTTTCGCAAGTATGATTGTTGACTGAACACGATAAAGATGCTACAAACGAAGGGGAGAAACACATATATTAACTTTTTTTATTTTAATTTATTTTGTAATATTTTTTTCTTGCAATTTAAGAATTTAACATTCTATATGCTGTTATAGGTATGAATACTACCAATATAATATTAAGGTGTTATTTTTATTTCAAAATCGCGCATTTTTAAATCAAAAACAAATAAATTAAAAATTAGCAACTTTAAGCTAAATACGCACTAATCTCTTTGGCAAAGTTGAAATTTAACAATATAAATTTCATAATTGGCGCAATGGATTTTTATTTATTGTAAAGCATATTTAACGAAATAATTTTGGAAAGCACATAAAGGGACATTTTACCTAATTTTGTCGAAATTTTATGAATTTTTTAAGTAAGGATTGTGAAAAAACGGTTGGAAATATTTGAGTAAATATTTTTTTATTGTTTTACATAAGTATTAAAATTAAAAAAAAATTTTTGCTTTTTTTCGTGACGTCACTTCCACGACACACGTGCGTAAATGAAGCATTAAAAAAAAAATAGAAAAAACGGTGTGCAAGATATATCGAGCTAGGCTAATCTGAAACAAAAAAATGCTTGGTGAGAGTTTAAACCTAATGTTTAAAGAAAATGGCGGCTGCACAAAGTTAAAATTCAAAAAAGGCCTAATATCTTAGGACAAAAGAAGCTGTAAAAAAAAACTCGAAGAAACCAAATTTTTAACGTTTATTTTTTTGGAATAATGAGCAGTGATTAGTCTAGAAAATTGGGCGGAATAAGACAGGGGGTGTGGCACTTTAATTTTAATCGAACTCCTTCTATACCGTTTTTCTGACTTTAATCAAATTTTTTAAATATATTCTTAGGTCTAAGGAGTAGTCAATGGTATAGAAATTTTGGCGAAATTGGACAGGGGCGTGACATTTTAATTTGAAGCGATCTTTTTGTATAGCCAAATTCAATCAAATTTCCACACATATTCTTTGGAATAATGAGCAGTCCGTAGTCTAGAAAATTAGGTGGAATTAAACAGGGGGCGGGACATGACACCTAGTAAGCTTCGACCATGGCCGAACTAAGATGTTAGTTACTCTTCTTAAGCTCTTTTCTCTCTTCTTTGAATATACATTTTCTTAACGGAAATTTTTTTCGCGTGGGCTATGTCGCGTGAGTTATGGCAAATATTTTTTGGAAACTCAATATATATTTAAATAAGCAAAGTTCATCGGTAAAGTGGGCTTGTTATGAAACTTCATTGCATTCCCATTATTTAAAAATTAAAAACAAAAACGGGTTATATGGTAAAATTCGCTGAATTTTTACAATCTAAACGTGCTTGTAAAACACAGTTCCTTTTTTTTGTCGCGTGAGTTACGCCCATATTTACCACTGTTATTCTTAATTAGTTACAGGAACGACAATTTTGGTATATCACACCATTACTATTTCTTCTAAGGCATATGTATGTTACATAAGAAATTTTTTTACATTAATAACATGAACTTCCGAGAAACGAAGCTTTAAGTCGCACTCATGTCGCGTGAGTTACGATGGAAATGCCTAAATATTCTTTAGCATATTGAGCAGTCATAAGTTTAGAAAAGTAGTCGGGACTAGACAGGGGGGCGTAATACTTTAATGTTAATCTAACACCTACACCGATTTTCCGACTTCAACCAAATTTTGCACGTATATTTTTTGACACGTATTGGGGACAACCCAATCCGACTTCAATCAAATTTTCTACACATATTCACTGGAATAACAAATACTCCGTAGTTTCGAAAATTTGGCGGGATTAAACAGGGCCGTGGCACTTTAATTTTAACCAAATTCGACTTCCGACGTCTGACTTCAACCAAATTTACCACATATTTTTGGAATAATGTGCAGTCCGTAATCCAGAAAGTAGTCGGGACTAGACATGGGATGTGACACTTTCATTTAAACGAACTCCTTTTTGATAATTTTTCAGACTTTAACCAAATTTACACATTGGGTTCGACTTCCAATAAATTCCGTACATATATTTTTTGGATTAATGAGTAATCCGTAGTCTAGAAAAGTGGGTGGGATTTGACAAGGGCGCTTGTTGCTTTAGTTTTAATACTTTATCTCAGTAAATATCTGCACCACGGTATTAATATTTGGCATAGGAGTTGGTAGGATCTGGCCGGTCGGTAGGCTAAGCTTGTAGATCCAATTGTCAATAATTTGTGTTCAATATTTGCCAACACGCACAATAAAATTGATCGTAAGAAGCTCGATCAAAGTCCTTTTAAAGGGTGAAATGGCCAATTTGTTTTCGTAGGTAGGACCTGTTCCAAGCAACATGCAAAACGTGGGTTTGACTAGAATAGAGGTGTTAGAATGTTCCTTTAAAATTGTATCTCAGGTTTAAATTCATAATTCCACTATGCCCTAGTGGGCACCATTTCACTATATTTTTTTTTAACTTTCCTGATAGATAAAACTTTACGAGATTTTATTTAAAAAAACAAATGCAACAGAATGGATTTCTAAGCAATAAGGAACAATCTTCGCTCTCAATACTTGAGATTAAATTTTTTGACTTACCAACATATATGAACTTTGATATATGCTTCACAGTTCTAATGGTCCATTAATCCTAACGTTAAATATTTTATAATAAAAACAAAGTCTAAAAAATTAAAAAGGTGAATTGTCAAAAAAAGCCTGGAATAACGAACTACTCCATGTTGCACTGAATGTTAAATTTAATCATAGGCTTAACATAAATATTTTTGCAGGCTATACATATACATTTAAAGACTGCTAAATAAGGGCACCTCAAATTAAGTTTGATATTTTAGATTAAGTCCATGGCTTATACAAGACCTTCAGTACTTGTGTAATCCAAGTCCACAATTATGTAACTAAACAACAATTTTGGGGAAATTAATGTTTTAACACTATTTTGAATTATTTAAACTGCATCAACTTGAAAATATCATTCTATACACTTTTACTATACAGGCCATTCACCAGAATTTCTGTCTTGAACTAGAATAAAAAACTCAGTTTTGGTTTTTTATACATATAATTTTACTATTTTTAGTGCTTTTTTAAAAATGCATAAAAAATATACAGTGGTCACATTGTTAATTAATGGCCAATGCCATCCAGGTAATCGTATTTTAAGCCAACAGATAATTGCACTTAGGCAGGAGCTATTGTCATGTCATGCCATGTTCGCCCGATATAAGCTCCGCCCAAAAGCACTCAACATCCTCTACTTTTAATGGACGCTTGAAAAGGAAAGCAAAAAAAAAAGTGGTAAAAACTATGAAACGGAAGTGTGCGCGTTACGTTTTTAGTTGTTGTTGCCATTGATAACATTAACTATGCCACTTGTTATTGTTCTTGTTGTTGTAGGTAACTAGAACTAAAAATTAGTTTCGTTGTCTTATTTTTATTGATAATGTAGTTGTTTTTGTTGCTTAACTTGACAAACAACAAACTGTCAATGAAGTGATTAATGATGATTTTGCATAAATTGCAATTAGCAGAATGCGTTCGTTCGCTCCAAGTAAGCCCTACCAGTGTCTGGCGGACTGTCCACATACAATACAAGGCAACACTTTGTACTTGTTTGCTGGACTTGACTTCGCTTGACAAAAAAAATTGACTTCAGTTGGTCGCACTTGCTTGGATTATACTGATAAATGATAGTTGTTGCTATTGTTGCGCTCTGTTCCCTTTTTTCTGAACTTGCTTGGTGGGTAATTTTTTAAAATTTTGTTTGTTTTCTGTGGGTAATTTAATGATATTCTGTTAAGCGGTGACACTTTACCGTCTCGGTTTATTGAAGTTGCTAGTGGAGTTGAATGGCGGTTTACTTGGACTTTGCTAAACACTATGTTCATTATGGAAAACGTTGGGGTAGAAATGAAAAATGCATCAGTTTTTGTCTAAAAATTAGTTAAAAGTTTCATAAATTTTTAAAAATATTTTTATAGTAGTTCGTATAATAGTTCGCCTGCCTATGCTTTTTTGTCAATTTAACTGTTTTAATTTTTTAGGCTTCGGTTTTTTTACAAAATAATTAAGGCTAGGATTAATAGACCATCATTACTTTGGAGCATATATCAAACAAAGTTCACATATTTTGGTAAGTCAGAAAACTCAGTCTCATGTTTTGAGAGCGATGTTTTGTCGTTGCAGTAACGAGTTACCCCAGTGTGGCATAAATGTTACTGTTTTTAATTGCTTATATATTGTTGCACTTGTTTTTTTTCATAAAATTACGTATAGTTTTATCTATCACCCGGAAAGTTTAAAAACCCAATTTTCCACCTGAGACATTTCAACTGTAAGGGCATAGTGGAATTTTGAATTTTAAGCCTAAGATAGAGTTTTTAAAGAACATTCCTACATCCCTTTTCTAGGCACGCCCATGTTTTGCATGTTGCTTGGAACACATTCTATCAACTAATATGCCAAATATGAATACCATGGTGCAGGTATTTTCTGAGATAAAGTATAAGAATTAAAGTTTCATGCTCCCTTGCCTAATTCCGCTGTTTTTCTAGACTACGGACTATTCATTATTCTAAAGAATATATGTACAAAATTTGGTGGAATTTGAAGAAATAGTGTAAATTTGGTAGAAGTCGGAAAAAAGTTGTAGAAAGAGTTCGATTAAAATTAAATTTGCACCCCCATGTCTAATCCCGCCCACTTTTCTGGACTACGGTTGCACATTATTCCAATGAATATATGTGGAAAATTTGGTTACAGCCAGACAAATTTTTAAGAAATTCGTCAAAAATTAAAGTGCCACCTCTCATTTTAGTCCCGCCCAATGTTCTAGAGTTCAGACTACTCATTATACCAAACAATATATGTGAAAAATTTGGTTTAAGTCGTAAACTCGGTGTAGGTATTAGATTAACACTTAATTGCAACGCTCCTCTGTCTAATCCCGACCACTTTTCTAAACTCATGATGACTCATTAAATTAAATAGCATACAGTACACAATTGATTATGTATACAACTTAATGTTGAGCTTGTAAATATAAGCAAGGATTTAATATAACCGCGGGCAAATTTTAGTAGCTTTTTCCTGTATTGAGACTCCATTTTCTATAAAAATAGGACAGTATTTTTTATATAAACGGTTTTAATTCATAAAAAAGAAGGATATAACATAAAAAGATTTTCCATAAAAAACTAGACTAAGCTAAACGTTTTGTTGCGCACTTCAATAAAAATTACAAATTCGTGTGAAAAAAACAAAAACAAAACAATGATTAAAAGCCGTTATTTTCTTCTTTTTTCCTTACAAGAAATGTAAATATTATTGAGGGCAAAAAATATCCTTGGTAAATATAACTGAGGGTTCATATAACATTTTCCAAATTTAAGACTGTAAATATAGACTCAACATAATCAAGTGTAAATATGATCAAATGTGTACTGTATGTGCAAAATTTGGTTGAATTCATACTAACGGTGTAAGAGAATTTCGTTTAAAATTAAAGTGGCACGCTCCCGGTTAAATACCACCCAATATTCTAGTCTAGAAACTATTCATTATTCCAATGAATATGTGTAGAAAATTTGGATGAAATCGGAAAAAAGCTATAGAAGAATTTCACTTAAAATTAAAGTGAGTCGCCCCGGTCTAATTTCGTAAAAATTTCTAGATTATTCATTGAACCAAAAAAAAAAAATTGTTTGAAGTCAGAAAAACGGTGCAGTAATGTAATTAAAATTAAAGTGTCATGCCCCCTGTCTAATTCCTCCCAATTTTCTAGACTAATCACTGCTCATTATTCCAAAAAATATACACTCAAAGAAAAAAGGGTTTATCGCCAGTTTGCCGCAAGCGAACTTCGTTTATCGTGCTTGAAAACGTTTTTTGCAATGGTTTTAACAGTTACGAGAAACAGAAACAGTTTCGGTGAACGGATTATTTAGTTGCAGGAAATGAATTTTGTATGTCATAAGCGGGTGCGATTTTCAATTCCTGCAAATGAAGAATTTATTGTTGTAACTTAAAAGTTCGTTTGTAGGAAACGAATTTCTTTTCTCATAAGCAACCATTTTAATTAATAAAAATTTGTTTTCGGCTAATAGGTATAATATAGCGAATATTCGTCAACTAAAAATACAATAGACTGTGGTGAAACAGGTTAAGCAGAGCGCGCAGTAAACTTGACATCGACGGAGTCAAGGTTCGATTCCAAACGATGGAAGTAAGAAAGTATATTTTTTTTTCAAATCATATGTAATGTATGAGTTGAAAAATTGTTTCTTCCTATTTTTTTTCTTTGAAGGCAACTGAATATTCGTTTGCGGTAACAAAAGGTCGCAAACGAAGTATAATTTGTGAATTTTTCAGTTGCGGTAAACGAAAAATTCCTTGCATGTATGTTTAAAATTTGGTTGAAGTTGAATAAACGCTGTAGAGATTTTTGTTTTATATTATAGCGCCACGCCCCGTGTCTGACTCCGCGCAATTTTATAATCAACGGACTACTCCTTATGCCAAAGAATATGTGTGCAAACATTTGGTTTAAGTCGGACAAACAGTGTAAAGGGAGTTCGATTAGAATTTAATTGACACGCTCTCTTGTCTAATCCCACCCACTTTTGTAGTCTTAAAATATGCAGTTTTTAATTTTAAAACTTTCTCTTGACAAAATAATTTTTCATTGCTCAGGTAAATTTTAAAATTTGTCACGAAAATACAACTTTTGCTGCTTCAAATAAATTTACATCATGGTTGCAATAAAGGTTAAAATTTTGATTTTAAATGTTATTCATAAGAAAAATAACGCAGAATATTGTATTTTTGTTAGTTTCTTCTAAGATCTGAAGGTCTTGGAAATTTTCGGGCTATTAAATTTTTTTTTTCGCTTTTGAAATCAGACAATACGCTAACACTTATTTTAACTAATAAAAAATTAAAGTATTTGGTTTTAAAAATTCATCTCACTTATTTACTAAAATGCATAAAAGAGTGCAAAACTAAAATTAAATTTAAAAATCTTTTTAACATAATTCAAAAATACTGGGATACCCTGATACAATAGGGGTATTCTCTATGTCTAGTATATGGCCACTGCACGGTGCAGGAATAGAAAATATACAATCGGGCCAATGTTGTGGCATTTGTACGGATTGCGCATTTCCCATCCTTACCGTGCAACGGCATATACTAGACATAGAGAATACCCCTAATATTTGAATGCCTTTTTGCACACCTACCTGGAATTACTTAAGTGTGAAACCAAAAGAGTGATTTAATCGAACCATGTAATATTGAAGGCAACACTTATATAGCAGCCAAAGATTCAAAAACCATATCGCTACCTTAATACAGAAAGGCCCTATCTCAAAAGGCCCTAAGTCAATAGGAGAAGGAGAAAACTTAATAAAAAATTAAGTTCTGTAGTTTCGAACTTTTTGTAAAGAAATTTTTTTATTAAAAACTATTAGTGATGTAGCAATGTTACAATTCTTTTTACTGTAGAAATTGCAGAACTTTGTTTTTTATCAAGTTTTTTTCTTCTCCTATAATGTAAAAAAAAATGAGTTAGGGCCTTTCTATATTAAGGTAGCGATATGCTAGATTAAGCAAATTTGCACAAGCATTATAGAAGTTAGCTTCCTCATGGCAGATATATATGTAAGTTCCGTCATTTGAAATTTCGGTTTTGGACTCTAGATTAAGAAACTTGAAAAAATCGATAAACCAATCCAAAAACAAGTTTTCTGTAGACAGAAACACGAAGATTCTCACAGCAAATATTCCAATTTAAAATATTTTTTCGACTTGACTAGTACTGCTTAAATTGATAACACAGTGTTGCTCTCTAATGTTGCTTTTTAATCCCTCGTGTTGTTACTTAATGCCACTCTTATACATTTGCTCTAATTACACGTTACATTAGCGACTTTTTCTATTTTGCGTCTTTTTTGAGCGTTTTCTCTTGTAAGGCATCAAAGAAAATTTCTGTTTCGCTTAGCAATGTTGTTGTCATTAAGCTATCGCTTAAGTCTTGCTCTCTATTTAAATTCTTAACAAAACAAGAAAACGTTGAATTCGTTTCTTGATGCCTGAAACTTACTTTGAATAGAATTCTTTTACTTTGCAAAATATTTAGTTGTTCTTCTTTTGCATTTTAAGACTTGACTTAATGGTTGTTTGATTATCTTGTTGTTGCTGCTGTTCTCTTTTACACTATTTTATTTTAACAGATTTTCTTTCCTAGCCTTGTTTTTATTTTCCTTATTTTTTATTTAGGAAAATTCTGTGTTAAAAATTGTAGGAAAATCTAGATTTATTATTTTTTTTTTGTCTTTTTTGAAAAGTCTCCAACTGTAAGTGCCACTTTAAAATACTTTGGAAAAAATAATGACACAACACTTTTTCATTGTTTTCTTGGTTTGGTTATTTTATTAGGGGGTTATCCATAAACTACGCTGACGGTTTCTGATTTTTTTATTCCCTCCGTACACTCCGTTGACAGCAGTTGTTGTCTCTCCACCCCTATAAAGTCAAGTTTTTAAATAATGTCAGAAACCAACGAAATATAGGCACAAGCAAAATAGAGAAAACCCCCTGACCCCCTGACCCCCTGACCCCCTGACCCCCTGACCCCCTGACTTGTTTGAGTATATTGATTAAGTACTTTTTATAAGCTTTTCTTTTTAAGCTGAACAATGCTAAACATGTAATTCCGGTGACAATGTATTATTATAATAACATTTATGCCACACCCCCTTTTACCGCCCACAAATCAATAAATATGCTTTATCACTAAAACTACTAGGTCGATTTAGCTGAAATTTTGGCAGTAAATATCTTTCAAATAGAAGATGGGACTTAGGAAAAAATGTTGCCACACCCACTCTTACAGCCCACAAATCTATAAAATGCTATATCACCAAAACAACGAGGCCGATTCAGCTGAAATTTTGGCAGTAAATTTTCTTCAAGTAGAAGATGGGGCTTAAGAAAAAATTTGGGCACACCCCCTTTAACCACCCACAAATCAATAAAAATGCAATATCTCCAAAACTACTAGGTTAATTCAGCTGAAATTTTGACACTATATTTCCCTCAAGTAGAGGATGGATATTTCTCTCATGCTTAGAAAAAACAGTGTTGCCACACCCAATTTTACCGCCCACAAATCAGTAAAATATGCCGATTCAGATGAAATTTTGACAGTAAATTTCATTCCAGTAGGAGACGCTTTCGAAGGTACTTGAAAACCCAGAACGCACTGGATAAATCGGCTTATATCTTGAATCGGCTATTAAAAAAAACTAAGCAAATGCCAGACGATAGAAGATGCTTAGACGATAGCACTGATATAAATGACCGGTTTGAAGTTTAAAATATTTTTCAGTGCAGCTTCTCTTCTCTCGCCAATACTGTCTCACTTTAAATTTTGCCGACCACGGATTTAAATCGTTAAAATAAGAGGGAAAATTTAATGAGGCAATTGGAGCGAACGAGCGAAGCTCCAATGGGCGCTTTGTTCCACAAGCTTTAACGCGATCAGATTTCAGCAATGCGTTGACCGATTTTAAAATTTTTTTCATTGATCAGTTCTAAAACTCAGATATGACGAAGCCCAAATTTGATGAACTCAAAAAAATTTTAATAAAATCAAATTTATAAACTTCAATGCAAATAATATTGACATCTTCAATATTTAATGTGTGTTGTAATTCGCCGAATTTAGTGTCCTCAACAATTTGGACTTTTGAACTGACGAAAGCGCTGCCAGTAAACGAATTGGTGTTTTTTCATGTTTTTCTTTGGTATTTTATTATTGTGTTTCTTCATATTCAAATAATTGTTAAAATTGTACTTTTTTGGCGGTGTAATTTTTCTTGTTGGCTTTTTGTTGTGTTTGCAGAATATTGATGGGATTAGATACCAGCCATGAGCTGACCTCTTTTAACATTTTTTTCACTGAACAGTTCTTCCCCCTAAAATAACAAAACCAAATTTTAATTAACTCAAAACATTTTACTAAAATCCAATAGATAGGCTTAAACGCTAATTACTAATTTCTTATTGTGCCACGTGCTTATATAATTCCTACAACTCTCTTATGCCATCAGTATCCACAGATTACAAGGTTTAACTCTTAATCAAGCTGTTGACGATATTGGAGAAAAAGAATTTGCATTCGAAGTTGCATATGCTGCACTCTTCAAGGTTCGTAGTATCAGTTTGCTTTTCATCGAAACTGCTTTTTCTTATAATCGCCTAAAAAAAAAATAAAGATAAAAAAGGGTTTATCGAGAAACGCCGAGTGTTTTATATCTTAATGAATATGCACTGGGGCGATTCAAAAAAGTCAGCTATTTCTGAGAAGAGATTCCTGTAAAAACTGGAACTTTTAATATTAATATTTATTTCGACGGCGCGCATCGCGATTTTCTATTTTTCATATAAATAACAAGGAAACAATTATATTTCAACTTCTGATTTTTATATTTTAAAACCAATAGACTGATGTAAATGACTGAAACGTATCTTAAAGAAAATTGAACGTTCCACACTGGGGCCGACCCATATAAATGGTGCTCAAAATTATAAAATCCTTTTTTTTCCATCAAACTCTTGATCTATTGTTTTGCTGAAAATTTAGTCAACTTAACCCATTCTTTACAATTTTTTAACCCACTGTTAATTATTTTTTTAACCCATTTGTGAGCAATATTTTTTAAACGCCAAATACGCCAAGCTCTTTTGATTATGTTATTGTACAAATTATAAATGCTTTAACCCATTCTCGACCTTGGCTTAACTCATTGATAACTATGAATTATACCATTATTTACCTTTTTTCTTAATAAACTTACACCGAGGAAGTTTTTAAATATTTCAATATGATTTTTGATCAATTTAACTAATTGACAGCTTTGTTCGCTCACTAGAGACCAGGGTAACATTAATTAAACACAAAACTTTGTTTTTTTTTAACTTTATTTTCACTATAAAATTTGTTATTTAGTGTTAAAGATTCATATTTTGTACATAAAAAAATTAAACCTCAATATAAAATATTATAAGTTCGAAAAACAAATTAAATAAAAAGTAAGGATTTAAAAAAAAATAAAATAATTCAAAAAGTTCTTTTTTTAGCAGAGTGTTGAACTACAGTTGAAAATATCTCTTATTCCTCAAGATCGGAATCGATCCAAGCCACGTTGAACCTTTACTATTTGTTGAGGGTTCTATTAAGTCCATTGCTTCAGCAAAAAAAGATCTACGGTTTGTTACAACTGTCAATATGCGAGAGCAAGTTATAAAAGGATCTGAAGAAACAAGTAATCTGTTAAAAATGCCTTCTAAGTTGTCAACGCGGCTTGTCTTTCTGTTATAGTTTCCTCTAAAGTTTTTAAAGCCCTTGTTTGAACATTCTAAGGGTTCCTCTGCCCAATGGGTAGCAAAACTGCATTGACTATTTTGGTCCCATGAATTAAAATCTTATGAAGTGTGGTTGTCCTCGAATACCAAGGGTACAATTTTATGTATATGCTTGCTGTCTCTAGACAGAAAGTATTAGATTTTTCTACATTAGTTTTGAATCCAGGACTTATTGTAATATTATATAGAGCCTTTTAATCAAGTTTTTGTCCACGCCAATTATTTCTGAGCTTTTTTCAAAGTCTTAAAAGAATATTCGACCAACATTAACGTTGTAAGCTTTTTCAAAATCCGGGCTTTGGCATGTCAACAATTAGCATTTTGTTAAAAAAATCTTTTTGAATTTTTTTCTTATTTTCTTTACTGGCAGCTTGTATCCAAAGTCTGATCCATGCATGTAAAACTGATAAACCAAAAGAGAGGAATTCATCATTGACAGGCCTCGATATCATATTTTCGATATCGTTATATTCCTTGCTTTTGGCTCCGCATAAATAGCACACTTGTGCTGATTTGGTATCAGATAGAGAATTACAGACTACTACAGACTACTAATACAGATTGCGTCTATCATTGTGAAATGTGGCTTGTGTTCAACAGTATAAAAATGTCCATCAAGAAAAACAATGGTTGGTTCTAAGCAATTAATTTATTGACATAGCGTCATTTGTATTTAATTACTTGTGTCCTAGTGTCTAAAAAAAAAACAAGTAGCAGAAAACGTAGTAGACAAATTTGTACTACATAAAGTATTTTGTACTACGAAAAAAAATGATATTCAGGCAACTGCGCCATATTTATATCATTTCAAAAATGCTCTTTTGCTTTCCTCTTCAAATAAGGGTATACATTCTTATTCTTGTGAGAAGGCGTTAAATATCTGGACAACCTTATACGAGAATAATTAAATCATGATACAATCGATCATGATTTCTCTACATTTCACTAGAACTAATGATCAAAGTGAACTTTTCAAAATGATTTTTTTTAAAAAAGGAGCAAAGTGATTTTAGTTTTGAACTTGGATTCTCAATAAGGAAAGATCATATTTTATTCCAGTACTATCAGAATCAAAATCCCTTTGCGCCTTTTTGAAAAAAAGTCGTTTTGAAAATTACATTACAAAAAAAATGAGGTTAGTTTAGTTTTTTGAAAACTATTCATTGTTCAAAACACATAATTCGATAGTAAATACTACAGCAAAAAAAATACAAATTTCATATTAACTAATGCAAATTAAAAGAAAAAATTATGAAATCTACCACCGTTTGTTTACAGTAACAACTTGAATTGCTAATCCAAATTTTTCAGTTGTAAAAAAAAATCAAATAAAAAAAAAATTAGAAAGTGGCAACTTTAAACTTGCATATCTCCCAGCAGAAATATTCTAGAAAGCTGAAAAATAACTATGAAATGTAGAATTTTACGGAGTATAAAACTGCGTTTTTATTTTTGCAAAAAAATCAACCATGAACGCGCTGGCCCCATTGTGGCGTTCTACAAAACTGGGCCTTATCATTTTTTGATAAATTCATTCAAAAGTTATTCAAACTCAATAGTTTGAATAGTTTTCTTCAGTTTTTGGTAAAATCATAAATATTACAAAATCTTCTTTAGAAATTCAACGAATTGTGATTTCCTGTAAGAAAAAATCATTAAAAATATTCCAAAATTGTCAAGTTTAAAGTCTTAAGTTCTACATGCTTATCACAGGCCTCGTTTATATTATTTAATAAAATAAAAAGGCTTTTTCATTAATTCTTTCTAGAAATTACGGATTTTCCAGTCAAGGTATTATGAAAGGCTTGATAAGCTTGTCGATTTTTGAATGCTTTTTTTATAATATTCGGTAAAAATTTAAATGATTTTACCGAACCCACCAATCACCACCAAATTTTTATTGGCCAAAAAAATTAAAATTTTCCATTAAAGTGTTGGTAAAAAAATTACACCACAAAGAAGATCAAGCCAAGACATTTTCTTGTAGGACTAATGGTTTTGAAGATATAGTTGTTTTACTACACGTCCGAATGACAAATTTTGATTTATTTTTAATTTTCCACTGTGATAACTTACGCAAATATTTCTACTTTTTTAAGTACTATCGACATGAAAAGCACCAAATTTTTACAAATATGTGAGTTTCAAAAAGAAGACCAATTTCGTCAAAATATTTTAGGAGCATATTCTACACATATCAAAAAGTAAAATACAATTCAGAACATTGCCTTGAATCCTGAATCAAATTAAATTAAAACATTTGTGCAGGTACATGACATATATTCCTATACTACCACCTCCCGCTCAGTTTCAGGCCTACCAGTAGGTGTTTTATTTTCTGCTATTACCAGCAATAATAAGTATTAATAAAAGACCTCCCCGCATATCGTCGAAAAAAACCGTCGTAAGTAATGATGATTACGCGTGCAAAGAGATAACGTTATATTTTCAATTCATTGCGAATTACGTATTCGCCAAGAATACGAATGAGCAGAGGGGCAAAACGCATCATTGCATTGGTGTTTCTTACTTAAAATTGGCCCATACATTACACGCCTGGTAAGCCATGAAAGTGCCATGCCAAGCAGCACAACGAAAAGAAATAAGTAAAAAAAGAATACCAACAAAAATGATTGATTGAAGCATTTCGCTCAATTGAAATGATGGAATTTCACGGTTTTCTATGCTGTTGGTGCAGTTTGGCAGGGACGCACCCAAAAAAGTTTTAAGTATCTTTTTTATAGACTTAATCAAATTTTTCTATTCATTTAATAATTTTTAGTGGATAATTTCTGTTCTCTTATTTTGAGTCATTGAATTTGAAGTGTCTTCAGTTTTCGCATACACATCGTTTTAAATATTTGGGAGAGCTAAACAATTGAGTATTTCTCCTTAATTTGTACTTCTTGCGTGTGATTTGAGCAGTTAACGAAAATAAACGATAACTTACCATATGTTAAGTTTCTGTACTGTAAATTTTAAAGTATAGTAGATTAAAGTTCATTACATTATCCTGTAGCGTTAAAGTTTGTGTACTCGAAAAGAAACACAAACAATGCACTACGATGATGAGCACATATACTACCATTCCATAGCGTTAGTTATACTGAAATAACCAAAGATGTAGCGTTTTTCGAGAAAAAAAAAATTATTGAATTATTGAAAAATTAAAAAATTTTAATTATTGATAAATTATCGTTAACGATATCCAGCATAATCATGTTTCGATAATTTTATCGTTATATTTATAGTTTTAAGGAATGCGCGAAATAATTATTCAATTCTCACAACCCAACATGTATTTCGGGACGAAACCCTCCTTTACCACCAACAATTCGGCGACTGGTGGCTCAATACGAATAGGAGAACCATGGACAAGGCGTTCATTAGAAATAATAAAGGGCATACAAGATAGTGTGCAAGAAGATCCAGAAACATCAATAAGAAAAAGAGCGCAAGAGTAAGGGCTTTCCTTGCGGTCTGACCTACACTTATTTTCATATAAGAAAGAGTTAACACAAGAGCTCCTGTTGCATGACAATCAAAAACGGCTGGAAAGTTGTTTAGGTCAGACGAAGACGGGGAATTGAAGATCCAGACAAGCGCACGTATATCCGCGTAAAATCACTGCATGGTGCAGAGCAATGTCCCAATTCATTGTTTTTTCTTTTAAAAAAGACAAACGTAACGCAGGTACAGTCAACGGCGCACGCCACATTTTTGGTACCCGACACATCGTCGATCGTATCCTATATTTTTAAAGGCTCTTTCGAATAACGTCATTCATTTTTATATAATATGATGTATAATATGTTTCTGCATGTTTCTTAGAAACAAATAATCATAATTGGTTCCACATATAATTTGATTAATTAATGCAATTTTTCTTTATATATATATTTGATTCTTAACATTATTTAATTGTACCTTAGCACTTGTTGTTTGAATTTAAAAACAATATAATTTGTTTTAAAGAAAATATGTTTTCATATAAATATATTGTAATTATAAATGGACTGAGAACACTTTTAGTCTATTACTATTTGTTTGCTTGGAAATATAATTAAGTCAAGAATTACATTAAATATTCATGTACAAATATATATTAATTGGAGAATACATAATTTAATTGCAGTCAAGCAATTATTTTCAAAACGATAATTAAGAACAACATAATATTTTTACCGATGATTACACTATATTTACTTGGAAACATATTTTAGCAAACGAAATGCCAAAAGTTGTTCACAGTGATTACAAAATATTTGCTTAGAAGTAATTGTTGGTTTAAAGCAAACAAAATATGTTTAGAAAACAGCAAATAAGTTTTTCTCGGATTTAATTATGTTGAGAAGTAACCATATTGTGTTTATCTGACATTACAATAATTTTTATAAGCACACATAAGCACACAAAAGGTTCTTCAAAACTCACCAATTTTTACTGCTCAACCGCCTTATTTTTCTTTTATTTTGTTTTTTATTTTATTAATTTGAAAACACAAACACTTTTAATTTAAACCAACATTTCAGAAACACTTTTCACAAGAGCTAAACTTTTCAACACGTTTGGCGCGGCTGCTTGAAACTTAAAATTACGCCAAGACTTGGCAACTGTTAAAAGCAAGCGCATAAAGCAACAAGGTTTCCGCTATTTTTCGTGCAAGTGCAAAAGAAACAGATATATGTATGTCTAGACGAAACACATAAAAGAAAGGAGTTCTGTTTGTTTTAAATTTGCAGAGTTCTGTTGTTTTTGAGTTTAACAGTAATGCAAATATATTTTTATTGTGCAGAAACACACAATTCTATTTTGCCACAAGCATATTAATGTAGACGTTAGTTTTTTTAGCTAAAGCAATTATATTAATGTTGGACACAACTGATATCTTCGCATATCGAAAAATAATGCTATTGAAGCAAAGTTCTTAATCATTAGGTGGTTTCCTCTGAATATTTTGTTTTTGAAACCAATCATATATAACAATATTTTTTTTCTTTGCGTGTATGTGTTCGTTGTAAGAATGTTACTTCAAACGGACATTTTCAACTAATATTTAAGCTGATAAATTAAATTTAGTGGCGGCCGTGGCGCAGTGAGTAGAACCCTGGTTCGAGTCCCACCTGACACAGAAAGTTTTTTCGATTGAATTAATTTTTCTGTTCGGCCATCACCTCTCTGCAGACAATGGCAAACCTCAGAGAGTGAAAACTGCCATGAAAAGCTTCTTAAGAACATAAGCCGTTCGGAGTCGGCATAAAACATGTAGGTCCAGTTCTCGATCATTTGTGTTCAAACATTTCACAACACAATTGATCATAAGAAGCTCGGCCAAAGTCCTATCAAGGGCTGAAATGGCCATTTCGATTTCTATTTTTTCTTTTTTTTAAGTTTTTGAGATTATCAGCGTTGCTACATCGCAGTAGTACAAGTCCTTGAAAAGACCACGAAAAATTTGATGAATTCACTTCTTTCGAATGGCAAGTTTTCGTTTTTATGCGTAAAAAATATTATTTTCAAAAATGTACATTAATCGGATGAGAATCATGGACATTTTCCCTATTACTGTACAAATTTTATATTGCGATGAAAGGCGCAGGCAAATTATGTATCTATATAATCAATGCTTTTATTTTCAAGCAAATTTTTCTTGGAAGGAGGGGGCTTAACACTCAAAATTTCCCTTATGTGCCAGCCTTTTCTTCTTAATGGATCCCTTGAATGGTGGTTAATATAACCATCAACGGCAACTCAACATGCTTGACCGGTCCAGCGTAGCAGTCGAACAGGTAGTCTTTTGGTCACTTAGTAGGTCAGTGAGTTTGAACCATTTTTTTTTTCTTCACTGTTGCCATTCATTTATGGCAGATAAATTGATTTAATGCCTTCCAAGCTATTTTTGGTTTCGTGATACCAACGCGAGAGCTACAACAAATAGCTAACAGTCTCATTGGCACTGTTAATATTCGGATATTAGGTGAAACTTTCAATAAGTTCAATGGTTTCATTTTGTATGTAAACGAAGTACTTGCTGATAAGAATTTAAATTAAATTTCATTATGAAGACATTTCTTTTGAAACAAGTCTAGTTTAATGAATCCGCTTAAGTTTCAAAAAGTTGCTTGGTACAAGACATGGCAGGATCATAATTGTCTCATTCGTATCAGGCAGCATTTTTTTTTTTAGATTATTATGGTATATAAAAAAGGCCACTATACCCCCTGTGGTACAAGCAACCCCTTGAAATTCAGCAGGTTCATTAAAGTAGACTAAATCCTTCCTTTTAAATTGCTCTTATTAAATTTTTACCAATTTTACTTTAACTGGAAATTTTGTCGTAGAAGTAGAAAAAGTTAGAATATTGTACAAATCCTTTACAAAAGCGATGGGCATTCTGTCACTTGCGGGCAATTAGCTTTCTCTGCCACTATGCGTTTCATTTGGCAGCATATAAAACTCTTTGTTTGTTAGTATTAGAACGTCCACCAATGCTTTAAAAGCAAGTGTAATTGACAGAGTATTTAAAATAAATTTAAACTAAGGCACATTTAAGCAAAACGCTCACTTCTTTTTCCACCTGTTTACTTAATATTTTGACCGAAACGCCTTAAGGAAGTTTCACAAATTACATAGTTTGACTTAAATTGTTTTTGTTCGCAAAACTTTTTTACAAGGTTACAAAGTTCTTTTCTTGCCTTATTTGTTGATGTCTCTGGTTATTCCTTTTTTTCTGCAGCAGCATTCAGCGTCAATAGCAATATCAAAGTTAAATACTTTAGTCAGTTTAACCCTTCACATTTTGCAGTAAATTAGTTTAGTTTTTTTCAGGGAAATGTGAGTGAAAGAGAAGAGATTTAATAAAAAGTCTAAATTTTCAGTCGACTTATTTTAGTGGGCGTAAAGTATCCAAGATGTAAAGTATGAAACCTTTTTCACTTTACCGAAAGTGTCGATGAACGCTTTATGAAGTTCTGTAATAAAAGTGAGTTTTCTGAAGTTAAAACATGGCATTTATTATATAATAATTATGAAAGAAGAGTGAAATGATGAAGAAAAATATTAATTTCTTCTAGTTAGACGGTTGTCGTCTCTTTTTTTAAAACGGTTTTTATGTTTATAAGCTAGAATTAATTGGGATCTTAACCCATTTCCTCACAAGCGCCAGATTAGATGCTGATTAGTATGCAGCCAATAAATGTAGTAAAAATTAACAAAATTTAATGTACTGGACTATTATTGAACCTGAGTTAAATGTCTTTCAAAATTCCAATTGCCTTTACCTGAGTTAAATCAAGTTACTAGCGATCCTCTCCACAGACTTTCCTATCACCAAGTACAACTCTTTAACCGACTTCAAAAAGGAGGAGGTTCTTTTAAGCTTTAATATTGATGTTTTTAATTTCTTTTGATTAGAAATAAAGAGAGAAATATAGAAAGATAAGAGCGTAGAACAATGGAACAGGGGACGAACCTTCACATGGCAATGTGTCTGATTGCCTCAACCTGGCGAGGCCAGCATTATACATGTCGAAATCGTCCGAAGTCAACTTACACTAAAGGTCTACAGAGAACCATCCATTGTACAAACAGATAAAACAAGTAAGAACTTGATATTATTGGTAAAAATACAACAACGAGTAGAGCTTAAGGCTGCGGCCAGAGTGAATGCAGATGCAGACGTGCAGACAGGCAGGTTTGCATACAGGCACCAGTACGACATAACTGGCTTCATACAATTTCATATAAACCTGCTCAACGTGAGCAGACTGACAACATGCAGACCAGTACAGGGTGTACGAGAAAACAGGCTGCCACTGGTTTATCGTAACTGATTTTAGTTTTTTTGTGCCGTTTTTGTTATTTTTTAAGAAAACTGTGTTTTTAGCACAATTTAAGATTAAGAAAGCAATAATAATATTCAATAATGATTTTATAACAAATACTCTCATTCTTAACAATGCCTTCTTTCGCGCACCCAACTCTTCAGTTCAAGGAAATTTACAACCTGCTGTTCCTGCTGTTGTTGGTGTGTATGTAATTGCTTTGGATAAGCGTGGCATAGAATCCATGCAGAGAAAGTTTTTTTATTGACGACAAAAGATAAGCAGGTAAAAAAGAAAACAAATACAATCATTAAAAACAATAACCAATTTTTATAAAATACTATAATTTTTATAAAATATAATAGAAATTATTATATAAATATTTTTACACTAATATGAATTGTTTCATAAAAATATGCTTAGAAACACAGTTTCCTAAAAACATTAAAAAAAAAAACGACAGAAAAACCCAAAATCAGCTACGAGAAACTAGTGCCAGTCTGTTTTGTCGTACTGATCGTACGACAACTCGTACTGATCTGTCCGGATTCACTCTGTACGGCTTATTTGCTGAGCAGGTTACTGCATGTGCCTGTCTGCCTGCCTGTCTGCATCTGCGTTCACTCTGACCGCAGCCTAACTTATGCTTACATGTTTTGGATTGAGCAGAGAGCGTATCATCTCTTTCTCTGGCTCATTGTAGTGTAAGCTTTTTTTTCTCTTTATCGCCTCCACTAAGCAGAGTAACTGTTTTAACTCTTTTTAAATGGATATATCCATTCAAAATGGATATTCCAGATAGCTGTCTTTGTGTTAATCTCGTGCTTTTACTTTTTCTATGCTACTAAAAAAAGTAATGGTGTAATGGATTTGGATTCTGTAAAGCGATAGCTTTGTATGAGGTACTTGTGCCACATTTATTAATTTTAATTTTTTTAAGTTGTCGACAAAATGCCTAGCTACGTTTATTTTTTTATGAAATAAATTTGAAACTTGAATGCATTGAACTTATATAAAGTGTCCCTTTTATTTTTTTATTGAAATAATTCGCTCTTTATTCTTTATGCTTTTCAAGTCACATATCCAGATCATGATACAATGATAAGGTAGGGCCGCTTCGCTGAGTGCTCTCACGCGTCAACGAAGAGTGGATAATGAGAAGGAACATATATGTCAAAACGACGAATTTCGTAGAAATTGCAAATGAAGAAAATATTTTATGTTTCCAAGTTGCAAACAGTGCGGTCGCGGGTGTTAAATTTGTGCTAATTTGAGTGAAAATATTATAAAAAAAGTGTAATAAAAACTATAAAATGTGAAAGAAGCCTTAAAATTGCATAAAAAACCTGTAACAGTTTTAACCTAAAAACAACTGCGAAACGTGAGCATAAAGAAATTCGCTGATTTTGACACCAATCTCGCTTTATTCTGCTTTCTACTCCATTGCTCTCCGAGTCGACCCTACCTTATAATTCTGCCATGATCCAGATGTTCCAAGTAGAGATAACAATATTACCAATATATCTGTTTGTTGCGTATGTTCTCAAACTAGTATTCTTGATGCTTGATAATTTCACATACATGTTCTATCGTAATGTAAAAGAGAAACAGTTCATGCATACTCAATGCTTAAAGAGCGAAACCGATACAAGTTGATATAAAAAAAAATAACAACACATAACCATGATACAATGATAAGGTAGGGCCGCTTCGCTGAGTGTTCTCACGCGTCAACGAAGAGTGGATAATGAGAAGGATCATATATGTCAAAACGACGAATTTCGTAGAAATTGCAAATGAAGAAAATATTTTATGTTTCCAAGTTGCAAACAGTGCGGTCGCGGGTGTTAAATTTGTGCTAATTTGAGTGAAAATATTATAAAAAAAGTGTTATAAAAACTATAAAATGTGAAAGAAGTCTTAAAATTGCAAAAAAAAACCTGTAACAGTTTTAACCTAAAAACAATTGCGAAACGTGAGCATAAAGAAATTCGCGATGAACAGCTGATTTTGACACCAATCTCGCTTTATTCTGCTTTCTACTCCATTCCTCTCCGAGTCGACCCTGTCTTATAATTCTGCCATGCACATAACTACTATGCTTGGATGGTTCTTTGCAGAGCTTTAACTCACACCTCCTAGTGGTGTTCCCTGCGAAACGGCAAACTGGCATTCGCCAGTTTGGCGGCTAATTTGAGCGGCGGGTTACCTACACTGAAAAAAAGCATACTTTAAAATTTAACAAAAAATTTTAAAATACATATTTAACGCGCTTACGTTTCTAAAAAACAAAACTAAAAAGATTTTTTCATTTCATTTCTTCAAAAAGAAGAACGAGAAGAAAGATCTAATTTTTTTGCTATTTTTTTTCTAAAAATTCGTCGCTATCTGAGATTGAATTAAAAAATTATTTTCAGTAGGAATGTGGAGGGACCCAAACCGTGCGCACATTCCATGCTTAAGGTCCATGGTGCGACCCGCCGCTCAAGTTAGCCGTCAAACTAGCGGATGCCAGTTTGCCTTTGCCCCGGGAACACCACGAGGAGGTTTGAGTCGACTTGGGACGATTTCAACATGGATAATGCTGGCCTCGCCAGGTTGAGGCAGTCAGACAAGTTGCCATGTGATGGTTCGCCCCCTGATCCCTGCAACTAACTGCTTTCTATAAAAAAAAAAAATAATTCCTGAAGATGCAAGATATCACGTTTTGCATACAAAAATGAAAGAATTTTTTTTAATATGAAGAAACTACTTCATATGCATATCTTATATGTCAGATTTAAGGCCAAAGTGTGTTTTATACAGGGTTTAAAGAACTGGCAAAAATTCAATTGCTTTTGCTTTTGCATAATTGTCATTGTTGTAAATGCAACAGCAACAGCAACAGCAATGAAAATAATTTGTTGCTTTTCATTTCATTTTGATGTTGTTATGAAACTGTTGCTTTCATTTTGGTTTCGTCAACTGTAGCTGTTCATTTCTTTTGGTTTTGGTAACTGTTGCTTTTTATTGTTTATATGCCACACACTTTTAAGGAGGATTACCATTTAAAAATATGTTTTAAATAGACAGACAGTACTTAAAAGGGGATCTTAAAAGGGTGGGACTTACAATAGGAAACTTAACGAAATAATTGAAACGGTATGTCATTGTTTCTTTTTTGAAAAGCTTTCACATTGCTTAATTAATCATTCTTGCTAAATATTTTTGTCGTTTGTTGTTGTTTTTGTTAATCTTCAGCAAGATCAATACAATAAATAATACATAAATATTACAAAAAATTGTATTACGACTATACAGGCTTACATATACGGAGACTAATGCGGATAATAAATTCGAGTTATTTATCGAATTAATTTTATGTATTTTTTATATGAAAAATACATTTTGTTTGTTAAAATTTAAACTTTCAATTTAATTAAGAATATATTTAAGTTCTTTACTGCAGGAAAAATAATATTTTTATATTATTCCGTATATGTTATATTTATATTTTACATTTATTTCCATTTCTTAAACATTAGATGGAATTACATTTATTTCTTACCAACATAAAAATGAACAAGAACAACAAATCCATCACCAAATATATAAATAAAAAATTGTACGTCCACACTTACGATACTATCGAAACTGTCTTTATTTTTTTTTTATCAGTTCATTTGGACTGACACATAAGGAAAAAAGAAAGTAAGGAACGAAAATAAAAGAACCAGACTTCACAAAGATAACTAAATTATTTACCTAAATAAAGCTGCAATTGTATCTTAAATATTATCTCTGATGCATACACATATTACACAGATATAATAGTTGTTTTATGAATAAATGTATGTTCAAATTATTATTTTTCCATTGTTTAATTTCTATATCATAAAACTTTAGACGAAACTAAAACTAAAAAACTCTTAATTAATTATGTTTGCATAGCTTTGCAAAATTTGAATTTTTTTTTTTCATTTAATTTGGAATAAATAAACATTTTAAAATACGCACATTTTTCAAAACAAAAAACAATGTTGCGAAAAAGTATCTAAAAGTTACAGTGAAAATAAAAATGAAAAAAAAAATCTAATACTGAACATCGAAAATACTGCATATAGACAAAAACTCTTATAAGCTGATTTAACGATGCTTATAATTGAATAATGCTATTAAACTACTTCCTTCGATAACTACGACTTTTTATGCAAACAACAAAAACCATACAAAAAGTAGCAAATACAAGAAAAGAAAAAGTCAGCACGTGTTTGTTTTTCGAATTTTTTTCTATATCATTTAGAAAATTGCAAGGCAAAAAATATAGGTAGTAAAAAAGTAGGGTACTAAAAAAGCTACGCCCAACCGCGTACATTAGCAAAGCAGCAGCAGTACCTCATACCGCTGCAACACACTCCAATGAGCGATAAACGTTTGAAAAATGTAAACGTCATCATATTGTTACCAAACAACATACATAAAAAGTGAAAAAAAATAGTAATAGAAGCCATGAAAAGTTGTGAGGCAGTTAGTAGGAGCTTCTAGAGGGCGGCTAGAAAATTGGAAAATTGCAAAGTACAATTGTGTACACAGCCGGAAGGTTGCCACACCAAAGGGCTGCATGGATGTAGATATTGTGGATGTGCATATAATAAAATTCGCAATCTGCATAAAACAGTCTTCACTATGCTATTTTGTTGGCTGCGTGCTTGATTTGTCTTCGAAATCCTATTTTGATGAGATCAAAGTTTTGCGTACTGCGTACTGTGTACTTGTGTACTTTTTTAACTATACGGCAATGCATTGAGAGAGGAGTTTTAAATTAGATGAATAAATTAAATTGTAAAATTCGATAAGTAGGTTTCACATTGATACGTGTAGTTAACATCCATAGAGAGCTATATACAAATAAAAAAGATCATGACGGTTTTCGTAAAACGTGGCACGCTACTTTATGTTGAATCTTACTCCATTTACACGGTTAGTCCAATTTCAACCAAATTTCGCACATATGTTTTATAGGTGCCGTGACATAACACCCACCGCCATAATGCCCAAAAACGATTTGGGGATTATGAGCCAAAAATATTCGCCCACAACACCCAAAACTATTTTGGGGATTATAACCACTCCTGCATTAGGTTATAAGACCCAAACATTAGTGACATAATTAAAACCCCGTACAAATAAAAAGGAGACGTTTGGTACAAAGGAAATGATTAGGTATTTCTTGAAATTCGCACATAAGCCCCAACGGGTGTTATGACCACTTGCAGTGCGATCAAATCCCCAAAATCAGTTTGGGTATGATGGCCGAAAATTTTGTGGTCATAACCATTTCATCGATTTTGAGGATTATGTCCTTGGATACTATGTCCAGGCACCTATTCTATAGTATAATGAGCAGTTTTTAGCCTACAAAAGTGGGTGGGATTAGACAAGGAGGCGTGCGAATTTAATTCTAATCGAAGTCCCTCTACACCGTTTGTCTGAATTCAACAAAATTTCGATATATCTTTTTTTGTGTAATGAGACAGGGGCGTGGCACTTTACCTTTAAACGAACTTATTGAGGGTTCTTCTTATGTCAAACAAATTTTCCACACATATTTTTTGGAATAATGTGCAGTCCGTAGTCCAGAAAAATAGGCTCGATTAGACATGCAGTGTGGCAGTTTAATTTTAATCGAACTCCTTCTACAACATCGACTTCCACCAAGTTTTGTGCATACCATATATTCTTCGAAATAATAAGTATTCTGTAGTCTGGAAAATTGAGCGAACTTAGACAAGTATTTTAAAACTTTATCTTAATACATATCTGCACCATCCAAATATCATGGTATTAATATTTGACATAGGAGTTGGTAGGATATGTTCAAAGCAACATGCTTTGGCATGCACCAGGCAAACGTGGGAGTGCCTAGAAAAGGAGAGTAGAAATGTTCTTTGCAAGCAATATCTCACGTTCAAAATTCATAATTCCACTATGCACTTATAGCTGGAAAATTTCAGGTGGAAAATTGCTTTTTCAAACTTGCCTGGTCATAGATAAAACGGCTCCCAGAACTTAAGCCCGTTGAACTTACGCCCGAAAAAAAAATGGCAAAAATGTCTGAAATTTTCCATTTATAATCCGGGATTAATTCCTAGAAAAAAATGCTCGAAATTTCTGGCGATAATGTCTTTTTTCCGGTATTTGTGTTGATAAATTTTGTGCCTTTTTCTAAATATTTTTAAAGGAAGAAAGAACCTAAAAATAAGCTTATAACTTAGACCAGAAAAAAGTCGGGCCAAATAAAAAAATGAAAAAACTGCCGAATTTTTGTGTACCTAAAAGTAAAGAAATTTCAAGCTCGTTATGATAAAATGGATTATCCTTGTACGGAAGGTAAAAAAACAAAATTCCGTATGAGGGCAAATCATTTTATCACAAAATAAACACCATTTGGACCTTATCCGGACATAATGAAAATGGACCTCTTGATCATGGAATAACATCAAAAACAAATAGAATGAAGGGAAACTTTACAGATATTTTCACAGGCGAACATTAATTTACTACTCAAATCTTTCCTCTTATATTTTGATAATTTTACATTGAATCTGGATCAAGGAATCTACGTCCGAAAAATTTTTAAATAAATCCACAAAAACTGCTGAAAACTTCTAGCGTAGTTTCTTTTTTTTTAGGCTTAATTTCCCAAACATTCGGGCGCAATTTCCTTCTTTCGATCTCAATTGCCATTTCAAATTCGGGTGTTTTTTCCAAAATTCAATGCTTAGTTCAATGCATAAGTTCATCGGACGTAAGTTCTGGGAGCCTTAGCACTGGCTAACATAAAGTTAAAAAATTTTTGCTAAAAAATCCAAAAGTCTGCCTTAGATTCATAACTGAAAGGGTCATAGAATTAAGGTAGCTGCCACCTGCTGATTTGACTTAGAAAAAACGATATTCGACGCCAAAACCAAATTTGGTCTGTGCAGACCCAGTTGGCCATCCTAGGGTTAGTGGATTAAATGCAGGACACACTTGGATCACCTTGTTAAAGGGAAATTTGGTCTCTAAATTTCTCTAAAAAAAACTTTTTTTCACTTTTAAAAATGCATTTAAATTGTTCAGAAAGTGAGGCAAAAAGAAAATAAATAAGTCAACTTGTTGCAAATTTGTCTCCAAACAGCTGAAAGCTAGCAAAATCCTTAAAGTGAGCCAAGGTCCTTTTTAAGGTCATATTGTTATTAAATTTTAATAACATCACTCAAATTGCCGCATTATAAATTTTCATTAAGTTCTTCTTGCTACATTGTTCAGCATTCTCTGGCCAACCCACTCGCTATTGTACTCGTTCAACTATATCCGGCTTAGTTTGAATTCATCTCATAAATCATTATTGAAATCCTTCGTCATCTGAGAAGAATTTTATGCTGCTTTTGCTTCGCTGAGGGTATGATTTCAACAAGGATAATAACTGTGCAAGGCTTTGCATATATTTTGACGAGGATATCTTGGCAATGTTATGACTTGCTTGTATTGCTTTTGTTTTATTCTTCTGAAATTTGCTTTATTTCTTATTGTTTTTTGTAAGAATAGTTTTATTGCGTCTCTGTTGATCCTGTTAAAAGATTTGAATTTAAATGAATGCAGAATAATTTATTATTTTTTTTTTCCTCGCTGCAGTTGTTGTGCTGTTGCTACTACTTTAATTTCCACATGAATAAAAATACTGTTAGTGAATCCTGCTGATCGGCGCTAAAATGCTGCATTTATGGTTTGGTGCAGTCATTCATGCTGCCGTTATTACAATATCCGGTGATTTTTAGTATTGTATCCGTTGTATTTATTATAGCAAGAAATGAGCAGAAACAATAAAATATCTTAAAGCATTTCAAAATAACATAAATGCACAAAATAGCGAAAAGAATAATGATGATAATAATGGTGATTGTAAGGATGATTAATTATGTGAAGCATTAAGTTGAGCATTAAGTTAATATTATGTTTATCGTTATTCTTGTAGGTTAAATTCAAGTGTTGCAGGAGGAATTATTTTAGTTGTCTGAAGAATATTTCATATTTTACGTGTTGTGGATAAAATTGCTTTCAGTACATCAATATAAAAACAAATCAAATTTAACGATTCGACGCTGCTCTCCCCAACTCGGATTTTTTCTGGCCACTGCTTGAAAGATTTTAAAGAAAGACCAACTGGTGCAGCAATTGAAGCCATCAGACCATCGTTTGCGTCGCACGTTTGGTGAATGTACTGAAAATCAATTGAAAGTTGAGCCACATATTTACCGTGAAATTATTTTCAGAGATGAGGCACATTCTGGCTTAACGAGTACATAAATAAGCAAAATTGCCATATTTGGAGTAAGAAAAATCGTGACGAGACTCTCTAGGCTCCCTTACATTAAAAAAAAGTAAGTGCCTGGTGTAATTTGCATGTCGAAGGCATCATTGATCCATACTTCAAAAATGGAGCCAACACTACCGTCAATGGTGAACGCTACATCAAAATGATTGTGCGAGTTTTTGGTTCCCGACATCAATATCAATCGTCTAAGTTCTAAATGGTTCCAGTAGGATAAGGACAAATTTCTGGTGACGTACTCATATCAAGAAATAAGCCCGTCAATTGGTAACCTAGGTCATGTGATTTGAATCCGTTAGACTACTTTTTATGGGGGTACGTCGGGTCATTGGTCTATGCTGATAAACCAGCAACGACTGACTAGTTGGAAACCAACATTCGGTGCGTTATTGGCGAGATAAGACCGGCTATGCCTAGAAAAAGTGGTGCCAAAAGTGAAAATAAGGATGCAGCCTCGGTGGGCATATGTTTGAAATTGTGTTCAAGCACTAAATGCCATAAAATTTGAGAACTCATAAGCAAAAATATTGGCCATTTAATTAATTTTTCTGTGTTTTATTTGACATAAATGCTTATACCTGTAAAAAACAACCAATTTAATTTACTAATTTAAGGCTAAGGGACAAATTTTTTAACCTGTAAGTTCACTTCTCCAACTATTTGAATCGAGTTGTTCATCTTCGTTTAGTCAAAAAAATAAAGGTAAGGGGTAAAAATTTTGGGCGTTTCTTAAAATTCAATAAAAAATAAAAATATTTTTAGTGTCCATTTCTTTATTTAATGTTTATTAATAGCTGAATTGAATTTATTAATAGATGTTTATTTATTAATAGTTTATTAATAGATGAATAGCTGAGTGGCGGCCGTGGCGTAGTGGGTAGAGTGTGTGACTCTTACGCCAGAGAACCGAATCGCCAGGTTCGAATCCTCCATCTGACACAGAAAGTTTTTTCAATTGAATTCATTTTTCTGTTCGGCCGTCACCTCTCTGCAGACAATGGCACACCTCAGAGAGTAAAAAAACTGCCATGAAAAGCTTCTTGAGAACGTGGGCCGTTCAGAGTCGGCATAAAACATATGTAGGCCCAGTTCTCGATCATTTGTGTGCAAACATTTCACATCACACACAACACAATCGATCATAAGAAGCTCGGTCAAAAGTCCTTTCAAGGGCTGAGATGGCCATTTCGTTTTTTTTAATAGCTGAATTCCCGTGGCACTGGATCAGATCAAACCTCAGTGGAACATTTTTAGTTCAACTGTATTACAATTTGGCTGGTTTGTTGTGTTTCCATGCACAACATCGAGTCGAGTTGAACTCGTCAATGACCGCATTCAGCGGAATCAAATGTTGTGAACTATTACGATAGCGATACCTTAGTGAGCGATGTTTTTCTCTGAATGTGTTTTTACTCTAAGTAGAGCCCTGCATGAATATATTCATAAACTGAATATACCCTGATTCTTTGTTGTAGCAGTCACGGCAAGCAAGGCTGCAAGCGAATAAATATAAACAACCGGTTGTGTAGCAACAGGTCGTGTAGCGCAAGAGAATAACTTTTTATTTGTTCTCTGTTCTCTTTTCATACACTTTTGCACTGAGGTGAGCTTGCGATCTACGCGTTGCTTCAGTTCTTTCTCTGAGTACTTAATAAACTATATGAATACTCAGGAATCTGCTGCAGTGACCTGAATAAGAATCAGGTATGTTAGTTTTTCCCCGCAATAAGCTTTATGCTATTCTTAATGCATATTTGTGTTCTTTTTTGTTGCTTATTCGCTACCTTCGATACAAAAAAACACAAAAGCTGTCGAAAATACTTTATATCGGCCGTAGCCGAACTCCTAGAGGGGTCAAATATAGAGCTGGTCCTATTATTTTGTGCTCCTCTACAGTTCTCCCAAACATACCCACCTCTTATCTACTACCCTTCTTTGGCTCCCCATACAATAAACACAAAATCTGTCGAAAATAGTTCTCAACATTTCTCCCGAACACACCTACCCCCTACCTACCACCCTTTTTTGGGTACCAATACCAATACAAAAAACATCGTTCTACAAACGAACGAATAAAAAAATATTTGCTAAATATTCAGGGTATGAGCACTGATATTTTTGTTACTTTTTATTGCTTTATTTGCTACCTGATGTTGTTAGTAAAGCATCGTGCTCTTATTCTCTTTGTTTCTTATACCTGAATAAGACAAGGAGAGTGTAAGATCAGGTATGAGCAAAGCAGAAAAGGTATAGAGGAAATTGTTTATTCTATATCAAGAGAATATATTCAGCGAGGCGAAAAAGCTTACTCAAGCAGGGCTCTAACTCTAAGCGTCAGAAAAGTTGTCAAAGTTTCGAGTTTTTAGAGTTTAGAGTCAAAGTTTAACCTTTAACTGGTACACTATTCACTCGCCTGATGCCTGGTTTGCGTGTCATACTCGTATGCCCATGTCTCATCACCATTAATGATGGATTCGATGAATGATTCCTCGTTTTCGACCATTTCCAGCATGTCTTTCGCGATAGCAACTCGGTCTCTTTTTTGCATGAAGTTGAGTTCTTTTGGTACCAACTTCGCAGCGACACGTCTCAAGCCCAATTCATTCTTCAAAATGTTCTGAACGGATCCAATTGAAATCGTCAATTTGCGTTTTTTGACCAAGATTTCTTTGATTTTTTCAACGTTTTCTTCGGTAGTCGAACACGATGGCCGCCCGGTACGAGGGTTGTCTTCTACTTCGTCTTGGCCACTCGCAAATCGGTTAAACCACTTGTTTGCCTTTTGAGACGATAGAGCAGAGTCACCGGAACATTTCACCAACATTTTACGCGTATCGGCGCAGTTGAAACCATTTTTCACACAAAATTTGATATAAACTCGTTGCTCAATTTTTTCTTCCATCGTAAAAATCGAAGACACGAAAAAATATGTTGTAAACAAAACAATGTCACTTTACCAAATGTCAACGAGAAACGCTGATGCTTGGCAGCCTTGTCATAGACACATGTGGCAACCTACTAAAAAAAAAATTTCGAATCGGACAGTTAAGTCCTGTTCACAGTGTGAATGAACCTTTCTTTTTGAACAAGGTGGTATTTCTCTCATTATGTCACCATTCATTCTCTAACGCTCTGTACATTTCAAGTCCTCATGTGTGTGCACGCTTTCGCATTGATCAGTCGTGTTGTTATTTAAGGCGTTCTTTGGAAAAAAAAAACATAAACTTGCAACAACATTTTTTAGTTGTACCAATTAAGGGTTAAGGCACTCAACAGTTGTGTTCATTTGCATAGAATTTTTCGCTCGATTAAATGGCGTCCGCTACCTGTTGCGGGACTCCTAAACGCCTTAACGGCGATTGTCGCTGTAGTTAACTAGCGAAAACTGTCATTTACTATTTACTGACAACTATTATTATCGTTAACTTTTTGGGAATCCTGCTACTGATCAGTTTAAGTGAGCTCTTGCATAATTGTACCATTTAGCGCATTTTTACACAACTGTTGCCAGCCGTTGACTCCGCTGAATGCGGCCAATATCTTTTTGACAATTGTGTCTTTCACTCGCAATTTTTTCTTATTATAAATGAATGCAATTCACTTTGACAGATAGAACCCAGTTAAATCTTGCAAGTTTCGTGGAGTTTACCCCCCCGAGTAAACACCGAGTAAGCTCGCAATGGAAACTCAGTAAATGAGATAAAAACTCAAATTAGAGTAATTCAGAATTGCCATAGAAATAAGAGATAAGGAAGTGGTGTTTTGGAATAAAAGTGAGGCATTTTTCTTACTGGTGTATGTTCACACTAATACAGAAACACTCAGGGCCGTAGTCGGTTGTTGCGTACAGCTAGGCGCAATTTTTCTGATTGGAATTGCATATGAAATAAGTTTCTGTGCAACATTTTTTCGTAATTAAGAAGTTAAGTCAATGATTTATGAAATATAAATTTATTACATAATAACTATATTACATAAATAATTCTTTGTTTTAAATTTATATAAAAAATTTGATATGCATGCAACTACTTATATAATAATATATAATAATATAAATATAATATAATGATATAGTATATAAAAATATATATATATTATGTATTCATTTATTCATTTTTTAATTTTTATATTTAATCCGTTTGAAATAAATGGTTTTATGTAGTTTTTGCCTTACTGTTGGCTATTCATTCAATGTTTTTGTGTAATATAAATATATCTTGTTCTTGAAAATAATTCGATTAAAGTTTTAATCACTATGTCAGGCCCGTAGCCAGGATTTACCTTAGGGGGTGTTTTGATAAAAAAATATATAAGTAGATACTAGTAAAAAACTAAACGAAAGGAATGGAAATTTTTCTTAACAAATTCCTTTTCTCCTGAGACTACTCGTGAATATACCCGTTTAAAAATGATCATTAGAAAGATGACAAGAGTTTATTGAATTTTTTTATCAAATTAGTTTTGGGTACTAAGTTTTTGATTTTTGCCTATGGTTTTTTAAAAATAGTGCAAATTGAGAATATGTTATAGCCTTTTAAAAAGTATAATTCCGAAAATAAGCACAAAAAGTAAAAAATTCTATGACAAAATTTTACTAATGCAACAATATTAGTTTGAAAGATAAAAATAGGTAAGATTTCTTGCAGTTTATTAAAATCAAAATTAAAACTAGATATGAAAAATTATGACTTTTTTTTTAAAAAGTTCACCTGTTGAAGCTCAATTCGCAACTTTAACGGGACATTTAACATAAACGGGAGAACAAAAAAATGTTATTCTTTAGATTTGGTTACTTTTTGGCTATCTTACGCTTTTATTGATCCCCAGCTTGTGTACAACTGTTTGAACCTGTGTGAACCCTATTTCGAGTTATGGTTAAGGGCTAAAATATTACTGTTCTCGAAAAAGATTTCGACAATTTAAATAATATTCAAAAGAAAACATTTTAAGATCTTTAAAAATTTAACAGTTTCATTTCCTCATGATTCAATTCCAATAAAAATTACTATGTATATTTTTTTAAATAAAATTTTTTGAGCAGAGGAATTGACTCCGATAAAAGTCATATTTAAATCTGATTATTTTTCAAAAGTCGTAGTTCGAAAATTGGTTTTTGCACAGCACCAATATCTTATACTCAACATATTATTTAAGTTATCGCATCAAAATAAGTATTTCTTTGAAAACCATACTCCTCAGCTGGATAAATTTTTATTATACAGTAACTTTTTCTTGGATATTTAAGAATTTAATCAGTCGTGGAATTAAATTTAAACTATTTGCAAATTAAAAAATTAAAAATACATTGGAACTTCTAATTTGTTTTTTAATATTTTAACATAATAAAAAATAATTTTAAAAATGCCGAAGTTTGAAAAACTGTAATTGTTAATTTTTCTTATGAGAATTTGGTAACATGATTAAAAAATCATCAAATCCCCATAGAATTGGACGGTATAACATTTTTTAATCCTCCTTTTTCGAAAAAAATGATATTTAGATTTTAGGTGATTTTTCGAAACCTGTAATTTGGAAAATAATTTTTGTGCCAGGTTTGAGATTTTACATGTCTTATATACCAAGAAAACAACAAAATAGAATGGGAAATCTATTTAGTCATCTGCTTTACGTGGAATACCCCATAATGTGTTTAATTTCGTGGTTAATTTTTTTTTTGCATTATACAGCTATTAAAAATTAAAAAAAAAACCATTCAAACAAATGCTTTCTCAAAGGTTTTTGGTCCAATGAGCTTAGATATTGCATAAAAAATGTCAACCTAATTTTCTATAATTTATGAAATTATATTCGTTCTAGGTATAATTCGAAATATAAATTTTTCTTTTTGAGCATCAGAATCCACAATTGAAAACGGTTCTTTAATATACCAACTCCTTGCAGCTAAATTTCAATATAATGATTATGACTTGTATAAGCGAAGTTTTTTAAATGGGCTTTGAAAATGTTTAAACTTTTGCATCTTCAAGTAAATTAACATAATTATCTCAGTTTATCTTAAAAAAAATTACATTTTGAATTTAATAGTCTCATTTGTGTTATTTTTTTCATACTTTCTGGACCCTAAGGGGGGATGGGGTTTGTACACCTAAACTGCCCCCTTGGCTACGGGCCTGCACTATGTTATAATGACCGGACGACTTAATATGGCCTTCAAATACATTTGTTCCTACCAGAGAGTGTTGTGTGTCAGGGCCGTAGCTAGAAAAATTTTGCTTCTAGAACAAACAAATTTTTTTCAAAATGAGAAAACGGTAAAATCATAATAAAAATGAGAACTTTTAGGGGGGTCTTTGAATTAAATTTTTTTCTAAAATTATTTTATGGTGTGATTTTGGGTAATTTTAAAAATATCAAAAAAAAACATTTTTTTTTTATAAACAATTTCGACGATACGTTTTGCTTCAAATTGACAAATTATTGATAAATATGCTTTCCCGAATGTCGACAAAATTTTTTTTTTTTGTGATTTTACGATGAGTTTAATAGACATCATTTTTGTTGAATGATCACAAAAGTAATTTTTTAAAAAAATTTAGTTCAAAACCCACCCCCGCTTAAAGTTTCCATTTTTATTATTATTTTAGTGTTTTCCCTGTTGTCTGTTCAAAAGAATTCGATTATAATACATTTTACGCAAAATAGATTTGGGTTTCTCTAATAATTTTGTTTGAATTTTAAGTTCAATTACCGCAATTATGCAAACATTTTCAACCGATTTAAATGGAATTTTTAAATAGCCCTTTGATTTCAATTTAATTAAGGATTGCTGATTCATTGCACCTTCCAAATCTACTTCGCATTCATTTCATTTTAAAATTGAATGTTTTCGCCTAAATGTGAGCGAACTGAGCAAAAGAATAATTCTATATGGTATATATAATGCCAATAAAAAACAATAAACAAACAAAACGTATTAATATTAATTTACTCCAGTGATAACAAAGGCGCCCTGAAAATATATGGCATCATGAAAAATGAATGCGCCCCTGAAGTCATGCTTGTGCTTTGACAGATTCGATAGCTTAGATAGCTTGTTTAGCTCTTCTAGCGCAAATGTCAAAAATTTCGATCACTGACATCTGAAAAAATGCCGCAGTACACGTACAGTGTATGTGAGTACAACAGCACTTCCTTATTTCTTATTTCTATGAAATTTGCCAACTATTTTCGTTTTGAAAAAGATGCTTTAATCTTGGCAGCATTTTAAGATCAGAAATAGAGCCAGAAAAGAGCTGGTTCTAATTTTTGTTTTTGCATTGTGAATAAAATAGAGCCACGCTCTAGATCAACGTCCACGGGAATGCAGCTAATATTTAAATAATACACAAAAAAATATAAAACAAAAATAAAATAAAAAATTAAAAAATGGCTGGCTGGTAGTGTGGATGTGGTACAAAAACAGGGTGACACAATTTTAAGGGTTGAAATCTGAAGACATCTGAAAAAAACCAGATTCTTAATTAGTAAGGATATACCAGATTATGGAGAGAAAAATAATTTTTTTTCGCGAAATGGTGACTGAAGAAAGGAATTCATTTTACAAAATTTTTACATAAATCTAGTCCGGGTCATAGAGTGATATATAAATAAGGCTTTTACCAAATTTTAAGTTAATCAGTCCCTTAGAACTTGAGATATCATCTCAAAAATGTCGAGAAAAACGCGTTTAAAGATTTGAGATTAGATGCCACACCGTATTAGATGCATAACCGTTGAAGAAGTTTTTTTAGTATAAAATCTTATCTTTCTAACGCCATCTAACGTAACCCGATCGCAGCTATACAACACGTGATACAGATTACAAAAGCCATCTGTTGGAAAAATAATACATTGCTTTTTACTATACCTGCTACTTATTCACTACAATTAAAACTAAAAACTTCAACTTTTTTGGAAAGGATGTATTCGTATATACCAACAAAAAAAATTTAAAATGTGAATAAAAATTGCTATCCCTATAGACCATACTGCTAGTCCGAATTGGATTATTGTTCAAAGTTTTTCCTCTCTGTTTGTTAAATTCTAATTGAATGAAATTAAAATATCTTTTAATCTTATAATAATATCTCCTAATAATATCTTATAAAAACGAAAATTCGAAAAATATGAGCACAGTCGGCGACGAAGTCTTTGGCGTATTATGCTGAGGAACTGTCTGAGCTAAAAATATAACACTGACTTAAATTAAATAACACGCAACTCCACGATTCAACAATTTTGTTTTTTTTTTTTTAGCTAGCTCTATCTTTTACGGTTGTTACTTTTTTAACAAAACTCTTATATACAATTTATTTTTGTACATACTCGTATACTCATAAAAGACTTAAATGTGCATCATGTCCATCCAAGTCCTTGATTCGTATTTAAGATTTTGATTTACCACTTTCTCATTGTTTCGTTTAAATATTCAAAAAATCTTAAAAGTTAAAAAATAATATACAATCACTCTTACTATTCCAATGCAAACTTTTCCTGTAAACTTTTACATACTAATCCTTTTACAATTTAAGTCCACAACGTTTTGGCTGCAATCCTTTATGTTTATAACCATTTGTTACCACAATTTTACTACCGTTCTTTAAACTTAATTTTGGTACTTTCAACAAGTTTATTGAAGTGTTCAACTTTCACTTCCATTCAACAACATTTCGCTTCGTCGCTTTCCTTATCCTAGTTGGGTGCTCCCCAAGTGGTAGACATAAATTTTAAAAGTTTTTGATTTAAATTTTCACCCAGTAGAGCTCAGTTCAGTATCCCAGTAGGGCAATTATCGAGCCTTCTATCAGAAGCACTGATAGAACTGTTTCTGAGAAGCTACTTTATAATACGATCACACTGAGATCTAAATGCGCATTTACGAAATGCTATATATATTCTGCATTGCAAATGCGCATTTCGTTAAATTAACTCTGTGTGAACGTATTAATGAAACTGCCCAACAAAATTTTTAATGGGAAATTTTTAAACAGGAATTCTGGAAGCAATTCTGGCGGTAACTAAGAGAAGCATTCCACCTTGTGACATGCATAATATGCATTGCATTGCATATGGTAAAAGTATGCTTGTAGGTATGAGAATGGAAGGGGTGGAAATCAAGATTTTCCCTTGAAAATCAATATTTTCCTTTCCACTTTACTTTCTTTTGAAAGAACTTTTTTGCTGAGTGCTTTAAAGAAAAAAAGTTTGTTTAATACTAGGTAGAATTGTTATCCTAGATTATAATATGTTGAAAAAAGGCCACAATTTTTTGAAATGCTCTATTTTTAGTCTTTTTTCCGCTAGTTCAGCGTTTTTACTCTCAGAGAGACAATCAGCCGCTTTTATAGCGCATGGTGAAATTAACAAGGTGAACGTGACTTTTACTAATTTTGTAGCGCTTGTCAAAATTTTGACTGAAAGAGGCAAACTGAAGAAAACGGCAATGGTGAAATCAATAATGTTTTGCAAATTTTGCATAAAACTTATCATCATCTGTTTTTCATAAGGGAAACTATTTAAAAATCATCTTTCATTAAAAAAATTTTTTGAGTATTAATAAAGTAACAAACATAAAAATATTTCACAAAAGAAGTGTTCTAATGAACTCCTAAAATTATTTCTTTCGATATTTATCAATTCAATACAAAGTTTAACTTTTCATCTGCTTTGCTGCTTCTTCGTTTTCTCTTTTTCAATGTGTTTTTGACAACTCCAAATCGTCAACAGAATTGTCACTCCTACCTTGTAAATCATTATACCATGCGTCAAACAACACAAAACAACACTGAGCGGAGACACAATTTGTCAAGTGACAAAAAAATAGACATGAGCGATATATCGCTACCGGTGATTCAATCACGGTGATTGAATAATCAAAAGTGCTGACCAACTTTTGTAAGAAACAGTGATTAGTGATTTTGCGATATTCCTTTTTCGTGACTTCATATTCTTGCCTCTTTTCACTAGCAAAATTCAATGAGGCACGCCAGTATTTTACAGTTGTTACTAAATGAGCTATTAAATAAAATTTCAAGCAAGTGATAATTTTTTTTGTAATTTGTCACTCTTTTTTTAACTAAAAGTCGCTTAAAACATATATAACCACATAAAAATTTACATATGAGATACATGTAAAAAAAGCACAGCTTACAGACACTTCAAAAATCACGATATCTCTCATGTTTATAGTAAAAAGCGTGATCACGCATCACTTAAAAGAACGGTGATTCAGAATCACGTTCACTAAGAACTGCGTTCTTCAAAAATCACCGGATCGCTCATCTCTACAGGAAAATATTTGCATCGATTTTGACAATTGTGGTAGCTGACAGAGGACAGCTTGAGTGTTTTCAAATGGCGTTTTTAATACCTCGTCAATATACGAAACTTCGTTGTTCTTTTACCGATAAGCCTTTAATAATAGTTTGTTTATCAATATGCTGCTAAAAAACAGCAGTTAAGTACGAAAACAGCAAAATTTCATGCAGCAGCACTCTCGAGCTTTAAGCGAATGATTCGAATATTGCATTGTCTTGATGGTGCCTTTGTATCGATTCGCAATCGTGACAAACTGTACTCGAGCGGCATGCATGCATTACTTTTTGTGTGCGATTGTGGCTGACGACAAATGTTATTTGAGTGGCAAAAAATAGAGAATGGTTTCATGCAGATCTCTGGTAGCTGAGAAAGAGATCATGATCAGCCATAATACTACCTTCTTTCTTCTACCACGACTTGTATCTTTTTTTTTAATGAACTTAACACAAAAGAACGCAAGAGAAATACTTGTGGGTGAGAAAGCTTCCACGCATCTCTAGCGTGGAAAAAATAATTTTTAAAAAAAATAATTTCAGTTTTTATTTTATTAATGATGGTTTTATAAATTTTGAGTAAAATCCAAACGTCACATTTTGAAGATTTTTTGCATAGTATTGAATCATCGGATTCAAGTCTGAAAATCGTAGCGAATCCGATATATCGTAGCAGTCGGCAACACTGGCTGTTGCATCTACAATATCTGTAGAAAATCTGCTTCCAGCAATTATTGTAGTTGTAGAGTATACATTAAATTGAAAGATTTGTGTTTAAAACCACAATAAATGTACACTCGAGGTACAGTACATTCCTAAAGCCCTTCCATTAAACAACTAATATAAGCTCTTCTTTCAGAAACGAGGATACAATGCCCTGCATTTTGTCTCGTTTCATATAAAAAATAATTAGGAAAAGAACCGAGTTGGTAAGGCCAGTGATAAGATGAAAAAACAACCGTCACTTTCAAACCATGAAATCGTCGTTGGACACACGTGAGAAGCGAAGCTTTTTCGCAGTTACATAGATTTGATAGCTTAATAATTTTTTCTTTTTAATAAATTAACTTTGAAATTCAAAAATTTTAAATAACTTAAAATAAATTACATATATACAGAGAACCTATTTACTGCTTATTTTTTTATTGTGAATGTCAAATTTCCACGCCAATTACATATACGGGCATATAATGCCAGCGACTCTCCATTTTAACTCTCCACACATGGTTGTGAACTTGGCTGTACTGACTCATGCATGCGTTTGTTAACATAGACATAGAGTGTAAATTATTCTCTAAAGATTGCACCAACTCTGCTAAATCTCTGGCATGTGTTAACAGAGGTTAACAGAGTTTTGTTTCTTCATGTTTTTAAGTGAAATAACTCTGTTAACACATGCCAGAGATTTAGCAGAGTTGATGCAATCCCTAGATAATAATTTACACTCTATGCCAACAGCACCACAAACGCATTCAAAATACAAACAAACCGATGCTGGAGACACCTTGTGGCAAATAAAAGCACATTTTTGATAATTGTAGCATAAGAAATACACAATCCTCTCTCTATTGATAGATGGTGACGATCTACTGCAGCATAGCTTCTGTTATAATTAGGATTGAATTAACAACTGCTTTTAACAAGTCTTTGTGGCCAACTATAATTTTCAATAATAAATAAAAACGAATCAACCAAACATCGTCATTTTCGACATCAAAATTAAAGAAAATCGTCACGTCATAATTGATGCCAAAAATCCTTAAAATGACGATTAAGTGTCAATGTTCACAACACTGGGTAAGGTGTCTTTCCTTCTTTTTTTTTACTTCCACTTGCTAAATACATAGTCATCAGCATCGGCAAAAATTAACAATTGCCCACAAGTACGTTGAAATAACAATGAATGTAGCACGGAATTAAAAATAAAATATTAATGAAATATTTTATAATAAAATTTACTGGTGTGAATATTAACGTGTTTATTAATTTACTTTATGTTACTTGAAATTTTTTGATTTAAAAGCTATATTATTGAAAAAAAAAACCACTAAATTATTAAATATATGAAACTGCGAAAAAGTTTCACTTCTCACGTGTGTCCAACGACGCACCTGTGTTTTTTTTTCTAGTGGGATGGTTTTTCTGTCGCATGCTCTATTTCGTTCTTTTCCGCTCTTTGTCTTTTTGTTCTATCCATATTTATTTGCCTATATTGACCGGGGAATTTTGCAGTTAAGCATGCAAGACACTCGTTAATAAATTAAAAACACAAAAAAAAACAAGAAAAAAAGGACAAAGACGTAGCAAGCAATATCATCGCACAGCAGCCTCTTTCTAAAATTAATGCCTGAAGGTTCTCGAGGTTATTGGAACAAGAACTAACTATGTTGAGCGTATGTGTGGATGTCGCCAAGGATACTCTAGTTGGTTTCGTTCTTGCATATTTACGTTCTACAATGCTAATGCATAATAAATGGAGTTTAAAAGTTGTATGTAATTAATAATGATTTTTATGGCTGAGGAAAGATATGCAATCCAGGAATATTAAGGAACATTTTTAAAGATTTGAAAAAACGGAACTAAAAATTTTACTACTCGATATCACTCGAACGAAATTAAGAACAAACGGAGCGTATGTTAGGGTAGTGTAGAGTATATTTGAGAGAACAGCACACTAACGTCTTGTAGATTCTTAATCTGTGGCGTTAAAGTTTGTGTACGTCATATCTGAAAAATGTGGTCTCAATGGAAAGGTCAAAACTAAAGACACTCAAATAACAAATTATAATTGTGTCGACTCATTCTGCTTCATTGTTTTAAGAGAGAGTAACCTACGCTGAAAGTTACCGTATGCCGTTTGTGTTAAGTACATACTTACTACGCAAAAATAGTGATATTGAACTATATGTTTTTATATCTAACGGTACAGAATAACGTTTGTGCGCATATTTTATGCGATCGTAGTACAGTAATTTATGGATATAAGCTCCCCGGTTAATGGATTTCCCCTCTTATAAGTTAACAAAATTAGGTCAAGAAAAATCTCCATAAGCAATACATAGGAAAATTCCCGTTTAAAGTATTTCCCGCTTAAAAAATCGCCCCGCTTATAACGTTGCAAATTTGTGAACCATTTGAAAAAACTCATACAAAAATGCCCGCATAAAATAAAATATAAAGTTTTTTTGTTATTTTATATATACATACATGAATGTACCTATTTCATGTACATGTTAATGAAAATTAATTTTTTATATAAATGTGAATTAACATTTCTTTTTTTTTAACATAAATACATATTAATTTAAAAAGTTATCACAACATATTTCTTTTATTAATACGAGTAGGGTGTGTATGCAGTTTCATATAAGTGCGGTTGTTTCTTAGGGCGAATTTTTTATATAAGCCAAAAATAGTTCATTCAACGGGTTTTTCGTATAAGCCCCAAAACTGCTTTTAACTGGGATTTTCATAAAAGACTTTCCCGGATAAAGATTTTGAATTTTGAGCATTTTGCTAAGTTCTTATATCCGAAAATTACTGAATAGTGTTTGTGTTTGCGTTCGAGTGCACAAACATACACGCTACAAGATTATGAGTCATGCTATCTACAATACACTAAAATAACGTACTGTTTATTTTCGTTCATTCCTTGAAATTACTTTACAAACTCATATTAGGTGCGTTTTTTGCTTAGCTAAGAAAGGATAATTATATCCGTTTGGATCGTAGTCGCCGATTGAAACACAATTGCTATATCAAGAAAATGATAGTCGTCGAAGTTTACAAATTAGGGTCAACTTATGGACCAGAGAAGACGAAAGTGGTTTCATGTGTATTTATGCGAGCTGAATTCAAATCCGTACTCTATTTTATCATCAGGTTTAGTTTTGGAGATATAGACAAAAATCTGAAAAACGGTTATTTCTCTGTTAATTGGACCATGTCTTTTTAATTTATCCGGTGATTTCAATTGCCTTTAAAGGGTTTATATTAGGCCTAAACATTTCGGTTCATTATCTTCTGTAGTTTTAAAAATATTGATGATCTTCTAAGTTAAAAATTTTACATTATATGCATATTTGCAGCCATGGAACTATTGGAACTGAAAGGTTCCGTATAGCGCCTCACTTGTGCTGTTTGGCCGGAATGCATTGGCGAATTAAATTGCCTTGCATTTTTGTAGGACACATTTGTTCGTCAACACTCAGACGTTGACGCATTGGAATCGAATTAAATCTTCCGTTGAAGTGTGTGATCACAGGTCTCACTTTGAACAATCGATCGTAGCCAAGTGCATCTTTCTCAAGAGCTCTCTTTTATTTTATGGTTTTGAAAAACATCTTAAGACGTAAAAAAAAAAAAAAAACGTAAAAAAAATTTCAGAATAAATTTCGAGTAGTATTCATGAATAGTAAACGCTCATAAAGTAAAGTTAACAAAAACTTTGAAGGAGTTTTTCTCGAAATTACTTTTTTTTTTTTTTTAAATGCTTACACTCTAATTTGAAAAGTATTCGACCGACTAACTCAAATCGAATGTTATTATTTTTAAAAATTAAATACGTTCTCAGTCATGGCAGAATTATAAGGTATGGTCATCACGGAGAGGAATGGAGTAGAAAGCAGAATAAAGCGAGATTGGTGTCAAAATCAGCTGTTCATCGCGAATTTCTTTATGCTCACGTTTCGCAGTTGTTTTTAGGTTAAAACTGTTACAGGTTTTTTTGCAATTTTAAGACTTCTTTCACATTTTATAGTTTTTTACACTTTTTTTATAATATTTTCACTCAAATTAGCACAAGTTTAACACCCGCGACCGCACTGTTTGCAACTTGGAAACATAAAGTATTTTCTTCATTTGCAATTTTTACGAAATTCGTCGTTTTGACATATATGTTGCTTCTCATTATCCACTCTTCGTTGACGCGTGAGACCACTCAGCGCAGCGGCCCTACCTTATCATTGTATCATGTTCTGAGTGAACTGACAAACTCAAATAAAAAATATATTTTTTGCTTTTTATTTTAATTATAACATCCTATTTCGTGCACGAAAAATTGGTTTTTTTTTTAAATTTATGCGGAATTTTATTTTTTTTTTTTTTAATATTAAACTTTTTGTCGGTTCACTCAAAAGGCAAAAGTGTTCTAAAAACAGCCTGTTTTTCCATGTAGGAACAGTATCCCATGTAGGATATTTCCCCAGAGTAGTTTGCCTCGTCTGTCAGTATTCAAGTTTGCACTGTGCTGACAAAGAAGCATCCTTGGTCTTTCACAGACATATGAAAGATCCTAAGATCCATAAGATCCTTTAGTTATCCTTGCTATTCAATTCTTAGTTCCGCTTGTCTATCAGTATCATGTTTGCAATGTGCCGACAAAGAAGCATCCTTGGTCTTTCATAGATATACAAGATCTTTAGTTATACTTGCTATTTATTTATTATTTATTTAAATTTTCATTATAGGGAATAAATCCTTATGCTAAAGACTACTAGAATCTTATATGAAGTGCATAATTCACTAAATTCTATTCTATTCTATTCTTAGTTTCACTTGTCTGTCAAAATGCAACTTTGCATTGTACTGACAAAGAAGCATCCTCGGTCTTTCACAGGCATACAAGATCCTAGTTATCCTTGATATTCTATTTATAGTTTCGCTTGTCCATCAGTATTCAAGTTTGCACTGTGCTGACAAAGAAGCATCCTTGATCTTAAGTTACCCAATAAGCATACAGTAAGCCACCCGTCCCTGCGTTACAACACAAACCGTTAGACACGCAAGCCGCAGGAAATCGATGATCACAAAGCAGAAACTCAGGATTTGGTAGTATCGATATTTGTTTAAGTATAATTAAGATAAAATTAGATGAAATTGTTTATAACGTTTATGAAAGAAAATAAAATTTTTTTCTTGTGATCTGAAAAATTGACGATGAATGCAAATACAGTAGTTTTCCGATTTAACGAACATTCGATTCTACGAAAACCACAAATAACGAACAAGCAAATCGATTCCATTGAGTACCTTATATAATGAGCAAAAGAAATATAGCTGTACTCAGTTTAAGGAACAACCCTATAGGAACAAACTAACGTGTTTTTAAAAACAACTAGTTAAGAAACTAATTTAAAATAAACCAGTATGTGAACTACTTTGAATTATATTAAGGCGGCATCAACTTCAATTCTAAATAGTTTTTATTGCATTAGATATGAAGTAATTGAAAAATTACTTAAAAACAAGTGGTTGATAAACTACTTTGAATTATATTAAGGCGGCAACTACTCTAATTTTGACACGTTTTAATTGCAAATTTTTATTAGATTACAAGTTTATATATATTTAACCATCTTATTTCATCAAATATTATTAACTTTAGGCCATCAGTAATAGTTTTCAATTGGTTATTTTAAAGCAATTCAAAAAATAATTTAAATTTAACTAATTTAACAAGTAGTTGAAAATATATGCAGACGAAAGTCAGTTGACTTATTTAGCGGACATCACCATACAAAATATGTTAGTTCATTCTATGGAAAAAAGTCAGAATTTCAACTAGTTGTGGTTGACAAAAAACTACTTTTTCAACTACTTTTAAATCATAAATACTTTTAAATCAGTTGATTTTCCTACAGGGAACATACAAAATCGGTGCTTTTTTAGCAGGATAAATCGTGGAAAAAACAGCATGCATATTAGGGTGTTCTAAAAAAGTTAATGTTGTTTTTTATATGGCATACCCTCTTAATCTTTTCGTATGCTGTTGAGATAAATGTAAATAAAATTCCGTGAACCCAGCCCACGGGAACTCATGCCGACTTGCATCGAAAAATATCAGTACTTGGCGATATGAGAAAAGGGTGCTATTTTTTTCAAAAAGTCACAATAACTGTTGTATAAGTGTAAATTTTCGAAAACTGGCTCGTAGTTTGTTTCTATTTAGTTTTTCTTTAAAATTAGCTATTAAACATGAACATTGGATATAAACTACCAGAATTGTAATTTTTTCTTTTTACAAAAAAATTCTTATTGTTCTTGTTGATTTAAAAAATAAAAATTTAGAAACACAAACTTTGAGGTCGCGAACGAAAGATCTCTCGCGGCTTGCATGATATCTCCTCTCTAGGGAGCGAAAAACAAAAAAAAAATCAACAGGTCTTTTTTTTAGAACAGATTTTCGTTTTTAGTGAACCGACAAAAAGTTTAAAATTAAAAAAAAATAAAAAAGTGCAGCATAAATTAAAAAAAAAACACAATTTTTCGTGCACGAAATCGGACTATATAGGTAAATAAAGAGTAAAAAAATATTTTTTATTTGATTTTGCCAGCTCACTGCGAGCGTATTTAATTTTTAAAAATAATAAAACAATATTTGAGTTAATCAGACGAATACTTTTTTAATTAGAGTGCAGGCCATTTAAAAAAAATTTCATTTCGAGAAAAACTCGTTTTAAGTTTTTGTTTACTTTACTTTATGGGCGTTTACTACTCATAAAAACTTAAATATCTCTTAAACGGCTTCGAAATTTATTCTGAAATTTTTTTTACACATTCTTAAGGTGTTTTTCAAAACTATAAAATAAAAGAGAGCTCTTGAGAAAGATGCACTTGGCTACGATCGATTGTTCAAAGTGAGACCTGTGATCACACACTTCAACGGAAGATTTAATTCGATTCCAATGCGTCAACGTCTGAGTGTTGACGAACAAATGTGTCCTATGAAAATGCAAGGCAATTTAATTCGTCAATGCATTCCGGCCAAACAGCACAAGTTGGGCGTTTGGTAACTGAATACCACATCTTGATATACACACATTTTTAGCATTAAAAGCACTTTACATAAAAACACTGAGTTATAAAATATTATTCAAAATTAAGTTCATATAATTTTAATTTTCAAAAATATGTTCGTTCGATGCGAACCCCCACGCATCGAACGATCAGCATCGGTTACTAAAAAGGGAATATAACCGCTTTTCAACAGTCAACATTCATATGCCCACATATGCTGGCTGGCAACAGCAGCCAACAAAGTTCAGGGCCAAAACAGCCACAACTCTATTGTCACAAAAGCATCAAATTAACGGATCCACCCAACAAAGTGGTCGTAGGAGCACTGGCCATAGCAGTGGCAAAAATAACAGCTGCCGAAAGAGACCACAGCTTTGTCCACCGCAGCACATAAAAGCCACCAACATTTCACCAAGAAGCAGGCAACCAAAGTGCCACCACCAACGACATTAACCCTACCACTTAGCCAACAACAGCGGCCATTGTAACAAATGGGCACAGCAGCAAATTAACGACCTCTAAACGCAACCAGTTTCTCCAGCAGTAATACATGGAACTCAATGATCCTGCTATCACCTACAGCGCCCACCTCAGCAACAACTAATATCAACTACAACCTCAGTCGACCATAAAAGCAACTACAACGTGCCCTGCTGCTACGTCTACGTTAACAATAACAGCATTGCAGCAGCAACAACAACAACAGCATTAACCGCAGCGACAACAGCGCAGTCAGCGACACTGTCAACGTCAACAACGCAGCAAACGTCGACAACGCAGCCAGCGACACAGCCAACGTCGCAGTCAAAGTCAGCGTTGCAGTCAACATCAACAAACAATTTTTTTTTGTTAATAAATTAAATTAAAATTTTAAAAAAATTTATAAAATTTATTGTCAATTTTAAATTGTAATAACTTAACATACAGACACACATACACCTTAGCTTTTACGGGGTATTATAACGACTGGGACAGAAAGTGTCAATCGTTATAATCTTCAGGCACAACACTGCACTAGATAATTCAGTTAGGTACACATATTTTAATTATACTTGTTTTTAAAATGCAACATACACCTCCACGTGCTTCACTTATGGATACAGGGGATAACACACCCTTAATAGCTTTCGAGGTAAATCCTTTCGATTCTCATCCAGAAATACATGCGACAGCTATCAAGCTACCTACATTCTGGACAAATTGTCCAGATGCATGGTTCGCGCATACCGAGATTCAGTTCCAATCTATATCTATTACTGTGGACAGAACTAAATACGAATATCTAGTTACTGCTCTTCCACAAGAAGTCATAGTAACAGTACTAGACTTCATTCAGAATCCTCCGTCAACAAATTTATATGAGGGATTAAAAAATACCTTAATGGAAAGACTGTCAATGAGCGAAAGCAAACGCTTGGACAAAATCCTTTCGGAATCTAAGATGGGTGACCAAAAACCATCTCAGTTTTATCGGTCACTCCTTTTATTAGCTGGTACAACAGTCAGTAGTGAGTTAATCTATAAACTCTGGCTTCGAAAATTACCGAAAAGCCTAAACATCGCTTTGACCGGGTCAGGTCACACAGAACTAAATATACTTCTTGGTCTCGCTGACAATTTGTGGGAAGTTATTGCTGGAGGTGAACTCTCCGTCGTAAGCAATAAACCCAAACCCATGACGCAACATTTTGCTCAAACAACCAACAAAATCATGGAAAGTTTCAATAAATTATCCATCGAAGTTCAGGAACTCAGAAATGAACATCGAAATCGATCACAGTCTAGGAATTCGAACTTCCGAAGTTCCTCAAGACGTAGATCATTCTCTCGGAATGGGTCAAGTCAACGACCGGCCAATTGGGTATGCAAATACCATTTCAAATTCGGTAGCGCGGCCAGAAAATGTGAAAAACCATGTTAATACAGACAAAACGACCAACAATATACACAAAATTCAAAAAACTAAAAAACTCCATTATTGCAACGGCAAATGATGCGAGCTCCAACACACTTACACGCCGTTTATACATCTACGTCAAGGACAATCGCATAAACTTTTTGATTGACAGTGGTGCAGAAGTTTCAGTACTTCCTTTTTCCAAATTCAAAAGTCAAAATAAAAAGTCAGACCTTATTTTAACTGCAGCTAATGGCAGTACAATTTCAACTTACGGAACAAAATTACTTAACATAAATTTAAAATTAAGAAGAGATTTTCCATTTACTTTCATTTTGGCAAACATCGCAAGACCTATAATTTGTGCAGACTTTCTCACTAAATACGGATTATTAATAGACTTAAAACACAAAAAATGGATTGACCCTTTGACTAAGTTATCAGTCAACACAATCTCTGCGTTGTCCAGAACATCATTACCGAAGTTATTCACACTCGACAATAAACACACACAATTACTCAAACAGTTCCCCTCTCTCCTCATTGAACCAGATTACACTACGCGCGTCAAATACAAGATTGAACACTACATTACAACTAAAGGACAGTTACCTTTCACGAGACCGAGACGTTTGGATGTTTCAAAAATGAAAATAGCAAAACAAGAATTCGATTTCTTAATAAAGTCAGGTATTTGTAGACCATCACATTCGAAATCTTCTTCTCCATTGCACCTCGTTGCCAAACGTGAAGCAAATAACTGGAGACCATGCGGTGACTACAGACAACTGAACGCCATCACCATACCTGACCCTTACCCAATACCACATATACACGATTTTTCTATTAACTTACAATACACTAACATTTATTCGAAGTTAGACTTAGTCAGAGCCTACCATCAAATACCAATGGCTCCTAAGGACATACACAAAACAGCAATCACGACACCGTTTGGAATGTTTGCAAACATTTCAACGGTTCATACACGAAGTACTACATGGACTGGACTTCATATCTGTTTACTTAGACGACATTCTTATTGCTAGCGAGACTGAGACGGAACATTTCGAACATTTAAAACAAGTTTTTCAGAGACTTTCAGACTACGGTTTAAACGTTAAACCTAACAAATGTATTTTCGGAGCAACAGACATAAATTTCCACAGTTATAACATTTCTGGACAAGGTGTTCGATCTTCAGAAGAACGAACACAATGTATACGCGACTATCCACAACCAGTTACAGTAAAACAAATGCAAAAGTTTATAGGTATGACAAACTACTACCACAGATGTATTCCAAAACTTGCACACATGCTAGGTCCAATTTATGACATGGTCACCGTAGCATCAAAAACAAAAAACAAACACTTACTCTAGATTGACACTACACTACACACCTTCACAGCAATTAAAGATAGTTTTGCAAAGCAAACACTACTCAATCATATTGGTAGTAATGCAAAACTATCAATTGCTGTAGATGCATCGAACACCGCAATTGGTGGCGTTTTACAACAACAAAAGAACAGTTTACTTGAACCATTAGCGTTTTTCTCAAAGAAACGTTCCCAAGCGGAAACGTGTGTGTGTACAGCACATTCGATCGCGAATTGCTTGCGATATTCTTGACAATTAAACATATTAGACATCACCTTGAAGGTAACAATTTCACTATCTACACTGATCATAAACCGTTAACTAACATTCTTCATTCGAAAACAGAACGTAGTCCCAGACAAACTAGACATTTAGAATACATATCCAATGACATAAGAGATATTAAAGGTACAGACAATGTTGTAGCAGACGCACTTTCACGAACCGAAATTGACGCTTTCTCTTCTACAGACATTAACTTTAAAATATTGCGCAAAGAACAGACTACTGATACAGAACTACAGAAAATACTGGACAAACACACATACAATTTGGAACAGATACACATCCCATTTTTTAACATTAAAATTTGGTGCGAACAAACAAATTCAGTAACACGTCCATACATTCCACAAACACTACGAAAACAATTTTTTGAACAACTACATAATATTTCACATCCAGGAACACGAGCATCACGACGACTAATAACACAGAGCTACTTCTGGTCAAAAATTAATACAGAAATTAATAAGTGGTCTCAAGAATGTGTTAGATGTCAACGTTCAAAAGTACACGGACACACTAGAACATCACCACATAAAATTAACATTCCACACGGTCGTTTCGAACATGTACACATTGATCTGGTCGGTCTGTTACCAATTTCGAAAGGTTATAGATACTTTCTCACTGTAGTTGACCGAAATACTCGTTGGCCTGAAGTATACCCATTGAAAGATACAGATACCGATACGATTATTGACACATTAAGAAGGGAATTTTTTTCACGTTTTGGGGTTCCGATGGAAATTACTTCAGATCGAGGAGCACAATTTACTTCGTATACATTTAAAAACTTTATTAAAGATCTTGGTTGTCGACATATCACAACTTCAGCTTATCATCCACAAGCTAATGGTATGGGCGAACGTTTTCACCGTCTGCTTAAAGCTTCCCTCATCGCGAGCAACAATCAAACAAATTGGTATAAAGAATTACCACTGGATTTGTTAGGCCTCAGACCTTCGGTCAAAGAAGATATACAGGCGTCACCAGCTGAGATGGTTTTTGGTCAACCTCTCAGATTACCACGACAATTAGTCGTCCATAAAGATCAAACATTTAATCCTTCAGAAGTATTACCTAAAGTAAAAGAAGCAATCAAAATCACACAGTCACATATTTCACATCACAACACAAGATTCCAACAATTTATTCCTAAAGAGTTAAACAGAGTTAGCAAATTTATTTCCGTCAGAAATTACACCATTCATAAAAAACTTCAGGAACCATATGATGGTCCATTCGAAGTAATTGAACGAACACAAAAATACTTTAAGATTCTTAAAAACAATTCAATAATTACAGTTAGCATAGATAGAATTAAACCAGACTTTATAAACACAGAAACTACACACTCACTTACAGGAAAACACAAACAAATTAAGCAGGTACACTTTAACACATTAAATAACAAAACTTTTTATTATGAGGGGGAATAATGTGGTAACTGAATACCACATCTTGATACACACACATTTTTAACATTAAAAACACTTTACATAAAAACACTGAGTTATAAAATATTATTCAAAATTAAGTTCATATAATTTTAATTTTCAAAAATATTTTTATATTAAAGTCAGTTGTGAAAATATATTCAAAAATATATGTTCAGTAAAAAAAAAATTGTATAAAACGATAATAAAAAAATATTGAAATAAAAAAAATATCAAAATAGCTTACACGCTATAGGCGCTATACGGAACCTTTCAGTTCTAATAGTTCCATAGCAACAAATATGCATATAATGTAAAATTTTTTTAAATTTTCAACTTAGATCAATATTTTGAAAACTACAGAAGATAATGATCTGAAATAAACAGAAATGGTTATAGTCTAATATAAACCCTTTAAAGCCAATTGAAATCACCCGATGAATTAAAAAGATATGGTCCAATTAACAGAAAAAGGAACCGTTTTTCAGATTTTTGCCTATATCTCCAAAACTAAACCTGATAGAAAAAAAGAAGTACGGATTTGAATTCAGCTCGCATAAATACACATGAAACCACTTTCGTCTTCTCTGGTCCAAAAGTTGACCCTTATTTGTAAACTTGTGTAAACTTCGACGATTATCATTTTCTTGATATACACGCTGAAAAATAATAGGCCTTCCCAAACATAATTTGCAGGAAGTATAATATGTTTCTGCATGTTTTTGGAAACAAGTAATCATAATTGGTTCCACATATAATATGATTAATTAATGCAATTTTCTTTATACATATATTTGCATCTTAACATTATTTAATTGTACCTTAGCACTTGTTGTTTGAATTTAAAAACAATATAATTTGGTTTAAAGAAAATATGTTTTCATATAAATATATTGTAATTATTAATGGACTGAGAACAGTTTTAGTCTATTACTATTTGTTTGCTTGGAAATATAATTTAGTCAAGAATAACATTAAATATTCACGGACAAATATATATTAATTAGAGAATACATAATTTAATTGCAGTCAATCAATTATTTTTAAAACGATAATTAAGAACAACATAATATATTTACCGATGATTACACTATATTTACTTGGAAACATATTTTAGCAAAAGGAATGCCAAAAGTTTTTCACTGTGATTACAAAATATTTGCTTAGAAGTAATTGTTGGTGTGAAGCAAACAAAATATGTTCAGAAAACAGTAAATAAGTTTTTCTCGGATTTAATTATGTTGAGAAGTAACCATATTATGTTTATCCGACAGTACAATAATTTTTATAAGCACACATTTTCCGCTTTATCAGCAATGTTGCTTCAAAACTCACCTATTTTTACTGCTGAACCGCCTTATTTTTCTTTTATTTTGTTTTTTATTTTATTAATTTGAAAACACAAACACTTTTAATTTAAACAAACATTTAATTTAAGCACTGTAGCAACGTGTTATTTAACATAATAATTTTTTCCCCAGTAAATTAATAAAATTAATTAAATTAATTTAAATTTATGTGCAAAAAATTTAATCTTCACAAAGGCATGGCAGAATTATTATTGTATCATGTGTACAAGGTAGCATTTTTTTCGTAGATTAATGGTATTGACAAAAAGTCTTCATCCTCCCTGTGGCCCAAGCAATCCCTTTGAAATTCAGCAGGTTCATTAAAGTAGACTTAAAATGACAAAATTTTAAAAAATTGATGGCAAAGTAGTTGCATACCATTTTGTCAACTTAAAAAAACTCTATGTCAATCCCTGGAAAAAAATTTGCTTAAGGCCCACAAAAAAATTTCAAGTCAACCGGCCAATTAGTCTTTGAGTAATAATGCTGGCCAATTTTTATTTTCTCGCTGCCTCCGGAATTTTATTATAACGAAGAAATAAAAAAAGAAACAAAAAATTATATTTTTTAAAAATTAAATACTTCTTTACAAATAAGCAAACATTTTTAAATCAAATATCTTAAAACATTATTTCGTAATCCTCTAATGGAACACACCTAAATTTTTCACAAAAAATAGTTATAACGTCTCTTGAAATGTACAGTAATGGAATTTCTTTGATTGATGTCGTTACTAGCAGACCAAACTAATTTTTGATTGGCATAAATGTTAATACGATGAGGTTTATCAATCTTGGAGTTTTGTGATTAACTTGTTATGCTTAAACCAGAATTTCAGGAATCCTTCGCTTCTAACAATTTAAATTGCTACCAAAAATAATGTTTTTTTTTTTTAAATACTTTCTATTTTAACGTAACAATATTTAAAACACAAAAAAGAATGCTTATCTGGTCACTTCTAAAATAATTTTGATTCTTAATATGTTATATTAATTTTTGTAGGTAATTCTTTTATTTATTTTTTCTTACAGTTCTTTTAAAAAAAGTAACAACAATTTAACCCTTTCAGCTCCATAGAAAAGTCAGTTAAGTTATCTAAAACCAAACACGGATTCGGGTTCCCTGACCCCTATTTCCTCACTTTTGTGTCACTAAATACTAGAAGATTTATGTAACAGGGTTGTACTTAACAAGTAACCGTTAAGTACCATAGTGACACCGGTGTCACAATATTCAATTTTAAATAAATACTAACCTAAGCAAAATTTCAACAATTTGAGAAATCATGTTTGAGAAAATAGATTTTGCTACAACATATAAAAATGTGTGTGCGTATGAACAAAAATTTAAAAATTCTGGATGATTGAAAATTACTAAAAAAAAATCAATATTTTCTGAGTTTAAGACGCTTTGGTGCCGTCATTGTTCATAAATTGACAAATTTTTGTAATCAAACCATAAAGAAATCATTTATTCTCTTTCGCATAAAGCAATTTTTTACAAATATCTCCAACAGTTTTTGAAAAATCTCAATAATTATTCTTGTAACACCTGTGTCACCGTGGAGCTGAAAGGATTAACCATTATGCTACGAATGCCATGACATCTGTATATTGATAATTTCAAGACGCCCCAGTGTAAAATTATTGACCCATACCCATTTAATGTATGGTAAATTAACAAAATGTTTATTGCGTATTTTTATAGGTTTCTTTCACGTGGTGAAATCTGTTCTCCGAAAAATCATTTGAAAAATTGTTTTTTAAACTTTTCTGGCAGATCATCCAAGCGCTACATACGAACAATTGAAACTGGAATTCCCAATATATTTACTTGTTTTACCTTCTCAAATATTCGGAAGTAAAGAAAATAATTTCTCTAGACCGAATTCCAATAACTGATGCCCGGACATAGCTCCCACGCATGATAAAATGATTACCAGGTAGCCTTGACAACTACCTATTTACTCACGAGCTGCGATCGGCAGTTGTCAAAATCAATACAAAGTTTAACTTGTCATTTCCTCTTTTTCAATGCGTTTTTGACAACTCCTGATCGCCTACAGAACTGCCACTCCTACCTTGTCATCAATGTATCATGCTCCCACCGAAATAATCCCCAAATTCTATTTGAAGGTTATGACCGCAAAATTTTTGGCCATAACACCCAAATTGATTTTGGTGACTATGACCACCCTGCTAGTGGTCATAACACCCATTGGAGCTAATGCCCATTTTTCAAGAAATACCTTATAATTTCCCTTGTACGAAATGTCTCCTTTTTATTTGTTTAATGTTTTATTGGGCATTATGTCACAAATTGTTTGGGTGTTATGACCTCCTGCAGGGATGGTAGTAATTCCCAAAATAGCTTGGGTTTTATAACCATAAATAAAGCAGACATAATCTCCAGACCAATTTTGGGGATTAAGTCACGGCACCCCAATAACTTGTATATAAACTTTTTTATTTATGTCTAATTAACTGAACAAATATCGGAATTCTTACCTATTTTTCGCTCTTTTCAGGTTGTTGTTTCAAATAACCACTAAATATGGTTGATATAAACATTGCCCTGAACTAATTAAAGAATTTAAAGCCATTCTTTCATAAGCATTTAATGCATTTTCGAATCGATTGGATATCAAGGCCTTGAGAAAAATTTTGCTGGATAACAATTGATATCAAAATTCCGTCTAGACAATTTAACGGCAATTAGAACAAAATTGGTTAAAAATGGCCAAATACACCTCGAATATGCAGTCATCAGCATGTTAACTCCCAGAAATGCAATTAGAAAACAAACATCAAAATCTGTTTATTATTATGGATTTTTAGCAATTTCACTTGGACATCTTTCTAATAAGTGACGTAACGTTATTCATTTGCTGACTTTATGGCGTCTCTAACTGTACATGTTTAGTCATATGAATAAGAAATACAACGCTGTTATAAAATCATTCAATTTATTAAATTAATATTGGTAATTAATTGTTGTAGAGTCCGCGTTAAATGGTTTTGCTGGAAAAGGAGCAGCAGGAAAGCTAGCATGTCTCCAACTTGGCGGTGGTGTCCCTGCTATACCACCAGGAAATGGTGGAGGGGCAGGAGCACTGCCAAGCTGCCAACCAACTGGTGCCGGAATCATTCGTGGTGGTGGTGGTATACCAACAGGTGGTGGTAGTGGTGGCTGATTTGCTGATAATGGTGGGAGTGGAGGTGGAGGTATACCCGAAGCAAAAGGTCCTGCCTGCGGTGGTGGTACTAGCGGAGGAGGTGGTATTACACCAACAGAAGAGGCAGCTTGCATTGCTGGCGGTGGTGGTGGAGCCATAAGTGGAGGTGGCATTATTTGCCCCGGCATTGACGGCATTAAATTTGAAACAGGCGCATCTGCGAACAGCTGATGAGGACGATCAGCATGTGCAGATGGATTTTGTGCTGCCAATAAGCGTTCAGCAGCCGATCCATGGCGCTCTCCCTTTGAATCTTTTTTAAACGCATACGAAACCGATATTGGACGGTTACACAAATACTGTCCATTCATTGCATCCATCGCTGCGTCTGACGCTTCAAAGCTGGCAAAGTTAATAAAAGCGAAGCCTTTCGAGTTTCCAGTCTCTGGATCACGCATTATTTTTGGAGTTTGCAAAATAACACCAAATGCAGAAAATGTATCATACAAAAGCTTTTCATCAACTTCAGGGTCCAGATTGCCAATAAATATGTTGGCTCCTACATCCAAATTTTTCTGATGTGCCGACGCTTTATTTACACGAATAGGTTTGCCATACAACTTAATCATATTCATTATTTTTATCGCATAATCCGCATCCTCTTCACTGAGGAATTCCACAAAACCGTACCCTTGATGCATTTGTGTTACTCTATCTTTCGGCATATGAACATTTACGACTGGTCCAGGTTGCACAAATAATTCCCAAAGCAGTGTTTCCGATACTTTGTCGTCTAGACCTCCCACGTAAATCGTCGCATCTTGATTTCTTTCAGCTATTGGTCCAGCTGCCATGTTTTGGCATATAGTTGGAAAATTATTTAAGGAACAATAACTGAAACACTCAAAATTGCTTATTCGCTACAGGAATCACTAATCTATTGCAATGAAAACGTTGATTTTGCCAAAAAGCAATAAGGTGAAAGCACTGTGATGTTGAAAGCGACGTTTAACACGCTAACCCGGATAGACAAAGTAATCGGTTCAGGATTAATATATTTTTTTCTACAAATAATTATATTTTCTTGATAATTTAAAAATAGCTTTCATTATACATCAATATTTTCCACTAAAATCTTTTTGAAAAATGCAAAATAGAACTTAACTCTCAGTAAAATTCAAAAGAACTCGGTGCCTCGAATATCAAGTATTCGGATTCTTATTACACAACCTTTTTAGTTTCTCACCACGACATTTGTCAAATTTCGAGGCATTTGGAAAGGCACTGTTCACACGTGATTCAAATTGAAGGATCATTCAAAATTTGTTGTTGTTTTCCCAGCGAAAAAAGATGAACTCTCTGCGAGAGCGGAAATTAACTTTCAAGACATCATCGCATCAATCAAAATTTTGATGCAGCTCAAGGCCTGCATCAATCAATCACAGGGTTGCATAACCAACTTTGCTGGCACTTACAACAACACTTTTAGTCGGCATCGGCCATTCAATCAGAAAATCACGTGTAACCAAGGTTTATTTATAAGGTTGTCGCAGGGCTGATCGCACTCTCTTCTCAGTACCCATAATTGTCAAAACCAGCCATTTTTGCGAATGACTACGAAAGAAAAACGGACGATAAAAGAAAGCAATTGCAGATTTTCTATGAGCTGTCAATTTTGATTTGACAATTATGGGTACTCGCTCTCTCCCTTGCGACAACCTTATAAATCAACCTTGCGTGTAACCAGCTATTCAATCAAATATCTCGAAGAGAGTAAAAGAGAACCAAAAATGCGATATTCTTCATTCAATTTGAATGACGTATAAACTCTGCCAAAAAAGTGATGTCAATTTATTATTTTAGTGCTACCAATCATGATACCATAATCATGATACAATAATAAGGTAGGGTAAGGAGATTCACCACACCGACCTGGAATGTCAAAATTATAAAATACTGTGCTGCCTTATCTTATAAAATATCCAATAGAAATCCATGATTGTTCTATGCATTTTTCGTGAATTGCTTAGCTGTGGCGGCATGTTATAACTTCGTTAACTTCGATGTTCGGCAATTCGTCAAAAATTGGAATATGTAACACATTCTACGCGATAATTTTGATACAATATCGCTTTGTTTCCTTTTTTCAGACAATTTTTTTCATTTAGTTTTTGGTTGCTCTATATACTTTAATATTGATATTTCGCTTCGACGTTCGATTCGAAAGTGAAGTTATTAAATGTAGCCACTGGCAATCGAGAATGAACATTATTTTATGCCGCGTTTCCATGTGATATTCTATTATCTTCTAGTATCACATTTTTTGTAAGAAAGAAATAGCATGTGAGCCCTACTTTATGGCATTGATGAATGGGAGTGTGAAACAGCTATATTTTTTTATTTTTATAGCATGTGATATCCCCTGTGATGCTAGGAGATCGAAAAAGTTCAACTTCTTGAACTTTTGCTATAAAAGTTGATCACATGCTATAAATATGATATTTTTTTTATAGTTGTAGTTTTTGTGCTCTCAAGCTGTCAATTTTATTTGCGCCAATATTAATTGTCTTGAAATAGTACAGAATTACGAATACAAATTGGAAAAGAAAGAAAATCAAATCAGGCCAAGGGGTATGATTTAAAATAAACATTTTTGGTTTTTTTAACCATCGCAATGTAGAGTTGGCCAGAGAGTTCCAAAGCGCATTCATGGAAAGCATCAGTGATTTTTTTTCTTTTATTTGGTGCTTGGTAGATTCACCAAGTTTCACCATTTTTATATTTTTTTGTCGTGTGTATTTCACTGATGCTGCGGCAGTTGTGGCACACGAATTGGATTACCTGTAACACCTGATGCTGTCTGCACAATAATAATTATATAAAACAATTTAGTGTACGTAGACAAGAAGTTATTTCAATAAGCACGTCTTGCAATCAGTAAACTTGCAGAAATGGATTTGTTTACATATTTTGCAAATGTCAAATTTTTATAGGAAAAAGTACATATATGCATCTCGCTCTTTATATGATGTGTTTTGTGATATGGGATAAGATAAGATACTGAAAGATCACATGGAAACGCGGCATTATTATAAGAAAAGTTTTGAAGTTTTTTTGGAGTTTTTCCATTCGCCATTTGCCCATAGGCCATTCGCTATAAAATCTTTCTGATACAGCAGTGCACTTCAGTTCTTGTAATTTGTGAATATATCAAGTAAATATATATTTATAGTTAATTTAAAAATTTTTAGTAATGCCAAAGAGAAGTTCTGCCATCTTTCATACGTCATTTTCTTCATCTTCTTTTATACAACCAGCAGATTAAATAAAAAGATTAAAAAGATGAAATAAAAGCAATGTGTCGATTTTCAAACTCTAAGTTTTGATTTATGTTCAACAGCTCTCCGTCAAACGGCAGAAAAAAATTTTGTATTACATTTATAGTGAACATTAGAATAAAACTTTTTAATAAGAAATAAAGAACCCAAAAACTAAACTACAACTTATATGAAGTAATTTACTGAAAGCAAAGCTTTAAAATCACAAAACAGCAAGTTACTTCATTGTAAATACATTTGTCCGAATTTATCCTAAAAATTATTTCCTTTCTTATTATATGTCCCACATTTATCAATAATACAGAAAAGTGGCAATGCTAAAACACATTTTGACATTCGAGGTCGGTGTGGTGAATTTCCTTACCCTACCTTATTATTTTCTGGAAGTATGGTGAGAAACGGGTATAGGAACATTACTATTTTGACATTTACCTGATAACACATTTTAATTATAGCCGGTTACTTAAAGTAATTGTTTACGCGTATTGTGTTTTTCTTTCAGTTGGTTTTTGTAAAAAAGCAACAACAACGAGAATAAAAAAACTTAATCTGCACTTGAGCACATGTCTCCGTCTTCTTTGCTTGTTCGTCGACTGAATCTCATTCGAATTACCAGCTATCAGCATATAGCTTCAAATTTTTACATCTTCCACAACAAACTACATACACCCAACTCAACTACCACCCAAATGTCGCTGAACGAGGCTAAACGCACTGCTGCCCATCGCGCCGTTGACGAATGGATTCGCACTGATACCGCAGTCGGCATTGGCAGCGGCTCTACAGTAGTTTTTGCCGTGGAGCGCCTAGCAGAACGAGTACGAGACGAAGGACTAAAGGTCGTATGTGTTCCCACTAGTTTTCAAGCGCGTCAACTCATTATTGAACATCAGCTGACGCTGGGAGATTTAGACCGTAGTCCGGTGCTGGACGTAGCAATTGATGGCGCTGATGAGGTTGATCGTGACATGGTTCTGATAAAGGGTGGAGGAGGTTGCTTGCTTCAGGAGAAGATTGTTGCCTCCTGTGCACCAAAAATGATTGTGATTGCTGACTATACGAAGAATTCTCTGAAGCTAGGCGATCAGTACAAGAAGGGTATTCCGATAGAGGTAGTGCCTATGGCTTATGTACCGCTCAAGGTTCGTATTGCGGCTATGTTTGGTGGGCAGTTACAGCTACGCATGGCTGTGGTCAAGGCTGGACCTTGCGTTACAGACAACGGCAACTTTATACTTGATTGGCATTTCGAAGAGGCACGTAAGTACAATTGGAGTGAAGTCAACCGCGAGCTGATGCAGCTGCCGGGTGTCGTTGAGACTGGCTTGTTTGTGGGGATGGCTACAAAGGCTTATTTCGGCATGAAGGATGGCAGCGTGAAGACACAGGAGAAGTAGTTTGCGATTATTTTGATTTTAAGTTGAATGTGGAGGGCCGAGAATCTGATCAGTTTTTAAAATTCAGGTTTTTTAGTAAGAATTTAAGTTTTTACTCGTAGCTTAAGAAGTTTTTAAATCCATTTCTGTAAACGTTTCTGAATGAATTCTGTTAATAAACACCTTTAAATTGAGGATAATATGATTTTCATGGGTGTAGTTTGAACACATTGCAGCTTAATCTTTTTTTTTACACGAAATAATTCTTATTTTTTTTTATTTTTATTCAAAATTTCTGCATCTTCCAGAGCGTGTTTTACACTAAAACACAAAATGCTTAAATTTAAATTGCTTTTTTTCTTGCACGCTGGCATGCAATTCTTACAACAATGTCTACACTTATTTTAGATGTAAAAATAATTTAAATATCTGTGGGATAGTCTTATGGGAGAGAATTAAAATTAAAGCTCATGCTTAATTTTTGGGTGCACTAAAAAGACTTCTTACTACGCGTCGGTAAGAGCGAATCCTTGGCGTAGTTAAAGAGCGAAAGCAGTCCCTGTTTTTTGCCACGCGAAAAATAGTTGGAAACAACATCGGGATTGCCTAGAAAAAAATATGATTGTATAAATTTTTTTGTTTTAATAAACTATTTTTTTTTAACTCACCCATATGCTGGCTCTGCTCATTCACTGTGGGCAGCACATTATCATTGGCGCTAAGTGACACAAATAAGGCAAACGGCACCATCCACAGGCATATTGTAAAGTAGGCCAAAACCTTTTTGAACAAATAATAAAATCATTACAATAACATGATCAAGAATATATGGCTGTGTTCCTAAATGCATTTATGCAAAGCATTAGTGACTTTTTCTTTGAATTGGTGCATAGTTTCACAAAACTGCGCAACTAGATAATTATTTTTTTAGCACTCTTTAGTTGCGCAGTTTTTGTGAATATACTAAGCACCAATTTAAAGAAAGTCACTGATGCTTTGCATAAATGTATTTAGAAGCAGCTCACATCACTGCTATATTTACCTGCGTAAATGGATAGTAGACGCTAGTGAATTGCTGAAACGCCAAAAGATGATTCACCACCAGTAACAACAAAGCGCCGCAGAACGAAAATGACAGAAAACGTATAAAAGGAAAACTTTTCATGATTGCGCCGTGAAAAGCCTGTGCTGCTAGCCCACATAGCACCATACGCCAGGGCAAGTCGTCAAAGAAAAGGAAAAGAACGTAAACAAATGTCGTTGCACTAATCATAAGTATAATTATACGCCGAGCCGTTGCAGAGTACTCTTCAACCAACTCTGCCATGTAATACAGACCCGCAGCTTTTTGAAGACATTCAATAATTAATATATTAATTTATTTTGCATTAATCTTACCAATTGACAGCGTAACGAAGCATATCTGTATCGATAGTGAGACCCAGCTTAGTATGTAAAGGAGCGACATAATTTAGATTGATTTTTATTCGACCCTTGTTTTTATTTTAATTGTTGATTTTTTGCATAGTTTCAGTTTTGATCTTATTTCAAAATTCTTAAAGAAATTATTATCTTTACGAATATTTAATGGAACTTTCGGTATTTTACTTCCCCCTTAAAATTTGTTTGTAGTTATTACAAATTATTAGTTTGCAGTTATTAGCGACGTTGCACTAGTGCCAAATTCCATAGGGTGGCTCGGATGAATTTTTTACAATTAAGAAATAAACCAGGGATCTTAACTACAATAAAAAGCTTTTAAAATTCCTTCAAATCCTATTTTCGAATTGAATTGGATTTTTCATATGGTGTGTTTTTTTCTTGAAAAATAATTTCGCATTTTTTCTGTCCTAAACACTTACGCCAAGGTAGTGGCTTCGATTTTTTTTTTAAAGTTGATTGTTTAAAAAATGGGCAAAATTTGAATACACAACGAGCTGTAAATTTACTTTCAAGCACATTTTTTAAAAAATAGGGTGAAGTCACTACCACAGAAATTACTCAAAAAGTATGCATATACATTTTTATGTTCATCGGTGCAATAGATTCTCTTGCATGCAAATTTCAAAAAACCTATTTTGAGAAAATTATGTGTAAGGTTTCAAAACGAATTTCTTTTATTAATTACACTGGTCAACAATTTCACAACTTTATCAAGCCAGACAAACTTTGGTAGCTAATACTGTTTAAGCTTTCTTCCCTCGTTATGAGACTGCATTTTTTTTTTAGTTGGCCTCAGTTTTTTTGGGATTTCGGACTTCATGATTTTACGACTTTGATCCTGTTTTTATGCTCTGGAATCCAAGCCACTTAACGCAGAGCAAAAATAAAACGACCATCTTATAGAAAACTCAAAATAAAATAAAAAAAATTTGTAATTTTTTTGTTAAAAATGTAGACTTTTACAAGTTCTATATATTTAAAAGAGTGATGACCAAACACATACAGCTTATGCGTGTATGTGTAATGTTTAAAGCTTCTCACTGAAAGAAATAGAACGTTAAAGCATTTTGAAAGCCTTATGTACAAAACTAATTACAAATAGACGCGAATAGAAAAATTATGAAATCTCATTCTAATTTTGAACTATATCTTTTATATATTTTTTTCTGATTATTATATATTATAATTTATTTTTTTTTGTTTATTATATGTTTATTATCTCTTTATTATATTTTAGAATTTATATATTATAATTTAATTAAATACTATTAATATTATACTTATTAAATTATACTTATTACTTAAATTATTATTTAATACTATTAAATTTATACTTATCTTTATTATGTATACACATAAAACAGAGTTACATTACATTTAAAAATGTAAGAAAAACTTATACAGCTTATAATATTTATAAGGGTTTTGCCTATTTGCATGAAACACCTTAATATTTTACAAACATGTCAAAAAAGGCGACCTTCATCTTCGGATTATAAAGACATTCATACTTCTAGATGCATATCTACCTATGCGATTCTCTTCGGCAAGCAAACATTTTTATTTAAAAAATAAATTTAAAAAGAGTACAAAACAATATTTATTCCAATTCTGAATTTCACTTACCTTATTTCTGCCCCTTATTTTTTGGTAGTTCGAGTTACCCGGACAAAACCCGGGTAGTTCGGGTATTTCGAGCAGTACTCATAATTATCAAAACCAGCCAATTTAGTAAACAAATTCGAAAGAAATACATGTGAAAAAAAGAGAGCGTTTGCATATTTTCTATGGGCTGTCAACTTCGATTTGGCATTTATGGGCACTCGTTCTCTCCCTTGCGACAACCTTATAATTCAACCATGGCCTTATGCATAACAGTGATCATTAATGAAACGTTTGCTTTGGTTTCGTGTTCTATTATATAATTAATTATTAATTCTATAGATCTACCACATTCGGGGTCGGTGTGGTGAATCTCCTTAACCTACCTTATTATTGTATCATGACCACTGGTATAACATCAATTGTTTTCAACGATTTTTTTTTATTTTTATTGATCTATTCTATATAGAAAAATAGATTTGAACAATTAACAATCTGTTAATCAGTCATTCTTCAAAACTAAATGTAAAAATTAAAGCTAATGTTGAATTTTAGCCAGCTTGAACGCAGTTCGAAAAAGCAGATACCAGCTTTTTGTAAAGAGCATGAACGCGTTAAAAAAGCCCTTTAAACTGCATTTACAAATTCGTTTAAATTTTAATGGGATCAAAAAATACTATCTTTAGGTGCGGCTGTGTTCTATTCCGTTTAGTTTTTTGTTATCAAACGTCGTCGTTTTTTAGAGTAGAACTGTCAAAAATTTGTTGGTATTTATTTTCTAATTCTGTAGTACATCTTGTAGAACAGTAGAAAAACTTGTGAAAAAAAATTGAAAAACTTAAATAAAATTGTGTTAATTGAAGAGTTTAGAACCAGAAAAGTGTAAAGTAAAATATGGACAAATGAAATAAAAATACTAGAAGTTAAACAAGAAACTAAAATTGCCAAATTCCTGGACAAAAAGGAACATAGAAAAATCGTTTGCAGGTGTGGGTCAATAAAAAGCTGCTCCAACGGGTAGTGCATATTTTTTCTTTTGCATTAAAAGCGATCAAAATATTAAGCTAATTTAATTAGTTCATAGGTTATAGCGTTCCTTTAGAAAGCGCCAACAATAATGGAGCAAAACTCAGCCGAACCCTTTGCGTCAGAGAACAGCGGCACGGCACGCTTCATTGGCGTCGACTCTGCAATGACCAATTGCACTGGAGCTGATGGAGGAGCGGCATCAAGTAGTAACACAAATTGTTCAGGTGCTGGTGGAGGCTCTGCTGACTTTCAGACAATGAAGCCAGCCAATGGCAAAAATGTGCCCACGACACGTACTGAAATACCGCATAGCGAACTTGTAAAGATGCTCTACTATTTGGAAGGGGAGCTACAGGCACGCGATGTTGTTATAGCTGCCTTGCGAAATGAGCGCGTAAAGCACTACATTTCGCAGCTGCGTACAAAGCGGGTACAACCCAATGATCCCTATGCTGCAATCTTTCGCGACAAAGTCGCGCTGGCTGGCAACTTAATATCGCGCGAATCATCAACACAGGCAGCTCAGGCTGAAATGGAAGTTCGTCAGATTATCGAGCAGCAGATGGATCAACAGTACCAAATGGTGAGCAAGCAACGTGCAACACACGTGCGCATGGTTAGCATTCTGACAGAATCACTAGAGAACAATCAGCGCATGCTTCAAGAACTGGAAGAGGAAAAGCGCAAACATGAGCATGATACAGCTCAGGGAGATGATATAACGTATGGACTAGAAATGGAACGTACTAAATTAAGGCAGGAACTAGAGTCAGAGCGTCAACAGCTAAAGAAGTTGGAGAAAGACTTAAAGAAGCTGCAGGAAACGCTAGACTTCGAGCGTAACCGGCAGAAGCAGATTGTGCTGCTACTCATTGCCGAACGCAAGAAGATTTTAATGAAATATATTGAAGAAGGTAATTATGCTAGATAAAAGACTTAACTTGTAAAGACTTAACCCTTCTTGTACACAGGTAAACGTTCAGAGGATTTGGCCCAAATACTTGCCGAAGAAAAGCAGCGTTCTGATGCTATTGCCGAGGGTCTAGAGGAGGAGAGCAAAAAGTCGCTGCGTATGGAAGAAGATCTTGAAAAACAAACTGTAGCCTTTGATGTGGAACGTAAGGCTCTTAAGACAAACTTAACTAAAGCAGAGCAACGGTTTGTTATAATTGTGCAAAAAAAAATTAATTTATTCCTCAACAACTAACTTTTCTATTACAGGATACTAGAGCTTGAGCAAGAGCTGTCTCAAGTACGTGCCGAGCATGAGGCTTTTAAAAAGCAACAAAGTACCGCAGTTGTTGCTAATGTGGCTGCTGTTGGTGTTAATTTGGGTGCCAAAAATCGGGTCTTGAGTGGTAAGAAATTTGTGCACATGTCTTAATTAAATATTTTTTGACTTAAACAAATTTCATTAATAAATTTAAATTTGTTTTTGAAAAGCTGAAATATTTTGCTAAAATTGTTAAAATAATAACGACAAATTAATTCACTCCATCCTCACTCCAAAAGGTGATAAAATAGTTTCAAGAGGCAGTAGCCTAAAAAGCTATTAAAGAAAAATTGGATTCGCTTGTATTGAACTTGAATGTTTTTTCTGTAGTAAAATTGACGCTTAAATCATGGCCAGTTTTAGACTCAAAATGGTGAAAAATTTGGTGCTATTTCACGTGTAGCTTGCAGCAAGAAGTTTTTTTTTACATAAAATTTTTTTTTTTGGGTTTGTTACACCTCTGTTAGTACCTAACATATGTAGAAAATTTAAGTCCGATGCACAGTGCGTTGAGCCCATATAAGCCCATATAAGCAAAAATAGAAGGGGTGGTTGGAATTTGGTACTAAAGATTTGTTGTTAACTTTATAGTTTTGCTAAAAATCAGGTATTCAGGACGATTTTTAAGCCCCATATACATACAACGATTTTTTCATATCATTTTTTAGTGCTAAAAAAAGTATTTTTCCTCTGGAATTTTCATTATAATATTTTTCCTCTCTTGAATTTTCAATATATATAAATTAATAAAATGTAAATATTTTCAAGAATTTTAAAGTTTTTTTTTTTAAAATATGTAATTTTTTATGTAATTTTTGAATATGAAGAAGCAAATCATTGGAACTCAAGTAAGGAGATCTATATGTTGAACCAGATAATATTTCATTTAATATTTCAAATAATAATTACAATAATAATCACTTGAACTTTCCTCGTGAGAAGAAATTTGAAAACATTTATATTCATTAAAAATATCCTCTTCAACACTTTCTTCGTGTTTGATAGTATTTCTTGATTTCCTCATCTACTGGTGCTTGTTTTATATTACGATTGAAGATATAAATGGATCCAAAGACAGCAGCAAATAAGGCTTCAAGTCCTTATTTGTGTTTTCTCGCGATGTTGTGTTGTTCTGGTATGCGACAAGCGAATATTGCGGATGTCCTTGTGCTTTGCTTCTAAAGCCTCTTCAGACAAAGAGCCTTAAAGTATGAAAACTTAAAATATATTAATGTATAAATATAATAATAAAATGAATTACCAATTGGCAAATGGAAAATCTTTATAACATCGCTTCCATGAACTAAAATCTTATGTACCAAACTTTGCGTATAGTCACAATTAGAGTTTTCAATATACATACATACTTCTGCACTCTGCCAGTAGCTCATTAAATGTACTAAAGGGTGGTTAAATTTGAAGGGCCGATGTTGATTTTGAATAAAGCACAAATTATTTAGTCGTTTCTCTTTATTATGATAATATTGGTATGGTTCAATTATGTATGGAACAAAATATCGGCCAAATGGCCGTCACGACCTCGGCGGCACACCTCTATCCGAGTGTCCAAATTTTCGATGACGCTGAGGCATAAGTGAGGTTCTTTGCCGTTAATGTGCCGAATTATATCATCCTTTAGCTCTTGAATTGTTGCTGGCTTAACGACGTACACCTTTTCTTTCAAATAACCCCAAAGAAAGAAGTCCAACGGTGTCAAATCACATGATCTTGGCGGCCAATTGACATCGCCACCACGTGAGATAACACGGCCATTGAATTTGTCGCGTAAAAGAGCCATTGTTTCGTTAGCTGTGTGCCAAGTGGCAGCGCCCTGTTGAAACCACTTTTCGTCCACATTCATATCTTCCAATTCGGGCCATAAAAAGTTCGTTTTCATCTCACGATAGCGAACACCATTCACAGTAACTGCCTGACCGGCCTTCAGCCGCACTATCGCGAACAGCAGCAATATTTTCTGCAGTACGAGCTATGCAGGCCGAGTTACAAATATATTCACATATTTTTGTTACTAGAAGTAGGAGTCCTAAATTCATTGATTTAGCTTTTATTTTTATTTAATGCTACAAAATTGCTTTCAAAACATTCAATAAAGAAATAATTTTTTACCATAAAATGCATATTTTTCAATTTCTAGTGCATATTTTTTAATTTTAAGTGCATATTTTATGTGCATATTTTTAATTTATTTCTGCATAAAAATCTGCACCCTAGTTATTAGTTTTAAGCAAAACAAGCTTTTCAAAATTAAATTTCCTTGATTTATTTCTCCGAGAAGGGGTATCATTCCAGCAAATGAAAATAAACGCTACCCCATTTAGATAGTTATATTTTATTATTATAGATTTGTTTTATTCGAGTCTGGCTAAAATAATTTTAAAGCTAGTAATATTTTAAAGTTGAGTGGAAATATTTTAAATTCCAGCTTTCATATAGTGGACTGCTCAAATTTTGCACTATTTGAGTGTAGTGAAGATTTATTCACTACCACTAAATTTAGCTATAGTGCAACAAAATAACAATACACTAAAATCTCTAGAGTAATAGTGGAGAGATGTTTCACTATCACTAAGCTGGTATAAAAATATAATTTCTTCCAATATATTAAGTGCTAGTGAAATGCTTAGTGTACTCAGCATTTAGTCTGCGAAGTCGAATCTGGTTTTTTCGAAATGGTTACTGCACATCAACCCTATTTCTTGGCTTAACTGACTCTATACGAGGAAATGTTAATTCAAATAAAATACGCATTTTGGTGTCCCTTGATATATCAAAAGAATTTGATAGAATTAACATCTTAAAATTAATAGGAAAGCTCAAGCTTAAATCCAAATTCTCAAATACTGCCTGTAGACTTATGCTAACATATCTGTCATATCCGTAAACAATTTGTTTTACACAGTGGCCATGAGCCTACTTTGTTTGACATTGTATCTGGTGTGCCTCAAGGCTCAGTGCTTGATTCACTGCTCTTCATGCTCTTTATAAATGATATTTTAAGTGTCCTTGCCTTGAATGTTTGTAAACGTATATCTATGCTGATGACATTCAATTGCTATTTACTGGTGAATACAGTTCTCTGATGGGCTTGAATCTATAGTCAACTTCAACCTTTCTCTCGTCTCTTCTTGGACATCTGAAAACTCCTTACCATACCTTACCTTACCAAAAACAAAATATGGTATATCCAAGTTAACCCACTTAGAGCTAGTTTTTCAGTACGAGTTTAAACTTTAGTTACATTAAACTGAGCTTAACTCACTAAAATTGGACGTTTAAGCTCGGATTTGACAAAAAAGAAACTCATTATATGATAATTTAAGTCAATTTAAATTCAACAAATGCTAAAATATCTAGTTAAACCGAGTTTAAACGTCCAATTTTGGTGAGTTTTGACATAAAATCTCGTAAAAATTCGGTTGGAAAATTAAATTTTTTTACATTTCATCCCAATAATTACCCAAGAGGTAATTTTTATGTCCCAAAACGTTGAAGGCTATTCTTAAGCAAATATTTTTCTACATTTCGTCCAAAGAAAGTATACTAAAATATTAAACCGTTTGCAAGTTATACGTTTTTAACCACATATGAAAAATCTAAAAAATCTTACGCTGACCTTTCTAAATCAACCAAATTTAAAATGTGTATTAAAAAAAAGCCGAGGCTAACTTTTCGAAGCCCTTTGGCAAATCGTCTTTATTTGAGGTATACTTTCACCCTGTTTTGGATTTTTCTGCGATCCCCGAGGTGTGTTCACTGTGTAATCTATATATAAATAGCCCAAGGCAAAACAGTTCAGTAGCATTTTCTCCTGTGTGTCTCAACCGATTTTGATGGTTTTTTTTTAAAGTAGGGAGAAGCACCGACAAATTTCTAAAGAAAAATGCTAGCTGGAATACCCAGCGTTGCTCTGAGGTGGTATGGCATTCAGGGTGTTTCTCAACCGTTTTGATGATTATTTTTTTCAGGGTTTAAATTGCTGCAGCCAAATTAGCAAAAGCATCAACATTTTTGCTATTGCTGTGCTTTCGCATTTTCAATTCTTCATAATTAAAATTTTGCTTCCGCTGCCGCTATAAAAATAACAAATACCAACAGTAACAGCGAGAAACCGGTTTTCGCAGCTGCGTCTGCTTTGCTGCTTTAATTTTTGAACATTCACGAAGCGATAGCAACAGCAAGTGAACGAATTTCGAAGTCGTGTCTGCTATGCTGCTTTAATTTTTGAACATTTACAAATTGATAGCAACAGAAGCTGATCGAATTTTAAATTCGTCTACTTGCTGCTGCTGTCTCTTTCAAACATGTTTCAAGCAAGAGGCACAACATCAGCATATATTTTGACTAGCGGTGCTGTGTGCTATACGCTGCAGCCACACGTGATAGTACTGGCATGCTAATAAAGAATAAGTATTTACTTCGAAAATATTCCGAAATAATCAACAAATTTCGCTGCGGCCACACGTGCTAGTAAATTTTCATTTGAAAAATGTCGTCAAAGCCAAAGGTTCGACCACTTTTTTATTCCGTTTGCTTTTATTCAGTGATGCTTTATATGCCAACACAGCACCAAACTTAAACGGGATAAAAATGGGGAACTAATTATGTTGTAAAATGTGTTTATCAATATTTTTCAAAATGAAATGCAACTTATTCATATGATATTTTATGTGTCAAATGAGGGCAATTAAAATAATTGCATATATTTCACTATAAGACATGCGAGAAAAGTGCATATTTAAAGTTCGAATATTTTAGGGAGAAAATACAACACTGTTTTCTTACTTCGATTTCGCACTGGCTGTGGTTGTCGAAATTCACTGTCTCAGTAAAAGTTGTTGCCAGTGGACTGCCAGTGATGTCAAGGTGTGAGTGGAATAGTGAAAAGTGCGAGTGTATTGAGTTTTTCGAACTGTTACTGTCTTCGGACTGGCACGTGTGGCTAGGGGGATAGGCAGCATTGTATTGTTACTTTTTGCAGTCGCTGCTGCTATGGTTTGTAATATTTTTTTAGCAGCTGCGGCAGAGAATTTTCGAACTTTGCGACACTTGTGTGCTATTATATGGACAGAATTAAAATAGCTATAAGACAGGGCGTTGCCAAGGAAGAAGTTTTGGGGGTTTAGACCTCCGATGGGGTCTGAAGATATAAGAAAAAAGATATAAGAAACGAACATGAAAATGTTCGCGCATTTTTAAACCCCAATTTTTTTTTTTTAAATGAATTAGAGTAGGGAAAAGGAGTGCATCGATAAGTTTTTAAAGAAAAATGCTAGCTAGAATACCCGGCGTCGCTCGGGGATGATATGGCAAAAAGGTATAAGGTATAAGGATAAGGTATAAGGAAAATTGAAAAAATGTGAACAGAATTGTATGCTTTGTGTACGAAGTTCGTAGACGTGATCGCATATACATACGTTACTAAGTTTCTTAAGTTTTCATGACGTAGTTTTATAAATGTAAGAATATTACTGTGTTTTTATGAACTCATAAAAACTAATGTTCCATCATACTTGTTTGAAAAATTGACTTTGAACCGTTCCACTAGAAACACACAAATATTAATACCTACAATTTCATCATCGACATTTGATCGATCTTTTCTAGTTCGCACAGCTCGTTGCTAGAACAGGCGGCTCCCCAATACAATGCGTACTTTTTCGAGATCCTTTGATGCATTTAGAAGCAACCTCTTAGAACACCTTTAGAACACGATTAGTCGACTTCTACCTTTTTTACTTTTTTCTCACTATTTTTTTGTATTATTAACTTTTTATTATTTTTGAGTTTTTTGCACAAATTGTTGTCTTTTTATATGTTTGTAAATTGTGGAAGGGAAATCGAAAATTTAGGTGCATGTTAATTATTAAGTTTTTTCTCGAACATTGATATGGCTTGTAGTATAATAATTGGCCAATAAGGCTTTTGTCTTACGACTGAATGAATAATAAAAAATAATCCATTTTAAGCATTTCTTAAAAAAAAATTTGTAGGACGAAATAGGTAAAGCTATTTGCAGTTCCTGGTTATATAGAAACCATACTAGTAGATTAAAAAAAAAACGGCACTTAGTTTTATAGGATTTGTTTTTTTCCCATCGAAATTAGTCAATTTCTAAAATTTTTAATTTGATAATATCATATATTAAAATCACTAAAATCGATATAAAATTTTAATTTTTTAAAATTTTTCAAATCTATTTATTTACTCAAATATTTTTTATAATAAAAAACTTTACTTGGCTCAGTTTACTCAAAACACAAATTTTTGGCAATTATTTGTTTAAGAGAACCCAAAACAAATTGAACAAACCCTAATTTTTTTAAAAATCTCAACTTTTAAGTGTCACAGAGTAGCCAAAATTGAGTTTGTCGGTTAATTGTTAGGCTTCGAGTCATACCAAATTTTGATTTTTGTCCATGGGCCAACGCTGTGTGCGACGCTTTTTTACCGAATTACGGGCTTTGTTATATCATCTAAATCCATAATATAACTATTCGAAGCCGATGTATCAAATCAAGTAATTTTAATAAGGGCTTTTAATTTTCTCGATACCGAAACTGAAAACGACATTTTCAGCATTAATGTAAATTCAATACTTTTATACCGGACATGTCAAATCGATTTTGTTACTGCATCTTTTTGTAAAACGAAACGAACGATGAACATTGTGTGAGACACTGCAAGCAAAGTGTCTGTCATGACGTTCGTAATTGTTTTTTCCTTTTAAATCTGCCTCCTTCACGTGAAATATTCATAGTTCTTAGTGAAAAAAAAATGTTTAACTAAATTAAGGCAACGCTGAGTAGGAGTGAGATGAACAAATTATTTAAATTTTTTTGCAGTAATATTTTAAAATTATATTACGCTTTTGATGCTGCTCTAAGATTGAATTCTTATAGATATATTATAGACTTAAGTATAAAATCTCATTTAAATCATTGCGCAAAGAGTAGCTTATGTAGATTTTGCCTGGAGGAGAACATACGCATCACTTCATGCTGGCACCGGCATGCATTTAGTTCTTGCATTAGACACCCAAATATTATGTATTTTTTTTTGTGCTCAAAGAATCAATTTCTTAAAAAAAATATCTCTTAAAAACTATTAATTAACCCTTTTAACTGTTCGTATTAAAAGCTTCCCTCACCAAAATGCGTTCAAAAAAAGTAAACTTGAATTTATTAACATAAACTTAACAATTAAGAACTTGATTCATTAATTTATTTAAATATATGCTTGCAGATGATGTCGCTTGCGTCACGCCCATGGTCAATATTGCCAAGATAGTGCAACCAACTGCAACTGTCTCTAGTGTACCAGTCTCGGGTCCAACCACTGGTATTGCACGCTCAATTGCACCTGGACAGAATCTACGCAGCATGGCCACAGCACCAACTGTACCAGCGTCGACTATTGCTCCAGTTGCAACTCAAGCACCAGCTATTGCTTTAAGCCTAACAAACAATGATATCATCACAACTAATAGCCCCAATATCATCACCGCTGCCACCGTCGCTGCTGCTGTACCGTCACCAGCTAAAATGCAACCCACTGCAACCATACAGCGTGCACCTGGTGGAAAATTCTCAGCGTTAGCAGCAGCTGCAAGCAATGCACAAGACCAGCCACATGCTGTACCCATAGCGGTGCCACCGGTAACTGTACCACCAGCTGGTGCGCGCGGTGTACCACCACCGATACCACCCAATAAACCAGTTGTTCCACCAAAACGCGAACCATCACTTTCGCGTCTTGGTTCCATCAGTGGTGCAGCTGCTAATGCGGCTAGTGCTGGTGTTGCAACAGTTGCTGCTGCTACCACTGCTGCTGTAGCAGCAACAACAGCAGCTGTTGCTAATGCAAATCTTAAGTAGAAAAATTCTTATTTATATTTTATAATTGCTAGTGTTCAAAGTGACAAAAAATTTCCAATTTTTATTTTAGAGGCAATAATTATTTTTCCGACACTCGAATGTGTAACTTCGAACCATAAAAAAAAAATAAATTACCGAGTTAGCAAGAAACTTAGGCATCTATTTTACAACTTTTAATTTGGTTTTCCTTTCGTCAAATATGCAAATACATAAAATTAAGAATACTCAACGTTTATTATAACATTTATAAATTATGGCCATATATAAAGTCAAATAAAAGTATGTATTGTTCGAAATTGCTTGACAAACTAAACAGTGAAATTAAACATGAAAAAATTAACCAGGTAGCTGCAAGGGAGAAAGTGTAGACTCAAAAACTATCAATATAGAATCATAGAAAATAAAATAGAATGAAAGCAAATTGAAAAAATTTTCAACGATTTTACAGTTATGGTTGGCAAAAAGAGAGCACAATCCGCTCTGCAGCTACCTTGTTCATTATATCATGAGTCTAAATTTATTTCAACTTTTTTTAAATTCATCTGTTGATATTTGCAAATATTTATATAGATAAACTTAAAATGTTCTCACTAATGAACAAAATCTTCGATAGTCTAAAAAGTCACCTATGCGCGATAATGTTTGGATTCAGTATACCTGCAAAGCTTGTACATCTCTGCAGAATGACTCTGAGCAACATCAATAGCGCAGTTAAAATCGAAAAGGCCTTTTCTGTTTTAGATTGTCATTCCTTACCGAGCGGCTTCATCAACCCAAGAATGGAGAATATTATCAGACATACGATAATCTAGAAGGGTGCTATACTATTGGGATATTCTGATGACATTGATACTCGTATCATTGATTATAGTGCCCGTGAAGTCGGCGCAGCATTCTCCAAACTAGAAAAAAGAGTCGAATGGAACTTGCAGTAAGCACAGATAAGACGAAATATATGGTGTCAACAAAAAGCAATTTCAGCGTCCAGGACGAAGAGTCACTATTTACAAATCCCCTTTAACCCTAGAATACTAACCTTATTTCACAATAAGTTAGGGTAAGAGTTGTTTAGAACAACGTTTATCTGGGATCGAGCATTCAAATTTTCAAGACCAGAACTTTCTCTGAATTGCTTATAATACCCGTTCTTTTATATGAATTAAAAATAAATTTAAAAATTTTTTTTTTTATTTTATTAAGTTTAATTGAAATAGCCTGAATTTATTATAACAAAAATTAAGAACCTTAACTCCAGTTCACTTTTCGCATTAATTTCTTTTTTTCAACTCTATATATAAACATCAATTTGTCGGTTTTTTTTTATTCATATTCTTACTCATATTCTGGTTTTTATTTTTCTATCTTGCCGGCTCACTAAACATTTGTTTATAATTTATAGCAATTTTGTGCCAATTGTGGTAAATTTTTATCAATTTAACCAAAAAGAATTCAGTTTTCATTATTTTTTTTATATTAATATGCATAAAAATTTTTCTCAGTGCAAAGAGCACAAAACAACACGAATATTGAAATGTAGTGGTGCCCATACCTGCGTATGAGCAACGGCTATGTTGCAAATGCACACATATTCAAACACACAATTTTATTGATGTGCTGTGACTAGCTGAAAATAAAAAGAGAAGAGTAGAGAGCAACATCGAGTTTATTGAAACTCTTTCTGCTGTGAGTATGTATTTTGTTGGTATTTCTTCGTTGTTGGTATTTTGCTGTACAACGCTGACTGCGTAACGCTTGATTTATTAGATAACGCTCGACTTCACTCGCCATAAAATTTTCATACCGCGGGCAATATATAGAATCGATTCTAAAGGAGTAAACTCCAAAAATCTGTACATTTTGAAAATTTTTAAATTTATATACGTCCCTAGAACTTACCTATTTACGTACGCTTTTTTATGATGATGGGTAACCAAGAGAGAGGCTCTTCTGAATCTGGAATATACCTACTATATACATATATGACAAATGTCAATGAAATTTATTTTTTTCTTTTTAGTTCACGTTTTGGTTTTAAATAAAAGCTTATTTTTAAAAATTTTTTTTATATTTATTTTCTACTTTTTAGTCTTAAAGGTTTATTATGAAAATCTTTTATTTTAAAAGCCTTACATACAGCATTTTAATTTTTTAGACCATTAACCTTAACAGTACATATTAAAATTATTTATACCATTTACTTTATTTATTGCATTATATACTTTATTATGATATAGCAATTTTATTGATTTGTGGGCGGGAATAGGAGGTGTGGCCAAATTTAAACCCCTATCTCCTACTTGATGTAAATGTGCTGCCAAATTTTCAGCTGAATCGGCCTAGTAGCTTTGGAGATATATCATTTTATTGATTTGTGGGCGGTAAAAGAGGGTGTTGAAAAATTTTTTTTCTAATCCATGCAATACTTGAATGACATTTACTGCCAAAATTTAAGCTGAAACAGCCCGGTAGTTTTGGAGATATATTAATTTGTGGGCGGTAAAAGGGGGTTGTGGTCAAATTTTAAAAAGAAATTTACTACCAAAATTGCATCTGAATTGGCCTAGTAGTTTTCGAGTTATAGCATTTTTATTGATTTGTGGGCGGTAAAAGAGGGTGTGGCAAACTTTTTTTCATAATAGTGCATTGACACCGGGCTTAGACATGTATGCTAAATTTCAGCATAATCGGATACCCACAAGCTGTCGAAAAATTGTTTGCAAGATTTGCGGCCATACATACATACATACATACGAACGAAGCAAGTTAAATAAAAGCTTATAAAAATTAGTCTTTACCGTTAATACCTTTAACCTTGGAACCGTACTCCGCAAATAGTAAAATATTAGTTTTATTTTTTTTTTCTTTTTTTAATAAACTTCCCGTAGTAATTGTTATTTCAAATAAATTTTTTTCTTTGGCTTGATTTTGAATATTTGATTAATAACATTCTATTAATCTATTACATTTTATTTATACATTGTAATAATGACAAAATTAAATTTTTATTGCATTTGAAAATATCGCAATAAGTATAATACGTAGTTTTTTAATTGACAAATTTAAATTGCAATAAAATCTAATTGTAATTGAATTTCGATTTCACGTAATTTAAAAATCGAAATAAATTACAAATAAAATTGGACTGTGTTCTTCATGAACCACCAATCCTTCTTTCATTTTAAAAATGAAAATTTTTGCCTTCTCTAAAATTTAAATTCAGTAAGAATGAGTGTTGATATAAACTAGTAAGGAATGGAGCTTCGGCAGAGTACCGAAGCTAAAATATCCGCCCGCTGCCGTACTGATGTATATCCGAAGTCTTTAGACGTCTATAAAATTTGTATGTATAATCTGCACAAATATTTGTCATACCCCTATAGGAACAAACTAACTTGTTTTTAAAAACAACTAATTAAAAAACTAATTTAAAATAAACCAGTATATAAACTACTTTTAATTATATTAAGGCGGCAACTACTCTGATGTTGACATGTTTTAATTGCAAATTTTTATTAGATTACAAGTTTATATATATTTAACCATGTTATTTCATCAAATATTTTTAACTTTAGGCCATCAGTAATAGTTTTCAATTAGTTATTTAAAAGCAATTAAAAAAATAATTTAAATGTAACTAATTTAACAAGTAGTTGAAAATATATGCAGACGAAAGTCAATTGACTTATTTAGCGGACATCACCATACAAAATAAGTTAGTTCGTTCTATGGAAAAAAGTCAGAATTTCAACTAGTTGTGGTTGACAAAATACTACTTTATCAACTACTTTTAAATTAGTTGATTTTCCTACAGGGACGCTTAATTTAATTTTACCCTTAGCTGCCACATAGAGTAATTTGTCAACAATGTAAAATGCCACACCCACTTTCCTAGTATACAATAAAACATGCAATTAAAACATGTCAAAATCAGAGTAGTTGCCGCCTTAATATAATTCAAAGTAGTTTATCAATCACTTGTTTTTAAGTAGTATTTCAATTACTTCGTATATAATGCAATAAAAACTATTTTGAATTGAAGTGGATGCCGCCTTAATATAATTCAAAGTAGTTCATATACTGGTTTATTTTAAATTAGTTTTTTAAGTAGTTGTTTTTAAAAACAAGTTAGTTTGTTCCTATAGGGATATGTATGGGTTGTATAAACGACGTGGGCGGAACTTGGGTACATACAGACACGATGTCATTCAGTTATATATATTAACGAAAGTTTTTCAATTTTGATGACGTCACTTTGTATTGAAGGTAGGCGTGGTTTTCATCCGATTTTGCCAAATATCAAAGAGTGGCTTATGTTAAATATCAAAGTTTGTATGTAAATTTCAAAACATTTCTGTAATTTTTGCAGATTTTGTAACGTTTTAACGTTTTAAATAAAGCCACTTTGTATGGGAGATAGACGTGGTTTTCAACCGATTTTGCCAAATATCTTAGCGATAGTCTATATTATGTATAAAAGCCTATGTGCAAAATTCCAAAACATTTTTGCAATTTGAGCAGATTTTTAAGGGATTTTACGATTAATATAAAGCTACTTTGTATGGGAAGTAGGCGAGGTTTCAATCCGATTTTTCCAAATTTCATTGTCAGGACATATATTGAAAACCAAAGCTTATATGCAAAATTTCAAGGCATTTCATTAATGTTTGTGGATTTTGAAGAGATGTTACGGTTAAAATAAAGCCACTTTGTATGGGAGGTAGGCGTGGTTTTCAGCCGATTTTTCCAAATTTCATTGCTATGATTTATATTGAAGATTTATATTGCCAAATTTCAAGGCATTTCAATAATTTTTGTGGATTTTGAAGAGATTTTACTATTAAAATAAAGTCACTTTGTATGGGAGGTAGGCGTGGTTTTCATACAATTTGTCCAAATTTCATAGTGAGGATTTATATTGAATACCAAAGCATTCGTGTCAAATTTCAAGGCATTTCATTAATGTTTGTGGATTTTGAAAAGATTTTACGTTTAAACTAAAGTCACTTTGTATGGGAGGTAGGCGTGGTTTTCATCCGATTTGGCTCATTCTCGAACTTGATGTTTCTTTTCTTAAAAGAAGCTTATATTTTGAATTTCATCGCGATAGCTTTAAAATTACGGCTGTAATCGTGTCGACAGACGGACACACGGAATTTCACTCAGGAGGTGATGCCGATCAAAAATATATATACTTTTCTATATCTCCCACGCCTCCTTATTAGCATTACAAACGGAATGTCAAAGTTAATATATTTCTTACGCAGTACGCGTTGGGGTATAAAAATGAGTGATTTTGTAAGAGTAAGAGTATGAGTATGAATAAGAGTAAGAGTAAGAGTAAGAGTAAGAGTAAGAGTAAGAGTAAGAGTAAGAGTAAGAGTAAGAGTAAGAGTAAGAGTAAGAGTAAGAGTAAGAGTAAGAGTAAGAGTAAGAGTAAGAGTAAGAGTAAGAGTAAGAGTAAGAGTAAGAGTAAGAGTAAGAGTAAGAGTAAGAGTAAGAGTAAGAGTAAGAGTAAGAGTAAGAGTAAGAGTAAGAGTAAGAGTAAGAGTAAGAGTAAGAGTAAGAGTAAGAGTAAGAGTAAGAGTAAGAGTAAGAGTAAGAGTAAGAGTAAGAGTAAGAGTAAGAGTAAGAGTAAGAGTAAGAGTAAGAGTAAGAGTAAGAGTAAGAGTAAGAGTAAGAGTAAGAGTAAGAGTAAGAGTAAGAGTAAGAGTAAGAGTAAGAGTAAGAGTAAGAGTAAGAGTAAGAGTAAGAGTAAGAGTAAGAGTAAGAGTAAGAGTAAGAGTAAGAGTAAGAGTAAGAGTAAGAGTAAGAGTAAGAGTAAGAGTAAGAGTAAGAGTAAGAGTAAGAGTAAGAGTAAGAGTAAGAGTAAGAGTAAGAGTAAGAGTAAGAGTAAGAGTAAGAGTAAGAGTAAGAGTAAGAGTAAGAGTAAGAGTAAGAGTAAGAGTAAGAGTAAGAGTAAGAGTAAGAGTAAGAGTAAGAGTAAGAGTAAGAGTAAGAGTAAGAGTAAGAGTAAGAGTAAGAGTAAGAGTAAGAGTAAGAGTAAGAGTAAGAGTAAGAGTAAGAGTAAGAGTAAGAGTAAGAGTAAGAGTAAGAGTAAGAGTAAGAGTAAGAGTAAGAGTAAAAGTAAGAGTAAGAGTAAGAGTAAGAGTAAGAGTAAGAGTAAAAGTAAGAGTAAGAGTAAGAGTAAGAGTAAGAGTGTTGATTTTGACCATGATATAACAGTTTACAAGGTAGGAGTGGCAGTTTTCTTGTCGACTAGCAATTGTCAAAAACTCATAGAAAACGATGATGATACATTAAACTTTTTATTGATTTTGACAAGTGTTGGTCGGCGCTCTGAGAAACTATGTAGTTGTTAAGGCTACCTTGTAAGTTATTATATCATGATTTTGACAAAGAAAAAAAAGATTTCACTTACATTTATTTATGTTTTTTTTTTCTTAATAAATATATGAATTTTTATTTATTTTATTTAGAATTTGACAATATTGTACATTAAGACATCTTTTTTAGTACACCAAAGAGGAAAATCAATTTACAAAACAAATTTTTAAATAATAACCATTGAACTTAAAACTGCATTAAATTAAAGAAAAATCAAAAGTAAGCGCTAATTAAAAGTTATATTAAAAAATACTGAGGAGAAAAAGAGGTACTGAGGAGAAAAAAGTAAAAAAAAAAAAAAATGGAAAAATATCTTCCGAAAGTAAGTGAATGTAAGGATGTGGTAAAAAAAAGATGCAAAATGAAATAAAAAACACAAAAAAAAATTTATAAACAGTATAAAGAGAGAGAAGGAGAGAGTAAAAAGGAGTAAAGACTAGATTTGTAGATTCTCATTTACAAATACGAAAAAAAATTTTGAATAATAGTACAATAATAGAGGTAGATACAGCGCTGATCGTACTCTCTTCTTCGTTACTGCCGATATTGTCAAAATCAGCTTCCTGTTTGCAGTTAATATTTTTTTTTTATATAATTTCATGTGATGTTTGCCTTGAAGCAATTTTACATCACTATAGAATGTGACTTCAGAACTACTCCACCTTTCAAATAAAGTGAAAGGTTATTGAACGTGTTTTGCTTCACAAACAAATTCATTACTCGAACAATTTTAGAGTGCACGCCATTACCTTAAAAATAAACTGCAAAACGTTAACATACATAACTCGGAAAGGACAGCTGTTGTTAACAACCAGCCGTATTTTTTCTCCATTTTACTTCTTTATTCTCCGAGTCAGTCATACTTAATAAATCTGCCATGGGCTAGGGGAAACAGCTTCGAAGACCTAAAATTTTTGACAGAAATCAACGATTGTCAATATTGTAACGCATACTTGGGAAGCCATAAAAAGTATTATGAAAGATTTTATAAAGGCAAGTAATTATTTCTTTTTATTTTATAAAAATATATTTTATTTTATTTTATAATATATTTATATTTCATTTTTAAATATAAAAATTAGTTCACTTGAAAAAAAAACAAAACGTCCGATTTAAGGCCACTTTACATTGTCCTACTGTGTGTTACGACATGTCATTTCATGTGTGATAGAATGTAAGATGGGTGTAAACAACGGAAAACAAAGTGTGTTCGAATCGGTTTTGATTTTTTTGACATGTAATACAAACATGGAGATCTGAATACGGATACACAGTGTGTGCTTAGATTGTGGAGACAGCACTTCTCCAATTTACTTAATGGCGACGATTCCACCAATGCCGCCCATCGAGAGCACAGTGCAGTGCCACCAATCGACGATGACGGAGTGGAAGTATCACCACCTAGCCATGAAGAGGTTCGAGTTGCTATCCAACGACTCAAAAACAATAAAGCAGCGGGTGCTGACGGCCTGTCAGCTGAATTGTTTAAAACCGGCGGCGATGAATTGATAAGGCGCATGCATCAGCAAAATATGGCTAGCAGAAAGCATGCCCGACGATTGGAACCTCAGTGTACTGTGCCCTATACTTAAGAAAGGAGACCCTACAATCTGCGCAAGTTATAGAGGTATCAGTCTTATTTCCATCGCATATAAGGTTCTCTCAAGCGTACTGTGTGAAAGATTAAAGCCAATTACAAAAACACTGATTGGACCTTATCAGTGTGGCTTTCGACCTGGTAAGTCTACCATAGACCAGATTTTCACGCTACGACAAATCCTGGAGAAAACCCACGAAAATCAAATTGACACACACCATCTCTTTGTAGACTTTAAAGCTGCGTTCGATAGCCCGAGAAGGGATTGCCTATACGCAATAATGTCTGAGTTCGGTATACCTGCAAAGTTGATTAGACTTTGCAGAATGACGTTGAGCAACACACGCAGCTCCGTCAAGGTAGGAAATGACCTCTCCGAAACCTTCAATACCGAAAGAGGTTTCAGGCAAGGCGATCCACTGTCTTGCGATCTCTTCAACATCATCATGGAGGGGATCGTACGAAAGGCCGGTGTGCATCGTAATGGCACCATTTTCTATAAAGGTGTCCAGCTCCTTGCTTACGCTGATGATATTGATATTGTTGGCAGAACCAAGAGAGATGTTACCGCTGCTTTCGCCGCTATCGAAAAGGAATCAGCCAAAGTGGGTTTGACGATAAATGAGGGTAAAACAAAGTATATGCTGTCTACAAACAAGGGAGCTCGGCGTTTAGACTCCCACGTTTCATCCGGCAGCTATAACTTTGAAGTAGTCAAGGAGTTTGTATACCTTGGCACCGCCATTAATACTAACAACGAAATCAGCCTGGAGATAAAGCGAAGAACAATAATTGCTAATAGGTGCTACTACGGGCTCAGTAAGCAACTAAGTTCCAGAGCCCTCTCTCGATCGACAAAACTAACACTCTACAAGACGCTCGTTCTACCTGTGCTGCTTTATGGCGCTGAGGCATGGGTAGTTTCGCAAACTGACGCAGCCGCTCTGGGGGTGTTCGAGAGAAAAGTTCTTCGCAAAATCTTCGGTCCTGTTCGAGTCGGCGATGACTATCGCATCCGAATGAACCACGAGCTGTATGAGCTCTACGGAGACATTGACGTAGTTCGGCGTATAACTGTGCAGCGACTACGCTGGCTGGGTCATGTCCATCGTATGGACGACGAAGCTCCAGCGAAAAAGGTGCTCGAAGCGAGGGTCGCTGGTCAACGACGACGAGGGAGACCATGCCTCCGATGGATGGACCAGGCTGAGGAAACCCTAACCGCACTTGGTGTATCCGATTGGAGAAGGCGCGCGCAAAGCAGAGGCGCCTGGCGAGAGCTGATGAGGTCGGTCGAAATCCGGACACGGGTTGTCACGGCCACCTAAGTAAGTAAGTAAGTAATACAAACATGTTTAATGTTTGTTTCTAATTTCATTACACATTCTATTCTACCAGAAATGCATTTTACAATAAAACTACGTGAAATTTATTTTTCTTGTAAGCCAACAAGTTAGTTTAAGCCAACAAGTTAGTTTAAATTTTTAATACACAAATTATACTTATTATGCCAACAATAGTAGCTATGTTTCGATTTATTTCACAAATTTTTAAGTTTCAGTAAAGCATTAAATATAAAAGTGATATGAGATTCTGTGAGATAGTCTAAAAAGGAAAAATGTATTTCTTCATACAAAAATTAGAAATGACAGTGTGATAAAATTAGTTCATACTTTCTATCTCATATGTCGTAACACACAGTAGGACAATGAAAAGCGGCCTTTAGCGTTGGATAAAATTAAAACAGATTTTGCAGTAAAACAATTTTTGATATTTTCATCCCAGCTAGAATTCATAGATGATGATCAGTCATCAATTATAGTTTCCGCAATGAAAATATTGTCCTTAATTTCCGATTGTGGCGTTGGTATTTGACTTGGGGCATTAAAAATGTTTTGTATTTGCATAGCATGCCCAAATTGTAAGTTCCCCATGGAACCTTGGAAGAAAATATCAGAGATAATTTTGCGCGTAATAATTGAGAAGCGTCCAATTCATTATATTGAGTAGCCCACGATTGCACCATAAAGTCACCTTCTGTAGTCTCACTGTTCCTTTGAAGTTTTTCGCACGCCATCTGAATTAACTTGTCTTCTACTGAAACTTCTTTTATTTTTCTTTTTTTGGTTGGACGATATGTAAATTCCTAAAAAAAAAATTATATTTGTTTTTGTTTATTTTTCAGCTTCCACAAACACAAAAGGATTGGAAAAGGCAAATGATTTTAGTGCATTGTGAAACTTTCGAAGCTGTATGGAAATTGAATTCGACTATGAATTAAAAAAAAAAATTTTTGATGGTGAATGAATTTTTGATGGTGGCTGTTGGCACGAATGAAAGAGCTTCGGATGCAGGCCTATTTAGAGCGCAAAGAATTTTTGAAAATGCCTTTGGAATTTTAAGATCTAGATGTAGAAGTTTGCTTCGAACTATTAATTTATCAACAAAGTCTCTATAATTGTGTTAGTTTGTTGCTACTTGCATACTTTTTTGTGGAGGTTTAGTAAGGAGGTTTATTAAAGAAACAGAATCAGGCGAATTAGCATATGCTAAGCACGATGATGCCAAACTTCAAGTTCTTCAGGCTTCAAGTGATAAAAATGCATCTAATATAGCAAAAAATATTCGTGAAATATATTGAAATTACTTAAATACCGTAGGGGCAGTTCAGTAGCAACACAACATAAATTGACAAAAACATCAAAGTAAATATTTAATATATAATAGGGCTATTCACAATCAGGTGCAAATGGTCTTGCATCATAGCATTTGCAAAATGGTGGAGTATATTTTTACTCTACACTAACAAAATATACAGAGATGCATTTATTACGCTTGTGTAAATATGCAATACTTAAAACTTTGTAAAATATGCAATACTTAAAACACGACTTTTAATGTCGTGGAGAAACTGATGAAAAAGAAAATATTAGATCATATGGATCAAACCAATTTACTCTTTGATCGTCAATATGGATTTCGGCAGCGATCTGGGACGCAACCCGCACTTATTCAGGCTATCGATGATATCTGCGCGTATTTAGACAGAGGATGTCACGAGGTTGGAGGGCTATTCATTGACTTGGAAAAGGCGTTTGAATGCGTTGATCACGATATTCTTATAGAAAAATTAAAGTTTGCAGGATTTGGTGTAATAGAAATACAACTAATGCAAAATTACTTGAGCAATAGGTATCAATTTGTTTTTAATGGAAGCGCAAGCAGTGAATCGGGAAGAGTAGTAAAAGGAGTACCACAGGGTAGTGTGCTGGGCCCTCTGCTATTTCTAATATTCATAAACGACATCAAAAATATAACGTTGAATGGCAAGCTGTTTCTCTTCGCAGATGATATCACTATAATATATCATAGCATGTCAAGACTGGCACTCAGAGCGAAGATGGAATATGACGTATCCATTCTTAACGAATTCTTTCGCTTTAATAAAATATCAATTAATGAAGACAAAACTAAATTAATTGTAATATCACCTCAACAAAGAAATATTGAAAAATTTAAATTTATGATGAATGAAACAGACGTAGTGGAGGAAGAACATGTCAAATTTCTTGGAATAACTCTCAGCAACAACCTTTCGTGGAATCGACATATATTGAATATACAGAAGAAAATATCGTATGGTCTAGGACTACTGCACAAATTTAAAAATAAACTCTCAATTGACACCAAACGCTTAATATATATGTATCTCGTGCATTCTCACTTGTCATATATGCCAATATGCTGGGCTTATAAAAATACCACGGAATTAAAGAAATTGCAAAGGATACAAAACAAATGCATTAAAACGGTATTTGGCCTACATCCAAGATTTCCAAGTCATCAATTGTACACGGAGGCGTTTGGAAATATTCTACCCTTACACAGATTGTATCAATATCATCTTTTAATGCAGGTATTCAAAAACTTAGCAAATAGCAGCTATAACTCTATGCAACTTCAAGCACAAAATCATGGATTCAACACAAGAAATAGGTGCAACCTAATAATGGCGAGATGCAATCGAGAAGTCACAAAACAGCGTTATCTATATGCGGGTCCGAGAGCTTATGATAGTCTACTGGAAAATATAAAAAACTCTATATCAATTATTACATTTAAATTACAGTTGAAGCAATACTTACAAAATAATAATGACTAGTATAAAATAAAACGAACTAAGAAAATGTAATGTATATTGAAAATGCAATGTATATAATGTATATTTAAAAGAAAATGCAATGTATTGAAATAATATTGTAAAGCCAGAGTAGCAAGCTCCTTTAAAGCTTTTAAGGCAATGTAGCAAAAATGAAATTGTTTTGTTAATTTAAAATAAAATAAATCAAAAAAAAATAACCCATAAGGGGTATTCACGATGTGGTGTATTTGCCCTTGTATTGTGTATTTTTGATAAATTTGATATTTGTAGTAAATTTTGTTAAATTACGAAAACAAAATACACAGTGTTCAAAATACAATCCTGTAGCAAAAATACAATGACGAAACCCTATTGTATTCTTTGTAATTTCGGTGTGTATGTGATCAGCTGATCGTAAAAGCATTTCTACTCAGCATCGAGGAAGCTACTGGCTGCGATGTGAGTTTACTTAATAAAATTTAATATTATTAGTGTTTCGTTCAAATATTTTCATTATTTTGTAGGCATTCTATGTTAGTAAAAAAACGAATTAAACAGGAGAAACCCAACAAAAAATTCATTAAAGAGTCAGAGAGCTATCAGTTAATTCACTCTTTGCAACAAGTAGTGCAAAGTAAACCGAAAAAAAAAAAAACAGAGAAACCGACGAACTTGAGAACATCCTCCTTTTTGAAGTCGGTTAATGACCGCTCAGGATTGATGGCAATGTTGTTTACAATTGCATAAATTTGCAATGTCAAATACACAAGATTGTGAATAGCCCTAATAATTTATGTCAACTACTTCACTTTTTTACTTTATGACCTTTAATTTTGCTGTAAAATATGTTAACGTTTTTGTAATCTTACCTCGAATGAACTTGTATTATTTTTAATTTTATTAAGTCCTTCCGAAGACTCTTCTTGGTCATTCAAGAAGGATAACATATCATAATACCACAATGTTGGCACATACTCATCTTCGGCGCCGACTCCCGATTTTAAGCTGTCTTTCTTTTTTCTTAATTCTCGACGGTATGCGGAGCGCAAATTATTAATTTTTTTAATAACCATCTCCTTAGTGGCTTCAGGATTGATTTCTTTTAATTTCATCACCAAAACTTTATATTCAGCGTTTTTAATATTTCTGTTAGAATATTCTTTGCTTTTGATTTTCCAAAGTGATGGCAAAGATTTGTAAAGTTCTATGAATTCAGCTAATTTTGTTTTTTCCTCTTCCATTTTTATTTACTTTTCGTTAAAACACATGTTCACTCAACAACACTTTTCGTGATTATGACAAGTCTGTGTGAATTCCACCACACACTATACAGACGGTCTGCACAAACACAACCGAAAATATTTTCATTTTTACGCAGCCATCTGCACCAACCTAAGAACAACCAAACCCAGCCAGCATTTGGAAGATCGCTTTTCTCCGAGGCGAAGAGAAAGCGATACCTTTAGAAGATATGAAGACGTGTTCTCTTTTGCGCGAAAAGAAAACGATCCGCTATCGTTACTCATTGGCGATAAAAAGAACATATCGCACACTAAATACAAAACATAAATACAAAGCTGACATTTTTTTCGTATGATTAGTGATATTATCTCAAATTGTGCCTCTTTACCTGATACAAATTGTTTGAATTTTCAATAGCTCCTAATTTACAAGCATTTAAGTAAGAAAATTACCAAAAAACACAAAACTTACTTTTTGTTTAATTGAAAATAAAGCTTTATTGTTATAAAAAAACAGTTTTGCTAAAGTTTTTATAGTAGGTATTATTGTATATTATGATTGTGCAAATAAAAACTGAAATTTTTTCTTTAAAATTCAAGTTGTCTGTTTAACTGATAAAAATTGCATGAGTTTTTAAAAATACCCATTCATCAACTGATTAACAAGCAATCAAATAATAAAATTCACAATAAACATTATTTAATGTTTCTTTATTAAAATGTATTTTAAAATAAATTAATTTTTCATTTTTAGCTCAGTACAAAAATTGCTCAGTACATGTTAATGTATAAATGAAAACGTTTCAAAATGTTTAGTATTTAAATATTAATTAAGGTTTTGTAGAAAGACTCATAGCAGTTTTTAGGAATGTGGTTTTTATTTGCCAGATCTTTGATGCCCTTTTGCTTTACTTCTAATAGCGGTAGCCTTTCGGAATATACCGAGCATAGTTTTAAATTTAAAGGGTATTATTGGTAAGTAGAAAAATTAGAATATTGTTTTTTTGCATCAGAAGTTGCATAGTAACTTAAAAATAAACTTTTGGTTAGTTTGAATATAAACTACTTACTTGAAGCAACTTCAAGACTTAAAAGGCTTCAAGTTGCTCTTTCTTAAACATACTCCTTGAAAGTTGGTATCTTTATCTCTTTATAACAATGAAAATTAAAATTTTGTAAACTAATCATCTTGAGAACTGAATTAAAATTTAATTTTATAGATCGAAAAACCATGTCCAAATATATGCGAAAATATTAAAAACTTAATTTTTTAAAAACTTAATTTGAGACTCAAAATAGTCTCAAGGACAAAAAAATTAACACGTGACGGACTAATTCCAGTACAATTAAAATTTCATTTGTTTTTTGCTTTCTTTTTTGATTAAACTAATGCTAATCACAGTTATCTCAACAAAAATGAAAACACATATCAAAATAAAACAGTCGATTTTACTCACTTTTTCATCTTTAGGGTTACAATTGAAAATAGTACAAATAGTGTCGAAACTCAAAATAAAACTCTTTATGTGTAACAAACATAGTAGTTGATCTAAGACAAAAATAAAATCAACTAAGTCAAAAATGATCTTTGACACAACTAAAAATAAAACTCTGGTTGAAAGTGCAGAAGCAACGCAATCAACATTAAGACACACATAACTACATTTTTCCAGTTAAAGAATAAAGTTATGAAAAAGACATTCTAACAGCAGTTAGAGATGTGTATTGCGAATTGATTTATGGCTAAAAGTCCATTTTGGAAAATTTTGAGTTGTGACTGTTTTGTATTTAGTGTGTGATATGTACTTTGTTTTCCAAAAACAAAATATTACAGGTTCGCCGTTTTCTCTCCAAGGCGAAAAGAAGGCGATTGCATTTCGTTGCTCAACAAAACTGCTGTAAAGTTTATAACAATTTGCACTGCACCGTTTTTGCATCTTGCTGGCATTACAAGCTGAAGAATACAATTTGGAAAAAATAAGGAAAAAACATGCATTTTGAATGAGCATGTGATATTTTTTTGTTAGTTTTCCCGATACCTTAGCCGTTTTTTAATATATTTTTAACTATCTATTGCTGTATTAGTGCTCGGTCAGTTCAAGTTATATTCTCAACGAGTGAAGAAGTTTGTGGTACTTAGAAAATTAAAAGTGAATTTTAAATAAATATTACAAAATAATAAGTTAACATAGAAAAGCGATGTTGCCAACGAACCAATTAAGCGGCGGAAGGTGGCACATGGAAAAGAAAATTATTTTTTCATTATTTAATTATTTTCAACCCAATCATGTCACATTTTTTCCCGGGAGTTGTAAAAGGGAGTTTCCGTTTCAAAAAAGTTCAACAATTTTTTAAAATTTTTAATGCAAATTTGTTCATCAACCGGCAATATGCATGAACGTAAAATAAAAAAAAATTAGATGTCTTTATCTGTGATGTCTTTTATGCTGGGAGAAAATGTTTCGCGATTGGGGTGTTTATCTTCTTTAACTTTTACCTTTGATCTTCACTTTATTTTTATTTTAACGTTATTTATGTTATTTTCAGTTAAATCTTAAAAAAAATTAAAAAAATATGGAATTCTGTTTGAAACTGAGCTTTAGGATTCAGTAGCATTTTATCTTCTCGCTAGGAAGGATCACATTTTGCTCGCTAGAAAGTATCACATTCTGCTGTTTCAGAAGGTTTCGCCACGATAGAATTTTTTCTCCCACAGGAGAGCAGAAATAGAAAGAAAGGCTTCCGCCACACCAGCATGCCATGCCATCGGAGCCAAAGATATTAATTTTAGACTCGTCCAAGAATATGACGCTGTTTCAAAGCGTTCCGATTTTTATTAGTGTGCTTCTTAGCAGAGGCAAATCGATTCTGCTGTTTTTTTTTGCTATCGAAAAATTTGTATGGCTACTCGACCATTAAAGTAGTGGTCTAAGAACACGCGGCGGACAGTTTTTGCACTGCACGACTTACCTAGTACTTGCTGTATCTTCGTGACTAGTTTTGGAGCCATTAATTTTGGATTCACTTTTATTTTACGGACAATAAACTGTTCGTCGGCCCGGTTGAAAATTTTGTTTGGAGTCCTTTTGACCATATTTCGAACTCGATATTCATAAACGAAACGTTCAATGATGCTCTGCACTGTGACCGGACTCAAATTTAACAAATTGTGCAATATTCCACGGGGGGGTGCGATAAAGCCATGCGAGATAACGCCATATGGCTTTATAACTCAATTCGAAGAGTGATAAAGCCATATTTTTGTCAAAATTTCTGTATGGCTTTATTTCCCATCACAAAGAGCGATAAGGCCATATGGCGTTATCTCACATGGCTTTATATCTCATTTGATATTTTATTTTAAAAGGTTTATTTTGGTAATGTTTCTTATAGCCGAGAATCTGAGAGCCAATCTAATAACAATTTTGTCTGTAAAAGAAAACCTCAAACGTTTCATTGAGAAAATCCTTAGTTTTCACTGAAAAAACAAAAGCTAATGATTTTCCCTTTTACAGAATGTTCTAATTCAGGTGTAAAAATTCTGTAAAAGGATAAATAGCTTATGACATTCATAAGCAGAGTTACGGAATATAATGAATAACAATCAAATCAACAATAACAATGCAACAGCAATGAATTGAGAGATAACGCCATAAGTTTTGTCTCTCAATTGCCAAAAATAAAATATGTCATTATCTCTCAATACGATGGGAGATAACGCCATATGGCTTTATCTCTCAATGCGATGGGAGATAAAGCCATATGGCGTTATCTCGCATGGCTTTATCGCACCCCCCCATATTCCACTGGGATTGGCGACTCTTGAAATAATTTAATAGCAATTCTCGCTGCATCGGCGGATTTTTTCAAAAAATATGCTTCTATATCGTTACATGTACAATATCACACTATTGTACATAATAAAGTTACCCTCAAGGAAAAATTGTAAGGCTTCCATTTGGAAGTGATGGAGAAAGATTCCTCATCGTATCTTTTGGAAGCTTATTGATTCCAAAGGGCTTCTTTAAGAAAACATGTGGAAACTCTTGCTTGTTTAGAGACAATGACAAGTCCAGCGGAGAGAGATGTTACCACATTAATTTTTAATACAGTGTAGAGGAATGTTCCCTTTAATGACATAGTGTGTCATTAAGAAGACAAGAAATGGAGTGTCCAACGGAAGGGAATGCTTCCTACATTCCATGGAATGTTTCCTGTTAATATCCGGGAATGTTTCCACTCCCTAAAGGGTAACTACAGCTGATTACTAATACTTCAAAGACAACATAGAAAATGACTATAATGACTACTATAGATGACACTGCTACACATTTCCGTTTCATCTCTTCCGTTTTATTGAATTAAAAATCACTTCAACACAATGGTGCTAAAGAAGTTTCACTTAAAAAAGCAAAGAAGCGGTCAGCAAAGTAAAATCATCAATCCGGGTATGATTAGTAATTCCATATATTCGTCGAAGCGCTCTTCCACAAAAATGTCTACTATGTGCGGGTACGCCAGTAAAACAGAAAAAATGAGGAATTTTCATATAACTTATGTGAAATTCAAAGTTAGTTTTGCAATAAGCCAAGATTTTTGGCAGAAAGATAATTAAAATAATACTCAAAAAGTGTAAATTTTATCAATACTCCCTTGATTTACGCATATCAACTATTTCATCAGAATTTTAAATAAGACATTTCACATATACAAAAAAAAAAAAAATCGACAGCTAACCGAGTACTGTATTCTCTATGATAATTGCACGTGATAAGTTTCGTGCACAAGCTAAACGCAAAAGATTTATAATTTCCTCAATATTTTCAATACGGTAATCCTTGAGTATATTGATGGGTTCCTAGAGAGATGAATTTTAGATTTTCATGTAAAATTATTTGATAAATTAATTGAACATACATCCGGAAACTTCTGCAAACGTTTTTTTTTCTTATCAATCAAAGGCACCAGTTCTGATTCCAAGTGTTGTAGAATGGCACAAGTTTCTTTGGATAAAATTTTTGGATCCTTGGATTCGAGAAGAGGTATGGAATCGATCAGCAAAGAAGGCCAAAAGCTGTGCAAAGTAATAAAAATAGGGATTTAGGATCACGCGGGTTGATAAATGATTTTTTTTTTTCAAAGAGAAAACGTACTATTCCGGCGTTATTTTGGATTCCAGTAAATTGACCAAAAGTTCAGCAGCAGGCAAAAAATCACGTTTACGATAAAATTGATAAAAATCAAAATACTTGACAAGAAAAACTAAGCGCGGCGAAATAAACATTTTAGCGCCAATACTGGAGATAACATCGGGGCAGAGCATATCGCCGGTTTTTGAATAATGCTGTAGGAAATAGCGTTAATTGAAATGAAGTTTTTAAAAGAATTTGAATTTTATCTTTAACGTACGTTTAGAAGAAAATCTGCTATGGATGTGACGTAGAGCGTATCCTTTGATCTGATTGCCCATTCCAATGCGTTGCCGTGGCGGCCATCATCGAATGATCTCTTGGACTGCACTTTACAAATTTCCTCCTCTAAAACAGAAAAAAATATAAAAATATTTAATGAAAATATGTTTTATAATTTGTTTCCACTATATCTAAATTTCTCAAAATATAACCTGCATCTACGAGTCCTTTTTTCTGTGCTATGCCAATAATTTTTAAAGCCTGTCGCTCTGTGTTAATCGGGATCTTAGTGAGCAATACTTGCATAGCTCCACGACCTAAAAATAATTTTTTACATTAAAATAGTGAAAATATTTGTTTTAAGCATGGCTGTTAAATAATGATTACATATCCTAATTACTAATCGTAATCATTAGTAATTTGATTAAATTTTTTAAACAGGTGAAATAATTGATTATAAGTACGATTCTTTTTGGTTTGGATCAGTAATTAAATGATAACGATTACAAATAATCAAACTATAATCAGGTTTACTTAAGATCAAGAAAATAATCAAAAGTTATAAAAAAATAATCCGACTACTTTTAGAGATTCTGATGATGATTCCCTTTTAAGGATTTTACTTTAAGAGATTCTACTTTTAGAGAGTGATTGTCAAAAAACAAGAACGAGAAAAATGCATTACAACATAAATAAAATAAATAACTATAAGAACTAATTTATCAAAAGAAAAATCAGGCAATGTTTGCCGTAATGGACTGTTAACTATGCCAGCAAAAGAAAATAGTCCATCAACTTTACTTCACGTTTGGTACTTTTGGCAAAAATTTTTAAAATAATCAAAAAGAATCTTAAAAGCTATCCGATTATTATTCTTTGATTACTTTTGATTATTTCGTAATCTCAAGTATTAGTGATTATAATTTGATTATTTGTAATCGTTATCAATTACTAATAAAAAATGTCTCTCTGAAGGATAATATAATGATTACAATTCTTTTTAAAAATTAATCTAATTGATTACTAATCGTAATCGCAAATTTAACAGCTATTGTTTTAAGTGGCACCCGGTGGCCAACAGAAAAGAATCTGTCTTAAGCAAGCTTAATGGTTCTAATTACTGAATACATTTTCAAGTCTCTGGGTTCCAACAATTACCTTCATCGCCACAATAATCCAAATAATCCATGCCCAGTTGCCAAAGCGAATTACGGGCCATCAAACAGGTTCCAAACTCAAATAGCAAAGAGTTGCGCAGCTTAGTGCAGTCGCTGCAATTAAGGAAAAAAAAGCAATACAAATCAAACATCAAAGATTTGTCACAAACTTACTTCACTTGGTGCTCGCCCACAATTTGCAGTTGACCACAATTAAATAACAAGTCGGTCAGATGCGTCACAAACCACTGATTGTCGGCCATCAATTGTATTGCGTGAATAACTTGATGCATATCATTCTCCATTAAGCTGAGTATAACGCGATCTAAATGCTTCAGCTGCAGTTCTGTGCTCTTTAGACGCGACCAACGATTAAGCCATGTATTGGCCAAATTGCCCAGCTCAAAATGTTTACAGGCAGGATTTGTATAGAACAGAAAACCAGGCAGGAATTCATACCAATAATTTGAAGATTTGATCTGATTGTTCCAGATCTCTGTGTCACCTGTTACAAGCTATGAAAAGATAAAAAAGTCAGCGCTTATTATTAGAGTTCTAGCTGGAATGTTAAAGAAATTACTTGAATAAGCTCTTCTAGATCTGGTTCAACTGAAAGAATGTTTGCCGCCAGCTTACGTTCAGTGTCGGTGAGCCAGTATTGCCACTGAGAACGAAACTTTTGCATGGAGGAACCGCCATAAACCTTCAATTTCATGAATAAATTTTATTGATTTTGCTTAACCCATTCAACTTAACTTACGCTATATACTGGCATCGCCTTTAGTATTTGCTCAGCCATCTTAAAAACAGCGCTTTCGGACTGCGGATGCAGTTGGAGTATGGCTCGTGCCACATCAACCTGCCCCTGCATTATAAGTCCTTTCAAAGCAGGCCAGTAATCATCGCTATCATTAGCCTCACGTCCCATAAGTAGCAGATCTGTTGCCATACGTTCCGAAGCAGGGAAATGAAAACGTATCCAATCGAGTAGCTGTGGCACAACCACATTTGATGGCGTAGGATCCAAAAAAAGAATCTCACTCAAATGCCAAACGCACTCAATGGAATAAAATATCGAAATATAGTTTTGGTACTTAAGTTGTTCAACGGACTCTTCTACGTGAGCAGCTGCCTCATCCTGCAACTTTTCAAGGCAAGCACGCACAATACTGCGATAAGTGCGAGAAATTTTGGTGTAATCAGCCTTGGAACCACGTTTCTTTAACGATTGTAAAGCAACAAAAGTGGCATTGGCCTCGGCAATAAGACTGCGCAATATAGGATCATCAAATATGAACTCTGGCTGCAAGTGGAAAATGTGCACTGGATCCTGATTGGCATATTCCGTGGGAAGATCACGGGTATTGCTGTGAGATAAACGGTGGCAGAAAATTTTCATCTTGCAGAGGACTTTTATTTTATAGTTTCTTATTACCTGGTTATTTGTCGAAATGGTGATAGCGATATTTTGCTTCCATTCACGAAAGTGGCGCGGAGCGTGTTGCCATAACGTGTGCTGAACGGATCAACGATTCCCTATAATAAAAGACATATTTATTCATCAATTAATTATTCAATTAAATGCTTACAAAAACTGGAGTCTGGTCATCTGGCATCTTGATTGGTGAATTATTTTGGTTGTTTTTGGATTTAATTCAAAAATCTTTAATACAAACAATTTCAGACCCACTACCGTCTAGCTTTTTTTTTAATTATCTATGTCAAAATTATATCTCTGGTTAAAATGTTCAGAGTTGCAGTTTTAGTAAGCTGCTGTTCGCAGTGCTGCCAAACTAGGCGTTGGAGATAATCGCGCAAAATTACATGATTGCTTGGAGAGCAATAAAATGTTTTTAATGTCCAATCAAAATAGGCAAATTGCTCCGTAACGAGTAATGACAAAAATGTTCGCTTTAATGCAATGCCTTCCAAAATAAGCAAGCTAAAAAATAAGCAAACGTAAACTCATCGAAACTGACCGAAATGGTTTGACAGACTTCGGTTCCGAAAGAACCGAACTTCTAGCGTCTCATCAACAATAGATCTTCAAAACATCAAAGAACTCATCTTATTTTGGGTTTAATGCCACAATCGGCAAGTTACAATCAAATTGTTTCGTCTATTTTGGTTTTATTATGATTGTTGGTATATTCCGCCGAGCAGCTTTTTAAACCGAACTGATTTTTCATATGCTTCTTCCACTCAACGCCGCTCTTAATCTCAATGGTCCCTAATCATAGACAAATAAGAACGACTTTAACAGCTTGACAGTTTTTTTAATTTAATATGTTGTCAAATAGTTCGCACTTAATTAAGAGTTGACTTTTATTTTGTGTATGTTTATGAGCCATAACAAAGTTCTTTGTTCGCCGAGCAAGCGAGCATCTTGCCACTCCGGCTCATAGAAATAAAATCTCATAGCATTTAAATATAAGGAATGGTATTTCATTCACCTACAATGTATGAGTGCCGAAGAAATTTTGTGGGCGAGTCCTAAAAAAATTGTTTGGCAATGTTTAAATTTGTTTAATGCTTTGTTCGCACTTAAGGCCTAACCAAAATAGACGAAACGAGACGATTGCAATTTGCCGAACGTCTGACGAGTTGAGACGGTAAAAGTTCGGTTCTTAAGGAACAAAACGTATGGGCAAGCTGTTAAATTACGTTAGTTTATTTTGGGCAGCAACCATTACTGTGCTTACATGCAGAGTTAAGGCAGAACCAAAATAGACGAAACGAGACGATTGCAACTTGCCGAACGTCTGACGAGTTGAGACGCTAGCAGTTCGATTCTTAGGCTGTGTGCTATTCGGAAACTTTTCACTCGTGGAAGGTAGGACTTTTCACTGAGTTGAATACAATTTCTGTCTGTTGAAATAAAATGGTCTTTTTTGCTGTGCCAAAAGAAGAATGAAATTTTGACAACTAGAAGTTTTGGCGTTTTAGATTTCGTTAGTGTATTAGCGCGAGAAGTTTAATTTATTTTGCAAAATTGTTGATATAACCGATAATTAACAGAATTTTTCGCAAATATTTTCCACTTCTGGTTGCTTTGCTGTCGGAAGCAAAAAGTTTTGAACTTCTTTATGACTTTTTTTTAAAGGAAGGGGGAAGAGCAAGTACTGTTTTTGTGTTTCTGCTCCGGACAACTACCTAAAACATTATTCCTTTATGGATATTACCTATATTCGGCCAAGAGGTTATTCCGAATCATTAAATTCCATTTTGAATGGAGACAATGCACAAACTTAAATGCATTTAAGAGTATCTGCTAGCTCTTTTTGCAAAATTGTGGAGTTTATGCCAGCGAAGCATCATGGATGGTCAATAGAGTATGAAGTGGTTTGCTATCGAGTAGCAAGTGGCTTTATGGGATTGCGGACAGTATGCAATATAGTTCTACATATTACGTAGAACTTCCTTTCCTGTTCTGTTGGGATTTCCATTATTTTTTAATTATTTGTGCTTTTTTTATTTATAATTATCTAAAAAGTTTAGCTTTCATTATCCGATTATTCCGATTGTCAAAATTTATACTAGCCCCTGAGGCTACATGAATTTTTGACAATCATATTCACCTCGTAAGTGCCAAATATTCGAATTCAGACTGTCAACATTTCATCATCCGAGTGAAAAGTTTCCGAATAGCACACAGCCTTACGTAACAAAACGTATCGACAAGCTGTTTCGTTCAGCTTCGTTAAATTACGTTTGTTAATTTTGGGCAACAATATTGAATTGCATTAAAGCGAACATTTTTGTCGCTACTCGTTACGGAACAACTCGTCTATTTTGGTTGGGATTTTAACTCGGGGTTAGGGTTTTCGTTGAGTTAAAAACATGGCGACGCTAAGTCGGTGCTGTTGACATGCAAAACATCGAGTTGAGTCAGACTTGGTCAAATTAACTTGCTTGTAGTTTTTCTCGCTCCACTACAATTGTTTATTTTTTTGGCGGTAATGTAGTTTTTTTTCAGATTCTTCTATTTGTTTTCAATATTTATTGCATTTTTGTCATGTATATTTCTTTTTTTAAATTCACTTTCAACAATTTTGTATATACCACTTCGTCTATACTTTTCCCGTTCTTTATATCTAATATTCTCTTTTCTTTAAATATTTCTATTAAAAGCAAGGTGATGTGAACACTCCAAAAAACTCTTCCAGCCGCCATTTCTTTAGTAATAAATGCCATAATGTATTTTGACAGATGGAACTCAGCTAGATCCAGCAAGTTTCGTGGAGTTTTCTTAGATTTAACGAAACTCAACTAAATTCTCGTTTACATGCAGGGTTTAACTACGAGTAAGCCCCGATTTAACTCTGCATGTAAACACAGTACATGATATAAGAACCCAGGTAGCATTGATAAGGGTTGATTTTTTCTTCTACAGGCATACCACTAAATGTCAAAAACCGCTGTTTATGCAACAAAGCTAAGAGTGAAGCAAATGAGCATACAAACATTGGCTGCATTCAGCGGAAAATTTGCTACGTAGCTGTTGAACAACTTTCGGGCTGAATGGTATGTAGCATAAAGCACTCACAAAACATGTTCCCTGAGCGGTCACCATTTTAGAAAGCCAAAATATTTTATGCTTCTTCGCTACCTGTATCAGGATTCCCAAATTACAGCGACAATCGGCGTTAAGGCGTTTGGGAATCCCGCAACTGAGCGCTGTTTCGGATAGAATGCAGCCATTAGGGCCGATCACATTATCAAATTTTTCATCCAACAAGTCATCAAAAAATTTGACAAACAGATATGGAATTTGACGAAAAATTTGACATGTGAACACTCATCAAATTGTTGGTGAACACTCGTCAAATCTACTGGGATTTTGTCACCTAAAAAAAGATTTCAACGTGAACACAAATGCACGATGACGAAGATTTTTGTAATGATTTTATTGAAATTTATGGACTATATCCATAACTGTGGCAGATTAATCGGAAATTTATAAAAAAAGATTATTAAAAAATAATGCATATGGAGTGCTGCTGATGTGTTCACCTCGGTGTGCAAGACAATAATGAAATTTGACGAAAAATTTGATAATATGAACACTTGCGTGGTCAAACTGTTTGACCCATGATACAATAATAAGGTAGGGTAAGGAGATTCACCACACCGACCTCGAATGTCAAAATGTGTTTTAGCATTGCCACTTTTCTGTATTATTGATAAATGTGGGATAAATAATAAGAAAGGAAATTATTTGTAGGATAAATAGGATAAGTTCTGACAAATGTATTTACAATGAAATAAATCGCTGTTTTGTGATTTTAAAGCTTTGTTTTCAATAAATTACTATTGCATATTAGTTTTAGTTTAGCTTTTTGTGTTCTTTATTTCTTATATAAAATTTTTGTTCTAATGTAATAAACGTAATAAAAATAATAAAAATGTAATATATTATTCTTTTATTGCCGTTTGACGGAGAAACTGACTGGCGGAGAAAATTGACACATTGCTTTTATTTCATCTTTATAGTCTTTTTATTTAATCTGTTGGAACTTTTCCCTTTATATGACAGATGGCAGAAATTCTTTTTAATACTATTACAAATTTTTAAATGAACTATAAATATATATTTAATTGATATATTCACAAATTACAAGAACTGAAGTGCACTTCTGTATCAGAGAACGATTTCATAGGGAATGTCCTATGGGCAAATGGCGAATGGAAACACCCAAAAAAAAACTTCCGAACTTTTCTAATAACGAAATAATGTACATCCCCGTTTGCCAGTGCATACATTTATTAACTTTACTTTCGAAGCGAAAGTCGAAGCGAAATATAAATATTAAAGTATAAAGTGATTTAAAAAAAAAATTAAAAAATTGTCTGAAAAAAGGAGACAAAGTGGTATTTTATCACAATTATCGCCTATCGAATGTGTTACACATTCCAATTTTTGCCGTACATCAATGTTAACGAAGTTATAACATGTCGCCACAGCTAAGCAATTCATCAAAACTGCAAAGAACAATTATGGATTTTTGTTGGATATTTTATAAGATACGGCAGCACAGTATTTCATAATTTTGACATTCCAGGTCGGTGTGGTGAATCTCCTTACCCTACCTTATTATTGTATCATGGTTTGACCAATAATTTGATGAAGAATTTGATAATGTGAACACCCCTAGTTTCTATATTTAAATAGTCGAAGGCCAACAGTCATTTTCTCCTGTTTTCAAACGATTTTGTTTATTTTTTTATTTGGTGAATCAGAGTAGGGAGAAGCACCGACGAATTTTTAAAGAAAAATGCTAGCTGTAATACCCAGCGTTGCTCGGAGTGGTATGGCATTCAGAGTGTTCTCAACGGATTTTAATATTTTTTGTTTTTAATGAATCAGAGTGCACCGAATAGATTTTAAAGAAAAATTCTAACTGGAATACCTGGCGTCGTGCAGGGATGGTATTGCGGAAAGGTCGAATTTCGACCACTGGCGTACTCTAGTCAAAATCATGGCAGAATTATAAGGTAAGGTCATCACGGAGAGGAATGGAGTAGAAAGCAGAATAAAGCTACATTGATGTCAAAAACAGCTGTTCATCGCGAATTTCTTTATGCTCACGTTTCGCAGTGGTTTTTAGGTTAAAACTGTTACAGGTTTTTTTATGCATTTTTAAGACTTCTTTCACATTTTGTAGTTTTTATTACACTTTTTATATAATATTTTCACTCAAATTAGCACAAATTTAATACCCGCGACCGCACTGTTTGCAACTTGGAAACATAAAATATTTTCTTCATTTGCAATTTCTACGAAATTCGTCGTTTTGACATTAATGTTGCTTCTCATTATCCACTCTTCGTTGACGCGTGAGAGCACTTAGTATCATGGGCCTACCTTATCATTGTATCATGGTCAAAATGATTGTGCATTTAAATAAACAAAAGATTGAAAATCATGAAAGGTGAAAAAAATCGAGTGTGATTTGTTCGAAAAGTTGTTCAGTCTGTAATGTTAAATTTTATGCAGTGCTTTAATACGAAATTACAATACGAATTCTTCACTTTTAAATCAACGTTTCTGTACTCAAAATCCTTCCGATTTTTGTTTTAAAAGTAAGTTTATTTGAGAAAAAATTCGATAAAAGTTTGTTGACGAATTAGGCTAGGTCAAAAAATTAAAAATGAATTTTCCCATAACAGAAAATGCCAAAGATTAGTCTCCTCTTCTGATAGAAACACTGTTTTCCAGAAATATTCAATTTCTACTTCTTCTGAATCACTGAAAAGATAAGCAAAATCTAAATTTAAGACTTCCCGAAACTCGGAATCAAGACTTTTCGTTTTCTAAAACCAGACTAGAAAATAGTTTGAGCAACTCGGCAAGTATTTTTAAATGTTAGTATATCTATTGGACTTATCGAATTTTATAATTCCTCTAACTTCAATTTTACCTCAACACTCAAATAAAGCTGCTCCATGTACCCACACCAAATTTAAATCTGAACTTAAATCTCAAATTTTATATAATGTTTTCCGTCATTAACCAAACCAAAAGGAAAACATTATATACAATTAACCAAAACACGTAATTTTTGGCCAAACATTGAAAGAAAAAGTCAGGTCATAATTCAAGCCAAAAAACGTTGAAATGACGATAAAACGTCAATAATAGCAAGGATGCTGTCGAACTCGAAAGTTGCTTGAAGTATGCTGGAAGAAATGTTTTCCAGCTTCATAAGAACACGGAGCAAGAAGAATTAATTTGTCAATTGTCATTTGTTGTTTGCTTATGTTGTCATTTGTTGTTTGCTCAAAAAATATATTTATTAATTGTAAAATATTGACAACTACTTATTTTCTCAGAGCATCGACCAACACTTGTCAAAATTTCATCTGTTTTGCTGCTTATTCGTTTTCTCTTTTTCTATGCGTTTTTGACAAATGCTGGTCGACAAAAAAACTGTCACTCCTACCATGTAAATTATTATATCATGATATCAAATTAAATATACATAAATAAATAGCAACAAATAAATGTTTGTAACTATTTAATATATAGACTAATCAGATATAGACCAAAAATCATATATGAGGCGAGTAAAGGTAGAAAATAATAAAATTGAAAAGGATTAAATGTACATATTTATTAATTAACAAAAATGCTGTTCTGTAAGATTTCATAGTTTTTAAAATTTTTTTTTTAATATTAATTTAACAACAAAATTATATTTAATCTATTTTAATTATAATCTATACAACAATTGCTTAATTAATGTATCAATCATATGTACAATGTTTTAAGTCCACAGACAAACTCTTTCTCATAAAAATTAATTAAGTTTTTGCAAAAAATGGTGATATTGCTTATATGATCTTTTCAATGAATAAGTTTTCATTTCAGCAAAAACAAAAAAAAATATATAAAACATCTTGTGAATTGTCTCATATTCAGCTATAGACTTTACGAACTTAGGTAGAGCCCCTAGTCATTGGAGTTCCGGCACTTATTAGCTGACGCATTGTTTGTATTTCATCGCGTAAAGCCATGACTTGAGCCCTTAATATTGAGTTTTCTTGCTCTAGCAAGGCGGCACGAAAGGCGATACGATCTTCACGAATCTTGCGGGCGTCCCTTGATTTTTTCGCTGCCTCATTGTTGCGTTTTCGACGTTCATAGTATTTGTCGTCTTTCTGCTCGTCGGGAATAGGTCGTTTTTCACCACGTGGGCGGCGATGTATAAAACTAGGAAACATATTGCTTCCACCCATACCGATTCCAACTCGATTTAATTCCATAAGTGGAAAATCATTTGGCGACACATGATGTTGCGTAGCTGGTGCGATATACTCAAAAGCTGGTAGTGGAGAATTACTGTGGTTGTGGTACGCAGCTTGCTGCATTGGATTTTGAACAGTTTTCGCTGGCTCCAGCATCAAAGTGTTTCCATTACTGTTAGGTGTACGATTTCCTTCAGTAACTACTGTTTTCAATGCTAGAAAAGAATTAGCTTGGTTGGACTTTAGGTTTTCATGGATATTCGGAGGGCTACTGCTGTCAGTTATCTGTAAGTCCTCATCGGTTAACGGTAAAGTTTCAATAACATCCAGTATGGGCGACTTTGAGGCTGTATCGTTTGGACTGTAAATTTCTGAAGAGTTGTTTCCAATGAGATTGGGTAAGCCAGATATATTTTGCGGACTAAGTGTGCTATTGCCATTTTCTCGGACGATATTGTAGTAGGTTTGTATATCTAAAAAATATAAAAATAAAAATGCATATTAATTTAAAGCTCGACAAAAATAGTAAGACAAATGTAAGGTATTCAAGGCAGTTATGATTAGTATACACATTTGTTGAGATCTTTATGATCAGTTTTATTATATAAAAATAAAAAAGCAATCTTTGAATTGAAAATTAAATTTTCTTTATTAAAATCTGTAATAATATATAGTCTGTTCAAGATTGTGTAACATTATTGTTTCAATAAAATAAAACCATTTATTCAACTTCTGCTTCGAGTGTTTAAGGGCCGCTTTCTCAATGTCCGGTTAGTGTAGGTCTTAAGCCCTGATTATAATAGATGGATCGGAACGCAGTCTAATGTCATCGTAGCGTGGCGAAACGCTGACAAACGGTGTAGCGATTATAATAGCAACGGCAGAATAATTTGTATTTTTTTACTCGAACAGGACTCGAACAGGACTGAAGATTTTGGGAAGAACTTTTCTATCGAACACCCCCAGAGCAGCTGCGTCAGTTTGCGAACCTACCCATGCCTCAGCGCCATAAAGCAGCACAGGTAGAACGAGCGTCTTGTAGAGTGTTAGTTTTGTCGATCGAGAGAGGGCTCTGGAACTTAGTTGCTTACTGAGTCCGTAGTAGCACCTAACACGTAACAGGACTCGAACAGGACCGAAGATTTTGGGAAGAACTTTTCTATCGAACACCCCCAGAGCAGCTGCGTCAGTTTGCGAACCTACCCATGCCTCAGCGCCATAAAGCAGCACAGGTAGAACGAGCGTCTTGTAGAGTGTTAGTTTTGTCGATCGAGAGAGGGCTCTGGAACTTAGTTGTTTACTGAGTCCGTAGTAGCACCTATTACCAATTATTATCCTTCGCCTTATCTCCAGGCTGACTTCGTTGTTGTTATTAATGGTGATGCCAAGGTATACAAACTCTTTGACAACTTCAAAGTTATAGCTGCCGGATGAAATGTGGGAGTCTAGACGCCGCGCTCCCTTGCTTGTAGACAGCATATACTTTGTTTTACCCTCATTTATCGTCAAACCCACTTTAGCTGATTCTTTTTCGATAATGGTGAAAGCCGCTGGAACATCTCTCTTGTTTCAGCCGACAATATCAATATCATCAGCGTACGCAAGGAGCTGGACACCTTTGAAGGAAAATGGTGCTATTACGATTCACACCGGCCTTTCGTACGATCCCCTCCATGATGATGTGGAAGAGATCGCTAGACAGTGGATCGTTTTGTCTGAAACTTCTTTCGGTGTGAAAGGTTTCGAAGAGGTCGTTTCCTACCTTGACGGAGCTGCGTGTGTTACTCAACGTCATTCTGCAGAGTCTAATCAATTTTGCAGGTATACCGAACTCAGACATTGTTGCGTATAGGCAATCTCTTTTCGGGCTAGCGAACGCAGCTTTAAAATCGACAAAGCGATGGTGTGTATCAATTCGATTTTCGTGGGTTTTTTTCAGGATTTGTCGTAGCGTGAAAATCTGGTATGGTGGACTTTTCTGGTCGAAAGCCACACTGATAAGATCCAATCAGTGTTTTTGTAATCGGCTTTAATATTTCACACCGTACGCTTGAGAGAACCTTATTTGTGATGTAAATAAGACTGATACCTCGATAGTTGGCGCAGATTATTGGGTCTCCTTTCTTATGTATACGGCAAAGTACGCCGCGATTCCAATCGTCAGGCATGCTTTCCGCTAGCCATATTTTGTTGATGAGCTGATGCATGCTCCTTATCAATTCATCGCCGCCGGTTTTAAACAATTCAAATGACAGGTCGTCAGCACCCGCTGCTTTATTGTTTTTGAATCGTTGGATAGGAACTCGAACCTTTACATGGCTAGGTGGTGGTACTTCCACTCTGTCATCGTTGATTGATGGCACAGAACTGCGCTCTCCATGGGCGCCATTGGTGAAATCGTCACCGGTAAGTAAATTGGAGAAGTGCTGTCTCCACAATTTCAGCACATACTGTATATCCGTATTCAGATCTTCATTTTCGTCTCTACAAGTGGGTGCTCCGGGCTTGAAAACTTGGGTTAGACGCTTAACCTGTTGATAGAATTTTCGTGCATCCTTCTTGCCCTGGAATACCTCTCACGCTCACGCTTTTCCTGCTCTCTTTTCTTGCGTCTGAAAAGGCGCCTCTCTTCCTTCCTCTTTTCGCGGTAGTTTTCTCGCATGGCTCGCGTTGCAGCTGACTGCAGCGGTTTTCTATGTGCGGCGTTTTTTACTGCTGTCGCGATGCGACACTCCTGATCGTACCATTGGTTCCGAGGTTGCGGGCTGCAGAAACCAATGACTTCTTCAGTGGCAGCGCGCATGGAGTGGGATATATGCGCCCAATGTCCTCCGGCGTCGTCGGGTCCAGAGGTTGGTTGGTTGAGCTTAACCAAGAGTTGAGCGGAGTAGGCCTCGGCAGTCCGTTGTACTTGCAGCTTAGCGACATCTAGCTTTCGTTGCATTCCTGTGCGTATGTTCTTCGCATTGTATAATCGCATGCGGATCTTGGCTGCAACAAGATAGGGGTCGGAGTCAATGTTGACCCCCCGAAATGTACGCACATCTAGAACACTAGAGGCATGCCTTCCGTCGATTACAATATTATCAATTTGGTTTCGCGTTTTTTGATCCGGGGACAGCCAGGTGACCTTGTGGATGTCGAGGTGCTTAAATCTGGTGCTACTAACTACCATGTTTCGCGCCGCGGTGAAGAAGTCTTAGACCGTTGTTCGTGGAGGTCTCATTAAGACTGAACTGACCGACAGTGGGGCCAAAGATGCCTTTCTTACGACTTTCGCATTAAAATCGCCGAGGACTATTTTCACGTCATGGATCAGAAGGTGGTCGTATACGTCCTCAAGACTAGTGTAGAAAGTGTCCTTGACGGATTCGTCCTTTTCCTCCGTCGGGGCGTGCGCGCAAATAAGGCTGATGAAAAAAAATTTTGCCTTGATGCGGATCGTGGCCAATCTTTCGTTCACAGGTGCGAACCGGGAAACAAGGTGGCGTAGTTTCCGGCTAATGACGAATCCACATCCGAATTCGCGCTTCTCCGCATGGCAGCTGTAGTAGATATCGCAGTGTGCTTGTTTAGAGCAGCCTTGCCATTTTTTGTTTTTTTTTTTTTTTTTTTTGAGATTTGATGTTATTGGCCAGACCAAAATAGGAAATAACAGCCATCACCAATAAAAAAAAAAAAAAAAAAAAATGGCAAGGCTGCTCTAAACAAGCACACTTGCCATTTCCATCGCATTTCCTGGATGGTGGTGATGTCAGCTTTTATTGTTTTGAGGGCTTCCGCCAGTTAGATAATGGCACCTTCCCTATAAGGAGTCCGGACATTCCAGGTGAATATCCGTAAGTCATTGTCCGTTTTTCTTTTGCGGTGGTCGTCAACGTGATTGGGGTTCTTATCCGAGGCTGATTTATTTTTCATTGGGCAGTAGTAATGTGGCGGGACCCAAGCCCTGCACACATTCCATGTTTAAGGTTCATAGAGCGACCCGCCACTCAAATTAGCCGTCAAACTAACGGATGCCAGTTTTCCGTTGTCCAACACCACGTGGAGCTTTGAGTCGACTTGGAACGATTTCGATATGGATAATGCTGGCCTCGCCAGGCTGAGGCAGTCAGATACGTTGCCATGTGAAGGTTCGCCCCCTGATCCCTTAATAAAAATCCCCGTGATCGCCCTGATCCCTTAATAAAAAATATAAAAATCAAAAAAAATAAAGTATGCCGTCTGTCCTGTGAGCATCGACCCTCAAGACATAAAATAAAAAAAAAAATTTAATAATTTTAATAACCAACTGGAAAGTAAAAGAAAGTCAAGAAGTAAAAAAATTCCAAGAAAATTAATAAAAAATTAACAATCCTCTTTAAAATTTAATTTTTGGGTAAAAGTTTCATTTCAATATGCGTCGATCGCTGTCTACGTTGATTGAAACAATTTTTATACTCTTCCAATCAGAATTGTCAAAATAAGGAATGCAATTAGAATCGATTTCAAGTTTTTCCAACCATTATGCGTCCACAGCATATTTTTTGTGATATAACGCAGACTGGTCTACCCCTACCTGCCCCATGTCACATTTCATCACAAGAGTTCGTCACAAATGACGATCCCTTAGACACTTTTGTTTCACGCTGGCGGGGGTAGAGGCAGCATTACCAGATGGACGATGGCATCGCCGTTTTGATGATTTGACACCAAAATGACAATTGGACGATTTAAGAACAGAAATGATGATTAAAGAGCACAAATGACTATTTATTAAGGTGCCTTGACAAAAAAGTTCCGTTTGTACCGATCTAATAATGAACCTTGATGTGTTTTATGACGATTCCCAAAATATTTTGGCAATAACGAAAGCCTCCAGTGAGCTAAACCATTTGCAAAAACCTCCAAAAATCATGTTTTTCGTCAATATGTTGGCTTGTGTAATAATTGTAAAAAAAAATTATCCAAAATTATTGGCCTGAAAAAGTTCTTTCAATCTGCATCAAACATTTTTAAAAAAATTGTTAACAGATTGGAGATAATACTGTTTTACATGCATTTTTTCACCTTTTTTTTTGAAGAGAAACTTCTTAGGCGGCGCTTCGAAGAAATTTGGACGAGAATTGAAGAGTGAAATTTCAAGGTCGCACTGGAGTTCATTTCAAGAAAACATTACAACAAAATATATTCTAAAAAGCATTTCATATACATTTTTTTCAATCACGAAATTTGGTTGTTTTCCTATTCCTATTGTTTTACTGTTTACTTGTTGTTTATTGTGTTTACTATTTATATATGTTTACTTTTTGTTAAACTACTCACACTACAAAGCTAAAAACCTACTTTTGTTGCCTACTCACACGTTTCAATATTTTTTTTTGTCTAACAACACTATTTTACGTAGAAGCTAAAAATGAAAGAACAAAGTAAAAAGTAAACGTCAGCTGATAGAAAGTTCGTTAGAAATTTCTAGTAACACAGATCTGCACAGGCCTAACACAGATTTCTAAATTTTAAGATAAAGATTTTTTTTATAAATGAAGATTTTTCATTACTTTTTCTTTAAGTAAAAATTTAAATCTTCTATATTGTATGCCGATTTAAGGACTTAAATTACAGTTTTTGGGACGGGAAAATGACGATTTTTAGACCCAAATGGCGACTTTTGTAAAAGAAATAAAAAAAACTTATACTTTTTGTAAAAGAAAATTTCAAAATTTTTTAATGGTTTCTATTCCTCGGGTTTTTGCTTGGTAATAAATTTAAGAAATGAATATGTTTTGGTTTTTTCTATAGTTTTATTCATAATATTCAATTTTCAAAAAAGTGCGTTCTCAGAAAATTGTGATTAAAACGATGAAAATAAAAAATGCGATTTTTTTAGGTTTATTCCCTGGGAAAAAGCGTAATGATAGCCACAATTTGGAATTTTGACTTTTCTACAGGAAGTTGACAAAGTACCCAACCGTTTAAAGACCCACTTTTTGACTATGCTCTCTAATGCTGTCAGAACGAATTAAAAGTGGTTAGTATAAGTTTTTTTTTATATTAATAATGTATAGAAGAAAAAAAAATTTATGAAAGTTTATTGTTTTTCAATTCTGAAAGTAAAAACTCCCTTAATTTTTTTTTTCCGTTCTAACAAGGAGTTTTTGTCCTCCTTGCTATTGTCAACAGAAGTGTGTCGGTGTTGAAAAAATTTATGTTTCTTTGTAAAAAAATATTTCATTTACTGGAATTCAAGCTCGTACCTTTCGCTTCCATTTTGTGCAATTTTGGGCATCCGTGACCAAAATACCATTAACGCCTATCAATTGCTATTTTGCTGGAAATTAAAGATTTGTAAATTGAGACCGCGTAAATATTTTTGGGGATTTGTGTACTTAGAATTCTAAAACAAACTTTGGCATTAACCCTAGGATGTGAGGCTGGGCTTTTCGACGCCCATTTTGACTTTGAGTGGTCGCCAAATTTTTGTCTTCACTCTGCGCGCCGAAATATTTTATGCCAGCTACCGGCTAAATCTATATCTATACTATTAATAAATCTGTAGCCACTTTTTATGTTCACTCATCACGTTTAAACGACAACTCAGATTTTTATAAAATTTTGTACACATATTTATAGGTCAGCAGAGAGTGCAATAGGATACTTTATTTTAACCCATTAACAACCAATGATACTATATGGAAACATATGCGTCTCAAATTTTCATTAAATACTGCATAATATTTCAAAAGTTTTAGTGCCAGTTTTTTAAAAAAAGTAAAATTAGCATGCAATAATAACTTATTTCTGCTCAATGGCATACATAGTTTTCACCAAAATGTTGCTTCAAGTCTAAAAATGTCTGTTTTTTATGGTTTTCTTTCGGCCCTATTGGATTAAAATGCACTTCTGTTAAACGAGAACAAAATCAATAAACGCTTTTAAATTTCCTTCAATTTGATACCAAAATCATGTATGTAGTTTGAAAACTGTGAAAAATTTTAGTACCAGATCTTTTTAGTATTAATTATAAGCTGAGAATGAGAGAAAAACGACTTGAAATTCACACTTTTAGCTTTGAAGGCAAATATTTCAGTCAGTTTGCAATGGATTTCAATAATTTGTTTTGAAAAATGTTGTTTGTTAAAATATCCTTCAAACATAAGTTGAAATTTTTACTAAACAAAAGTATTAATTTTTTTTAAAAATTTTTTTAAAAAATGTTCAAAAATTTTTAGTTTAAGCCAAAAAATTGGATAAAAGTTGTTTTTGTTGTAAAAAAAATTAAATCCAAAATTTAGGTTTTCGATTTCTTATCAGATGATATAACAATCTTAAGGTTAATAATTTGTAGTATTACTTAAACAATAAAAAATCGTTTTGGTAGCGAAAAATCAAGCCTACCCACTATCAATTTTGAATGAAAACTTTTTGAAAACCCGGCGAAGCGGCGGGTTTAAGCTAGTATTGAATAAAGGTATGGTGGATCTATGATACGAAGATCAATTATCCACTAAAGGGTGAGATATACATCAATAAATTACAAGGCAACTTACGAGTTGTGACCAGGGCAAACGAGTGGTGTTATCTTTGGCACGAAAACTCCACGGAACCAGGCGTACAATTTATTGCGACAATTTCTTCATTTCGTTTGCCTTGTCTGAAGAACTGTGGGCACTGTCCGCTTAAACGAGTAATTTGTCTCGGAGGAGTTAAAAAATTCAAGGAATCGTCAGCTGGAGGAGACTTTGTATGGCTTTTTGATGAGCAGGTTTCATTGTGTTTATATGTACAAAAAATGAGCAGTCGTTATACTGTCAACCGAGCATTATAAATCAAATATCGACAATGCCAACAAAAACAAGCCTTACAAAATTCTGGACTACAACAAAAATAAGGCAAGCATCGATAATATGGACCAGATGATCTCTGACAACTCATGAAGCGTGGTTTAAGCCGTTGGCCACTAGCCATGTTTGAGAATATACAAGATGTTGCTCGTCTGGCATCATTTATTACTCACCAATCATTACAGCCATCTCGCAAGACTGATAAACATCGTGAATTCCTAACGATTTTGACAACCCAGTTGGTTAATCCTCGCATGGAGAATAGGGCATTGTATAGCCACGTCAGCGCGGGCCTAATAATAGTGCAACTATGGCGAAGTTCAATGCTTTTGTAAATATATAAAAAAATTCTAAAATAAGTACATTCCTTGTTCTTCTTTTATTATAACAGAACGCTGTGCCCAGCTGCAAGCAAATCTGCACGACCAGCAAAGAAGGAATGGGAGCATAGTACGTGGTACAATGCTAAGCATGGCAAAAGGCGGCAAAAAAAATCCATGTGCCTTAATCACTGCTCTATGAAGAAAATTTGGCTGTGCTGGTGAAGAGTCATAAATTCAGGAAAAAGCCATTCACAATTCTTACCTAAATATTGATATCTTTAATTTATGTAAAATTATTAAATAAATTAGTTAAAAATTAACTTACGGCGTATAAAAATAGAAATGTTTTAATTTCTTAGGCATCCCAACCCCCCACCTTCTTAAGACAAACTCCTAATAATGACACCCACAAAGCAATTCCTTATACAATACATCTACTCAATAGCAGCTGTCGATTGGACACCTATCTGGACGAAAATCATAAGGAAAGCTCGCCATGGCTTATGGGCCTCGCTAGGCCCAGCAGGGTCACTTACCACCTCTCAGGTAGCCGCACATCCTAGGGTTAAATAATTTTCTCTCTAAAGAGGTCCACCTTTTTCTAAAACCATTTTTTTAAAAATTTTATTTTAGGCCATGATATACAGCCTGACACGTAAGCTGTAAGAACCCAGCGTTAAACTACCATGCATTGCTTCTTGAGAACAGGAGCCGTTCGGAGTTGGTGTAAGGTTTATTTAATAACACGCACAACATAAATTTATCAATGAAAATCGGCCAAAGTCTTTTCAAGGCATTAAGTGGTCAATTTGTTTTTTTTTTAAATTTTATTTTCAATTTAAAGATGTCATTTTCGAATATCACATCTATGTGGTCCTCCAATTAAAAGTTCATCAATAGCCTAACATATATTTCCGCTTTTTGATACGTTTTAATAATGGCGATATTGAAGATATTTAATTTAAATTTTTATTTTTAAAAGCATTCATCTGCTGGCATACACTGGCGATCAAAACCGAGTGGATGTTTCATAATATTGCATTCATCAGCCTGCCAATTCTTTAATATTAAACAAAACTTAATAAAAATTTCACCATTTATTCTTTAAAGCTACAGCTACTTTAAAGTTAACAACAAAACTTTGTTTCCAGAACAATTCATGTAAAACAAAATCGAAAATTACAGCAACAAAACTTAAAAATGCTTTAAAACCAGCTTTAAAAGCTTTAAAAGAACACCAGTATTTAGACTAATATCAGTACTTCGTCCAAAGCCATTTATTTGTTATGACTCCTTGTATGCGCCTTGGTATATTTTCAACCAAATTTTCAATGATCTCTCTAGGGTATTGCTCCATTCGACCTGAACGCGACGTAATAACTCCGTCATAGTTTCGGGAGCTCTTTTGTACATACCCAAACGCCTTTTCACTATAGTCCACAAATTTTCAATGGGGTTCGGATCAGGGCGTTGTGCTGGTCACTTCGTTTGCTGGAAAGTTTGCTCTGAAAACCATTTTTTGACAATTTTGGATGAGTGTTTTGGGTCTCCATCCTGTTGGAATACAATTTCCTCTTCGGGATACGTGCACAAGTCAATAAATTCCGGTAAATGGGTATTCAAAATATCAAGGTCAAAATATCACAAGAGGCCCAACATGCTACCACGTAAAGCAACCCCATATCATCAAGCTCCCAACACCATGTCTTACGGTTTGCTTAACATGTTGTTTTTTTATTCTTTCATGTTCACGTTCCCAATAAAATTGTTTACCATCCGACTGTAAATGGTTAATTTTTGTTTTATCAGACCATATGACACGTTTCCAGTCCTCCACTGTCCAATTCCTATAGGAATTATAGCCTTTACATTTTTGTCAGACAAAATTTTTATTGCCGACTGAAAGTCTAATTCTGGTCAAAGCCCGGCAGGCTGTTGATGCACTAACATCTTTGTTTAGTGATTAAGCCGCTAAATATGGTGTTTCGCAATCATTATTTGAATCATTTTTCATTCTTTGTGCCATAAGATGTGCATCTGAGTTCGACAGTAGTTTTGGCCGAACACCAAGGTTAGATGTAGAAGCAATTTGCTTTCTTTTTTTCACAGCAATAACAGTACATTGACTTATTTTAAGTTTTATTCAAATTTTCCGAGATGAAAACCTATTCTTTTTCATCGCAACAACACTGTTTTCGATATCACTTGAAACTTTTTTAATTTTTCGCAAAAATTGAGCTTACTCCTCACAGATTTTGTTTACATAAATAAAAGTTGACTCAATATTTTGAAAGCGATAACTGAATAGATCAGAAGCGACTACTTATAAAAATAACCATTAGCAAGTTTTCTTTTGATGCTGATCAAAAAGTGCAAACGGAGTGAATGCCGCATTTTTAAGTTTTGTTGTTGTAATTTTTGATTTTGTCTTACATGAATTGTTCTGAAAACAGAGTTTTGTTGTAAACATTTTAAAGAATAAATGGTGCAATTTTTATTGAGTTTGGTTTAATATTAAAGAATTGGCAGGCTAATGAATGCTGAATTACGAAACATCCACTCAGCTTTGATCGCCATTGTAAGGTGTATTTCATATATATAACGCCACTTCGAAATTTTAAATATTTTTGTAACGGCCAGCTTAAGCAAAAGAGAATGTTTTGCGAATTTGGTCTTCTATGCACAACAACAATAGTGAGCAAGGCCAAAGTCTATTCTAATAACGGTACATTGTTTATTGCTAAATATTACTTTTAATGCCGTTTCATATTTATAACGCCACTTGCAATTATTCCCTCTGCTGCGTTTGAAGTGCAGAGATAAATAAAATTGTGTAGTTAGTTTTCAAGACCTTAGCAATAGAATAAAAATTTAGACCGGAATACCTCGTGCAACCCAACATACTTGCGAAAAAATTGGAAAAATAAAAATTCTTAAAGAAGAAGGCTATGAAATTCAGGAAATCGGGCGTAGAACTAATCGCAGCCATAGAGTGATTCAACATTTTTTTAACAAACCTCAAAATTACAGCAAAACAAAATGTTCGGGCAAAAAAAATCCTCTTACCGCGATTAGCGGAAAATAATCCGAGCTACGAACAACACTACATACAGTTTAAAAGAGTTGCGGAGTGTTGTTGCTGAAGTATCCCGAACACTGGTATGGAGACTGCTACATCAGTGTAAACATATCCGCAGTGATCTTATGAAGTGTGCTCCTGCTCTTGCTTAGCAAACATAAGAGAACGAGCTTGGAATTTGCAAGAAGGAACATAGGAACAAATTGACTACCAGTCAGCTTTTCAATGTTGAAGTTTAATTTGACATGACATTTTTTCCAATGAGAAAAAATGGAATCTTGATGGCAAGGATGCATTTTGACATTATTAATACGACATACGCCGCGACCCACTTCCGTTTTCTAAAAGAAGTTTTGGTGGAGATAATGTGATGGTGTGGGGTGGTTTTTCTGAAATTGAAAGTTGAAGCATGAAGAGCGCTGACTACGCTCGTGTGCTGGAGAGCAGTTTGAGTCCACTTTTGAAAAAAAAAACGGACATACACAACTAGTTTTCCAGCAAGATAATGCGGCAATCTACATATATCGAGATGGTTTCAGGCCAATAACATTGATTTATTGGAGTAGCCGGCGTAATCTTTAGATTGTAATCCCATCGAGAATTTATGGGGAGTACTTGTACGCCAGGTTTATAAAAATAAGGCACAATTTGGCAACGTGAATGAACGGAAATCAGTTATTTTCGAAGAATGGAGTAAAATTGATTCAAACACATTAAAAAAATGAATTGCAAGTATGCCAAATCGCATTTACAATATTATTGAAGCCAATGGAACAGTATTGCCAATGGAATATATTTTTTTTTATAAATTCAATAAAAATCATGCAATAACAATAGAGTTCAGCTACTACAGCTATATCGCACTTCCTCAGCATTAACCCATCTAAAGCCACTACCCAGTAATCATTGAAACTATCAATGTTATGGATACCCGTGACCACAAACAAGTTAATGTGGGAAAAATTTACCCACCAATGAATGGGTTGGGCTCAGGGACAACACAAGACGTAACAACTAACCATGCGTATACATAGATCTATTTACACAACTAATTTTAATCTACTTTTGAGTTGACCTTTTGACAAATTAACATCAAAAACGCTACAATTGTTAACAAAGGAACTCATGCGACTTAAAGGAGCAGTAGCCATATAATTTGTTCTACTAAATGGCAAATAAATTAAGTTGTTAGCGTTTCTACTGCTTCTACGGTTAGTGTTAAAATTTATGTGAGAAAGAAGTTCTGGAGAATCGAATACACCTGTTATGAGCTGGTGTAAATATACGATATCTGCCGATTTCCTTCGATCACCTAAAGACTGCATTTTTAATAGTTTTAAACGATCCGCATAAGGAGGAAGGTCTAATATGTCAGTTCCACTTAAGCCCCTTAGAGCAAACTGAACAAAACGTTTTTGGATTCTTTCTATTCGATCAACATGCACATTGTAACTTGGGGACCACACTTGACTTGCATACTCTAAGTGAGGACGCACGATTGCATAATACAACGTTGTAGTTGTAATCATGCTATTAAATTCTTTGGCCCAGCGTTTTACAAAACCAAGCATTGAAGATGCTTTTTTACAAATATTATCAATATGAATGTTAAACGATAGCTTAGAATCCATGCATATACCTAGGTCTTTGACGGTGTCTACACGACTCAAGGCAGTATCTTTAATCTTATAATCAAAAATATAATTATTCCTTTTTCGCGAAAAGGTCATAGTTTGGCATTTATCTGGATTTAAAAACATGTTATTTTTAGAACACCAAACTTCAAAGGATTTTAGATCAGACTGGAGTAGATCTGAATTATCTCTAGAATTAATCGTTCTGTATATTTTCATATCATCGGCATAAATAAGCAGATGAGAGTGTTCAATGACGTGAGAGTCATCATTGATAGCTAAAATAAACAGAAGAGGACCAAGGTGACTACCCTGAGGAACACCTGATCCAGCAATAAATTCAGAAGAGAATGCGCCTCGGAAACGTATTTGATAAGATCGCTCCACCAAATACGATTTAATCCAGTTCACAAAATATTGTGGAAATCCCATTAACTCAAGTTTAAATAAGATTAGATTGTGTGGTAGCTTATCAAATGCCTTACTAAAGTCAGTGTAAACACAATCGACCTGGTTACCAGAATCAATAGAATTTAAGCAGAATGTTGTAAAATCGAGAAGATTAGACACAGTGGATCTGCCATTCACAAAACCATGCTGACGAGTTGTTATGACTTCCCCACAGTGAATTTTCACCCGATCGTACACCATCCGCTCAAAAAGTCTTGGAATCGATGAGAGCTTAGCGATAGGCCTATAGTTACTGACATCGTTCCTGCAACCCTTTTTAAAAATAGGACTTATAAATGATTTTTTCCAAAAAAGTGGAAAATAACTTTCGTTAATAGATTTATTGAATAATAAAGACAGTGGTTGACTCAAAACGGAACCGCATTGTGTTAACACTGCGGCAGGAACACCGTCAGGTCCAGCACCAAACTCCTCATCGATCGATCTAATATACATTAAAATATCCTCTGGAGTGAAGGATATATGTTCCAAAGATACTCTGGGTTCGGAATTTATATATTCAAAGTACTCTCCATCAGGATTAAAAGAATCTGAACAAAATGATTCTTTAAAAAGATTGGCGAAAAGGCCAGGAGTTCTAAAAGTCCATCAGATTTCTTCTTTGTGTTTACGAATCCCCAAAATTTCTTTGGATCTGTCAATATTCTCAGCTTAACATTATCTAAATATTCGTGATATAATGTAGCTGAGCGATTTTCAAATTCCAGAAACAAACGTTTGTAAGTTTCTAGGTCGTTTGAGCCTAAGCTACAGATGTATTTCTTCCATGCCCTATTCCTGTTGTTGCGAAGAGTCTTTAAATCCTTTGTGTACCAAGGGTACGTAGAATTCCTCGCAAATTTGAGACTATAAGGTACGGATTGAGAAAACACAGCAAAGAGTTCCATATAAAAAAAATGTATGGAGTCATCAAGGCAATTTCCATTTATATATTCTAAAATTGCATTAAGTTTGCCATTAAGCAACTGATTCAACTTCAAAAAGTCAGCTTTTTTAAAATTGATTTCATAAAGCTTATCTGCTGAATTAGAATTTACTATATTTGCTCTGTCGGATTCGTACCAAATACTCAATGGTGGATGATATTCATCAACAGTAGTTAGAGCATGAAAGGCCCTCTTAACAACAACATTGTTACTGTCTGTAGTTAAGACCAGGTCAAGAAGTCTTTCAAGACTATTATAAATACAACTCACTTGTTGTAAGTCTGAACATATATTATCAACAAATATATGTTCTTGGCGGGTCTTCGAATTAGATGCACAATAGTACGTATCATCGTCAGAAGATCGTTTTTATTAAAAATTTTGAAATGGCGTTATAAATATGTGACAGCATCATTAAGCAATAAACAATCTACCGTTATTATAAAAGAGTTCACTTTTGCTCACTATTGTTGTTGTGCATAGATGAACAAATTCGCAAAAAATTATCTATTGTTTAAACTGGCCGTTACAAAAATATTTCAAATTTCGCAGTGGCGTTATATTTATGAAACATACCTTATATGCCGGAGTCTTTTACTGTTTCACATAAAATAAGTAAATTTTTGAAGTCCAATATTATAAAACAATGCAATTCTGCATTGAAACTGTACATTTTTCTGAAATTCTATTTTTTCAAATTAAAAAAACACTTAAATTTTTTCTCAGCTCAATAGGTTTTGAGAAAAGGTTTTAAAGTTTTAAGAAAACCCGTATATCTCCTGAGAGACTTTTGCCACTTTTACCTGATGAAGGCAACATTAACCGATTACAGGTGCGCAAAAGATGAAATGTAGAAAACGAAAATGGGTCCACCACATTATTAAAAGGACGATGATGCATTGATGTGTTGCACATTGAAGACTCAATTATGCAATTTTTTTAAAACCGAGGCGTAAATTGTATTAAGTTATTTTTTTTTTTTTTTTCAACCGAATTTGTATTAAACGTTGGCTTGCGTAGTGCCAAGTTTTATGAATTCCGACCAACTAAATCATACAGAATGTCACACAGAGTTTTATATGCACATTAAGTATCTTTAAAAAAAAGTAACACTAAAACTAAAACAACAATACAAAAAGAGACACTTTCAGCTGTTATTAGTTTCGTCAACCTTATTATAATTGTATACATTTCTCGTAAAGCACTGTAGAGGAAGTTTAACCGAGACCATGCTCAATCCACTAATTCGTCCTTACTAACACAATGATAAGCTTAACTTTCGTATTCTTTGCTAGATTTTTTTTCTAGAAATGGGTGACTACTTGGGCGCTTGAAGGGTTGGTTGGAGCACGTCCGTGTGCTGTGGTAGCATATTCTAGCGCTATGATTCAACCAATCACGCAATGTTGGTGGTAATTATCTGTCCACATGTATGAAGTTCTTTCATGCTGAGTGACATTTAGTTTGCTACATGATTATAAAGACTTCATATAACTGGTTATACGTGAAATTATAGACCAACAAACGGGCAACCAGCAAGTCTTCGATGTGGTTTAGCATGGTAGGTCAAACAAGAGTGGGCCAATAATTGTTGTCCATTCCAAGTTAGAATTCGATTGTTGTTGCAGTGATTGAAGTTAAATTTTTTTTATACATTCCAGGGAAGGCTGTTGTCCCGCCTGGTTATATTTTGTTAGATGGAAGTATTTGCTTTTGTTGCTTTACTATTATTTTTAACCACACATAAAGTTTTAAAACAATTACGCTTAGTATTAGCTTAACTGTTAGATGAAAAATCCATGCTAAGGGGAGGTTTACAAGTTGACCAATCAGAAAAAACGATGTGCTCTTGAATTGAATGGATTAACGATTTCTAAAGGAATTTTCAGATTGTTTTGGACAATATTAAATAATGCGGACTAAAATCAACAATAATGCAGAAATTTGAGTTAAGGCGCAAATGAGGTATATCAGTAAAACCATTAAAATGTTACTGTCAGGTCAAATGAGATTTCAACGCACACACCGCCATTTATAGCCATCGGCTTACAATAACACAAGTTTGGTCATTTGGACCACGTCAACACCCACTGCATAAAGGTTGAAGCTTCTAGATCTCATGCTAAAAGGAGTACTATTTCTCCAAAGTACTGTGTTCCAAATAGTTTTCGTACATATTTTGTACATTTTCAATCTTTTGTCAAATTTCTCAAGTACTTTTTTTTTTGTAGTCTTTGTTTAAAACTTGCATTACTTCTAATGGAAGCTCTACGATTCAATACATCTAAAAATGACCGAAAAAAAACGAAATGGCTATTTCAGCCCTTGAAAGGATTTTGACCGATCTTGTTATTATCAATTGTGTTGTGCGTGTTATGAAAAGTTGGAACACAAAAGATCGAGAACTGGACCTACAATCTTTATGCCGACTCCGAACGGCTCATTTTCTCAAGAAGCTTTTCATGGCAGTTTTTACTCTTTGAGGTTTGCCATTGTCTGCAGAGAGGTGACAGCCGAACAGAAAAATCAATTCAATTGAAAAAGCATTCTGTGTCAGATGGGAATCGAACCTGGGCTCTATCGCATACAAACCATGCACCTCAACCAGTATGCCTAGGCCGCCATGCATCTATAAATGGTCTGTGGACATAATTCTTAAGGCTGTGTGCTATTCGGAAACTTTTCACTTGGATGATGAAATTTTGACAGTCTGAATGAGAATATTTGGCACTTGCGAGGTGAATATGATTGTCAAAAATTCATGTGGCCTCAGGGGCTAGTATAAATTTTGACAATCGGCAAGAGAATTTTTGGCACAAGCATAATTAGAAAAAAAAACACTTGTAACTTCGCGCTTAAAATAACTAAAGTGAAATAAATGAAAGCTAAACTTTTTAGTTAATTATAAACTAAAAAAGCACAACGAATTAAAAAATAATGGAAAACCCAACAAAACACCAAAGTAAGTTCTGCGTAATGTGTAGAACTATATTGTATACTGTCCACAATCCCATAAAGCCACTTCCTACTCGATCGCTAACCACTTCATACTCTATTGACCATCCATGATGCTTCGCTGGAATAAACTCCACAATTTTGCGAAAAGAGCTGGCAGACACTCTTAAATGCATTTAAGTTTGTGCATTGTCTCCATTCAAAATGGCAATTAATGTTTCGCAATAACTTCTTGGCCGAATATAGGTAATATCCTTAAAGGAATAATGTTTTATGTAGTTGTCCGGAGCAGAAAAGCAAAAGCAGTATTTACTCTTACCCCTTCCTTTAAAAAAAGTCTTAAAGAAGTTCAAAATTTTTGCTCCCGACAGCAAAGCAATCAGAAGTGAAAAATATTTGCATAGAATTCTGTTAATTTTCAGTTATATTAACAATTTTGCAAAATAAATTAAATTCTCGCGCTAATACACTAACGAAATCTAAAACGCCAAAATTTCTAGTTGTCAAAATTTCATTGTTCTTTTGGCACAGCAAACATGACAATTTTATTTCAACAGACAGAAATTGTATTCAACTCGGTAACTTCTTTTCTACCACGAGTGAAAAGTTTCCGAATAGCACACAGCCTAAGAGTTAAAAAACAAATTTGCAACTGAAACGCAATAAGCCAGCAATTATTGAAGCAGATAGAGCTTTTGACAAATCATCTTGGATAACGGGAATTGGAGGTTTAAGGGAATTATGAGAATCATATTTTAATAATAATAGTATTGACGAATATGAATATAATATATATGCTCCCATACGTTCTTTCTAAGGAGTATATTCCCTTCACTGCAGTCACCTAGTTTAAATACTAGTAAATTTAATGGTTAAAAAAACACCAGTATTACCTAGGTAACAATTTCACCTTAATAAGCCTTAACCCTTTTGACCCGGTCGGTACAATATATCCCAAAAAGTTTAAATATACCTATAGGTACTATTTGATCAAGAATGTGCATGAAAATGTATTTTTCCGTTTTTTGTAATCAATACATCAATCTTTAGTACAAAATATTGATTTTGTTCGCCCCCAGCGCCTCTGGTGGTGAAATCAGAAAATTTTGGCTAGGTAATTATTTGTAATCTTTAGTTTTTCCTTTTCCACGTAGTGCCAATATTGTATATACAGCCATTTTTTTCTGTTCGAAAGGGTTAAATATAGCTTTATATAAGGAATTTATGTGAAAATTTAAGAAGAGAAGGTTTAAGAGACTAAGGCTTAAGTCTACTTTTAAGGAACCTGATAAATTTCAAGGGGTTGTTTGGGCCACAGAGGGGATAGTGGACTACTTTTTCAATACCATTATAATCTACGAAAAAGATCCTACCTTGTGCGCATGATTCTATAATAATTCTGTCATGCCTTATACTATGCAACTTTTTGAAATTTAAGCAGATTCATTAAACTAGACTTTTTCGGAGACTAATTCCTTTATTTACACGCCAGACTATTTCAAGTCCAGACTATAAGGTAGATGCATAAGCACTTTTCAACGAAGCTCCCGGACCTTCTGGCCAGTCACTCTCGATGTGTGTGGCCTGGCCTTGTCCTGATGAATTCCTCTCCTATTGGCTGGCCACTTTTGGGCGATTGCTTTCTTCAGACGGTCCAATTGTTGACAGTACAAGTATTGTGCCCTATTCTGTTAGAAAGAAGGACACGCGCAAATTCTACCGGTAGGGTAGCTGCCAAATGATTAGGTAGCCAAAAGATTTTTGGTGAATTTTTAAGGCTTACCAGCCAATTTGATCAGCTCACGAATGAAAAACTTTGGTTCCAATTTAAAGACTACAATCAGAATTTTTTATACGGACTCCAAGCACATATATTTATAACAAACATCAGGCTTAAGATTATACGATTTGGGGAACTCAAGCTAACAGTTTTTGTCACATCGACATTGTGTAATAATCTTAACTGCTTATAACCTAATTACATATCTTATTTAAAAGTGAAATTATATTCGAGTGAATTATTATCAATGTAAATATATTAACATTAGCAACTATGCATTGTCAGTTGGTCTTAAAAATGCGACCAACAGCTGCATGAAACAAAGTAGATCAAATATCGAGTTAATTGTCCGCACGACATTTCCCTCCACCAAGCAATTCCACCAAACAAACAGCAAAATCTTAATGATCGTCAATCCTGGCTTCACAGCAGTCAAAGAGCCATTTTTCATCAGCAGTCGCTTCAGATTCGCAGATGCAAATTCGGTCGTGTAGCATCCATACATCGAGCCTCTTTTTTTATCCAGCCTTATTCAAGTGTTGGAAACTGTTTTTTGTGCTTACATGAAAAGGTCGGACTTGACGATTTCCACGGTCTTATCGACATTTTCGAAAATTTGCCTATGTGAACCACTATGCACGTATTTTCTCTAAGATAAGATAAGATAAGATAAGATAAGATAAGATAAGATAAGATAAGATAAGATAAGATAAGATAAGATAAGATAAGATAAGATAAGATAAGATAAGATAAGATAAGATAAGATAAGATAAGATAAGATAAGATAAGATAAGATAAGATAAGATAAGATAAGATAAGATAAGATAAGATAAGATAAGATAAGATAAGATAAGATAAGATAAGATAAGATAAGATAAGATAAGATAAGATAACATAAGATAAGATAAGATAAGATAAGATAAGATAAGATAAGATAAGATAAGATAAGATAAGATAAGATAAGATAAGATAAGATAAGATAAGATAAGATAAGATAAGATAAGATAAGATAAGATAAGATAAGATAAGATAAGATAAGATAAGATAAGATAAGATAAGATAAGATAAGATAAGATAAGATAAGATAAGATAAGATAAGATAAGATAAGATAAGATAAGATAAGATAAGATAAGATAAGATAAGATAAGATAAGATAAGATAAGATAAGATAAGATAAGATAAGATAAGATAAGATAAGATAAGATAAGATAAGATAAGATAAGATAAGATAAGATAAGATAAGATAAGATAAGATAAGATAAGATAAGATAAGATAAGATAAGATAAGATAAGATGAGATAAGATAAGATAGGATAGGCTAAGATAAGATAAGATAAGATAAGATGATATCCATGCTGTCTTAGGCAACGGTTGGCCAAGTTTTGTGCCGATTTTAATGTGAGGAGCAATATTATGAAGTCCATCTTGTGATGCTGGCAGCCTCTGATACAGGGAATTCGATGAGAGCAGTGTGGCATTAAGGATTTGCTGGTTTATGTCTGCAACTGTGGATTGTTAATTAAAACCGATAAAACTGACTGTAAGCAATTGAGCAGAGGAAATATTGGTAATTTCCATTTGACTTGGTTAAAAGTGAGTTCTCGCCGACCACATTTACTTGAAGGGGGTTAAGAAATAAGTCTGATTTTTATAAGCAATTGATAAACAAAAATAGTTTCTTTTATGGTCGAGCAAGAATGGTAGGCACTTGTGTACAAAATTATAACGAGCTCGAGCTCAGTTGGAGCCTAAATAAATTAGGTCCGAACATGCCTTTATATGGATTTTTGTGCCATTTCGCGCTCATATACAAATATACTTTCTTTTTAATATGAAATTAAATAATTTAATATGAAAATTTTTCAAGCCTTCTGATCCAGTTGCTCTAAAAAAGTACTTCTAGCTGGCTTCTTAAGAATGCATAAAAAAGGAGAAAACCAAAATTATCTTAAAAAAAAGTTTCTCCCCTTTATGTAAATATAACTTTGATTTTATGTTATTACACATGTTTCTGTTATGTAAGATTATTTGGAATTTATAATCTTTGATACTATACCATAAAGGCTATGATAATGGCAATTTAATGACCTTTCATAACTTTTTCAAAATGATATTTAATTGTATTTTAACTTCTAACATAAAAATTATCCCCAAAAAATCACTTTTTGCGAAGAACTATAACCATTGTACTCGTACTAGCTTGGTAAGCAAAACAGCAGGCCCACCTTCCTGAAAACACCACTAATCTCCTATACAAAGGGACGTCATAAAAATACCACCTTCATAAATTCCATTTCATAAAATTTAATGTATTGTCTTGATTTTTTTCCTAAAAGTTTTGATATTTAAAACGTACTTTAAGTTTGAAATTTGGGAAAATTGGATGATAACCACGATTTTGTATGGGAAAACAAAGTTACGTCATCAATATAATAAAACCTTAAAAACTTCGCTATTTTATCACGGCTTGTGAAGCTGTTCTATCAAGCTGAAGATAATTTCTTACTAGTTTTCAACATTTTCTGCGTAAGTTAGAGTTCGATCCCTAGATGCCTTGTTAATTTCATCTCAAGATTGTCTGATAAACTATGATTTGTAATATGGTGTATTGAACATTTTTTCAATCGAATGTGAATTGCTCCCTGTTCTTCAACAGATACCGTTCTAACGTTCTAACTAACTGCTCAGTTTGAATTTTTATTGATTCAGAAAAGTTGCCTTAAGTCGTTTCCGATTTAAAAATAAATAATAATTAATTAAATCAATCGTCAAATTGAAATTGTGTATGAAATATTCTTTAATTATATTTATACAAAATAAGGTAGAGTTATTAGTCTTACGTTTTTATCAAGAAATTATATGTTTCTTCAACGTCTACCCTTATATACGCAGTATATCCCGTATAGTGAAATTATGCGTCTTTTCAGCGTCTATCCTTGAATTATATCATGTTTATATGCTTTATGTATATTCTGAATTTTATTGAAATTTTTTGCGTTATCATGTCGCAATGACAGGAGAGTATTTACCTCTTCATATATACCAGAAAATACATACTTGTAGTTATTAACGACTAATGAGTCATATTCTGTGCATTATGACAACATTTATTTACAATTGACTTCTTTGACAAAAAACACCACAGATAAAAATAATTAAATATATCTCATATTTTATTTATTTTTTGGTCTATCTTTTATCGTTATCGTATCTCTTACTGGTTATCGTTCATTAACCAGTGATGTGGTTTTGAAAATTGATTTACCCATTTAAGTCTTAACTTCAATTTTGTGGTTTAACCGTTTTAATATTTTTAATGGTAGTAATGACCACTTCATTGCATGTTAGAATAATATTGTAAAAATTGCTGATAATTGTTCAATAGTTCTGTGGTTAATAATTGAGTATTTAAAATCAATCAAAAGAGGGAGTCGTTATTTATTCCGCCAGACAGAAAACCTTGCATTTGATGGTTTAAGCTTGTCATATAGAACAAAAAATTTTTAATAGTTTTATATATATTAGTTTTTTTTTCACTTTTGATTGATGACTTGATAATAATAGCGAAACAAGTGTTTTTGTTGTTTGTGATTGAAATACTATGAGGACGATTTAAAGTAATGAGCTATTTTTAGAGAAATTTGAAATAAGTGAGATTTGAGAAAGCAAGAAAGTGCTGAGAGTTCTGCTAAAAAAAAAAAAAACAAAGCATATTGATGGTAACAATCACACATTAGTCAAAAGATCTTAAAATCAAAGATGTTGGTATAAAATTTCAACTCCATTTATCTTTTAAGTAAATTTATGCTGCAAATGGACTATGATTTTTTTAAAGATCAAATGCAGCCATATTATTCCCTAATGTCTACTCTCATGTAAAAATTTGTTTTCGCCTTATTTAATAATCCACATAAAGTTATTGAGAACAAATTTAAGTTAAGTCTACTTTGATAAGTTGTTGCCTGAGCAAAATAAAATCATATGTAACATTTTTAAGTTATGGAAAATCTCAAAAAAAGTTTCTTAATTTTTGCAATCAATTAAAAGAGCCATCAATTCATAAAAATCAGTTATGAAATCCACCTAAACCTTTAGATCCATAACGAAAATTACAAAAAAGTTAATTTTTATAGGTTCAAGAGAGTCAAAACTGCTTCGGTAAATTCACTGCGATTGAAAAAAAAAACATTTAAAATTTTTTAGATACCGAAAGGTTGACTTTTCTTCATACAATTGGATCTGGCTTTATTATCAAATAATTACAATAATAATTGGCTGGATAAAAATATTCAAAATTCGTATTGTAAAATGGTTGCATGTGAGAATTTTTCACATATTCGACAAAATATTATTCAAACGATAACTACGTGGCACATAGAGTATGACAAAATTTTAGAAAATATCACGAAAACTTAAGGAGATATACAAAAATGTTTAAGTGTGTGGCAACCCCGAGCAGTAGAAGGTAGAAGGAAACAAATACCCGGAATGTAGAGACATTTTAGTTAAATACTTTACTGAAGAGATTTAAGTGGTTAAATACCTTTAATAGAGAAGCTGGTGACCAAAAATTCCCGTTTCATGCATTGATTAGAGCAAATTATATATATGGTTAAATTAAAAAAAAAAATAGATATGACAGAGAAATTTTTAAATTTTTTCAATTTTAGTATCGCTCAACTTTAAACATGGCCGCAGTTGTGAAAAAAAATGTAGAATCCAAAATCACTGTTATGCTCTTAAAAAAATTCTGCTTATTAATTTGTTTAAGTTTCTGCAGAAGTGGATGCGATTTTTGTTTTGAGTATTATACATCAAAAAATTGCTTAAGTCTACTAAAAATTTCTGGATTTTAGTAATTAAGTTGTCTTAAGCAGTAAAAAAAAAAAAATAAAAAAAAGGTGTAGTAATTCGGCAGCATAGACGTTGTTGGTGAACAACTCTCAGGTCTTTTAACGATAGCTTTGTTGAAAAAAATTCTACACTAAAAACTCAAAATATAAGAAACAATTAAAAAATAAGCAATCAAATAGAAACACATTTTTTTGTATCTATACTTACCATAATATGCTGCTTAAATTTTAATAAACATTTTAAAATGCACACTTATTTAGTAAAACTGAAAACGATAAATCGTGTGGTTCCTTGCTGTTATGCACTTGACGGTATATTAGTAACTAAAATAAAGATTAGAGCAAATAAAGTAAAATATAACACTTCTGACACAAAGCAGCGACAACATAAAATATGCAAAAAAAAATTAGTGTTATCTATCTAATCTTTTAAAACTAAAAAACTTACAATTTGGCATGGCAAATCAATGAATATTCTTTTTACTTTTCTCTCTTTTCATTTTCTTTTTCTATATTGAATAACTGCAGGTAAGAGTGGGGACAACTGCTTTTCTATAAAAGAGGCAAGATTGTGGAGAAAATAGTCGCTTGTAAATATTAAACTTTGAAATTTGCCTTTACTCCAAATGCCTTATTTCTTATATATTGTTTTTACTTTGCAATAGTATTTTGAAATTCAGCCAGTATGAAATTCTGTATGAAATTCAGCCATTTACATAGAAACAAAGAAATAATTTGGAAATAAAATTTTCCTTGTCGACTTGTAGACAGCAGTTCTTTAGCATGAGCGTCAGACCCTCGTCATTGAGGTCGTGAGTTTAAATCTAGGGATTTTAGTATTAGTTTTTTTTTTTAATTTAAATAAAAAAACAACCCCTTTGCGGTCGTATTTTGCATGTGTGTTCGTATATTATTAAATGTTAGAACAAAGTTTTGCCCACGTAGTTTTTTTAGGAGTAAGCTGCGTCACTTTTCGATAAGAACTGAGGTGGTGTGTAGGAAAATCGATCGACTAGTACGCGTGAGGCTTGGGTTCAATTCCCGTTATGGTAATTTTTTAATTGATTATAAATAATATATACTAATTTCCACAAACATGTTTTAGTTTACGCAAACAATTTATTATTTTTTTTAATTCTAAACATGGTGGAATAAATATAAGGTGTTTTTATCCGGAATGTCAGAAAAAATTGACTGCCTTATTTTGATATTTTCATAGAATCAAACATCGAACCATGTATGAGACTTGTCAAAGAAGGCAGCATGTCAAAAAATATATTGATAAATACAAAACTAGTTCAAAAATAATTTTGTTGTTTTTCAAATAAAAATATCACTTTGAGATAAAAAAAATTTCCTTGGTGCTAAGACAAGTAAAATTTTCTTTCGTTTTAGGATGTTCTTTTCTCAGTGTAGTATAACTTATAGCGGCTTGGGTTCAATTCCACTTTATTTTTTGGACTTATATTCGAGCAAAAGAAAGTGCTCTTCACAAAATATGTGTGTGGCCGCCACGCACGGTATCAGGCGCAGATTTAAGGGGATAATTTTGGGGGTTCAACCCCCCCGAAATTCTCGGAGAACCTGTATTTAAATGTGATGTACTAGTGTTTATTATGTGGTCTAAGGGTACTAAAAAGAAGAACATCGAATTTTTAATAATTTATTTTAAATATTCACACCTGAGTTCTGTTTCTGTTTTTATGTTCTTTGCGATATTGCGCCCTAAGTTGTAAACAGTCATGTATCGGTGATTCCATGTCAAATCGGACGTTTTTGTCCAAAAAATGATTTTGACGATACCGATTTTTTTTCAAATTTTGCACGGCAATAGTACTTAAAAAATAGAAATATTATCATATTTCTTTAATTTTTTTTTATAATTTTTACACAGTGGAAAATTGTACACTATATCTACTATAACTATAACTATAACTATGTATATCTTCAAAACTTTAAGTCTTACAAAAAAATGTTCAGGATTTTTTTAAGAGATATTTTTCATATTTTACATTTTATAAATGTGCAGTTTCTACGAACACATTGATGAAAAATTAAAATTTTTTTGGCCACTTAAAATTTCATTCACATTTTTCGTCGAAGAATTAATGCTTACTAATTTAAACGAATTCTTAAAAACTGCCTACACAATTTTTATATAAAAAATTCTTTCATCTTAAATCAAAAATGTTAGATTTAGTATTTTTTGTACTCTTATAGTATTTTATAATTTTTTACTTACGCTTCAAATGTATATAATTTTGTATTTTTTTTTTTTTTATTTATTTATTTTATTCCTTGATAAAAGAAAAGCCGTAGGTGGTATACTATCTGAAATATTTAAAAATACAGTAAGAAGTACAAAAAATACTAAAAATACCACTTTTAGTTTGAAAGTGTTTGTATGAAAAAATTGTGTATGGAGTTTTTGAAAAATTCGTTTAAAAAAGTAATCATTAATTTTTCAATGTGAAATTTTAAAAATGCACTGAAAATAAATGCTTCAATACGGCCATGTTTTCAAAACGCCAAAATGATTTTCCATTAAATGCCGATTTCAGAACAAAGCAAGTATATAATTTCAATAAATGTTTTTAGTTTAGTTGAAAATCCATTTTATCCATTTATTTTAATCCAGGTTAAAAGAAAGCAGTTTTTCTGCACTGCTGTAGTATTTTACTAATACCGTGTGTGTGTATGTGCAAGTGGCTAATACGCGGTATTGAACGCTACATATACAGGGTTGTCAATATTCGAAGCGCCCATCTGGCAACACTGTAACTTTCCGCAGTGATGCCAAATCGACTAATGACATACCGCGTTTGAAGCGTCATTCCAAGGAAATGTTTACAATGGAACAGTACAGCCACGCGAACGCTCTAAAATTGTTGAAATTTACATTCAACAAAACAAGTCAATAGTGAAAACTCAACGTGCTTTCAAAAAAATAAATAAAATGAAAAGTGCGCCTTCCAAGAAAACAATTTATCGTTTGTATGAAACTGAAAATCCACAAGAGATTCAAGAGGTACCTCTTCACGATGCAAAAGTCACTGTTTGGTGCGGCGTTTGTGCTAAAATGCTCATTGGGCCGTTCTTTTTCTAAGATGATAATGGCCACAGAGTTACTGTCAATCAGGAGCGTTATCGCGATATGATAAACAATTTTTTCATGCCAATCGTTCGTCGAAAGCGTATCAGGCACTACTGGTTTCAACAAGACGGCGCGCCACCACACACAAGCCGCACTACAATCGATTTTTTGAAATGGTCGCTTCGAATATGGACAACCCTGTATAGCGTACATTAATATTTTTAAAATCCCCCGAAATATTTTCCTGGATCCGCCCTTGCACGGTATAAATGAAATCTTTACCCAAAAAAGTGCAATATCATAGTGGTTAAATAATTTACTCTTTAATAGAGTCTTATTAAAAACTACTATTTCATATGATGTCAATAGTAGATTAAATCTGTTTTAATATAATTTCAATAAAAAAAAATTTATATCATTGATATTAATACCAAACCCATCAAACCATGGCAACGTAATGCAGCTGTATAGAATCTACATTTTCAACCAATTTCAACTTCATTTCATAACAAGCAATCGAAACCTTCCGACGAAATGTTATAGCCAAAAGTAAAGAATATTCCTATATAAAATTTATCACCCAAAAAAATGTATCACCTATTTACGATATCGATATAAGCTCATGTAGACCAATATAAATATATTAGTTATGGAAAGAAGAGTAATATTTTCTTGAGGTAACATTCATTCATAAGATAATAAAGAAACCTTAACTAATTTAAGCAGGTTTTGTCACGCAATAGAAAATTGATTTTAATATATAACCCTATTTAACCCTAACTTACCGAGGGTTAAAATGCTAAAAGTGACAAATACATTTACGCAAAAGTTATGAAATCGCTATAGGATACCAATGATGATATACCATTAAGTTTAGCTACTTGTTATTATTACTGCAGAATAACACTTTGACAAATTTACTGCTGCTATTTTTTCAACATGTGACATTTTCACATGAGTTGCACGCTAATGGCAGCCACATAGAACATTACCTAAATTATGCGGAGCAATTAAATGACAGTACAAAAAAAAAAAAAAAGATCATGAAAATATTCGCTTGAATAAAAATTTCTTTATACTTAGTTTTCAGTGAAGTTTTTGCTTAGGCAACAATTATAAACTAATGATCGAAAGGAGCACAGAAAAAGTTTAAGTTAACTCTCGAATATCCAAATAATATGATGGATTTTCTTTTTTTTTCAGGCAACTTACAATGTGAAGCTTGAAGAAATTCTAAAAAAATCGTCTGAAAAAGATTGTAGCTTCTTATGCTTATGCCACTTTTGAAAGTTAGTGAAAAAACCACAAGATATATATTTCGTTTTTTTTACATATATAGACAATCGTAATATTTTTCTATTTTTTATTTATGTTTATATGCAAATTGATATCATTTATTTTCCAACAAATTTTACCTTATCAATCATTACAAAATTAGAAACAATCATCAATACTTGGCAAGCGACCATCGCAGAAGTGCCAAGTGGACCAAGCCGCCCAACCTTGTTGTCTGAGTACTAGTTGTGCGCACTTTAGGGCTGGTTCAATGCTGTTAACCAAGAAATCGTCGCATTTAATCTTGCACTCATCATAGGAAAAACTATCTGTGGGTGGGGAACACCAGTAGTAGTCGTTGATCTGAAAGATGCCGTAATCGTGCGATCCATTCGAATTCCTGCTTCCAACAGCCTTAGTATTGTAGGAGCTTTCGTGTTCAGCAATGCAAGTCCAACGAGCCAGTTGATCCTTGGGTACACCCAATCTGTGCATTTCTCTGGCCAAGGAGCAGCGATTGTAAATGGTGGCCATCGAAGGCGCAACTAGCACCAAGACAGCAATAGTGGCAATAAAAAACTTCATTGTAAGAGTCAATAAAAACTTCTATGTTCGATTAAGTTTAACAATGTGCTTTTATAGCAAAAATTGTCAAATTTTCTTTATCAGTAAAATTGGGTAGATTAGTTTCAAAATTGATTCATTGACTGATATATGTTATTGTGAAGTCTTGTGGTTTTTAATAACTCCAATGTGATTGTCTACAAACAGTTCGAGCTTATACGAGTACAATGTATTCGTAAAGTCTGTAAATTTACCAATTATTGGCCAGACTTTTTAAGCTAAATACTTTAAAATTATCTTAATCTCGAAATCGCCAGACTTTAAGGCACTTGGCTTCTGATTGAGTATTTTTATTAATTATTTATTTGTTTATGCAAAATTCAAAAATATTTTCAGTTCAATGGGCTTATTTTTAAGGACCATTATCTTATATTTGCACTTGCAGTGAAGTTAAATACTAACAAGGTTCTCAAGATCAGTGATTCTCAACCACTGTGCGGCGGCACTTTTGTGTGCCGCGAAATTTTAGATATATAATTATGTTAATTAGTATCACCTGTGGTCGAAATTCGACCATATAAACATCTATTTTTAATTTTCTTTTTATATTTAGTAAAAACCATTCAGCAAATTTAGAAGTATTAAATTTAGAAATACTTTTGGATAATACAATGATTGATATTAAAATGATTTGTTATGGAATTGAATTGGATAACTTTGATTTATTTCGTAAATATTATATTAAATGAATTAATTGGCATGCATGAATGGTAAACTTTTGTTTATGTTTAGGTTTCAGTGTCTTCTGGATTGGTAACAATAAATTTTCCAGAAGAATTCGACTTCACAACTCATTTTATTCAGATCAAATTTGAAATTTTAATTGCATTGAAATAAAATTCGATGCAAAATTAATGCCAAATACGCATGTTTCCCATAGACAATTTTCCGCAGTTTTACTTTCCTAATGAATTCGCCACCAGTTCTCTCGCTCAGAAGAGAATACAATGTGAGCGGCCAACTGCAAATAGAAAAAGAGTCTATTATGTCGTCAAGTCCCAGAAGGAAATTTGCTGCTTACAATATCAATGCTGTATAAGCAGTACGTTTAAAAAGTCCATAGGATGACACATTGATGGCGTTACTAGATTTTTTCCATATGTTTTTTATTTAGTACCAACCTTCAAACGATATGTATAAAAATTTGACAACAATCTGACAATTGATTCCTGAGTTATAGTATTTTGCTTGCATCTATTGTTATTGAAAAAAAAAAATGGAAAAAGTGAATTTCAATTTTTAATAAAGCATTGCTTTTGATGAAAAAAAAAATGCGGTGGAAATCAAACAATGGCTTGATTAACATTATCCGGACTCTGCTTCATCGAGACAAATCGTAGAAAAGTGGATTGCTGTACTTAAACGTGGTCGTACCAGCACAAATGATGCAGAGCGCAGTGGACGCCCAAATCAGACTGTTATTTCACAAAACATCAAAAAAAAATCCACAAATTGGTTATGAACGATCGCACGATTGAAGGTGCACGAGCTAGCTGGCATTGTAAAGATATTAGATGGTAGTGTTTTTACCATTTTACACGAACATTTGGGTATGCGAAAGCTCTGTGCAAAGTGGGTGCCACGTGAGCTCACAGTCAACCAAAAACAGCAACGAATTGATGCTTTAGAGGAGGGTTTGGCGCTGTTAAGCCCCAATAAAATCGAATGCTATCGTCGATATGTGACAATGGATGAAACATGTCTTCACTAGTACACTCCAGAATCGAAAAGGCAGTAAGCTGAGTGGACATCAGTCGATGAACCGAATCCAAAGCGGGCAAAGACCCAACAGTCGGCTTGTAAGGTGATGGCGTGTGTATTTTGGGATGCGAAAGGAAAAATATTCATCAACTATCTCCAAAAAGGAACCACCATCAACAGCGACTATTACCGTGCACTTTTGGATCGATTGAATCGGACTCAGATCGCCAAGGAACGGCCACATTTGCAAAAGAAAAAAGTGTTGTTTCACCAAGACAATGCACTGCGTCACAAATTGATGAAAACGATAGCAATATTGAATGAATTGGGCTTCGAATTGCTTACCCACCCACCGTATTCTCCAGATTTAGCCTCCAGCGACTTTTTCCTGTTTTCAGATCTCAAGAGAAGCTTGCTGGAAAGAAATTCAAGTCCAATGATGAAGTAATCGCTGAAACTGAGGCATATTTTGACGAGAAAGAGAAATCGTAATATAAAAGTGGTATCGAAAAGCTGGAAAATTGCTAAACTCGTTGTATCGCTCTCGAAGGCAACTATGTTGAATAATATAATCGAGTTTTATCAAAATTTTGTCTTGTTCTTACTTATCCTACGGACTTATTGAATGACCTGTTACACACCATGAAACACGAAGCGCTTCAAATTCTGATTCAACTTTCCATTACTTTACACAGCACTTGGCCGACTTAGAATCAATGAATTTTCAACACGTATTGTTTGCGACAAATTATCAAGTATAACTTCTTCTTGCATCTGTAATGCATGAAGAAATAAGTAAACTTACTACTTTCTCGATGTAACGGTGTGCTCAGATTCAGCATACATCGAGTATTAAGCAGTAGATTGCTAAATATACTTCTGTTATTGCTCAAAAAATTAGTGCTACAGAAGTAATGTATGAAACCATGCAAGAGATTACACAGTACTCGGCTTTCTTTCTCTTCACTTTGTGCGAATCTTTAGAGTTTATATGGAACATTCCTAGGTTTGGCCGACAAAACTACATAGAAAATCGTTTGTCTCTGTCAAAAGAAAATCAAAAGAAATTTGATTGGGTTCGTCATCCATTTCTCATAACGGATATATCTGTATTTGACTTATATTTGAATGAAGAGGAAGAGCTCATTTTTCTTTCCAATAATCGAGATTTAATTTTTAAACATTCGAAAGCATCAATTAATTCATTTTGGATTAACATTAGATGCTATTATTCATTGATAGTCAAAAAAGCTTTAAACATATTACAATTTTCCACATCATTTTTGTGTGAATTCGGATTTTCAGCATTAACCAACATTAAAACTAAAAAAAGATCGAGATTGTTAAATGTAGAAGACTATATTGTCATTTTTACGACCAAATATAAATGATATTATCAAAAAACATCCAGCTCAAATTTCGCGTTAAAAGTATTCTTATTATTAACTTGTAATTAATTCCTTAATAAACGTGCTGTTATTTTAGTAGCACATATAATATTAGTGCGCACATTTAAAATTGTTATCATAATATATTTTACGCAGTGTGTTATAGTTAAGTAACTAATTTTTAAACTTATCTTTTTCTTTGTGTGCCGCCAAATTTTGAAATCGTTACAAGTATACCGCAACAATAAAAGAAAAGGTTGAGAATCCCTGCTCTAGATTATTGAAGTCAATTACCATTGAACCAATTTTTGTATGCACTAGTTTTTCCCGAGCTCAAAAATTACATAAAACAATTTTCCTCAATGAGTTTTCGGGTAATAGGTATTAAAATGTTTTTATGAGAAGTGATTTGATTTCTTGAACTATAACACTGGCATACAGCCAGAATGTACAATGAATGCCATTATCCATTTTTAATGTAAGATCGATAGCTAATTCTGAAAGACTCATTTTTTTTTTGGTCTCACAGTTTTCGAGATATTGCCTAGTGTAGTTTTTTTCTACAAAAAAAGTTGGTTCCACTTCATTAATATATCTCCAGAACCAACAAACAAGTTGGTTCACACAACGCTCAGTCAATAACAATATGTTATAAATTTTATTTGTTACTCCAAATTAAGGTTGGTCTTGAAATGTTCTTTTGAAAAAGTTTACAAATAAATAAATAAATAATAAATTATATTCAAATTTTAAATCCTAACCAGAATATTATACACATTATCTTCTCTGTTTCTCAACCAAATCTGTATCTGTGTTTCTCAAAACTTATCAATTTTTTTTAAATGAGTTTTCTAACATTTACATATTTAAATAATATGACAAAATAAAACATAATTTTAAAACTGCCGCAACAAAAATTTTGTTGTTTAATTTTATTTTCGAATTTTTCATCCCATCATTCAAATATACATGGAAATCACGATTTAAAATTTTTATAAAAATATTTTTTTGACTAAGACATTTACTTCAAAAAAGTAATATTTAGATTTTTAGTGATTTTACGTTGGGGATTGAATTACTCCATCATTTTTTTTTTATTTTCGTGGAATATGCATTTTATGGATTATATAACATTTCGAAATTTAAAAAAATCCATTTAATCGAATATTTTCTCATTCTATAAGATTTTTATATGCTTGCAAATTGCATAAAAATTGTCAATACAATATTCTACAATTTATAAAATTAAATTCGTTCGAATAAAATTTCTTATATTTTTTTCGGATATCAAAGATTTCTTTAGTATTGAAAGTCATAGCTGAAAATTGTACTTTAATATATAAACTTCTTATAGTTAAGTCAAATGAAATAGTGTCCTTTACACCAAAGTTAAACTGTTATTTGGTCAAACAATTTTTCATTGCAAAAGCGAAGATTTAAAGTTTGTATTAAAAATGATAACTTTTCGTTCTAAATTTACATTATCTCAACTTTTCTTCAAAAGGAAAATGTCAAATTTTGATTTGAAATATATCATTTGTATTATTCATACTTTTTGGACCCCATCGAGTGTTTGAACTACAAAAAACCTCCATGACTACGCGCCTGAGTCGAATCATTAAAATATGTATTAGTGTCTATAAAAAAATAACTGATAAGAAAACACAAAGAGCTTGCAATTGCCTTTCTTTAAAACAAGGGTCTTCCCCACAATATTATAAGACACAAAACAATGTTTCATTTAAAGAAAAGCATAACAAAAAAAATAAATAATATTTTAAATATTCTTATCGGCAAGAAACTGAATGAAGTAAATAGATGATGATGAGCTAGTATTTTTCGCTATACAAAAAATCCCCTATAAAAAGCAATTGCTTTGCTTTGCCAAACAAAGTTGTTTTTGCCTCCAAACAGACAACATGAAATTTTTCTTTGTTGCTCTCGTTGTCATTCTCTTGATGGGCCCTCTAATGGCAACCGTTTACAATCGCTGCTCTTTAGCCAGAGAGATGCATAGTTTAGGTGTAGCCAAGGATCAATTAGCACGTTGGACTTGCATTGCAAAACATGAGAGTTCTTACAATACTAAAGCTGTTGGAAGAATAAATAAAAATGGCTCCCGTGACTACGGTATTTTTCAGATCAACAACTATTACTGGTGCTCCCCACCCACGAATGCCTTTTCCTATAATCAGTGCAAGATTAAGTGTGAGGATTTTTTGGTTGACAGTATTGAACCGACATTGAAGTGTGCTCAACTGGTGCTTCGAAAACAAGGTTGGACTGCCTGGTCTACATGGCGTTTCTGCAATGGTACATTACCAAGCATTGACGATTGCTTTAAAAATATTATTGAATAAGTTATTTGTACAACAATAAAAAAATACTAAATTAGTGAAATACTAAACAAATGACTTTACATTGACTAAAATAAAAATGATCACTGGATATGAATATGAATATGAATATGAATATGAATATGAATATGAATATGAATATGAATATGAATATGAATATGAATATGAATATGAATATGAATATGAATATGAATATGAATATGAATATGAATATGAATATGAATATGAATATGAATATGAATATGAATATGAATATGAATATGAATATGAATATGAATATGAATATGAATATGAATATAAAAATATGAGCAAGACTATGAGTCTCTTTAGATGTTGAAAAAAGGTCATAAGGAATATTATATTATTTTTTATTTTTTGTTTGTCAAAAAATAGACAAGAAGCCATTAGCGGCCATTCCACGGTAAAAAATTAAATCAAATTTATCTTGGGATCGAAATAAATTTTTGTCATTAAAAATATAAAAGTATTCATTATAAAAATCACTTTTAAATTAAAAAAATTTTTCTCAAAAAATCTGAAAGTTGTAAGAAAAATTCATAAAGTTTGCTGCCCATCAAGTAAATGAAAATAAGCTTATAAGTGAACTGCTTTTGACTTTAAAATGTATATTTTATGTTCCACCCATAACGTCCTACCCGTAACGCTGAAAAGATTTTTGTTGTAATAAGAATTAATAAGAAATTTTGTTAAAAAAAAAAAATCACTGAAGATGTGTTCACATTTATTTTAACTTTTCAGATAAATACATTTTTTTCTGAATATATGAATTTCATTATTATACAAAAATTTAATTGTCTTTGAATGAATCTCTTAAATTACATTTTGTGCGGTCCCACCCGTAACACTTTAAAAAAGGAACATAACTTTTTTATTAATAGTGCAAACAAACAATTTTTTGTGAAATACACTTACTGGTGTATTTCTGTGAGTTTATCAAAATGCTTCAAATTAATTTTATTAACAAATTATTCACACTTAATGTGTTAATTTTTCCCCACCTGTAACCAGTTCCGGATTAGCCCATAAGCAAATTAAGCAATCAGGGCATCACGCCTATGGGGGCACCATAAACAGCACCGAAACATTTTATTGCTACTTTCACTATTTGCTACATTGCTGGTTGAAGGTTACCTTATTCCAATAATGATAATTTACTCTCATATCTATTACCAAATACATATTTTCTACAAAAACAAAGATCCGGTAATTTTCTTTAGAAATATTTACATGGAATTATTTACTCTTTGTCTACAGAAAATAACGGCCGCACAGAAAATTGTATTTTATTGTAATTTGCCAGATAAACTACTGGAATCTTACTTATGTTGGTCATGTGAGACGAAATTTTGCAAGACTTCCGAAAAGTCAGCAAGGTATTATAAGACCCGGAAGTCACTCTAGAGACGTGCGCCAAACTTTACAAACCACTCGTCGATTTTTTAAAAAAATTCTAAGGCGACTTTGATAATTTAGAAGGCAGTACAAAAGAAAAGCTACCAGATGTGGATTTTAAAGATACCCGTCAAAGACGAAGGAAAAAAAATGCCGTCATTGGGGTCCAGTTCATGAAGTTAGTCTCCTCAGCCCCGAGAGAATAATTCAAAGTCATGAGTTTTTATGGCGTCATTGATAAATTAAACTCATGTTTCTCACTTATGCCGACAAGTTCGGCCATTTTGACTGTTCAGTTCGTTTTTGACAGCTGCTTTGCTTGCAAGTGTTTTGGCTCGTCTTCGATTTTTGCCTATTCCAAAAAATGGATCAAAGATTCAGTATTAAATTTTGTGTGAAAAACTTAATTAAGTGCGCCCAGATACGCTTGTGCGTATATTTTTAAGCATGCACAGCGGAACAATCTTTTTCGAAATTGAAAATAATAAAAAATGACAAAGAACGACGATGCTGCAGGAAAGGTTCGATGCTTTTCAATATTAGCTGTGTTTTTTCGAAGCGAGCTGTAAAAAACAACCGCTTATTGTATGAAAGGTCGCTTCATACTCGCTTAAATAAAAAACAAAATTAATAATAAATGGAAATTGGAATTGGATGGAAAATGTTAAAACAACCATGAAGCGACTTCTCATACAATAAGCGGTCGTTTTTTACAACTCACCTGGGAAAAAACATACCTTTTATAAATAGAGGCAGATATGCTAAAAACGTTGAACTTAAAAGAAAGATTGTCCGCGGTTTTAATGCCCGTAAAAGTCGCAAGTATCATTTTAACAAATAAAAAACATTGATTGGGTTTTATAGTAATACCAACTTCACGTATCTCTTCTGTCTTTCGTACATATTTTAATGTACGTAATGTTCTAACTCGTTGTAAAAAAAAAAGTTAACAAATTTTTGAAGACCGGTACCAGTTCACTAGTGTATAGGGGGCCCATAGGCTTAGATTGCTAAGGCATCAAGTAGTCTTAATCCGGCACTGCATACGGCGATTTCTAAAATGCAACCAGCGAGGCATTAGTTTTATTTACAGTTATCTTGAAAAAGCAAAATTTACGCATTTTTCCTGTTAAAAAAACAATTTATTGGCTAAAGTCCGTAGCCAATAGGAGGATTTAAGGGTTTTAAAACCCCAGTCTCCCCCCTTAGGTCCAAGAGAGTATGAACAATTAATACAAATAAGACTATTCAAATTAAAACGTGATCTTTTTGTAAATTTGCTTGTAGATGCAAAAGTCTAAAGATGATAAAAGTCATAATCATTATATTTGAATTTAACTGCAAGTATTTTGTATATTAAAGAGCCATTTCAATTATGGATTTTGATGCTCAAAAAGTTCTTGATATCCGAAAAAATATATATTTGAAATTATATCTCGAACGAATGTAATTTTATAAATTGTAGAAAATTAGGTTGATATTTTTTATGAAACTTCTAAGCTTATTGGACCCAAAACCTTTTAGAGAGCATTCGTTTGAATGGATTTTTTTGGTTGCAAAAAATAAGTGAACTACGAAGCTTAACACATTATGGGGTATTCCACGTAAAGCGGCTAACTAAAATGTTTGCCCATTCTATTTTATTGATTTCTTGGTATGTTTGGCATTTTTAAAATAATTTTTTATGTTAAAAAATTAAAAAAACAATTTCTAAGTTCAAAAAATTTCAATTTCTATTTAACTTTTATATTTATTAATAATTTAAATTTAAATCCACGACTGAACAAATTTTTAAATATCCGAAAAAATAACTGTTTGATTCTTTTTATAGAAATTTATCTAGCTGAGTAATGGTTTTCAAAAAAGTCTTATTGTGATGTGATAACTAAAATAAAATATTGGGTATAAGATATATGTCAGTGGTTGGCTTTGGGAATTGGATGATTTTGTCAGTCATGATTTCAAACTTTTATGAGAAAATTTCAATTTCAAAGTTAAATTTTCAAAGATTTTAAAATATATTCTTAAAAGCAGTATATAATCAAAAGTAATATTTTGGTCTTTTACGATAACTCGAACTAGGCTTTGCATAGATCCAAACACTCTTCCACATGCTAGGGATCAATACGCGTGTAATATAAACAAAATATTTTTATATTAAAAGATTTTAATTTTTTGGTTCTCCCTTTTATGTGAAATGTCCCATAAAAGTTGTGAATCAAGTTCAACCGGTGAACTTATTATAAAAGTTTTATTTTTCATATTTCATTTTAGTTTTAATTTTAATAAATTGTAAGAAATCTTATCATGTTACCTTTAAAGCTCATATTGTTGTATTAGTGAGCTTTTGTGTAAATTTTCGCAAATTCAACTTAAGTTTCAAAAACTTAGTACTCAAAATTAATTTGATAAAAAAATTCAATACACTTTTATCACCTCTAATGGTCATTTAAAAAAATGCCGAATTCACGAATAATCTTAAAGGGATAGGGAAAGAGAAAGAGTTTTGCTAGGAAAAAATTTCCGTATCCTTCAATTTTTTACTGGTTTCTACTTATAGTAGACTTTTTAACTTTTTATCAAAACCCCCCAAGAAAATTCCTGGCTACGCGCCTGGGCTTAATTGAATAAAAAGGGAGAGGACATCTGTTTGGAGGAGCGCCAGCTAATCTTAAAGTTCCGTAATGAAGGAAAAATAACTAAGAGAAATTGGTAAATTGCTTGAACGATCGAAGGCAAGTGTTCAAACTGCCGTAAGCAACTTCAAAAAACCATACTTTTTCAAAAGCATACTTTTTCAGTGTATGTAAAGAAACTAATAGCTAACGGTAAATCTATTCTTTAGTACGCAAACAAAAAAGTTTGTGATTCCTGTTTTCCTGTGTTAACTTCAACATATTCACATAAAACTTATATCGATGGAAAGGTATTTTCGAGTAGATGTGCACAATATTATTTTTATTCGAATATATTATCATTAAGAAAGGTAAAACTAAGCAAAAGTAAAAACCCTTTTTCCCAATGGGTCAATGAGAAAGCAACAACAAAATACATACCGGCACGGCTGTATTAAACATCTTTGCTGTAGCATACACGAGCAAGAGTAGAATGCGAGAGAGTGGCAGACAACTTCAAAAGAGCTGTGCATCATTATTGTTGTTGGTGCTTTCTCTTAATTTCTCTCTCAACAAAATTCATTTGCAACAGCGTCGCGTCAAAAAAACTGTTAAACTGCTGCTTGCTTCATATGATAGATGGAAAAACATTTATAATTGTTTATTTTGTTCAATACTTCTGTTCAGGCTATGAGTTGGTGCGTTCAGCAAAAAAAAAAAACAAATGAAACCCGATATTTTATGGCCGAATTTCAGCCACAGGCGATTTTAGTTGTTATAATTTGCCTAATCCTGATCTCGCAATATAATAATTTTGCCAGTGGAACGTAAGCTTTTGATTTAAAGGCATTAATTCAAAATGAGTGCCAAGTTTAAAAAGCGATTTGAGGTTGTATTTTTGGTTAAACACCCAAAAGGTCCAAAAACGAGTGGTAAAGTCGCTGCACAATACACGAAATGTTCTTTATCATTTGTAAATAAGTGGATTTGACGCTACAAAGAAGTTGGTAATGTTGACGACGCCGAAGGCAGAGGCAGAGAACGAGTGACTTCAAAAGCAGTGGATAAGACAATTTGCAGTTTGCTTGAGAAAAATCTGACTCTGAGCCTTAGAGCGGCGAAACAAAAATTATCTCAGAAATGAGTCGAAGTTTCTACGTTTACAATCAGGTAAAGACTTTTGGAAGTAAACATCTCTAACAAGAGTACCAACACAAAACCTTTGTTAACTAAAAAACTCATTAATAACAGATTAATATGTAGATGGGCCTGTGAAAATTTGGATCGCAACTGGAGCAACATTATCTTTACGGACGAGTCATCCCTTGTAATTAATAATCGGTTTAAGAAAGCTTGGACAAAAAACGGGGAAAAATTCATTCAGCGAACAGTCAAAATCAAAAAATGCATGTGTTCGGATGTTTTTCAAAAATGGTTTTGGGAAATTGATAGCCTGAAAATCTGAATGCTGAATACATGTGCAAATTGTACAAATGTGGACTACTGAAGTCTACTTAGATATTTTATGGAAAGCAAAATAATGCTTGGATACTCCAGGAGGATAATGACCCCAAGCATCGGAGTCGCCTTTGCAAGGCATGGAAACAAGAGAATGGTGTGAAAGCACTAAATTGGCCTTCTCAAAGCCCCGATACCAATCTTATGGAAAACGATCGGTCTTTAATGAAGCAAAAACTACAAGGAAAACCAATTTTAACAAAAAAACAATTTATACTAACGTTGAAACTCATTTGGAGAAGATTTCCCGTAGAATATGCTGCACAACACAGTCAAAATTTCGCCAGAAGATGTCAAACGATTATTGATAACAACGGTGATTGGACCAAATATTAAATATAGTGCGAAATTATATTCTTTTTGAAAATTTAAATAAATAAAACAAACTTTGAACTTTTTTAAGATTAATACACAACACTTCTTTTTCTCACATACTGTATGTAAAAAATAGCGGAAAAAACAAAGTAGGTTTATAGGGAAAATATAATCCGTCAGTTGTCAAGTTCTGCTCTAGTGATGCTGAATGTGTAACCCGATGCACTCAAGAGAAAACTGCAGGTTAAATGCACCTGAATGGTATATGGTAATCTTACTAAACGAATCAGGAAAAACATTTAACTTGAAAATGGGTTAAATTTGCCTGACTTTATTCGGTGCAACCACAAAAACTGGTTGAAATTTCGTTAAGATAACATTTGTCAGTTTCATTAAACCACAAAAACTGGTTAAATTGACCTGAATAGCATGTGGTAATATTAACCTGATGATTCTTGCTAATTTTAACCTGAAATTTAGTTAAAATTTGGTTAAAGTAACCAGATTTTTTTTTTCTGGGATTAGACGTGTTCTAAGGAAAAAGCCATTTATCAGCGACGTGAACAAATCAAGGCGCATAGTTTTTGCCAAAGATTGCATTTACAAGGATAATGCTTTTTGGGCAAATGTAATGCTTAGTGACGAAAGTAAGTTTAACTTGTTTGATTCTGATGTAAAACTAAAAGGGTGGCGGTGAAAGAAAATTGAAGAATTAATGCCCATAATAAAATATTTTTCATATGTAGAATGAATAATTTTATATGCATTTTGTTTCTGTAGCATAAATATTCTGCTCAGAACCAGCATTTGTGGGGGGTATGCAGACTTTTCTGTACCACTGTACGCTTGGAGGGCAGTCTGATAAAATTTTGTATGCAGTATGAGAAATTATTGGTACCAATCCAAACGAACCTTTTTGTTCTTCAGTAAAAACGTGTAGAATCCAACGACTGTATACTAAGGTGGGTCACCAAAAAAAGTTTGGTTTGTTACCGACTTTTTTGAAAGATCCTATTGAGAGGATTTCAGACCAGAAAAAAATTTTTTTTTAAGTGGTCTACATTAACAACCAAAATGGTCTTCTTGTTATAACTCGGTTATTTGATGTCCGATTTTGAAAAAAAGTATATTTTTAGAAAGATCTTAAAAATGCTAACAATCCGTAGTGAGAGGTCTTTGACTCTTGAGGTCATCTACAATAAAATAATTCAGTTTTTAACTTTTTTTGCACTACGACCCCCAAAACTTTGCCCATTTTATATTTTGTAATTAAAGTTCATAAAAAATCAATAGGTCCGTGTGAAGAAATTTTTAAAATCCACTCATAGGAAAAAAAGTTACACGCGCTTAAAACTTAATTTTTGAGCTCAAAATTTATCTCAAATCTGCTAAACTGGTCTGTACTGATCAACAGCAACTGCTAAAACTGGTCTGTACTGTTCTACAGCTACCGGCTAAAATGGTCTGTACTGTTCTACATCTACCAGCTAAAATGGTCTGTACTGTTCAACATCTACCAGCTAAAACTGGTCTGTACTGTTCAACAGCTACCGGCTATAACTGATCGATAATCAATCAATCAATCACAATATCGATAATCAATCAAACAATAATTCAATATGAATGAAATATTCAATAAGGTCTTTCAAATCATCTGAAAGTCGTCGATCATAATTATAAGTGGTGCTGCACATTTTCCGAATCGTTCATCATATGGATTGGTACAACGTGGGTTCTTGCCTTGATATATGTCAAAATTTAACATGTAACCGTTTGGCCGATTGGTTTACCTTTAAAAAACTGCTTGCAACCGTGTCGTCCATTGTCATCGTAAGATAAATGTTGTGTTGGGTGATAGTTCTTCAACATATTTGACTTGAGATGGTCCGTAATTGGACGTAGCTTCCATAGCTTATCTTGGTTATCAACAGATGTGACCAAATTGGGCTCAAAATGTGGTGTAATTAATATAAATAATATTTTAATAAAGAAGTTTAGCTATTTATTTAGTAACTTTAGATTGCCTATTTTTATTAGTAAAACAGCCTCATCAACAACAACAACCACAACAACAACAAGAGTAAGAACAACACCAACAACAACAGTAAGAACAACAACAAGAACAAGAACAAGAACAACAACAAAAACAACAACATAAGTAAGAACAACAATAGCAACAGTAAGAACAACAACAACAAGAACCATTATAAAAAAGCAGCCGATTATGGGCGTTCACTATAAACGCAGCCTTAGCTTATATTAGCTTAGGTTAGCTTAGCTTAGTTTTTGACATATCAACTTTAAATTCTTATCTTCTTTTTTTTGCCCTTGCACTTGACCGCAAAAATTGTTTATTTATTCTAGAAGTAACACAAAAAACATGTTTGAACTTGTCCATTGCTGCCTTATCTTGAACTTGCGGGTTATGAGTGCGCTTACTATAAAGCTTGGCTCTTATCACTTTAACCTTGAAATTAGTATTGAAATTGAAATGAAATAAAATTAAAATCCGTACCAGGATGGGTATGGGTGACGTCATCGGCATACAATAACATAAGTCGACTTCTAAAATGTTCTCGACGTTTCTGCATCTCGAAGCTTCTAGAAACTCCCTGACTCTTCTTGGCATTGGCTTAGGTTAGGTTGATTCTGAAGTATTCTTTGTATAGGATCGCGCTATTTGCTATCTCCCTTTCTCTCTCTTACTATTAAATTCTCTCTCTCCCTTTCTCTCTCTCCCTTTCTCTCTCTCTCTCTCTCTCACACCATGAAGCTTGAGACTTAACACCTTTGACTTAAAAAAATTTTTTTTTTTTTTTTTTGTGATGTTGTCAACTTCTAAAATGTTCTCGACGTTTCTGCATCTCGAAGCTTCTAGAAACTTCTTGGTTGCTATGTATTTCGTTTACTCATGCGAACTCTGATAAGTATGCCACCACGCAGTCTACGTTAGAAGTCTTATAAATATATATTTATTTTTTGAGTCATTGCTATAACTAATGCGAGGGTTAAGAAAAAAACAAAAACATGCAAACACTGATAAGAACTCGCTTGACTACCACTACCGATAATGTAGCGTATAAAATTATGACCAACGCTTAAAGCAAAGAAATACCCCAAACTTGTTAATTTTAAAAAGTTTAAAGCAAAGACATACATCAAACTTCCCAATTTAAAAGTATAAATAAAGCAAAGACATACACCAAACTTGCCAATTTTTAAAAGCTTACATCAAAGACATACACCATAATAGCTTTTAGCAAAGACATACACCATAATAGCTTTTTAGCAAAGACATACACCAAACTTGCCAATTTTTTAAAAGCTTACAGCAAAGACATACACCAAACTTGCTAATTTAAAAATATAAATAAAGCAAAGACATACACCATAATAGCTTTTAGCAAAGACATACACCATAATAGCTTTTAGCAAAGACATACACCATAATAGCTTTTAGCAAAGACATGCACCTTTACACATTTTAGCAAAAAAGCCCCCACAAGATGGCGCTGGGCCAGAGTGACGTCATCGGCTTGCTCCACCGCTCCACCTGAGCCAGAATCGCTATATTGTATCTACTCTGCTACACTTGTTGAAGGTGTTTCAAATGCCTTTTATAATTTTTCTAGGTTTAAAATAGTTTTAGCTTTCTTTTTTCTTTTCATTCTTTTATTGATTAAAAATTAAAGCAATATTTACAACACAATTAAATTTTAATACAATTCAAAATTTTAAAAACTGAATTCAAAAATTTTGTTGTGACGTAACGCACGACCTCCTCCGCCAACACTGTCGCAAATGTTCGACCGGCTCCCCCTAAACGTGTTACGTAATTTATGAACAGCCCCTATGCATTATATGTCAAAAATTAGTCGGAATTTTCAACTTGATGTTCTTATGCCAGTGAAATATTAAAATTTGGCGCTAAAATGTTTACGTATCCGAATGGCTCAGCAGAGGGTAAATAAGGGGATATGTGCCAATTATAATAAAGGGTTATGAGGGAGGTATTGAAAAATATATCTAAGCTACGTAGAGAAAAAAGGTTAAAAATTATAACAACAAATTATCACGTGAATAGTTCCAACATGTCTTCCCACCCTAAAATCATGTCTAAGCTACTCTAATTACTGTAAATGAAAAGCACTTAAAATTGAGCTCAAATACAAAAATTTGAAATTTTTATTATGAAAGTAACTATATTTGCAATATTGTGCTGATTGTCAATTGCTGCGATTAATCAGATCTTGCGGAATTCGCATATCAGTTTGCATAGTGAATTTCATTCTGAAAATAAAAGTAATGAGTGGTGGAGTTTCTACTTTTATTTTGCAATTTAAGATAAGAATACAATAGTGGAAATAAAATTTTTCAGTGGATTTTACGCATATTTTATCAATTGCATAAAATCCGTTTCTGCAGAACCATTTGTGTCAGCCATACTAAGTTCGAAAATTGTCATCTCGGTCAATCCACATCAACAAATTACTGTTGAAATGAAAAATAAGTGAAATCAATATCGGGTGAAAATCGTCTTACAAAATGAAATATTGCTAAACATTGCACCTAACCAGGACAACCTGCATCTGACACATTTTCAATGATTTTCTTTCCACTTGTACCATTTCCACCAGAACGTGAATACACCTATTTTGCATGATATCTACATATAGAATACAAATATGGAATCAAATAAATCTTTACATATGTACATATTTACGTTTCTATCCGTTTTCAAGGCAATCCAATTAAAAAGCCAAAATATTTCATCGCGGTCACCCAGGTGGGTATTGGTAATCCACGTAGATAAAAAGAAAAATTTAAAAAAAAATAAAGACAAGGAAACATAAGAGAATAATTTTTTTACGTTATTTTAAATAAATTACGATTTTGTTCAGTGAGTCCGATGCGTTTCTAAATTGGACTAAAACCGGGGGAGATATTTAGAAATTAAATACGAAAAGGCCACCCGGGTGGGTATTGGTAAGGCGAAGGTTAACAATAAGTACTTTAGTAGTATTTTTTTTTTAAATTTATGTATATCAAATACTTTTTCAAAATTGAACTGGCTTAACTACCATTCTGTCAACATCAAGTTATTGAACTGTAATATTTCTATATAGTTTTCATTATTATTTAAACCCCTTTATTCTTTTCGAGAACAATACCGATTGCGTATTAACTTTTGTTATTTAGATTTAGATAGAAGAAATAACTAGGATGATAAATTGGCCAGTAAATAAGATTTTTAATATACACAAGTTTAAATAAATCCAGACAAATTAACAAAAAACTATTATTACAAAAAATTTAAAATATTCGAAATAAATGTAGCTTTTATTTATAAAATGCTTCCAAATTATATTTCAACAACTGCATTTACGAGAACAATTCGAAGAAGACATGCTAGTATTGCTGGTTTTTTGAATTTCACTCAAACGATCCCAGGCTGTGTTAAATTGACGTGCGGTCTTGGCTAGAGCCAACTTTGCAAAAGGTCCCAGTGTGCGATATCCTTGCTGAAAGCAGCGTACAAAACCAGATGTTTGCAAGTCCTTAAGTGCCATTTTTACTTGGGACTCAAGGTCACCGCAGGCAAAGGACCTGTAAGAAAAATAAAAGAGCAAAATGCTGTAAAGCTTTCCTTTTACCAGAGCATGCATCAAGCAGCGTACTCCTTTATGAGCATATCAATAATATGCTTCTCCTTGAGACCTCTACAAAATTTTGGATGATCTTGAAATAGACGTATGACATCGAGAACAAAGAGCGGGACATGCATATGATATACGTTGCGACGCAGATACAATGTCGAAGGTTCAATGTCGCGTATGCTGCAGGACGGCATTACTTTAATAATATTGCTAATAATAAAGAATTATATAATCTTTATGTTATAAATTTGGAAAACTTGCTAATAAATGCACTAGAAAAATAAATGTTTTTATGTTGTTTGATTTTCTTATACTATTAGGCTAAAAACAAAAATGTGAAAATAAACGTTTGTTTTTTTTTTTTAAATGTCTAAAATATAACGCTCAAATCGGAGGCATATTTTCTAGCTTTGATAAGTAAAAAGTTTATAATTTGTGAAGTTTTTTTCTCATTATGTGAGCGCTTCTTGTTGTGGAATATCACGAGGGCATCGCTATAATAATATTTATCTTCGATTCATGTTTGGTGAAGCAGATATCTTGTTGTATATAGCTTTGAAATTAAAACAGATTTTTCTCAATTTGTCTTTTTTTTGTGAAATCGAAATTTTTTTATAAATCGGTCAAACTTGCATACCCATGATATAATAACTTTAAGGTAGGAGTGACAGTTCTTTTGTCGACCAGTATTTGTCAAAAACGCATAGAAAAAGAGAAAACGAATAAGCAGTAAAACAGATGAAAAATTAAACTTTGTATTGATTTTGACAAGTGTTGGTCGACGCTATGAGCAAATAGCCAGTTGTCACGGCTACCTTCTTTTCATTGTACCGTGTTGCATACCTTTTTCCCGAAAACTACTATTATGCCTTTAATTATTTGTTATAATACTTCCCGAGCTCTGTTTAAAAAAATTCCAATTTTTGGAACACAGATAAGTATTTTGTGTTGGCTTCATGTTAATAGTGTCAAAACATCACCACTGATTAAACGTTGTAAATATTTGTTCTTTTTCGGCTATTGTCTGTATTTGATATTCCTTTTTGTAGCACAGCTGAATTCAGTTGGCGTAGCTAGCTTTTATTTGTTCTCCATTATTTGCCCAATTATGGCATATTAAATCACATATAAACTAATTACAAGCTCAGTGTTATAATCAGTGAGGGAGGTACTTTATGTCGTACTGGCCAGTCTTTAAGGGAATTTCAGTACATATTGTTTGTGTATAGAATAATGGCGTGGGTGGAAGCCGAATTATATGAAGGACTGTTGATAATACAGGAGCGTTATTGAAACTTAATACCGACTAGCTTTCGAAAAGCTACAAACAGTTTTCTTTTATAAAATAGACAAATAAACAAAAAGTTTCCAAGATTGTAATATTTATGATAAGGGGCTGTTCATAAATGAAGTAATACTTTTAGGGGGGGGTCTTTATTTTTATTGTAAATATTGCTTTAATTTTTTATCAATAAAAGATAATAAGATGAATGGATCACAAGTCGAAAAGGTAGCTTACACTATGTTTAAACCGAGCAAAGATAATAAAGGTATTGTATTTGAAACACCTTCAACAAGTATAGCAGCTTCAAAAAACAGTTTTTTTTTGCTGAAATGAAGTGTGAATTCTTATTCTAAAGCAGTCACCGAAAATAGCACATCAAAGTGTTATAAAAAATCAAAACAAGCAACAGTTTTTCCAGTTGTCAAACAGCTAAGTTATAATGCATAGCCACTAGTTGGAGTTCTTGTAAAAGTCAGAAAGGCTTTCATTTGTGTTTAACTCTATTCACATGGGGAAATTTGTCAAAAAATTTGTGGTCAAACACAATAGAACAACGTCAGATTTCCATGAAATTTCCATAATAATAAAACCCATAATATATATAACGTGTTTTAAGCTTTTTTATAACTGTTAAATATTAAAAAACTCCAAAAATTTAGAAAATATGTGTGTGGAAACCACGCACGGTAGAAGTGAAACTTTTACCAAAAAATGGAATTTCTGCTAAGGTTTCTAATTTATTTTATTAACATTCCCTCCTTCAGTGCAATCAAATGGTTAAAAAGCAGTCTGCCTTCTTACCAGTAGTAGTTCAAGAACTGTCTTTTTCCATAAAGCCAACTAATATATTTAACATAGTGATATCATGGGTAATATCGATTGTCCCTTTTGTTTACGGACAGTTACTGGAAAGTTCAATATTCACGTACAGAATTTGTTCACAGTTTTTTTTTACTTTCGTAACACAGTTGGTTATCAAGAGGATTTTTATACCCCAACGCGTTCTGCGTAAGGGGTATATTAACTTTGTCATTCCGTTTGTAACGCCAATAAGGAGGCGTGGCAGGTATAGAAAAGTATATATATTTTTGATCAGACTGAGTCGATTTCCGTGTGTCCGTCTGTCTGTCTGTCGACACGATTACAGCCGTAATTTTAAAGCTATCGCGATGAAATTCAAAACATAAGCTTTTTTAAAAAAATTAAGATCTAGTTCGAAAATGAGGCAAGTCGGATGAAAACCACGCTTACATTCCATACAGAGTGACTTTATTTTTACAGTAAATTCTCTCAAGAATCCGCAAAAATTAAGGAAATTCCTTCAAATTTTGCACATAAGATGTGATCTTCAATGTCAATCCTGACTATGAAATCTGAAAAAATCACGATGAAAACCACGCCTACCTCCCATACAAAGTGAAATCACCTAAAAATCCACAAAAATTAAGGAGAGGTCTTGATATTTTGCGCATGAGCTTTGATAATTAATTTAAACCATATCTATAACCATTTGCCAAAATCTGATGAAACCACGCCTACTTCTCATACAAAGTGGCTTTATTTTAAACTAAAATCTCTTAGAAGTCCGCAAAAGTTAAAGAAATGCCTGGAAATTTTGCACATGCGCTTTGGTATATAAGATGATCCATAATCTATGATATTCGGAAAATCGGATGGAAATTACGCCTACCTCCCATACAAAGTGACGTCATTAAAATAGGAAAACTTTCGTAAATATATAAAACGGAATGTCATCGTGTCTGCCGTGGCTAAAGACTTAGAATATAATTGAATTTGGACGCGGGGGTTTTTTAGCTTCGGTACCCTGCCGAAGCTCCATTCCTTGCTAGTTTTATTTTAATTTGATGATTTAGTCATCCCATGCTCGATCCTCGTAGCACAGACGACAGATCTTAATGATGTTTTTTTTTGTTATATATATTTTTATTTAAAAAAATATTTAAAAGAAAAATTTGTCGAAAAACTTGTGTCGGGAATAACGCACTTTTCCACTTCCGTACTCGCATCGAACCGCGTACAATTCGACTGCAAGTTGAACGTGCTACCATCTCACCATTGCATAGATCTTCCAATTTATTCTATAGGATTGATTGCAAAAAAAAATTATTGCTTATCCAAAATAATCATCAATCGATAATATAATATTATGTTGCATTTGCGACGATATTTAATTCTAAATGATGCAAACATGTATATATATAGAAGAAACTCCAACATTATCACAAAAATTCTGCTATTTCCCACACGGCATGAAATCCGACTTCGATATCGAAAACTTAAAAATTTACGAATAGTTCACGATGATAACAATCAAATTCGATATCGATTACGAATCGAAAAAGATACGTTTTGAGGACGTAACGGCTACTTCGTAAACGAAGGTTCACTTATATTTCGAAAAATTTTTCGTTGACAATTCGAAAGCGATTAATTTTTCAACACAAATGCGATATTTTCTACTTTTTAACTGTAAGGTTGATACTTTCGGATAACTTTTTTGGCACTTTGAGACTTACTTTTATTATTACTGACACGATAGCACTGGTATGAAATAACTTTCGATTTCTGATCGCCAATTAGGGAAAAATACGAAATTTTTCATGGATAAAAGTTCATTGCAAACGGACTTTCACCGGCTGGGTAACATATGCATTGACAAATTTTCCAAACAATATTTTAGAAACATATCCTTCTTATGTTTTAGATTCGACCAACCTATCGTAGGTAATCTGACAGCTCAGTTGGTAATGGAAGAACTTGTAACCAGTATTTTGTGTGTTAAAATATCGCAGCAGCGAATATTTTCTTTATTTCGATATAAATGTGAGTTAAAATCTACGTTTGAATTATATGAAAGATACGATATTTAAATGGAAATTCACAGACCTAAGAATAAAACAAATTTTAGATTCAAAGTTGCATTTGTTATTTTTGCAGCATGTGCTGTTTCCAATTCAATCAATGCAATCAATCTGAATTCATCAAAACTCAATTTGAAAAATACCTAAAAGTATGCTAATGTTCTGAAAAAAAAATTACATTCAGATTAAAATTTTTAGACCGTACTGTACTTCGAGAGTATTGAAAGAAAGACTCATTTCAATCATAAAAGAAAGAGAAAAGTACTGATTGTTGATTTAAAATAAGCATGACTACTCAAATTAATATGTCTACGTGGACCTGTAGTTAGAACAGTTGGCTATGGATACAAACGTACTGTGTTCAATCCTCAGTGGAAGCAAAAATATGAAAACATTTTAAATAGCAATTTTTTAGTTTTTATACAACTAGTGCGGCGAATTGCTGTGTTGTTGTTTTCATAAGCACCATTTCGTTACATTGGTTTTACCCCCCATCTAGCTCGCCGTATTGTTGTATACGCGGCTATAAAAGTTTCACTTCAGAAAGTAAAAGTGTGTCGCATTACGGGTGGTGGAGGGTAAATACTTTGTGACGAAGTGTGACGTAGGGTAGCGGAGGGGGTCAAAAATTTACCAAAAACATGTTACGTAATTTATGAACAATCTTTCGGACCATTTTTGTTTTACAAATAAATACTAAGATAAAATATTGCAGCCAGCTGGCTTCAACCCAACAACAAATTAAAAAAAACGAAATTACCATTTCAGCCCTTCAAAGGACTTTGACCGAGCTGCTTATGATCAATGAACAGAAAATTGAGAAGTAGTTTAATGTAGAACTAATTCCATAACTTCTTCATTGGAATGAGAATTGGTTCCACTTCTAGCTATGTTAGGGGGGGCGATACATTTATAATTTCGAAAAAATACAATATTTTTTTTTTTCATATTTTGAATGTATAACATGAAAAAGCGAAACACTGAGTATTTACGGAGCTATAGTCAAAAACGTCAGAGTCCCTAACCGTCACTTTTCAGGTAGTCGGAGCGCTTGGGGCAGAGCAATGCTTCTTTCACATTAGATTGTGAATTCTTTTGTTTCGTGATTCTGAGAACGCTTATTAGAAGGCTTCTTGGAAAGATGCTGGAGTGGTCATATTCAGAATGCCAACGACAGTTACAAAGCGATAGTTTGGCGAATATGTTTGAAGCACCACAATTGGGGGCTGAAAATGGTCGAAATTTCAGCTTACATCGATGCTGAAATGTTTAACGAAGGCTCCTGTCCTAACGAAGGAGCTGGGTATAATTACTGATACCTATTGCAAAGTTTTCGCCGAAAATACCGATGAGGCACGAGCAGCGAAGCAGAAGCAGCTCGTACAGCTCGAAAACAGCAGCAGCTCGAAGATAATCAAATTTTCAAGGAGGCCGAAGGGTAAATGTATGGATCCGGAACCGGAATCGCAGATTGACCCGTAAGTCACTTAAACTTATAGTTATACCGTATCGAAACTTTAAACGTGCTTATCTCGAAACTACTTTTACAAAAAATGCTGGTGCTGTAACTCAAAATGTTGTTGACCGATCAGGCTGAAATTCTGACAGGTTTTTCTCTATAGTAGTACAGAATGTATCAACAAGTTTAAAGATGTCGTTTGAATAAATAATTTATTGTGGTCAAAACTGCTGAAAAAACAGTCGAAAACCTGGACGTTCGATTAAACACCCGATATAAATTTAAATTTTTAACATTTTCATTATTTTATAGGTTTATCATTCCTATTAATATGTCAGTAATTGACGGTAATTGACGGCGGCCGTGGCGTAGTGGGTAGAGTGTGTGACTCTTACGCCAGAGAACCCAGGTTCGAATCCTTCATCTGACACAGAAAATTTTTTCAATTGAATTAATTTTTCTGTTCGGCCGTCACCTCTTTGCAGACAATGGCAAACCTCAGAGAGTAAAAACTGCCATGAAAAGCTTCTTGAGAACATAAGCCGTTCGGAGTCGGCGTAAAGCATGTAGGTCCAGTTCTCGATCATTTGTGTGCAAACATTTCACATCACACACAACACAATTGATCATAAGAAGCTCGTTCAAAGTCCTTTCAAGTTCTGAAATGGCCATTTTGTTTTTTTTTAATTGAAGAAAAAACCCTCTTTTTTTTAGATAAGTGGAAAAATTTTGACAGTTGCATCACTTTCAGATGCCTCGTAGCAGACTCCCGAAATGATGCAGAACCACCATTTTAAAAAAAAAATTACAATGTTTCTTCACAGTTCAAAGGTGTGCTAAGAAGATAAAATATGAGGTTTACTAAAAGAAAATAAGACTAGTAAGGATGGAGCTTCGGCAGGGCACCGAAGCTAAAATATCCCCCCCGCGGCCATATTGAAGTATATTCGAAGTCTTTAGCTACGACATACACGATGACATCCAGTTTTATATATTAACGAAAGCTTTCCTATTTTGATGACGTCACTTTATATGGGAGGTAAGCGTGGTTTTGATCCGATTTTGGCGAGATGGTTCATATTATATATCAAAGCTAATGTGCAAAATTTCAAGACATTTCATTAATTTTTGTGGATTTTTAAGAGATTTTACTTTTAAAATAAAGCCACATTGTATGGTAGGTAGGCCTGGTTTTCATCCGATTTTTCCAAATTTCATAGCCAGAATTAAAACTGAAGAGCAAAGCTTACCTGCCAAGGCATTTCTTTAATTTTTGTGGATTTTAAAGACATTTTACGGTTAATATAAAGTCACTTTGTATGGGAGGTAGGCGTGGTTTTCATCCGATTTGGCCCATTTTCGAACTTGATCTTTCTTTTTTAAAAATAAACTTATGATTTGAATTTCATCGTGATAGCTTTAAAATTGCGGCTCTAATCGTGTCGACAGACGGATAGACGGACAGACAGACGGACACACGGAAATCGACTCAGGAGATGATGCTGATCAAAAATATATATATTTTTCTATACCTGCCTCGCCTCCTTCTTGGCGTTACAAACGGAATGACTAAGTCAATATACCCCTTACGCAGTACGCGTTGGGGTATAAAAATGATCCAATTATGTTATAAGCTTGAAAAAATTCATTAAAGTTGATAGGCGGGAAAAGAGTAATCCTAAAAGTGCTCTTACACTTATTTCAAAATTTTTTATATTAAGAGGTATAAAATAGAGAATAAACAATATATTTTATAGAGAATAAAATAAGCTGGTAAAAATAGACCGGTATGGCGAAGTCAATTTTAATCAGCGCATTTTATTGCCAATTTTATGTGCTTTTTAGAAAAAAATGGTATGACAGCTTCTATTGTGGCGAAAAAAATCTTTCATACCTATTTTAAAAACATATCACTGGTAAAATTTTTTCGCAGCAATGAGCGGCCCTGGAGCACATTATAAGCTTGTGTCCACTATCAAATATTTGTTGTTTTAATGTAATTATGGATAATAGTTTTGCTGTTGCTTTATAGACATTTGATATTTGTTGTACTTTATGGACACCAACACAAATCAGAGGTTATAACGATTTACATTCAGGTATTGTCAGCTATATCAGATATTGCATGCAATTGATTTGGTGCTAAAGAGGAACTAATGCGCTACAACAGGTTCAACCAAAAACTATACCAATAAGTTGACCCTTTTGTCACCCTCTATATAGAGGGTTGACATATTATTATTAGAAGAAATATTGTATGTGTGTACGTTGATAATTGTTGTAAACTCATCATCATTAAAGGAACGAGCTAGAGAGACAACGAAAAGGTGAAGTTGACTAAAGAATATGAACTGTATTGAGTTTAAGTTATGAACTGCCATATGGTTACTTATGAGCCTAAGGAAGGGGGAATACTTTGTCTGTAATAACTAGTGTCTGACTGAAACTGTAATTTTGGCTGAAATCGAAACCGAAATTCGGGCATTTTGTTGTAATATTCTGATTATGACTGTTTATTTATATGAAAATAACAATTTTTTCTTAATAAAAGTTTTTTTTTTACTTTAAGTAAGCACAAAACAAAACATTTCATACATATAAGAAAAAAAAACTGAGCATAAAATATAGGCTTTTTTTATAATTTTTGCAGTATTTCAAACAAAATACGATACTTTTTGAAGTTCTGATTTCGGTTTCGGTGACAGCCTTATTGAGGCCGAACAGCCTTATCTAACAAAAACGGCCGAAACCGAATATTTGGTCAGACACTTGTTATAACACTAATAACAATAAAAACAATAATAATGTCGTGTATTAAAGCCATCCTTTTGACACTTGAACCTGCTATATGTGTAGTGTGGGGGCGTTTTATATGTCGAAAATATGTGAATTTCGTATAACATATGAAAGAGTTCACAGAAGTTAATGTGATCAAAGTATTTTTTATATACGCACAAATTAATGTTATTGAATAAATAATGAATATGAAATAATTTATTTGTGATTGCTCAAAAGCATTTTTTCGGAAATCAAAATGAAATTTCTGTATACAGCACTGTGTAATAAAATGGTCGAGGGGGGGAAGGAATCTGGGAACGAGCGAGGCATAACTAAAACTCCAAAAACGTGTGAGAGGCTTAACCAACATAAATTCTTTATGTATTTCCACCAAAATTTGTACAATACGAGTACTATTAAAAGACAAACTTACAGTACCGAGCATAACCGAGCAAATGCTTAGAAATATTATTTCAAGGCTTTGTACAAATATTAATATGCAACCAAATTCAATAACACTTTTAGCATTTTATTCTTTACTTAATTCTTACAAAAAAAGTTTTCAAAATAACTTAAAAGACAAACACGAAAAAGAGAATAAGAAAGGAACTTAAGAGAATCTCCATATGCTCAGTTTTGCACGTTTCGCATACATACTCACTACTAATTTTTTCAGTATTTGGCAAACAGTGCTTTATTTTTACCCGTTTTAGCATGCTTTCAACTAGATTTTGGATGAAGTTGTGAGGAATTTGGTTCCACTCAAGTTGTACACGACGCCATAGTTCTTCCATGTTCTCAGGAATTCTTTGATATTTTCCCAACCGCCTTTTCATTATGGACTTTTTATTATTTCAATTGGATTGAGATCGGGTGATTGTGCAGGCCATTCCATTACCTGAAAATTTTGCTGGGATAGCCATTCCTTCACTATTTTAGCGGTGTGTTTGTAAGCCCCGTCCCGTTGGAAAATGACTTCCGCTTCCGGGTAGGCGCTTAAATCTACGAAATCTGGCAAATAGGCCTGCAAAATATTCAGGTAGTCGTCGTTTTTCATTATAACACTTTTTTAACAAGTGGACCAATATGCCACCATGTAAAGCAACCCCACACCATCAAACCGCCTCCTCCATGCTTCACAGTTTGCTTCACATGATGCCTTTTAATGCTTTCTTTAGGTTGGTGCGAGTAAAAGCTTATCCCGTCGGACTGAAAATGGCTTAACTTCACTTCATCCGACTAAATCTCACGCTTCCAGTCCTCAGCACTCCAATTTTTGTGACTTTTGCAGAAGGCTAGACGTGCTTTTTTATTTTTTGTCGACAAGGCCGGTTTTTTCTTTTTCCCTGACTGTCTTATTTACTTCTGCAGCTCCGTTTGGTGTCGTCGAACTATTTCTTTGCATTTCTTGCGCTATCATACGTGCATCTGCGTCTGACAGTAGCTTAGGTCATCCTCCAAAATTTGGCGCACGTTCAACATTTCGTCACTTCTGGACATTAACTACTCTTGAGAAATTTCCACTTTAAGTTAACAACACGTTGCTATTTCCAACTCAGTACTTATTTTCCTCATACTTTCAATTAATAAGCTCAAAACACTTTTCTACAACTAACATCAAATTTAAAAAGCGAGCAAAGTTCAAGTGTAACATACAAAAATAATAACGGTAAATATTTTTTTCATTTGTTCATTGCAACAGTGCTGAGCAACACTGCGCATCATTTGCTCAGCTATGCACGGTACTGTAAGTATGTAAGCAGTACATTTTTTATATTAAAATATGTTAATTGTTGCTCGTTTCTTTCACAGACGAAAGTGTCTGTTTCGGAATACATGAAAATGCAAAAAAATGTTTAGTTATTTTGAATTACTACGATTTGTAGGCTCATGATATAAGCACAAAAAACTAGAATAAGTATGGAAGGATAATAATAATAATAATGGTACCACACTCGGCCCATGCATGGCAGAATTATAAGGTAGGGTCGACTCGGAGAGGAATGGAGTAGAAAGCAGAATAAAGCGAGATTGGTGTCAATATCAGCTGTTCATCCGGAATTTTGTATGCTCACGTTTCGCAGTTGTTTTTAGGTTAAAACTACAGGTTTAGGTTTAGGTTAGGTTACAGGTTTTTTTTGCAATTTTCACATTTTATAGTTTTTATTACACTTTTTTTATAATATTTTCTTTCAAATTAGCACAAATTTAAGACCCGCGACCGCAATGTTTGCAACTTGGAAACATAAAATATTTTCTTCATTTGCAATTTCTACGAAATTCGTCGTTTTGAACTATATGTTCCTTCTCATTATCCACTCGAGATAATTCGTTGACGCGTGAGAGCACTCAGCGAAGCGGTCCTACCTTATCATTGTATCATGGGCACATGTATTTGTTTCGGTATCGGTTCTAAAATAGAGCAAAAATCGGCATCTGTGCTAGAAACTAGAATCGTTCGAACATTTATCAAGGTACATTATCTAACTCGTTACTTTATTCCAATTACAAGTATTGTGTAGAAGAAGGTATAGTTGATGTTATTTTAACTGTATACTTGAACTTTAGACTTTACTCTCAAAATCTTGATTTGGGGTAAAAAGAACCATTATTTGATAGGTGTATGTTTATGACTTTATATATCTTATATTGTTGGTATAGTTTACAAAACTAAAATATTGTATTTTATATGAAGAATCGAGCTTTGCAATCATGCTTCGTGTGGGATTTCCCTAATCTAGGGCAATTCAATTAGAAAAGAATTTGTAAATAGTAAGACTTTTGTTTGGGGTTCTTATCCGAGGCTGGTTTAGTTTTCATTGGACAGTAGTAATGTGGCGGGACCCAAACCCTGCGCACATTCCATGTTTAAGGTCTATGGATCGACCCGCCGCTCAAATTAGCCGTCAAACTGACGGATGCCAGTTTGCCGTTGCCCTACGACAAATCCTGGAGAAAACCCACGGAAATCAAATTGACACACACCATCTCTTTGTCGATTTTAAAGCTGCGTTCGATAGCCCGAGAAGGGATTGCCTATACGCAACAATGTCTGAGTTCGGTATACCTGCAAAGTTGATTAGACTTTGCAGAATGATGTTGAGCAACACACGCAGCTCCGTCAAGGTAGGAAATGACCTCTCCGAAACCTTCAATACCGAAAGAGGTTTCAGGCAAGGCGATCCACTGTCTTGCGATCTCTTCAACATCATCATGGAGGGGATCGTACGAAAGGCCGGTGTGCATCGTAATGGCACCATTTTCTATAAAGGTGTCCAGCTCCTTGCGTACGCTGATGATATTGATATTGTTGGCAGAACCAAGAGAGATGTTACCGCTGCTTTCGCCGCTATCGAAAAGGAATCAGCCAAAGTGGGTTTGACGATAAATGAGGGTAAAACAAAGTATATGCTGTCTACAAACAAGGGAGCGCGGCGTTTAGACTCCCACGTTTCATCCGGCAGCTATAACTTTGAAGTAGTCAAGGAGTTCGTTTACCTTGGCACCGCCATTAATACCAACAACGAAATCAGCCTGGAGATAAAGCGAAGAACAATAATTGCTAATAGGTGCTACTACGTGCTCAGTAAGCAACTAAGTTCCAGAGCCCTCTCTCGACCGACAAAACTAACACTCTTCAAGACGCTCGTTCTACCTGTGCTGCTTTATGGCGCTGAAGCATGGGTAGTTTCGCAAACTGACGCAGCCGCTCTGGGGGTGTTCGAGAGAAAAGTTTTCCGCAAAATCTTCGGACCTGTTCGAGTCGGCAATGACTATCGCATCCGAATGAACCACGAGCTGTATGAGCTCTACGAAGATATTGACGTAGTTCGGCGTATAACTGTGCGGCGACTTCGCTGGCTGGATCATGTCCATCGTATGAACGACGAATCTCCAGCGAAAAAGGTGCTCGAGGCGAGGGTCGCTGGTCAACGACGACGAGGGAGACCATGCCTTCGACGGATGGACAAGGCCGAGGAAGCCCTAACCGCACTTGGTGTATTCGATTGGAGAAGGCGCGCGCAAAGCAGAGGCACCTGGCGAGAGTTGATGAGGTCTAAGTAAGTAAGTAAGTAAGTAAGTAAGTAAGTAAATAAGTAAGTACTTTTCAATACCTGCCACGCCTTCTTATTGGCGTTACAAACGGAATGACCCAGTACGCAATACGCGTTGGGGTGTAAAGATAAAGATAATATAAAATTTATTGATTCCTGAGTAAATATTTAAATTTTATTACCTAATACACAAAATATGACAACAAAGTTGTGATGTTTTGTTGCAGTTTATTAAAATTAACAATACAAATTCAAATTTTTTTTTTTAAACTTCCACACATATAACGCGATATCTTGATACTAATGTTATCTCAAAAATATGGAATTTTATTCATGTTAATTCTGTTACTTATACGCCTTCGTTTTAAGACTTCTGCTTAAAATTGTCTTGGAAGTTTGAAATAAAAATAATTGCCTTATAATTATAGAAACTCTATCAAACTAAACCGAAACAAGTGTCTATTGACTTGTCCAAACCTTATTTTTCTTCTTATCCTTTTGTGGAATTTATATTTTTCGCATTAAAATCATCATTGCTAGCGGTGTTTTTTCCTACTTCAACACCTTCAAATTCGAGTCTCCCTTGACTTGCCAGCCGCTAATTGTGCGCGCACACTTGTGCGCTAATATAATTTATTATTTTTTATTATCCTTCAACTTTTAACATTATCAGAGGTTATACGACTTAATTGACAACATGCAAAAATGGCAACACGTGTTGAGGTTTTTTTCATATGCGCCAACACTACCATCCTGAATTCATTCTTTACACTAAAGTTTTTTACTATAAGAGACAATAACACGCATGAGAGTAACAGCAGGTGGAATTTATTGCTTTCCTAATCGTTGCGAAACAATCTAACAACACCACAACGACACACTGAGTGCAAAAATATCACCAGTATTTTACAAAACTTATGAGTTGTTGACAAAAAATGGGGAAAAATGCAACGAAATGAATTACGAGCTCGCGACATTAATGTAATTGTTATAATGATATTTAGTTCAATCTCCATCAAACCCATTGACATGATTTGAAGTTGTCCTTGGAGTTATAATTATGGGTTGTAGTTCTACCTATAACTGCTAGTAGTTCTACCTGGATACCACAGTCAAAGAGAAAAGATTAGCTAAAGTATGGCTACTCGTATTTGTTAAATGAAAGCATGATTTTTTAGGTTATGTTTAGTAAAAGTTTTATATTCTTTATAATGTTTTATTTAAGATATTTTTGAAGTCTTTCTCTATTTAAAGCAATCGTCAATGGAAGGCAAACTGTGACTGCAAGATTTCCATGAGGGCCAAACAGCAAAGCCATGTTCTTTCTTGATCTGTAGGGCACACTTGACCGAATCACTGATATCATCTGTCAGTAGACTGCTGCATTCGATGTTGCATTTGTTTAAAGAATTTCCTGTAGGTGGCTTACACCATTTTTCGTCATTGATCTGAAAGATACCATAATCCTTGTTGGTATCACGGCATCGTGTGAAATCAGTATTGAATTTGCTTTCATACTCTGCTATGCAAGCCCATTTATTTAAATCATCTTTGGGTACATCAAGTTTTAACATCTCTTCGGCCAACGAGCAACGATCGAGCCTAATACCAATAGCATGTATTGCTGAGGCTACCAAGACCACAAGAGCCATAAAGAACTTCATTATTAGAGTATCTTTAAACAATTTGAGAAATAGTAAAAATTTTCACTTTTAATTCGGCTTTACCAAGGAATACTGACAGATTTTTTATAAACGACTTGGTATTTATTGACTTTATACAATATTATTGAAGCGTAGTAAATTAGAGTTTTTTTTTTAATAGAGCGTAACAAATTGGGTAAAAATAAAAAAAACTTGGCTTGAGCAGTTTGGACGTCATAGGTATGCTAATGTGTATTATAACGGCTTACTTGAATTTTCAAATATATCCTCAAACTTTGGATTTTGTATCAAAAAGCCCTTTTTTTAGAAGGTTTACGTATTTTCTACCATATAATTCTTCAATTACTGGTACAATTTTGTATTACATGTAAAGGATAGACCATTGCAACAAAGCATCGTTTTGTATTGCAATTCACATTCCTACAGTTTATAGGTGTGTTCCTGTACTTTTTTGCAGAAATTCGCAAGTTGCAAAATTTGCAGAGAGTAAGCTAATAAAAAAATGCTCTCATTGTGTGAAAAATTGCAAAAAGTATGGCAACAAGTAGCGACTTGTGAAGAAACGTCAACTACTGTAGCTGATATTTGCAAAAAAAAAAAAAAAAAAAAGTTATTTTCATTATGAAACACTATTTACCACTTTGTATCATGTTTATTGTGCCTGGCGAACACTTAAATGCAATATTTTAGCATAAGCTGTCAAAATATGGCAACAGACCTTATATCTAAAATAGATGTATAGATTCTGTTACATAAAAAGCAACTCACAATTTTTCATCGCTCGCTTTCATTGCGGTGTGGGTGCTTTTAATAGAAATGTTGAGGAGGGTAAATAGTAGGACCCAGCTCATACATTTTTCCCCTATTGGGATCAATTCGGATGGAATATGAACAATAATCGACATTTTTTGTGTTTTTTGTGTGGGTAGGTGTATTCAGAAGAATTGTTGAGGGGCAAAAAATAATAAGATTAAGATCAGCTCATATATTTGACCCCTCTAGGAATCCATTTGCTAGAGATATAAACTATTTTCGACAGTTTTTGTGTTTTTTGTATGGTGACCCAAAGAAAGGTGCAAGATAGGGGGAAGAAGTGTTCAGAAGAAATGTTAAGGGGCAAAAAATAAAAGGACCTGGTCATATATTTGATCCCTTTAGAAGTCCATTTGAGAGAGATATGAGAGAAATGAATTTCGACATTTATCTTTTTTGTGTTTTTGTAGGAACAAAAGGGTAACAGATAAGGGATAAGGTTGAGAAGATATGTTGGAGGTGAAAAAATAATAGGACCTGATTATATTATCGTCCAGGGGAAACCCCGGGAGAGCTATGAATTATTTTCGTCAACTTTTTTTACCCCCTTTAGGGCCTTTATTGAGCGATTGCAAAAATTGTAATGAATTGAGTTTGTCAATGACAAAATTCGCAAGCGAGAAACATTAAATGAATCAAACGCCAAGCGTTCGTAATTTATTTAAAAACGTTTAGTATTTCAAGAACTTTTATAACTGTTGGCAACATTTACATTATGTTAAATTTCCGGCTAGGTTTTGGAGAAATTTACAATGGCTGTGAGTAATTTTTGAGGAATTTTATTTTGAGGAAATTTTGAGGAATCTGACAATTGTAGCCATTTCTTTTATTTCACTCGTTAACGCCCAGAATGTTTGAATACTTGAACAGAAAAATAACGATAAGCCCAGAAATTATTTTAGAAATTTCCTACTATTCCTACTATTTTTGATGGTTCTTTACACGATACAATAGTTGAAATATCTCAACAGTTAAAAACAATTAAAATATCTGAAAATAAGAAAAAAAATTCAGTTTTTTTCGGTGATTTTAAACAGTTTTGAACACTTTTTCTTAGAGTCGGAAACACAATTAAAGGTGGTGAGAGTGTATTAATTTTCCAAATCTGGCTAATACTTTGACTACGATTGCTTTTTCTCTAACAATTGCGGCCTAAAAAGGAAGGACATTTTATTGGAATGTTATAGGCATTATTCTAAAATATTTTTGGACTTTGCGTTCCAATTTTTCTGCTGAAAGTTTCAACCAAAAAGTGTCCTTCTAGGCTTTGACGGGTTAAATAAAGAAACGATTGGAAGAAACATGCAATACTGCAACGCTTATGCCTTTTAACTAAATTTTAAAAACTAGTACGTATCTGAAATTTTTATTTACCTTACTAAAGTATCGTTACAAAAATTTGTTGAGGATTTTATTTAAATTTGAGGAATTTTTGTGGAAATTGGGTTTTAAAAACTGGCATATTTACACAATACTGGTAAAAAGTTACGCTCTAAGAGCGTTTGAATTTACCGATGAGATATTTTTGCGTGTATCTATGAACAATATGCAATACTTTGCTTTTGCTTTGACTGTCCACAATTAATACAGACATGATTCAATTATTATAAGGCTATCCAGATATTTGACGTCTTCTCACAAGAATAAGAATGTATACCTTTATTTAAAGAGGAGAGCAAAAGAGCAATTTTTTAATGACATAAAAATACCGCAGTTGCATGAATATCATACATTTTCATAGTACGAAATACTAAAGATGCACGAAATACTAAAGGGGAATACTACGTTTTCTACCACCTGTTTGTTTTGAACAAAACTTATATTATGAGCTTTTAAAAGTGTAATGGTTGCATTTTTGATGCAAAATAAAATTTAAAAAAATTTGATTTGTGCATGCAAAACACAAAATCAAAGTATTGCAAAATCAAAGAATTTGTATGAATATTTATACCCCAACGCGTACTGCGTAAGGGGTATATTAACTTTGTCATTCCGTTTGTAACACCAAGAAGGAGGCGTGGCAGGTATAGAAAAATATATATATTTTTGATCAGCATCATCTCCTGAGTCGATTTCCGTGTGTCCGTCTGTCTATACGTCTGTCCGTCAGTCCGTCTGTCTACACGATTACAGCCGCAATTTGAAAGCTATCGCGATGAAATTAAAAATATAAGTTTATTTTTAAAAAAGGAAGATTAAGTTCGAGAATGGATTAAAATCGGATGAAAACCACGTCTACCTCCCATACAAAGTGACTTTATATTAACCGTAAAATGTCTTTAAAATCCACAAAAATTAATGAAATGCCTTGAAATTTGGCAAGCTTTGATCTTCAGTCTTAATCCTGGCTATAAAAATTGGACGGAAACCACGCCTACCTCCCATACAAATTGGCTTTATTTTAAACGTAAAATCTCTTCGAAATCTGCAAAAATTAAAGAAATGATTTAGAATTTTGCACATAAGCTTTGATATTTAATATGATATGACATATGGCAAAATCAGATGAAAACCACGCCCACTTCCCATACAGAGTGGCTTTATTATAAAGGTAAAATCTCTTAAAAATCCACAAAAATTAATGAAATGTCTTGAAATTTTGCACATTAGCTTTGATATATAATATGAACCATCCCTATGATATATGGCAAAATCGTATCAAAACCGCGAATACCTCCCATACAAAGTGACGTCATCAAAATAGGAAAACTTTCGTTAATATATAAAACTGAATATCATCGTGTATGTCGTCACTAAAAACTTCGAATATACTTCAATATGGCCGCGGGGGGGTATTTTAGCTTCGGTACCCTGCCGAATCTCCATTCCTTACTAGTTTTATTATGTTTTTAGTAGTCAGTTTAGAGGTAAAATTTATTGAGAATATGTTTTTAAATCTGTGATACATAGTATTGAAATCGTTTGTTTGACCAAAAGGATGATTATAGTTATTTCTGCATTTATATTAGGGAAAATCAAACATACTGTTTTCCTCTTTTGTCAAAAGATATATAGTTTTGTTCATACAAAGCAGAGAATAGCACCGAAAAAAAAAAATATAAAATTAAAAATAACAACGTTAAATTAAAATTCAACAGTGAAAAAAGTAGAGTTAAGTTTGGATCAAAAATGATATTTTTAATTTGAGTATGAATTTCCTTTTTATTCTAAAATTGGTTATTGTAAGAATAAAGTTGTTTTATTTTTTAATACGGAAATCCAACGGCACTGCGTACTTTCGTACTTGCTTGCTGCCGAACACATACTATGTCTTAAATATCCTACATGTTGAAGGCATTTTTAATTTTAAATTATTTAACACTAGTGCGAAATTAAAAATATCACATATAAAGACACAAAGTAATCAGAGATAAGTGACGCTATAAAAATTGAAACAAATTTCCACAAATTATTTTCATGTCAATAAATTTTACTACAATATTGCACACTTAATTTTTTTTTAACATAACCACAAGCCTATGGAAAAGTTCTTTAAAAAAAACACAGCAGAACACTGAAATATACATCTTTTTTGGGATGACCACACAACCCTGGCTGTCATTTATCAAAAGAGTAAAAATATATTTGTTTACATAAAATAAGGGTATGTCAAATATCTGATAAACCTTACAATGATTGAATCATGACTACAGACAGGTCATTTCTTAAGGAAATCGCTAAAGGATGAAGTTTTTCGGCTTTTATAAGCAAGTTAAAAAATTTAAATAAAAAAATGTATGGAAAACCAATTACAAATATTTGTTTTTTTAAGTTTTTGCTAGCAATTGAATCCAATTGAAAACTTAAAAAAATTTTCGGAGCACAAACTACGTTAGTTGAAGCCTTTGTACAAATAAATTTATTTCGCTTTTATGTATAAATACTGGAATTTCAAGCAATTAATTAATTTAGAGGTATATTCAAAACCGATTTTTGCAAAAAGGCAGACATAGCCTTTAAGATCCAAGGTTATCAATTAAAAATAAAAAAACGCAGTTAATAATTTTCATGGAACGAGTATTAGTAAATGTCTATCCAACTTTACAAAATTTGTCGTTTATGGTAGTTTTTTTTTTGTTCTTTGAAATTTCACCAAGACTATTTTTTATTTTTAAATTTTAAATCGTAAAAATGGAACAGAGTCTTTTCTTTTAATGCTATTTTATCTTTATTTTCGATTGGAAATGTATTATTAGAAACATTTTTCCTGTGAGCATCAGGAACATATCGGATACTATCATCCAAATTACTAAAAAAATATATGTGTTTCATATAATGCCCTGCAAAAACATTTTGGACTTACCTTCGTAGAAGTATTATCTTTAGAATGATATCAAATTTGTACAATTTCGAGAGCAAAAATGTTTTTATTTATTTCCACTGTGCAAGGCACTCTGCAACGTTCCAACATTTTTAAAATCTCAAATCTCAAGACACACAGCTAAGCGCTTCGAACGATCAATTACAACGATCAATATTCAATTTTAGAAACCTTAGTAATCGACCCTAAATATATTGTCTAATTGTTTTATAAACATCCTCAGTTGCGGGATTCCCAAACGCGTTAACGACGATTGTCGCTATAGTTAACTAGCGAAAACTGTCATTTACTATGAAACTGTGCATGCACAATGACCGATAACGACAGCTATGATTATCGTTAACTTTTTGGGAATCCTGCTACAGGTATATTTTGCGATAATAAAGAACTGCCAGATTGAAGCCACTCCGAAAGTAACGGTCAGCCGTCTCAAACAATGAAGGACATTTACCTGCGCGCACCAAAGTCTCGTCGGGCAGTCACATTTTTTTTGGTCAAGCCATAACTTCTGACCTATGGGGAATTTTGGCAATCGACTTTTACAGAAATATACCTAAAACAATGTGTTAAAAACATTCGGTTTTTTGAAAATTCTGGACATATTAAAAGACTCAAAAAGTTGACTCGTTCCTTTTATTGAAATTGCTTTCCAACAAAAATAATATGAAAAACTAACGAACTCAAAATTTAAAACAGTTGGAAACGTTAATTTAAAAGATTTTTCCCTTAGATTGTAATAATTTTTTTGACTAAACGAAAATCAGAAAACTCACTTTTAATAGTTGCAAAGTGAACTTATAAGTTGAAAAATTTATCCTTTAGGTTTAAATTAGTAATAATTTCAATTAAAGAAATGTAAACAATTTCAACTTTTTAGTGAAATTTCAAAATTTCAAAATTTTAGTGAATTGTTCAGGGATGATTTAAAAAAAAAGAATAATTGGGAACTTATGTGAAAAATTTGGAAAATCGAGGAAACCAATCGGAAACAATTGGCCCGTGTAATTGATATTTAAGTGAAAAAAAAGATTTATTTAATAATTTAAATCTGATTAAAATTCTATTTTTCTGAAGACTGAATTTTCAGTCCAAAAATTAAATATTTTATCACCGATGAAAAAATGTATGGTTGAGATTGAATCCATTGATGATTGTCCATTGTTGGTTATATTACGTTCCACACATTTTACACGCCCTGAATGCTACACACCCCCAGGCAGCGCCGAGTGTTCCCGCTAGTCTATATATATAAAATCATTCGTACGGGTGTCCGTGTCCGTTAAGATCTCAGGAACAGTAACACCTAAGGGCTCCAAGTTTACAGAATCTGTTATCAAGGTTCATATCTCGAATAATAAATAAAAAAAATTGCCACATCCCCTATTACCGCCCACAACAAATGGTTAAGTTCAGACGAATGAAATTGTATTTGAATAAAATTTTGTAAAGTAGTTCGTTTGGTTATTCTCGGCAACTGCACTAAAAATGGGCGTGATCGAACTATAACTACGCCCACTTTTCAGAAATCATTATAATTCCTGAGTTGTACATGTTTTGATAGTTATACTTGGTGTGTAGGTGCTCTGTAACCAAGTGGCGGGCACTATTTATATAAATCTTGCCACGCCTACGTTTTCCACACATCTGAATATAGTCATGTCTGCAAGTACCTAAACAGCTCCTCCACAGTTTGTGCGACTTCAACCAAACTTTGCACATATATTCTTTAGTAAAGTGAGCAGTTTTTAAAATAGAAAAGTGGGCAGAATTAGAATTAGGAATTCGAATAAAACTCCTCCTACACCATTTGTTCCACTTTTCTTTGATAAGTATCTTCTAGCCATCTTAGAGTTCCATGAGCACAACTTGTACCTATATAATTTCGAAAACATATTTACCATTATCTTACCTGACTATAGATAAATTTCTTCCAAGAATGCTGTATTTTTGGCTATTTTTCTAACCATTCACTTTTAATTAAGAAAGATGGAAAATAAATCGATAAATACAAACAAAAGTGTTAGAAAAAAAAAATATCAATTAGTTGAATGTATATGTTTAACAAAATTGAACAACTGTATCGAGATCATGTATTTAAAATACGTGTAGATATAACTTCACATAAGAAATATTTATATATAAGAAAATAATGGCATATTAACTGAGCTTACTTTTATTGTTTTAGTAAATGTAACTGAACATCGTCGTTTGCTTGCAGCAACAACAAATATTGCTCATTCTTGCTGCTGCTGGCAACAGCAATATCGCAGATTTTATCGTCGCCAATGCGTTTCATTAAAGCGTTATCAACAACTTCGCGATCGAGAAAAAAATCATAGCTGCGTATCTCACCATCAGACAAAGCAAATAACTTCCAACCATCTCTAGATAACTCCAAAGATTGCACCAAATTTTTGCGTAAGACAGAACCACTCAGCAGTAACTGTTGATCGTAAACGCGAAGCTCGAACGGTTTCTTCTGTTCATTGATCATGGTAAGGCAAGCAGCGGTGGTTGAAGGACGCTCTTCATAGCCATGACTAAAGTCAGTAGGCTCAAAGGTACGCCGTTCATTGAGTATTATATTTTGGATGGCACAAGATTTGCCCGTCTCCAGATCATAGTCTAGATTAAGCGTTGTTATTGGCTTAGCGGCATCAGGCTCCAAGATTGTGTCATGATGTTGCGATTTAAACGCGGCATTTTTATATTGATTACAATTGAGAATAATCACAGAACCATTCGATAGGCCAACGGCCAGGAATTCCTCATTGCTGAGCACACGCAAAGCCGTAGGAAAGAGAAAACGACTGTCGTTGATGTTGATCTTGCGAAACCTCTCCGTCTTGAGGGACTTTGTACAGGCTAGAATAAAATTACGATTGGTGCAGACATAGATGCGTTCACAACCAGCATCAATGCTGGTGAAACGTAGTCCTTGCAGCTCCTGATTGTTCTTTAGTTCCAACTGTGTTTCATTGAGTTCGCGCAGCACCTGATCGCTATAGATATTGTGTTGAAATAGCGATTTTGTTTTATCAAATTTACTGCGAGCCTTTAAAATACCACGGTCCAAATAATCGCGCAGATCACAAATGGTGCTCTGCATAAGCTTTACTCGTGCCCATGGCGAGCTATATTCGCAAGACACCTGGGCTGGTGTTGTATTGGTGCCACGACGGGGTATGCTTGACAGGTTTTCCAGTGTCTTGTCTAGCTTACCAGTTTCTACGAGTGTCCAAACTGTCAAGATTCCAGAGTCATGAAGTGACGCGAACTGAGAAGTGTTGAGAAAGATTAGTGGTTAGACCAGACATCACATTTTTATGGAGACTATAATATTTTCTAAACTTCTATATTAACAACGTCAAAACATGCCATTTGGTGGTGAATTCAATGTTCACATATCCGATTGAGTGACCCACCGCTTTTAAACCTTCACTTTTATATATAGAGAAATTTTTAAAAATTCAAAATTTTCCAGAATTTTTGTAATATTCCAGAATCCAAAGCTAACAATTTTATTTCCAACAGGTTCCATCTTCGATATTCTTAGAGTCTTGCACCTCGATACAACTTCTTAGAAGCTTGTGAATTCAGGTGCGAAATTTTCTCCGTCGATAAAACAAATTTTTTTGATCGAGCTTAAGTTGCTTGCTTCGTAAAAAGCTCGTGGAAGCACCTCTACCTCCTTTCTAGATACTACTTCGAAGGTACTTGTGAAGGCAAGTTTAAAATTTTGGTGCCGAAGTTGTGTTCCATGCTTCGCAATCACCTTAACGAAGAGCTCCTCTGAACTTGTAAACGAAAATATTTTTGTTGCTCGATACTACTTCGAAGGTGCTTGTGAAGACAAGTTTAATATTTGAAAGCGAGCTTAATAAATTTTCCAAAAAATTAATTTTATTTTTCAATCTTTTTTACCTCGTAAGGGTGCTTTTTAGTGGTTCTAGCTAATCACCTTATTAATGTTTTAATGACCATCAAATAACTTTTACATTGCCTGTGAGTGCAGGTGTACATGTGAGAGCGGATCCTCGTTAAGGTGCTTCGTAAAGGCAATTGCAAAACACCTTACCGAAGTTAAGTTAGCTTTCAAGCAGCTCTAATTTTATTTGTAAGAGAAGCAGTTTCGAGACTGTTTCATATGAGTGCAAACCTCTAAAAAAATATATCATATAAACATCTCCCAAAAAGCCAATCAACGTAAATGAAGGTGAGATCTCTGCAGTTGAACTTCAACAACTTTCGCGAAGCACAAGACCTCCTATCGCAAACTGTTAGAGACCAGTGTATATACTTGGCAATATTGAGTGAACTATACACCAGTAAGGCCCCAGGAGTCTGTATCTCGGACAATACTGGAAAGCCACCATATATTTACCTGTGGGAGAGCTTCTTCCTATATGTGACAGCATACTCGCTCAAATGGCGGGCCGGACAAGGAATATAAGTCGTAAGTTGCTACCTAGCACCAAGGCTGTCTGTCCAGGAATTCACGGGAAGTCCAGACGAGTCCCCTTAGACTGAGGCAGTCAGAGTACAAACCAGCGGAATCTAGTACTTCTCGAGGCGTTCGCTTCACTAAACGTAATCCTACTAAACACTGAAACCCAGCAAACATTTATCAGTGCAAGCGGAAGTTCCACAATCTACGCGATATTCTCCAGAAGCGTTCGGAGTAGACAAGCTGAGAGGCATGTAAGAAGCAACATTTACACGCACAGCGATCACCAGACTATTATTTAAAGGCTGGATACACAACTGCGTAGTCGAAGAAGCATAAGAAATTACAGCAGAGCTTCTTACGGCTTTTTACGGCCGACATGACAAGGCAGGCCTTAAACCATATAAAAAAGCTATGACGAAGCGATGATACAGATACGACCTAGTAAGGGAAACCATAACCCGGTCTATTGATGGACAACTGAAACTGCTGAAGTCCTCAGACAATGCATTTAAGCAAGGAGAAGGAGCTGCTGTGCCAGATGAATGAATAGCTTCGACGAACTCCATGACCGCTATGCCGAACGCTCAAGAACATCCTGAGAAAAGCAATCAGCAAAAGCAAGCGAGAGTGCTTCCTGCAGCTCTGCGACGAGGCAAAATCCACCCGATAGAGTACTGCTTACAGATTGGCCATGAAGAAGCTGAAGGCGTTCAGACGGCCGACATTCCCGAAACCACAGGCGCTTGGTGTCATAGTATGGATAGTCTTCCCGTAGCAGCCAGTGATTCGGCCTATTGAAAAATATGGCGAGTTACAACCCACTTCAATGGTAAGCGAAGAAGAGATCGTAGCAATAACAATGTGTATAAAGAATGACAAGTCACCAGGTCTTGATTGTATCCCAACCCGCGTATTAAAGCTCGCCATTGCAAATCTAGTACTCATACCGAAACTTAATGGACGTCCCGTGTGCTCAGAGACCAATATGCCTGCTCAACACAATAGAGAAGATTTTCGAGCAAATAGTGTGCAACCACCCTAAGAAGCTGTTAAAGAGGAGGAGGAATATTCACCCAACAGTTTGGGTTCCGAAAGTTCGTGTCGATCAAGTTGGCAAGCTGGAGGAAGGGAGTGGGTTAGGTAGGTTAGGCAGAGGCGGCAGCCGGTGCATACACACAGTTATACATCATCTCACTTAGACCAGATAGGTCCATTGTGATACCGCTGCATACAGGCCTTCATTCCAAATGGAACCACTTTAAGCTCTTAATAAACCCTGTTAGACGCCTGACGTTAGTCGTTGACATGTCGTCAAGCTCATGAAAGAAGAAAGAGCCTAGAAATTTGTGCCTCCTTCTGGCTAGTGCAGGACAGGAACACAGAAGATAGGAGACGGTATCTCCTCCTCCTTCTTCTCGTCCTTGCAGCATCTTCTGAAGTCATTTGTAATAACTCCAAACCTGTCAGCATATCAGCCTAATAAGCAGTGAGCTGTGATGACAGTCACTTTAGTGGCTAATTCTAGTCTTGCCAGCAAAAGAAGGGCGCCATTGATCGCACAAGATCTAGAGTCGACCAAATAAGCCAAGAGCTCAGCCCACCTAGTATGGGCTTTCGATATAATATTGTTACTGATTAGCAGCTTAAGAGTAGCTACCGGAAACCTGGTGGGTTCAACACCACTGATGCCGCTCGTGTCCCATTCTAGCAAGCTCGTCTACCTTTTCATTGCTTTTTATGCCCTTATGCCCAGGTACCCATATTAGGTTAATGCTGAAATAATTTGACAATTCATCCAATGAAGAACGGCATTCTTTGGCTACCTAAGAGTTGATGGTTGCTATTTCCATTGATCTGATCGCAGCCTGACTGTCCGGGAAGATATAGATTTCCCGTTTCGAGACAACGTTATGGGAAAGCCATGATGCAAAGGAAGGGAGTAAAGCAGTACTGCCTTGTAGCAATGCTCGATGTAAGAAATGCTTTCAACTCGGCAAACTAGAGCCAAATCATGACGGCTTTAAGACATTTTGGATTGCCACCATACCTCACGAAGATCACAACAAATTATTTTAGTGAAAGAGAGCAAAACAAATGGAAAAAGTCGAAACCCTCGTTACTGTTACTATCTGCACTATCCATGATTGGTTGAGGTCAGTGAGTCTAAGTCTGGCAGTGCTCATTAGTAGCGGGGAGAAATTAGAAGCCGTCCGTATAAGTATTCGCGGAACTGTAATAACATCTTAATCATTCATAAAATATCTCGATGTAATGATAAACTCTCGACTATCATTCAAGCAGCATCTGCAATATACACACAAAAAAGTAGCTGAAGCAAGATTTCGTTATCGATAATATCGCCGAGCACGAGAGCCCACAAACAAGCACACAGGATACTGCTGCTCAACGTAGTGCGGTCCATCATTATGTACGGCTTGATCGTATGGGCCATAGCGATGAAGACAAAATCAACATCGTAGACGTTGAGTTTTAGAACATTCTCCAAAGACGCAGCTCGATACCTATCGACCTTCTCGGAGATGAAACTCTGTTCGAAGTTAATAGCGAAAGCCCAACAGTTCATAAAGTAGCAGGACCACTTGGATAGTTCAGTCAAGGGTCGGTGGACTCACCAGCTTATCCCTAGCATTACCTATTGCTGTGGCAGAACCCACATCTCCGTGAACTTCTGCATTACGTATATTTTAAGTCGACACCTTTGCTCCAGAGGGTACTTGCACAAATACATGCACGCAGCAGATTCTTACTGTACCCACTGTGCCAGAAATATACCAGAAGACATGGTCTATGTCCTTTTCACCGTCACAGACCTAGGTATATGCATGGATTCTAAGCTGTCGTTTAACATTCATATTGATAATATTTGTAAAAAAGCGTCTTCAATGCTTGGTTTTATAAAACGCTGGGCCAAAGAATTTAATAGCATGATTACAACTACAACGTTGTATTATGCAATCGTGCGTCCTCACTTAGAGTATGCAAGTCAAGTTTGGTCCCTAAGTTACAATGTGCATGTTGATCGAATAGAAAGAATCCAAAAACGTTTTGTTCAGTTTGCTCTAAGGGGCTTAAGTGGAACTGACATATTAGACCTTCCTCCTTATGCGGATCGTTTAAAACTATTAAAAATGCAGTCTTTAGGTGATCGAAGGAAATCGGCAGATATCGTATATTTACAACAGCTCATAACAGGTGTATTCGATTCTCCAGAACTTCTTTCTCACATAAATTTTAACACTAACCGTAGAAGCAGTAGAAACGCTAACAACTTAATTTATTTGCCATTTAGTAGAACAAATTATATGGCTACTGCTCCTTTAAGTCGCATGAGTTCCTTTGTTAACAATTGTAGCGTTTTTGATGTTAATTTGTCAAAAGGTCAACTCAAAAGTAGATTAAAATTAGTTGTGTAATTAGATCTATGTATACGCATGGTTAGTTGTTACGTCTTGTGTTGTCCATGAGCCCAACCCATTTATTGGTGGGTAAATTTTTCCCACATTAACTTGTTTGTGGTCACGGGTATCCATAACATTGATATTTTTTTTCAATGATTACTGGGTAGTGGCTTTAGATGGGTTCATGCTGAGGAAGTGCGATAAAGCTGTAGTAGCTGAACTCTTTTGTTATTGCATGTAATTTTCGAATGCCCCAAGTTTCATATTGACATACTTTAGACTTTGGCCAGTCTCGGCGAAATGGTGACGGAGGAGCAAAACTTGGTTACCTTTATGCTAAGAAATTAAGCTACATAGCTGGTCAGTGCTTAGCACCATGGCATGACTGATTATCAACAAACTGAGAAGAGTTGAGGGTTCGCAAAACAGATAAGGTAGCGGTTATAGACATGCACATGACCAAAATCCTATAGAAACGAACACAGGTCAAACAGTTTCCAGATTAGTGCTGTTGCTATGCTCCGTGAAGTTGTGCTTTACAGTGGCTCTACGGGGCTTATATAACGAAGAAGATTCAATAGGGAGATTAGGTTTAGTGCGTAAGAGTCGTACACTCCCACCTGTTCGGTGGCATCTTTTCTAGGTTCTCCCTTCGCGAATAAACTAAAATATCTATACCATCCCTTAGGTTTGTTGCATAATTAAAAAACCACCAAAGATTTGTTGATATCTTCTAAAGGACTGGCTGAAGATTATCATGATGTTTTACTCAAATTAACACTTAATTGAGAGAGAACTATTCCCCTAAACTCACCTTCATATTCCACTAACGGTACTTTTGAGAGTAAGGAAATAATATTCACTGTATTTCATTAGTATAAATCCTCCTCAAAGTTTGTCATATAATGCGTGAACTTCGGAGTACGAGGTGCTTTTTTTAGGTTAATCAGTAGAAAAAAAAATATTTGTCTTAAAATCCCACGTGGTCAGTCTTTCCGATGTAGAAAAAAGGAATATTTTTTAGAAATTTTTTTGGAAGAAAACTTTGGATTAAGAGAAATTGCGCTCAAAATCAATCGCAGTCATTACGTTGTTATAAATTTTTTAAATAATCCAGAGGGCTAAAAAAAACGATTAATGACAAGCAGTCCGCCATATTTTGATAACTGCAAGCAATTGCCAAAAAAGCTTGCGTGACTTCGTAAACGTTGCTGGGGTTCCCGATCAATGGCCTGGCGCATCTTGCACACCAGTCCCGACCTTAAATTTCCAAAACTAAGATCTGGTCCAAGTTTGACGAAACGCTATCAGGATACAAGGATACTTTTTGCTCAAAAGCATATGGCAACGAATTGGATTGTTCCAATGAAAACGAGTGAGTGAAAATTGTAATATAAAAATTGTTTTTTTTTTATATGAAATAATATTTTCAGGTAATTTTTTTCCAATGAAAAAAAAATAGAATTTGAATAGTCCAGATGAGTTCTAAGGTTACTGTCGCGGGTTTACGCAAGGAACCCATCTATTTTTCTGAAAGAAACTTCGGTGGTGATAGCATTATGCTTTGGGGGGTTTTGCTCATCTGGATGCTTGGAAGTGCAGTTCACTTCCAACAAAATGAATAGCAAAGTGTACACTGATGTACTCCAGATGAGCTTAATGCCCTGTCTATGTAGAAATCATAACAAAAGCTTTGTCTTCCAACAAAACAACGCATCAATCCACGTAAGTCGAGAGACAAAAAAATGGTTACCAAAATCTCGACAAAAAAGAGATAAAATTGGAAATTTTGGATTGGCCAGCATGCTCACCCAATCTGAACCCCATTGAAAACCTTTGGGTATTTTGTTCCGTTGGGTTTATAAAGAGAACAAGTAGTACGAGTCAATAGCAAACCTTGAAAGATTCGATTGTCAGAGAATGAAATAAAATTGATGAAAGCTTGCTAAAAATTTAATGATACTATGAATACCAGAATATTAAATATTATTTTAAAAAAGGGAGGCAAATTAAACTGACTCTTAATAAAAAAAATGGATTAAAGAAAATAAAAAGGTTTTATTTTTTTTTGTTTTTGTTTTGTTTTTTTTAAGGTGGTTTATGCGTATGAAATAGAGCGAATAATGTGTTTTTACTCTCAAAAGTACCGTTAGTGAAAAATGAAGTCGAGTTGAGGAGAATAGTTCTCTCTCTATTAAGTGTTAATTTAAGTAGAACATTATGGTACCCCACAGCCAGTTTTCTAGGAGATATCAACAAATCTTCGATGGTTTTAGAATTATGAAACAAACCTTATACCAATACCTATACCTATACTTGATTTTGGAAAAATCATAAAATTTTTAAAACCATAACTATCTAATGCGGTTTTTTGTTATTTGTGGGTCAAAACTACACATATACTTAAGTTTTTTTTTTACAGCTCTATGTTCTGTTTTTGATTCCTTTGTTTAATTACCAAAACTTGCGAAAAATTAAACTTTCAAGAGAAGATACAAGATCACAATATTTAGTTTAAAGATTCCTTAATTTTTTCATTAAAATTTACAGATCAGCTCTTTTTTTTTGAAATGTCTAGCAAAGTTCTACCTTCAGGCCACACATTTGGAATTCTCAAATGGTATGTTTTGACATAGTACATTGTAATTTCCGAAATAGTTACTTAATTAATTTGGCCAGTTTGGTGTCCATTTAAAGACATTAATTTTACCTGTAAAGTTTTGTAGCCCGCCACAGCATTTGCAAGACCCAATATTTTCGGTGTCGCACGAAAACTCTTCACATCTACAGCAGCACCAAAGTCCGTAAATTTTTTCGCACTAGCTTTTTCCAAGCTAGGCACAATCGATTGAGTGGCTGCAAAATGCGTTAGATGACCATCAAGTTTGGAGCAAAATGAGTGTGTCTCGCGTAGATCCCAGAGAGCAATACTGCCGTCACGTAGACCACAGACCACAATGTCAGCACATTCCATTGAAAGCTCAGCTCTACAAATCTCACTCCAGGTGGAGAGCAAGCGTAGAGGTTTCGCATTGGCATCACTGGCTGACCAAACCATAAGAAGATTCGAGAAATCCGAACGATAGACATCGGCATCGGGCCGACAGGCATGCACCGTAAGGACCAGATTGTGCTGCGCATTGGCAAAGATGCGCACAACATGCAGAGCATTCAGAAAATGCGTATCAAGTTGGCGGTAACCGACGCTGATAGCCGACAACGCACTGTTACTTTCAGCCAGCTGGTGATTTTTAATTGTGTTACTTTCACCGTTGTTGCCGTTCAACACGCACGATATCAGCGAAGCTGAGCGAAGTAGAAACTGATTTAAGCGCTCGCAGTCAACGGGCTTGTGCAAGCGTTTTAGCTGTTGATTAACAGTACGCGTGTCTTCATGGGCGCGTAGCACGCTTAGCGCCTGCAGACTAGCCTCATACTGATCACGTGGTCTTGAACTGAAATCTAATTCAGTTTTTGGCAGCTCACCGCAACAGTTCTGTACAGAACCAATTCCACCAAGTTGCTGCATCGTGTATAGATCGTATTGCGGTGGGTGTTGCGTCCAAATCGATCGGCTTTCATAATCATCCGTTTGACATTCCAGCGAATTGCGCTGCTCCTGAGTTTGGGTGGAGCACTGCGTTGTATTCAGTTTGCCAAATGTTTGCATGAAGACATCGTAGCTGATGGGCTTCAAATCTAGCAGATTGAAGGTCAACGTATCGAATTTTATCTTGGACATAAGTTCTAGACCACGTTGCGTCATAGCAGGCTGTGTATTAAAATTAGCATAGCCACCATATGTAACAGCATCAGGTGGCAAGCCTGGATTGTTTTGGGCCGCATTACCGTAGCTGCTTATGCCCGAGTCCAGCTGATCTGAGGCGCCTGCACTAAAAGTATCCAAGCTATCCTCAAACGTTGGTTGATTAGATTGTTGCGAAGGCTCCGTGATTAGTTTTTGATGACTGTGTGTTGGCATCTCATAATTACCAGAGTCAAGCTTTCGTTCGCGTTCCTTATCTCGCTGTATAACGGTAATCGGAAATTGTGTCAACTCCGAATCATCTTCGTCTTCTTCCTCTTCCTCACTGTCATGACCAACGCTCAACCCTTTGGCATTATCTTCACTTAGACCGGACTCTGCATCAGACTCTGATTCATTTTCACTGGATATGCTGCTGCTTCCGTTACTGCTCTCAGCGGATTCTGTACCTGAACCTGCTTGGCTGGAAGAGCCCGTCTCAAAATCAGACTCATACGAATCAAAGTCATCTGCATACTCATCACTATCCCTATCCGCATTATTTGCTAACGTTTTTGGTCGTGATCTTGATCGTTCGCGTATGGGCTTTTCTTGCTCCTCAAACTTAACCTCGAAGGCAATGGGTTCCTTTGGCTGTGGTTCAACTTCTGCATTCTGTAGCACTTCCTTCTCGCTGCGCAGCCTTGCAGATTCACTCTTTAGTATGAGTACCTCATCGGTATCCAAAGTTCTTGTGCGTGGTCTTGGTTTTATTTCCGCAGAATTCTTTGGGTTGTCGTCGCTGTGTTCTATAGCTGGCCGATCTTTACGCTGTTGAGGCGGCGAAGCCACGGTGACATTGTGATAAGTATCCAACACTGGATTTGGCTTGGCGATGGATTTGCTGGCGGTTAGATTGGCAGTATTTTTGCGCACTGTTTCTATGATTGCGGCGGTATGCTTGGCGCGCAGTGGTTCTGTTCGTTGGTCGTTGATTTTGGCTGTGATATTTTTCGACCCAGTCAAGGCGACTTTTTTAGCAGCTGTCGCTGCTGTTATTCTGCCGGCTTGAATCCTTTTAGTGCTTCCACTGGAGTCTGTTAAGGTCTTGACTTTTAAGGTGCTTGCACCATTTAATTTTGACTTTAGTGCAACGCTGCTTTCGGTTTTTGGAACTGTTCTCGGTGTTACTTTGACGTCTTTTGTTTCCTTTATCGATGTTATTTTAGTGTCTTTTGTTTCCCTTTTCGATATTATTTTGGAGTCCTTAGCATCCTTTGTCGCTACTGGTTTTGTGGGCGTAGCTAAATTTGTTCCTGCTGTAGTTGAGGTGGCATTTCTTAACGATTGGGGTTTCGTTGTTAATTTTGTATTTGTTGTTGTGGGTGCTGGTATTGAGGTTGTGGACTTTTTTCCTACTATATCCGTTGATAATCTCGATTTCTGTAAATATTTTAACAACAAATTAAACAAACTCTCTAAACATTATTTTAATATTGTTCTTTAAATTAACTTACTGTGATTGTGTTTTATTAGCTGTATGCTTTAAAAAGCGTGCAATATTGTTGTTGTGTATTGATAATAGCTTTCCTTATCTTTAAGAGAACTATACACGTGTGCACTTGTGCAAATATTTCTACCATTTAGAACAACTTTCTTGAATTCCATGAAATAATTGCAGTAGAGAAAGTAGAAAATGAGAAGTGTGCATGCATAAGACATCTGATGCGATAGGAACATTAATATAACCAGTGCTAAAACATTTTTGAGCTCAGTACATTCAGTTCTCTTTTAAAACTTTAGGATTTCGTTTAAAAGTAATTTTAAAGCACTTCCCAGCAGCCAGCAATTGCAATACCTGATAAAATCTGGTATGAAATAATGCCTTTGTTGCTTTGAAAAGTAGGGAATGAAGTCATAACTGACTTTAGAATAAGCATTTCCATTCATGCTTTCTGAAAACTTCCTTAAAATTGTTCAATCGATGAACATTTTGTTTTGTTTCAATCTCTGACCTGAAGATTCTCCTGAATTTAGAAGCGAAGATGTAATGTTATCAAACGTTTATGAGTGTTTTCAATTTGCCCAAATATCCCCCAAATGTATATTTTTAATTTTACTTCGTTTTCGCACTTGAAGTGACGGTTGAGATTAGAAGTGAAGTTGTAATGACACCAATTTAATTTGGGAAATTTTTAAAATAAAACTCTCAAAAAAAAAAAAAAAAAATAAAAACAATACGAAGTAGTCGGCGCGTTCTTTTTATTTAAGTTTGTTGTATAAATGAAATATCTTTTCTAGAATCTGTTCGCACCCAGGAAGAATTCACAAAGGGCGAATATATCAAACAAATTAGAAATCAGTCAAGAATCGCATTCATAAGGCCAAATATGAGTGGAAAAATAAATATTCAATGAGCAAAAATAAATCTGTTTACTTTTTTTTTTGTTTAAATTTCAAACATAAAGATCATAAATTTACTTTATTTATTTTAGCTCCAGAAAAAACTCCTAAGTGTTCCTTAGTTTTTTAAATTTCGTTTTTGTATACTTTATATACTTATCGTCAAAAAAAACTTTATCGTCACTCGTCCATTTTATATGTTTTGATAATTGATGAACTGAAGAAGAAAAGCACCTTAGAAACGTTGGGAAGAATTATTTTTCTTTTATTTTTTCATAAAAAAACAAATTGACTCATAGTAAATCATATTTTACCTGATTTGTCGTTTAAATTTTCAGGCCTGAACTCCACTAACTGATAAAAGTCCTGATTTGTTAAAAGATTCACTCAGGTCTGAATTTTCGAAGGAATATTCTTGGGGATATTCTTGGGGATATTCAGGCCTGAGTTTACGCTATAGGACAGCAGGTGTTACGTAAGAGGTGTCTTGAATGCTCAGGCCTTACCATTACCCCTCAGGCCTTAAAGAATGCATTGATTCAGGAGTATTTTAACCGCTGGGTTGCATTTTCTAAAAATATTTTTTATACACAAAGAATTCTTTAAATATAATATCAGAAATAGAATCTCATTTTTTGAATAAAACTAAAAAAAAACCAATTGGTCATTTCAGCCCTTAAAAGGACTTTGGCAGAGCTTCTTATGATCAATTGTGTTGTGCGTGTTGTGAAATGTTTAAACACATATTCATCGAAAACTGGAGAAGCTTTACTTGGCAGTTTTTACTCTCTGAGGTTTGTCATTGTCTGCAGTGAGGTGACGGCAGAACAGAAAAATTTATTCAATTGAAAGTACATTCTGTGTCAGATGGGCTTCGAAACTGAGTTCTATCGCATACCAGCGCATACCAAAAAACTATTTTTTTAATTTATCTCCACAAATAATAGCCGTGGCATATTCTAAATGTCAATTTTACCAATTCTTTTTTTCAAATGCGTTTTTCTCGAAACTACTTTTTCGACTTTGTGTACACTCTAGCACACAGAGTTTTTGAGCAATCCTTACCAAATTTGAACTTCATTCATAAACAATATCTTCATTTGAACTTTTTTTTTTATTGCAAAGAAATGAAGAAAAAACCCGTCAAAAATCGTATTTAATTTCCACATTCTAAAAAAAAAAATGGAAATTTCTTATTTTTATGTAATAAATGTAGTTCAAATAGAAGATACACTTATAAAAAAAGGAAATTTTTTAAAAAACATTGATTTCAGATAAAAATTGTGACCTCCACGATGTACACAAATTATCGATCCGGGTGGCGACTTGGATTTTTTTAGAAAAATTTTTCATAATGTCAGTAAATGTTCTTCTTTATATCTGTAAAATAATCTCAAAATGTCAATATAATATACTTATTCTTATTATATGTGAAAAATTCGTTAAAATTACTCTAAATTTACCGTCCTACATCATTTCCCCTTAAAACATTTCACAACACGATATATCATAATGCGGCCCATACACACTGCAACCAAAGTAAAACTGGAAGTGTAACCTGGAAGTTTTGACGTTTATCAGAATGAAGTCGCAGCGTGTGTGTCGAAGTTATGCAACTCATTGACGGTTGCAACTCAGGTTACGCCAATATTAAAATCATTTAATATTTTGGTCGCAGGCAAGGCTGGTTACTGCAACTATCGCAGCGTGTGTGGCAAAATTTGCGAAAATATCGCTTTCAGGTTACATTTCCAGCTTTGTTTTCGTCGCAGCGTGTATGGGCCGCATAAGAACTTGGTCAAAGTCCTTTCAAAGGCTGAAATGACCATTTCGTTGTTTCATCGTTGTTTGTTGGTCAAATAAGTCAGAAATTTTATTTGAATCTTTTAATACTACTTTTCTTATTGAAACGAAGCTTTCATGTAGCGACCCATATGCAGAATATTTATAAGATTAGATCTTAGCAATCGTTTGGCCGGTTTAAAAATGTGTTTAACTGAATAGTCCTTCGAGATCGTTTGTATCGAAATCTCGAACGCAACATCGTGTTGCCAATTAGTATATACTAAATATATGATATAAAATCATTGATAAAACTTTAAATGCGTTTTTCTCAGAACTTTTTTAAAATAGGTTGTCAAGATTTTTAGAAAACTACTGGTATTTAAGCGATCTTGTCCGAGTTTTGCATTTTTGTTTGATATACTAAAAACTTCAGATTGAACGAAGGATTTTTTTGTTTCGCCAATTATAACTTTGTATACATGAGCGTAGGGGGGGGGGGGTCGGAATCGGGAGAAGCGAGGGGAATCTGTTTAGCACTAAGCATCAGAAAAATTAAAACAATAAAAAAATATTGTTTTAAATTCATGAAGTGCTGCGATTTTGTAACAACACATTTATCCACTAAAAAATAGTCTTTAAAAGATATAGATTTTCTGCCCTGGCTGCCATCCTCGCTACGTCCATGTTTTACATAATACTTACTCTGAACTTTCGCAAAATCAGAGTTTTGACTAGCAACTTCCACCAAAAATTCGATATTAATTTTTTTATTTTTACAATTTGGTCGTTCAGACACCAGATTACGTCATATACTACATAATTTGGTTTTTTATTTCAGATAAAACGGTCGTGAGTTATCTTGACAATACTACAACACCTTTTTTGAAAGCACCTCTGAGATCACGCCACTACTGACTTACTTTTCCATATTTTTTAACCCTGGATGGTTATACTTCGTCGAATCGACGAAGCAATAGTATTTTATTTTTTGTATTGTTGTTGTTTCTAATCGTCGCACGTTTCCGTTTTTTCTTAAAATGTTGGTTGTTGTTAAGCAGTTTATTAAAATGCATCGTTGTCGCAAAAAAAAAAATATCTATAAATAGGAGATTTGCTGGTTTGTTTGAAAGTATGAAAAATTAGTACGTATATAACCATCCAGGGTTAAATAAATTTTAACAAAATCTTTTCGAAATGTAACTGTTATATGTATTCATGCTATAAATAATTATATGAACCCATTTCGTACTCTTAAAAATATTTAAAAAAATGTCTTTTTTCATTGGCTCTGACAACCACTCGCCCTTAAAAAAATCGAATGCACCTCATTTCCTGTCTACATATGAATATATTGAATTTTGGTTGGCTCTAATCTGATAAACTGGAGTGCATATATATTAGGGTGTCCCAAAAAATGCAAAGTTGTTATTTTTTTATGTGGTACCCCTTAATTTTTTGATGATGTTAAAAAACCGGAACTCACAGAAAACGTATGTTGGCAACCCTGGAATTCAAAAATTTTTCAAAATGAAAATCAGAAAATTTTTTCTTGAATTGATAGAGTTACTTCGAGTGAGAAATATATTTTTTGTACTATTTTTTCGTGATGCTAGAAATGCTAGAAAAGGGCACAAAGTATTTTTTAAAAAAAAAAAGTCAAGTTTCAACAAGTATAACTTTTTTCCTCAAATTTTGGTTTTTTCAATTTCTTTTCAAAAAAATATCTCAAGACTATGTTTAAATCATCCGTGTTGTTTTTTTTTCAAACTTTGCATTTTTGGATTTTTGGGAAGTTTTTTGGTAAAAGTACTATAACTCGAAATTTTCAAAAAGGTACACTTCTAGCAAAAAAATTGATTGAATTGAATTGAAATTTACACAATTTTTTGTATTTCTATTTGGTGTAGTTTAAGAAAATATTTCCACAAGATTTCATTGAAATTTTTTCAAATTTGGATTTTTTAGATTTGTGTTAATACAATAAGAACAAAAATGAGTTTTTTTCGAAAAGTAAGAAATCACAACTCTACAGGTTTTAGTTCAATTTTCATGTTTAATAGCTTATTTAAAAAAAAAAATTAATAAGAAAACGAACTCCGAACTAGCTTTTTCAAAATTTACACTTACACAAAAGTGATTTTGGGTTTTGGAAAAAATTAGCTCTTTTTTCCCATATAACCAAGTACTGAAATATACCGATGCAAGTCGGCACGGGTTCCCGTGGTCCTAGGTACTCCAAATTGGGAGGTGCCACATAAAAAAAAATAACAACTTCGACTTTTTTGGGACACCCTAATATATATAGACTGCAATTTAGAGAAAATCGTGTGCAAACGAATACTTAAGATATAAACGCGTGAACAACAGCTGATATAAAACATGTAGGTACAATTTTAAATCAACTTGTTTTCATTTGTTTTGTAATAGTAGACAATTCTGCGGTCACGGATATAGTTTAAACTTGTGGTTAAAATGAATTGGAAATTTATGCTTCTCGTTTTCAATATTTTTGAACTTTTTTTTTAAATTTTATAACTGTAAAAGTTAGCAAAAAAACGGCTGACTTTATTGAGTTTTAATGAATTTCTTTGAACTTTTTTAAGTCTTGCTTTTGTAATCTTTGTGCATTTAAAATTTTTGTAATAATTTTTGTGATTTTGTATTGATTTTTTTATTATTATTAAGATGAAATTTGCTTCACTGTTGGCTGCTATAAATGGTTAATTAATAAAGAAAATGAAATTGTTGTAAAATAGAATACAATTAATTAAGTTGAGATATAAATAATAAGCAAACATACACGAAACGATCACTTCGAAATACAGACTGGAAGCAAATTTATTACATAAACTCTTTTTTGCTTGTGTGCAATGTCAATGACAGCAACATGTTGCTGTTGCTCTCAGTTCAAAGTCGATTTCGCAGTTATATTTTGTGAACGCTGTCTTTGTGACATTGCATTCGTTGGATTGATCCTAAGAATGTTTATTTTACAGTTCGTTGTGCCGATTAGCAAACTTTGTTGGCTTTGTTGCTATAACCAAACATTGACCTACTTATATAAATAATAAAAAAGCGTTGTGAAAAAACTACCTACATAAGTGTGCAACTGAAGTGAAAATTATGTGTAAATATAACTAACAGAATCTTTGCGATAAAAGATACAATCAGCTGACGCGTGTTTGTGCTTTGTTTGTTTGACTCAAAATCGCAGATAGTGAATTTCGGAAGATTAATCCTAATTTTTTTCCATTTTTTATTTAATTGAGTTTAATTAAGCGTTCTAAGCGATACATTTTGTGCTCGCCAAGTATCTGATAGTGCGTATGTGTGTGATACGGTGCAAACTATTAGATTTTTGCGTGTATTGCTTTTAAGTGTCGTTTTTATTTTTGGGAAAAAAGTTTTTCGCAACACTCACTGTCTTCAGCTGCGTTGTTTTTAAAGTTTTCGACATTTTTATGATTTGATGTGCAATTTTAATGCAGTGACTCTTGATTAATTAACTCGTCTTGTGAAATATTAAAAATATACGCTTCTAACAGTTCGTTAAATCAATGAACGTTATTCCGTTTCTATCGTTTTGCTCACGTTTATTTTTATTGTGATTCTTTGTTGTGTCTGGAGTTATTTTTACCTGACAACCGCTGTTTGCAGAGGGAAAACAAAGAAAAAGAAAACCAAGGAACTCAAAACGTGGAGGTGATAACAGCTGTTTGTGTTAGTGGTGAGTTTTTTGTTATCAACGAATTTGAAGTGTATTGGCTTTGTTTAATATTAATAATGGTGTGTTGAATATCTTTAGTCACCATAGCTAATAGTTCTCTTAGCTACCAGTAGATGGCATCTTGGTGTGGATTGATAACGTTTGATTCCATAAACAATTCAATTCGCAGTTGATTTTGTGTTATAAAGTTCTTTACAAAAAGTTTTATTGGGTTTGTGTAGTCTTGAAAATTTAAGAATGGTTAAGTCTGAATTAATTTTTCACAGTGATAAATAAAGTGCTCCAAATACTATCCTCGAAAAAAATTAAATATATATATTTTGTGGGTGCTCAATAGGCGTTAAAACAGTAGGGATAATATACTAAATATAAGGTTTCGTTTTTACTATCGCTATCTTGAAAATTCACTGAATTTTATTGTATTTTTCATAAGTTTTTAAAATTTTCAAACATCGAAGATTTTTCAAACCATCATTGCGTAGTTTCAATAAAACTTTAAACGAAATACTTCCATTAATATACGAAAGCAAACAAACGAAAGCAAATCTTAAGAAAATCAAATGTTTTTAATGCTTGCAATGTTTCTTTTTTAAATAATTTATTTTTTAATTTAAAATTATAAAATCTTAAGATCAACATGTATACGAACGAAAAAAAAAACGAAAATGGCCATTTCAGCCCTTGAAAGGACTTTGACCGAGCTTCTTATGATCAATTGTGTTGTGTGTGATGTGAAATGCTTGCACACAAATAATCGAGAACTAGACCTACCATGTTTTACGCCGACTCCGAACGGCTTATGTTCTCAAGAAGCTTTTCATGGCAGTTTTTAATCTCTGAGGTTTGCCATTGTCTGCAGAGAGGTGACGGCCGAACAGAAAAATTAATTCAATTGAAAAAACTTTCTGTGTCGGATGGAGGATTCGAACCTGGGTTCTCTGGCGTAAGAGTCACACACTCTACCCACTACGCCACGGCCACCACCAACAAAATCAACATATATATTTTTCTTAAATTGAAAAACTGTTAACTTTAAAACAAACTTTCTTATTTAAGTATAAAATGGAACAATGATCTATTTAAGAATGAAATTATAATTCATGTTCAAAAAACTCTCAATTTTAAAAATTTTAAAATTGATTTTTGAAAATTGAAAATGGATAATTGATAAAAAAAAAATTAATATATAATTATAGTTCTGTATATTCTTACCGAACAATTCCTCTTTTAGCTTAGATCAATTATTCAATCAATTATTTAAAATATTGAATATCATACCCAAAAAAATATTTCAACTTATATTTTCCCTCTTAATAAATAAATAAAGTTTTGAAAAGCTTCTGTATATCTACACTCTCAGAAAAAAATTGTTTATTTTAACGAAGAAAAAAAAGTCTTGGTTAAAATAATATTAACATTGGGCTATTGTTGATTTCTTGTTAGAAATAACAATTGAAATTGTTAATTTTTTGAAATTTAATTTTGATGGTTACAAAAATTGTCATTCAAATTTCAAAAAATAAAAAAAAATGTTAGAAACTGTCAAACGTCAAAACTGCAACGTCAGAAATGTATATATGAAATGTATACATATGTCAAAACCAAAAAGTCAAAAAATTTAAATATAAGAAATTAAGTGTCAAAGAAATAAAAATAACTGTAAACAAAATGAGAATTTGATATTTTTCATTTTGAAATAGGAATTTTATTATACCCTTCAATGCATAAAAACAGAATATAGAACATTTAAAGTTATAGAAAACAGAATTACATATATTTATTAAGCATTTGTAGAAAAGAAGCTCGAGCTTTATACTTACTGCGACAAAACGGTTTAAAAAACAAATTTCTACACAACAAAATTTTTACACATGGCGATTCTAGACAAGGTGCCTTCTGAAAAAGGAAAAAAGCATATAGATAGTAAAAAAACGCACAGAAATAATCTCATGTCTCTGCTTTCAAACCTGTATTAATACTCCAAGATAGACGCTTTGCTCTTTTCTTTTTTAAAATTCAAAATGTTTGTAAATTTTTAGTTACTTTTGCTAATATTGCTGCAAGAATTAATACAACTACATTAATTATTTGGCGCAATTGTTTTCTTGATGCTGCAGTCAGCAGAACATAAATAAATTTTATATTGAACTGAATTTTATATTGACCTGACAATTAAATATTCGAATTCAAATATATTAACAATCAAATTGTTGAATTCAACAATAAAAAACACAGCAATAAATTTTACAATCGTACAATAAAAATTGTCGATTTTTTAAAATAAAAATTAATACACACTCGAAATGAATACAAAGTTTTAGAAATGCAATTGTTAAATTTATTAACAATCATTATTGATGAATTTCAACAATAGTTATTGGAGAGTGTATAAAGAATTTTTTTAACACAGTATTTCTTTTAAATATTTGAAACATTGAAACAAATACAAATACATACATATTTTCACTTTACAATATTTGGAAGCACAATATGGTTTTGATGAATGATAACGACGATGGATGATGTGAATTCTTATACATATCCAGATGCTTTGAACAGAATTGAAGATTTAACTTATTAGAAACCAGCGAGAACTTAAAAATTCTTCAAGTGTTTTTTTATATGGAGTGTAGTGATAAATATGTCAGGCATTCTTTTCACGTTATACCCTATAGGAACAAACTAACTTGTTTTTAAAAACAACTAATTAAAAAACTAATTTAAAATAAACTAGTATATGAACTACTTTGAATTATATTAAGGCATCCACTTCAAATCCAAGTAGTTTTTATTGCATCATATATGAAGTAATTTAAATTCTACTTAAAAACAAGTGGTTGATAAACTACTTTGAATTATATTAAGGCGATAACTACTCTGATTTTGAGATTTTTTAATTGCAAATTTTTATTAGATTACAAGTTTATTTATATTTAACCATGTTATTTCATCAAATATTATTAACTTTAGGCCGTTAGTAATAGTTTTCAATTGGTTATTTTAAAGTAATTAAAAAAATAGTTTTAATAAAGCTAGTTTAACAAGTAGTTGGAAATATATGCAAACGAAAGTCAATTGACTTATTTAGCGGACATCACCATACAAAATATGTTAGTTCGTTCTATGGAAAAAAGTCAGAATTTCAACTAGTTGTGGTTGACAAAAAACTACTTTATCAACTACTTTTAAATTAGGTGGTTTTCCTACAGGGTAGGCAAAGAAACAAACGTTACATACACTCCAACAAAAAATGGTGAGAGTTAACTACTATAATTGCTGGCAACAGGTTTCCCACAAATATTGTAAAAAAATCTCACAACAAAAATAATTACAGGAGAGTATTTAACACTTCTAATGTTAAATATTACAATTTTTTGTTAATTTATTAATATTCAATAATATTTTTTTAAATGAAATATAATTTTGGAAAAGAATCACAAGACTTTTGATGCTATTGCATGTGATGCTCAAAATTAACTGAATAATGTTATGTATCTGTTAAGAAACACTCTCAACAGCAACACTGGGAGAACAATCTGGGCAAAATCAGCTGAAATAGCGTTAAATAGCGCTACAGAAGCCTTCCATTGACTCTCTGTGTGTAAAAACGTTAAATTACCGGAAAAAAATTAGAGCATTTAAAACAAGGCCTTTAATTTCGATGAAAATCTCGCTGATTAGCTATTCTATCAAAATCGCTAACATATGAATTAAATTTTTATTCCATTTATTACAGTGATTCTTCAATCAAGTTTTACAGTATACATATATATTGCGATATGCTACATTAAATCTTACTATTATTTCTGATTTTTCAAATCACTTCTTATTTTGTGAAATTAATTTAAAAATAATCAAATGGAATTCTTATCAAGTGCTTAATATATATGTGATAACAAATTGAAACAATATTAAAATTGATTTATTTTTATTTTCAATCCCAAAGAATTTCAATATATACGTGGAAATGTTTCCTGATCCTTAATATTTTGAAAATAAGAAAAAGTTTATGAAAGAATTTAATACAATGAGTATCATGCATAAAATTGAATAGATCTCGGTGATCGATCTGGCAAGATCAAACTCAAGTAGTGAGTCACAAGAACTTTCTCAGTCTCGGACTCAAAATTGTATGCATAAGAAAATACATCAAACTTATGACAAATTATGACCAACTATGAATGGTTTTCGATTTAATGCTGTAAGTGAAATGGACGTAGCCCGCAGTGTAAAGAAAATAAAATCGAATGCATCTGGGGAGGATGGAGTCTGCATTAGATTTGTTAAGCTCATTTTTCCGCATGTTCTCAGTCCGATTGTCCACATAGTAAACCACTGCTTCACCACCTAGTGCTATCCCCAGATTTGGAAAGTGGCTACCATTATTCCTATAGCAAAAAAACCCAAAGCCTGCAACCCATGTGACTTCCGTCCAATAAGCATATTGTCCTCGGTGTCTAAAATATGTGAGTCCCTCATGGCGGAGCAGATATCTCATCATTTAAGTCTTTTTAACCTAATGTTTCATCTCCAGTCTGGTTTCCGGCCAGGGCACAGTTGCTCTACTGCTGTGGTCAAAATTCTAGATGGCGTAAGAGTACCTTTTGATAATGGCGATTTGACATTACTCTGCTTGTTGGACTTTTCAAAAGCATTCGACACGGTCAGTCACTCACTTCTTTGCAAAAAACTGTCTCTAAATTTCCGATTCTCTAAATCTGCCGTCCGTTTCCTAAGAAACTATTTTGAGGGTAGATCCCAAAGAGTTCGTGTGGGGCATAATTTTTCTCTATAATTCCTACATTTAATAAACTCAACTCCAGGAGATTGTTTTTCGTCGCTGCTATTATGTCATGGAATTCATTACCTAATAGTATAAAAAGCGTCTCTAATAAAAGTAACTTTAAGCATTTAATCTTCAAACATTTTTCATAGCTATTTTCTTCTTACTCTTTCTATTTCCTCTCTCTCCCTTTATCACACTCTCTCTCTCTAATCTATATTATATTTTTTAGGGAAATATATTTCATTGTCTAAATTTAAGTAATTTTAAGTACCATTTTTAATATCTATAATTTTTAATTGCATTTTGCATGTTGTTATTTAAATCGATTGTAAATTCGGCATGCAAAAGAATTCTTCTTATATGCCAACAACTTTTTTTGTTAAAAATAAATAAAAAATAAATTGTTAAACTTCCAAGTAATGCAATGAGAAATGACCAAAAATAAGAAAATAATCGGTGAAATAGTTTTAGAGATATCAGGGCATGGTTCTTTAAACGAATTTTAGGATTTTTTCATTCAAATATAACATAACAAAAACTTACTCAAGATCAATAAGAATATTATTTACTTCAAAATTGTTATTAAATCAAAACACAAATTCATGAGTTTTGCTGGGATAGCAATTTGTGGTTCAACCCCTTTTAAAAAGAATCGATATGAGTGTATAAATATTTTCGGGGACTAACGTGTTGTATGGGACTATTTTCTCAATAGTATTCGGCGATCTTTACTACTTTAAAAATTGTGAGTTCACTGAATAGGTGACTCAACATATTACGAGAAAGTTCTCAGACAAGCGAGCTTCATTTCAATATTATGCATATCGTTTTGAGAACTTTCTCACAAAGAGCGTTTTAAGAAGTTGCTCAGGCCTTGAGATCCATCTCAATGACGAGATCTTACTAACGGGTATAAGGTTTTTTTTACCTTATGACAACGAGTAATTGCTCAAAAAATCGAGTAAAAAATAGGTTCTGACTTTTATGCATGAGACCCAATACTTACACTCAATAGTTTTCATCTACAAATAGATTTCTGGTTTCAAATTTACTAAAAATAAAATTTTTGTATTGAAAGATCTGCCAATTAAAAATTTATAATTTTGAATGAAAATGGCTTAAAAATGCAAAAAATCAACACCATCTATACAACTAATTACTTGTACCCTGCCTACGTTGCTACGCCTCTCATTGAATAAAATATATATTTTTTATCTATATAGGGGAGAGTGCCCTCCTACTGGCACTGCCCAGCTGCTGGCACCTATCAGTTCTGACTTCCGTGGCGATCACAGCGACTTTGTGTTTAGTGTCAAAGTATCATCTGAAAAAGCGTTCACTTTTCATAAATCATTGAGTTGTATGTACGTGTTGTTGTAGTCGCACGGTCGTCGAAAAGTAAAAAATACGAAAAAATTTAAGCTGATCTAATATCGGTTATCTTTGTTAAGTGAATCCAAGTATTTTGCATCAATATAAAAAGGTAAAAAAATGAGAGGAATTCTAAGTTCGTTCTTTATTCATCAAAATTCCACGAGCCATCGAACATTATAGTGAAATGGAAGAAAAATATTTCGTATCATGCTAAAATAGCCTGATGGTACCCTTGACGGAACATCGTGAAAACTTACGATTGCCATTGTTTGATAGCGAATGGTGTTTTAAATGATTTCAAATTGTTTTTTGTCGTTTAATTGTGATTTTTGTCCACTTACTTAGATTCGTTTTTCAGCGAAACATAATTTTCACCAATTTTCAATTAATTTATTTTTAATTATTTCCATATAATTTGCTAATAAAACCTTTCAAATAATTTTTTTCAGTTCAAATGGTCAGTATAAGCTTCTGAAAGAATAAATAAGACATACAAAATTTATAAACTTCATTTTTAATATTTTACAGCGAAGTGTAAATGGGTGCCAGTACCTGGGCATCTTTTTTGGAGGGTAGATTTTCGAGACTTTTGCAAAATCGCCTGCTACGAAATGCTGCGCAGAGTTTTCAGCAATTGATGGACACAATTTTGCGAGGATGTGATTTCGTATTTTGCTACCTTGATGATGTACTAATTGCTTCCAAAAATGTCGATTAACATCTACACCACCTTCGATTTGTATTTCAACGTTTCAAAGACCACGGCATAATTTTAAATCAAGCTAAATGTATTTTAGGGCAAGGTGAGGTAAATTTCCTCGGTTTTAAAATTAGCAATGATGGATTGTTACCGATGGACGAAAAAATTGAAAAAATTAAAAACTTTCCGAAACCTGTTACAATTCAAGACTTGCGACAAATTTTTAGCAATGACTAACTTTTATCGCAGGTTTGTTCCCATTGCCGCACAGACTCAAGTTGTTTTAAATGCCTACCTTAAAGGTGCTACTAAAAAAGATAAACGTGCAGTTATTTGGTCGACAGAAGCGGAAGAAGCGTTCGAAAAAAGTAAATTGCAATTGGCTAACGCAACGTTGCTAGCTCATCCTGTAGCAGCTGCAACGTTTGCGTTAAAAGTAGAGGCTTCCAGTTTTGCTATAGGAGGAGTTGTGGAGCAGCGAATCAACAATTCTTGGCAACCTTTAGCGTTTTTTCAAAGAAACTAAGTCCTGCCGAAACGAAGTACAGTGCATATGATCGAGAGTTACTGGCGGCGTATCAATCGATACGACATTTTCGCTATATGTTGGAAGGTCGCCAATTCACACTGTTCTCGGATCACAAGCCCCTCTTTTTTGCATTTAACCAAAAACCAGAAAAAGCCAGCCCTCACCAATGGAGGCATCTGGACTACATTGGGTAGTTTACAACTGACAGTCACCACATTTCTGGCCATGATAATGTAGTTGCTGATTCACTTTCCAGAATTAATGCTATTGATACAATAGATTATCATCAACTTGCTTTGGCGCAGAAAAATGACAAAGACTTACAACAAATGCTTTCATCAAAAAGTGCAGATCTCAATTTGAAACAAATCCAACTGCCGAACAGTTTAAACCTGGTTTATTGTGAGATCTCACAGGCACAAACAAGATCTTTTGTTCCATTGGGATTTCGCAAGTCTATTTTTAACGCACTATATGATCTGTCGCATCCTAGTTTAAAAGCCATTCGAAAGCTGATATCAAAACGTTTTGTTTGGCCTTTCATGAATCGCGACATCAACAAATGGTCCAAGAACTGTCAACGATATCAGTCTTCAAAAATACAAAGTCTACTTATGGTACTTTTTCAAAACCATCACGCAGATTCGAGGATATACACATTGACATCGTTGGACCATTGCCTCAGTCTGAAGGATGTCGATACATTCTCACAATCGTCGATCGTTTCACTCGTTGGCCAGAAGCGAATCCCTTAGAAGACATTACTGCTTCAACTGTTTGCGACAAATTCCTTTCCGTTTGGGTTTCAAGGTTAGGATGTCCTGATAGTATTCATACTGATCGTGGAACACAGTTTACTTCATAACATTTTCACGATTTGGCCAAATGCCTGGGAGCACAAGCCAAACATACTACTTCGTATCACCCTCAAGCGAATGGAATGGTTGAGCGATTCCATCGCACGCTCAAAGCAGCAATATCCTGTCACAGAATCCATCATTGGACTAAAGTTCTTCCTTAGTCTTACTTGGAATTCGAACTACGCTCAAAGAAGATATTGGTGCGTCTTCTGCTGAAATGGTTTATGCAGAATCATTGTTCTTACCAGGTGATTTCGTGAGGCCAAATTTATTCACACAAACTACATTTGATGTTTTAAGCAAACTTCGACAAATCATCGCTAATTTAAGACCGGTGGATGCGTCAAATCATGCAAATCAATCACCGTTCATCTCAAAGGACTTAGGTACATGTTCACACGTTTGGGTAAGATGTGATATGGCATCTAAGCGTCTTCATCCAAAATATTCTGGTCCGTATTTGGTTTCATAAAAAGAACAAAAATATTTTAAGTTACAAATTGGAGCAAAGCAAGACAAGATCTCTATTGATAGTTTAAAACCGGCGTTTTTAGAAATTTTGATTTTCAACCGCCGATTTTAGATAATATGGATTTTCAATCGGCGAGTTCACATCAATCAATAAAAGATGGCCCATCTAGTAAGCCTATCGTGCGTTTCGCACTGCAAGGGGGCTAATGTGGCGATCTTCATTGTTAATTTTTGAAATACTTTGCATAATTTTTTATCAACATTTTAATTTTCTAAAAAAAAAAACTTGTTTGCATTGAATTTTGAAGCATTATGCTCAAAATACATGTGCATCTATTCTGCATGCATCGTTTTAAGTATCTGCACGCAGCGCTGCGGGTAAAATAGATGTGCAGTTTTTTCTTGACAGTAGGCTGCATATTTTTTGACGAAGGAAACATCTCATTTGTTAATTTATTTATATAAACAAGAAAAAACAAGCTAAAGAAACTTATTTTTTAATGGCTGCCCAAAAGAAATATATTAAGTTATTGAAATTTTGCCATTTGCAATGTAAAAAACAAAAGAAATTAGTTTCTCTTCCATGTTCGTCTCTTTTGAATTAATTTTGCTTATATTGATTTTTTGTCATCTGCCATAATTGTTTCGTTGAGTTTTGATTTTGTGTTGTGGCAGCACTGACTATGCGCAGCAATTTTTATTTTGTTGACTACTTGCAGCGCTGCGGTGTAGTGCAGATGTTTCATGTGTTCATCGCCATATGAACGAATGAGTTTAAATTTCGCTGCGGCAGAATAGCTGTACATGTGTTTTAAGCATTAATATTTTTTCACTTTTCTAAATTGTTTTCTTTTCCTGTAATTTAAATCAATTTTAAATAAAACTAAATAGTTCTTGTTTCATTTCGTTTGAACTTTACATAGTATAGTATAAGACAAAACAAAGTCGTGCAATATGTTTGTAATTCTATAACTACTTTTTTTTTGTGTTCTCGGCTATCCGAAAAAAATCCGCAAAATTCAGCCGGAAAAGTGTGGAAATCGTGAAAAACCAACATTAAATTCCTTCAGAGGCCCATATAATATATAAAGCTGAATGGTGTTCAAGACACAGCAAAAAAATATCCTCAAAACACTTGCCATACCCGAAAAACTCTATATGCAAGTTTGCATGCTAGTCGGATGTGTGGCTTAGTAGATTCCGGGGTTTTTTTAAAGATGTGTACCTCCTCTGTACGCCCTATGTTAATCAAAATAGATAAAGCAGAAATACTCATCGAACTAAAAAACCCCTATAAAAAAGATTATGCTATTGAGGGCCTTAGGAGTCTATTGCGTATTTATAGAAATTATTTTTTATGCATATACGAGAGCATTTTGTGACGTCAGCGACTTTTTGAATTTTCCGCGTATCTGTCGAATTTTAAGCCAGCTGCGTCATTTAGCTTGTGTTTGACATCCAATGAAAGCAGACAACCTTGTGAGTTTCGACATAAATGGAAAAAAGTAAATTTTGTATGCTCATCAGGCATTGTTTTTGCATAAAAAACCTTCACGGAAACCAAGAAAAGGCTTGATAAATACTACGGGGACTCTGCACAATCAATTTCAACGTTCAGGTTGCTCAAAAGAGGTAATAACGACAGAAATCGTCGATAAAATTCATGGAATATTGGATGATCGGTGAATGAAAGTGCATTAGATGGCTTAAGCTGTAGGCACCTCAACTGAGTGGGCACATAATATTTGAACATGAAAAGCCATTCGCGCGATGGGTGCCTCCGATTGCTCATACTCGACCTCACGCGCTGCTGTGTGACCACCTCTAAGAGTCTTTGGCGATGTTCAACCATAATCCGAAGAGTTTTTGAATCGTTTCTTAACCTTGGGCGAAACATGGATACATCACAACACACCAGAGCCCAAGGAATAGTCAAAGCAGTGGCCTTCAGTGTGTGAACGTGCACCAAGGTGGGTATCATGACATAGAGTATAGAGTATAGAGTATAGAGTATAGAGTATAGAGTATAGAGTATAGAGTATAGAGTATAGAGTATAGAGTATAGAGTATAGAGTATAGAGTATAGAGTATAGAGTATAGAGTATAGAGTATAGAGTATAGAGTATAGAGTATAGAGTATAGAGTATAGAGTATAGAGTATAGAGTATAGAGTATAGAGTATAGAGTATAGAGTATAGAGTATAGAGTATAGAGTATAGAGTATAGAGTATAGAGTATAGAGTATAGAGTATAGAGTATAGAGTATAGAGTATAGAGTATAGAGTATAGAGTATAGAGTATAGAGTATAGAGTATAGAGTGTAGAGTATAGAGTATAGAGTATAGAGTATAGAGTATAGAGTATAGAGTATAGAGTATAGAGTATAGAGTATAGAGTATAGAGTATAGAGCATAGAGCATAGAGTATAGAGCATAGAGCATAGAGCATAGAGTATAAAGTATCACGTATTCCGGGATTGACAAATTTTTATTCCCGAATTCCCGGGACAAAAATAAAACAACGGCAAACAGTTTCTTTTTTAATTTTATATAAAAGCACATGTTCTACACTATATGATTTTGCATATGTTTTTGCATTTTCATTCATTTTCTTTATGCACAAGTTTTTCCGGTTTTTTGGTAAAAAAAAATATGTTATTTTGTAGTGAAATAAGTTTTTTTTTATTCAAACTATTGGTCATCGGCTTCTACACATTGCGTTCGTCTTTCAGATAATTTATATGAATAGCATGAATATTTGCGGCAAACCATTGGTGGAGCCATTTTCCAACTTCCTCGAAATCGTTGAAGTGCTGCCCTGCGAGCGCAGTCTAGGGAGTGCAGAAGGATGCCCCAACCAAGCGATTTCAAGGTGTCTTTGACTAGTTTTGCTTTGTGAGACGTCGCGTTGTCGTGTAATAAAATCACTTTGCCATATCCTTTGGCCCATTCCGGTTATCTTTCGATTAATGCGTGGTTTTAAATTAATCATTTGTTAACGATTGCGTTGTGTATTAACGGTTTTCTCGGGCTTCAAGAGTTCATAATACACATTAGTGCTCCAGTGATGAAAGTCACGAAGCTTTTATAAAACTTCTAAATTTACTTCTAAGCTACTTTACAACAGTTAAGTAAACCTTTAGCGGCAATTTCTAAAAAAACTTACGCAAAGTTTCAGTTGCTGAATATTAAAATATCCTTAAATTTTCTTATCGAAGCTTCTGTGTTGATTGAATGTTAGAGGGTAAAATTTGGTAAGTGAACGGTTTTTTATACTCTTTAGATATTTCGCGTTTCACTTTTTTCGCTGGAATGAGGTTATATTTTTAATTCTAAGATGTTACTTAGAGCTAGTATAAAACCGTTACTACCCATTAAATACACTTATAGTTCGTGATAGAAAAGTTGTTATAACGTTGTTTGTTTTATTTGAATTCATAAAATAATATCACAATAATTATATTTAAGTTATTTAGGTAATTAAGTAAAAATTAATGACTGTCATTTCTCTGATAACCTAAGAACTAATATTTTAATTCGATTGCTTTATCATCAATGTTGTAAGCTATTCCAAAATGTCAAAAGTAAAACGGAAAATAGCACTAGTCCACTTAAAATGCTTCGGCCACGTGAGCTCGATGCATCTGAATCTGTGTAGTAATAACGTGCAATATATTTTCCGAATATATCTTCCATTATGCGCTTGGAAGCATCCTTCTTTAGATCTTGCAGGCCACGTAGTCCTTCGGTATTGTCGCGGAACATAACATTATTGCGCTTATCAAAGATGCCGTACATGGTAAAGGGGCGTGTCTCTGTTTTGTATTCCTTACCAAAGAGATAATCCATGTCACGTAAAGAATTGTAAATCTCGTTGCGACGTGTAATTGACGAGTTGTGTGTCATTAGATGTCCACGTGTGGTCCAATGCAAATAACAGTACTCGAATTTGGAACCACGCTCGTTGTCGCCGAACGGACACAGCACGCGGAAGGACTTCTGTTGCCTGACATTCGTAACCCAACCCGAAGTTAAATTGCCAATAGTATAACGCTTATAGACATCTGAGCTGAGGAAAGCTACCTCACCACCTCCTTCTGCTAGACAACGTAGAGCGCCTTCGTCACCACGATATTCTTCGGGACATTTTCGTGCGGCGTTTGGCTGCCACGTGCAGGAGTCGTGATGGAAAAAGGAACGCAATGAAGTGTTGCGTTGCGTAATGTTAGTAATGGTCTCCTGCACAGAAAGATGAGCAGCACCCTCAAAGGATGGCAAACAAGCTTTGGCACCATGCAGTTCCGCCATGTTATGATATTTTGAATTCTTGTGCACCACCGCAATGGTTACATAACGCTCGTGCATGTCTTGCGAGTATTCATAAAGTAAAGGTATAAGATTGTAGTCGCGTTGTGCCTTGATACGCGACTCCTGGTCGACGAGTACCACATCGGCGGTTTTAAATTTAATGTCATCCATGCAGGTTTCAAGATTTGTCGAACGAATACATTGTATGTTGGGCTGCACGCCATAGACTTGGGAGGCTTCCTGCAGCCAGGAGCATTTGATATGCTGTATAATTGATGTAGTGCAATAGACTATGGAACGTGGTGGATTGCATTCAGGAAAACTGTAGGCGCCTTGAAAAGCGGGCGCTTGATCCAGGTAGTCGTCGATAGCCACAACATTGTCGAGTGGTTGTATATTGACGTGATATGTTTCGAGTAGAGAGAGCAGAGCATTTTGCCAACTGTTTGAATTATCGTGGTTAAGCCCGGTGACAATTTTTTGTATTTGTGCAGCATGCGAACGACGTGCAGCTATGACGGGCCAGGGTTTAGCAACCCAGACGCAGGGCTGAGTGGTATTAATTGGTTGTAGATGGCCATCGGCGCAGAGAAAACTGTATTCGCTGGATTCCGCTTGTGGTGGCAAACCGGTGAGCTGCAAATTAAATGAGATAGAGAAAAATTATTAATTCAAATTTTTCTCTGTTGGAAAAAAAGATAACATAATTTTTTATCATCAGCTCACAGCTTTAAATGTTAGTGTTACGATCAGGACTTGGAAATGCTCTATTTCTCGCAGCGCTAACTCGTAAATTAACTGAGACCGAATTTTTAACAATCGATAAGATTGACAATGGGTACAGTTCTTGAAAATCCTTGTCAATAAACATCTACGTTATTATTTTTTAAGGAAAATTGTCTCTAAAATGAAATTATTCCATTTAGCTGCATTATGCAGCAATAATACAAAATTACTTATAAGACTCGAGGCAAAAACCAAGATCACGATAAAAGGCTACTGATGAGTTGGTGTAGCGGCCAACGAAACAGCTGTCTAGTCTGCTATGTGATTGATACTCTATATAGGGTATTGTTTATGTTGGTTGTTATTCCTTCAGTTGTTTTCTTCGAAAAGCAACATTGACCTTGAGCTCGATAAAATATAACCTTTAATAATTGAACAATTATTGGAGTTATATAAACACATAACTTAAAACTTATGAAAGAAGGAGTTATTGGAGTTATATAAACACATAACTTAAAACTTATGAAAGAAGGTCGTAATTAATTTACAAACAAGATCATGCGGTTTAAATTTAGAAAATCAGGATTTCATAAATTATTCCACGTGGAGGGGTTAGGGTTCAAACCCCCATAGACTTCAGAAAGTTTAAAAAAAATTGTGGAAATGGGACTTTGAAAATCTAAATTTGCTATTTTCCTTTTAAAAAATATTTGACATAATGATGTAAATTTACTTGAAGAAGTAAAAGTTATCATTTTCAAGACAAATATAAAAAAAAGTTCATTTGAACAATGAACAATTGTTTGGCCATTTGAAAGTTTTACTTTATTTATATCTAACTATAAGAACTTTGCTTTTAAAAGATCAGTTTAAGGAAACAGATTATCAGTTGAAAGTAAAGTAAAGAAAGAAAGACTCCGTTTTTTTTGTTTTTATTCTTTATTATATATATTTTTGATCAGAATCACCACCTGAGTCGATTTCCTCCGTGTGTCGATCTGTTTATTCGTCTGTCTGCCTGTCCGTCTGAGATAAAGATTGCAGCCTTAATTTTGCAGCTATAGCGATGAAATTCAAAATATAGACTTTCTTCTAAAAAATAAAGATCCACGGATGAAAACCACGCCTACCTCCAATATAAAGTGAGTTCAGTTTAACCGTAAAATCTCTTGAAAATCCACAAAAATAGCAGAAATCTCATGATATGTGCACATATGCTTTGAGTTTGAATATAAAACATAACTATGATATTTGACAAAATCGAATGCATACCACGCCTACCTCCCATATATAGTGGCTCAATTTTAAAAGTAAAATCTCTAAAAAATCCACAAAAATTAAAGAAATGTCTTGATATTTTGCATATAAGCGTGATATTTAATATGAACCCTTACTATTAAATTTTGGCAAAATCTAATGGAAATTCCCTCTACCTTCCATACGAAGTGACTTCATCAAAATAGAAAAACCTTCGTAAATATATACAACTGAATGTCATCGTGTCTGTATGTACCCAAATTTCACCCATATCGTATGTCAGAACTTTAGAAAATTTTGCATATATATTCCTTGGTATAATGGGAAGACTAACGACTTTAAGAGTGGGCGTGGCATTTAACTAGATAGAACAGTCTTAAGTTTATAAGGCTCTTATCTAATCTAGTCTAATTTGAATGGTATACCACTAAATTTTAATGGTAATGGAAATATTTTTCATTTTGGCAAACTTTTTCCAATGGCATTTTTTTTTTTATTATCATTGTATAGTAATTACATAATAATGGTAATGCAATTTTAATTTGCTTTACCACTAGGTGGATAGTGGTAATGAAAATTAAATGGTAATGAAAAATGCCCATGCACGTTAAATATAATAGCATTCTTACCCCGAAATGACTACGAACATCGTCCAGACGCGCCCAAGCTACATTTCCGCCACCGCTGGTGAGACAGTACAAAGCCCCACGTCGACCCCAATGTTTATCGCCAACATCGCAGCGATAAGAATCATAACACATCTGACACAACGAGGGATATCGATCTTTCAGTATACGATCTTGCTTGCGGTCGGGAACCCAAGGTCCTGCCTTACAACTGGGTCCAAAGTATTTCGCAGTTGCACGTATGCGATCCTCAGCTAAGGAAATATCTGCATCGCAAGACTTCGAGACTAATGTGGATTCAAAATACTAAAAATAAACATAGTGATTAAAAATATTGTCATATGAAATAATAGGTCACACTTACATTTGCCAATACTTCGGTCCATTGATTCTTTAACTCATATCCTGGATGACACAATTTGGCTCCACGCAAATCGTGCACAGTATGTATGTCAGCCTCGTTGTCTACCACAGCTATCACCTCGTATTCGAAAGGTTTGTCGTGTGAGCGCACCTCACTAGTCACTAGAATCTCCACGCTGGCCCAACGTGCAGCAATTAAATCTTCTGATGTGAGCACGCCAAAGTGTGCTGTACCCTTGTGTATGCGTCGCACACAATCCAGACGATCAACACCTATAACACACTCTATGTTGCTGGTTGCTTCGAGTATGGGACAGAATTTGGGCGTCTTCCGGTAGATGCCCCGTGATTCAACGATACAAACACGCACTGGAAATAAAAAAAAAATTTATTGCTAATGATTTGTATAATGAGTGGTATTCGAAAAACAAGATATTTTTTTACAAAAAATGTGATTGATTTAAAATAAAGTTATTTGCCCTTTATTCTTGGTGTAGAATTAACGTACAAGACCGATCTGAAATTTGGATAAATTTAAGGTTTAAAATCTTCAAAGGGTTAGTTAGTTAGTTAGTTAGTTAAGTGAGGAGGGAGCAAGTCACCTTGTTACTGCGGCCTCAAAGGCATATTGTAACAAACCTCTATAAGTTATAGTTCATCCTTAATCGTTAAGTGCGTTAGGAACCGAGCGATGTCCTTGGGTGAACTATCCGCTATTAGATGCGGTTCTAGGTACAATGCACCTAAGTAACGAATACGGGTCCTGATTAGACCGTTACAGTGACACAAGATGTTCTCTTCTGTTTCTTCATTTTCATTACATAATCTACACAGATCTTCCTGGACTATACCCATGGTTGATAAGTGTTTATTTACCTTATAATGTCTAGTTAGGAGTTCCAGTTCCACTTAGAGTCAGGAATTGTTTCGTTCTTTGGAGCGAAGTAGTTGGCATGAATGTTTTAGCCTTTCTGTTACCTTCAGTTTCCCTCCAGTAATGAAGTGCCTCTCTGCTTAGCCACATTTTAATGTTATGGCGCATAGTGCCCCATGGTATCCCGCAGAATGGCTCTGGGCCTATGAAGGACCTTGCAGCCCTTTTCCTGGCTAGTTCGTCCGCGATCTCGTTACCTAAATAGCCGCTATGACCTGGTATCCAAATGAGATGGACTCTGTTATGGGTAGATACCTTGATAAGCAGATGTAGGCAATCCCATTCGAGTTTGGACGTGATTTTAAATGCGCTAAGTGCAAGTAGAGCTGCTTTACTATCAGAGCAAATGCAAATGTTTTTGTTACTAGTGGGGCTAAGAGAGTATTCTCTTAGGCAGATCTCAATGTCGTGGACTTCAGCTTGGAAGACTGAATTACCTGTGCCCATGCTGGCATATATAGATTTTCCCTGCCTTAAGCCAAAAACTCCAGCTCCCATCCCTTCATCTGTCTTTGAGCCGTCAGTATACCAGGCTTGAAAGTCACCAGTGAACCGTGGTCTCTCTTTATCCCATGTGGTGATGTTTGGAAAGGAGACTTGGAAGTTTTCGTAGAAGTTGAATTTTGGAAGGCAGAGATCGCAGGGTAATAACCTTAGATTCTCGTCCTTGATTATTTCGTCTAACAGCGCTGAGTGAGTATTACTTGGTATAATCAAATTGTTGTCAATGATGAGCCTGACTGTGAAGAGCAGAGCTTCTTTCTTAACAAAACGATGTAATGGTGGTATACCAAGCAAAATCTCCAAAGCAGCAGTTGGAGCAGAACGCATCGCTCGTGTGATACATACACAAGCTAGTCGTTGCAATTTGCTGAGCTTGGCTTGAGCTGTTTTTTGGATCGTTTTACTCCACCATACTGGTGCGGCATATAAGACGGTCTCGTGATGGAAGTATACATCCACATGGCTTGTTTGGGACTTAGGCCCCAGTTCTTACCTATAAAGCTTCTGCTGACCCATAATGAGGCCCTTGCTTTGTGTTTACGGTGTTGTTTAGGTGTGGGTTCCATGTGAGTTTATAATCAAGCATCACACCTAAGTATTTGACTTCTTTTGAGAAGTTTATAGTTTCACCGAGAAGAGTAGGTTCAGTTAGATTTTCCCTGACTCTTTTCTTGGTGAAGACGATAATGTTATGCACTATTTAGCTACTATGTTGAGTGCTATCTGGAGGAGATACGATAAGGTATCTTCGTATTTTTCTATGATAAGGATCACGATGTCATCAGCGTAACCCTGCACATCGAAGCCATTTGAGCTAAGAAGCTCTTAGAGTTCATCAACCACAATGGACCACAGTACTGGAGAGAGAACTCCTCCTTGTGGACAACCTTTTGCGGCAAGTACTCTTAGTTCTACCGTGCCCAAAGTTGATTTCATGTTTCCGACTTTCAGCACGTTATGCACCCAAGCACTTGTTGTTCCATCAACACCTTTGCGCTGAATGCATTCGCTTATATGAGCGTATTCGGTGTTATCAAAAGCACCTTCAATATCTATGGTTGATATGCATATTGTTGCGAGTGCAGCGGATGGTCTCTAAGACAACCCTCTCTTATATGCCGATCAACAATTTTCTCCATAGTTTTTAGAAGAAAGGAGGTGAGGCTTATTGGTCTATACGGTTTTGGTTGATCCGAAAGTCTACTGCCCATTTTAGGTATAAATCTCACAATAACCTCTCTCCAGGCTTTGGGTATAGTACCCCATGCGAAGCTCGTCCTAAAAATAGCTATTAGGAAAGGCATTAGTAGCACTAGGCTATTTTACAAGAGTGCGGGAAAGATGCCGTCTGCTCCAGCTGCCTTGTATGGTTGGAATGTGCTGAGAGCCCATTTTATCCTGACCTCGTTGAAGATTGATCTGGATAATCTCCAATCTATTATGTTTGGTCTTCTATGCCCTGTCTGTAATAGGTTTGTTTGTAGTTCCAGTCAATGTAGTAGAACCCGGGAAGTGGGTATCGGCAAGGTGCTTTAGAGTCTCGAGGCGATCATTGGTAAATGTGCCATTCGTTCTCCTTAGCAGGCCGATGTCATTAGTGTGAGTTTTAGATAGAACTCTGTGGATTTTTGCACTACAGGTCGTGTCTTTAAGACTTTCACAGAAGGACTTCCATGAGTTCCTCTTTGCACTTCTAATCTCTTTGTTATAGTTGGTGAGGGCTTCTCTATAGCTGTCCCAATCACCAGTTGATTTGGCTCTATCAAATAGTTTCCTAGTTACGGTCCTAAGTTTGGCCAATTTCTTGTTCCACCAAGGATTAACCCTTCATCAAAGGGTTAATAAAAATATCTACATTATTCTATTTTTGCGCTCTATGTTTAATAAAGGTTCAACATTGTGTGACTTGAGAATTTTTAATTTCTATTAAAAAATGAAACGATTATAATATTTAACATATAGCTTAAATTTTCCAAGAAGAGAGGGAAAACCCTAACGAGAGGTTTCACTAAAATTAAATGCTTTATTTCAGTAAATACTAATGTAGTTTAATAAAATGCGGTTAGCAGCAATATGTGATCTGTTGTTATTCTCTTGCAGATGAGATTGACAAACCAAATTGAGTAGAACTTAAGTAAAGGAGAAAAAAAAAACTATGGAGCCCAAAGTTTGACACAGCGCGAAATCGCTCGTGGAGAGTACTAGAATAAGTCAAAGAATATTTTAAACGAAAAAGTTTATCGAGCACTCTTTCCATCGACCCTGTTTAATACTTAGTATATCTCTTCAGAAACTTTAAGTCGATTGTTCTTAAAGCTGATATTTTAAAACTAGTCGATTTTTCTTAAAACTTCTTGTTAAAATAAAATTATTTACAATATTTTGAATGTATGGCACATTTACCACTCGGTAAAATGAATATTAATTTTAAGTTGAATACATTTTTTAAATTTTGTTTGCTTTATTTGAATTTTAAAGTAAAATTTCACGGAAAATATAATATATTTTCAAAACTAAATTTTGTACAGTTTGTCACCAAAGATCAGAATCAACATCGCATTTTTAATTTTTTTAATTCAATCCTTACACTCTTCAAATATTTCTAAGCCAAACGTTAATTTTTAATGGCTTCATCGTAGTCTAATTATTTTATTATATTATTTATTATATAAATAAGGATAAGTATGTATCTTTTCAAATTATTTCCGTAGCTTAGGCGTAGCTTTAAAGGCTATGGAAGAAAATACTTATAATACTTATATGACGACAGCAAAAAATCTCATATTCTCTCTCGGTTTTCCAATCGTAATATGTATTGTATAGTTATTGTGCAGTTGATTAATGAGTAAAATGTTTACATAGCTTTTCCATTATACGCATAACGTTGATCAGAAATTGTGAACTTGTACTTTCAAATGGCGATAAGAATTCAAAACAATCTTGTAAAGATAGGTCAGGAATAGGGTTGCCAAAAGCCTAGGACAAAATAAGAGAAACTCTTGCCAACAAAAAAAGAGAATAAAAAGCGACATTTTTTTAAATTCAAACAACATTTTGTGCAAAATGAAAACACAAAATAATTTTTTTTTTTATATGGCGTATATAATTTTTTTCATGTCTTAAAAACATTTGTTAAAGAAGTAAAACCGTAAAATTAATATTTCTTTTTAATATTAAATATAATAAACGTTATAATAAATATTATAAGTTTTCATCACAAAGTAAATAAAAACTGTAATAAACTAATTATTTAAAAAAATTAAACAAGCTGATATTTTGAATGTTTTATAAAGTTTTTATTAAATTTTTTTAAATTAAAATAGCAAACAATATCAAATTGAGATTGAGTTATCAATGTTCCTCAAAATCATACTGAAAGCTTTTTTGATCTTGATAATAGACCCTAAGCTACTCTATAAAAATGTTGACAAGTGGGAAAGATTTTTATTCATTTCATATAAGAGTCAAAAAGAATTTCCGTATACTTTTATCACTGCATAACTTGAACGATATATCAACACAAAAGGTTCTTGCTGACAGGCTCCATTATACAGAGTGTTGCAATAAATCTGACATACATACATTACATTTTCTAATTACATTAACAATATCCCAGCTCCAATAAGTCCAAACAGTTTTTTCAATAGAAAGGTATCTTTGGTGAAGAACTATCCTGTGAAGAAAGTAGACTAGTTCTAGATTATGCTCTCAAATACGCATAATAACCCCGCTAATATGTAATCTTCAACTTGCATCGGACTTTATTCGTATTAACTGTTTGGAGACATAGGTTCTGACACGTATTTTAGTTGCTGTCCTTAGCGATGTAACCAAAACGGGACTAGTAAATATCCCCCATGAAAGCTACTTCACTCCTCTTCAGATTAGGAAATGAGTAATTGCGAAGAACAACTCTCCTGCGATGTGGCTTATTTAGTGCTGGCTTATGCTCTCAAATGCGTAAAAACCATGGCTTTGTATACTCGTATAAGTTAATTTTTCACTTATTAATTTTTATTTTTAAAAAATAACATCAGAGCAAGCTCTGATGTTGAACTTTATTATGCAATGAGTACTTAAGAACTGAACTAACAATTTTTATAACTTAATTATTGGACTGCAACTCGATCGGCTGTTTTTTTTACGTTTTTGTTGTGCTGTTGTTTTATTTGGAGTCCGCTGCTTTACTGCAAGTAGACGCATCGTCAGCATATTCTTCCAGAGCGGATGCGCGTGTACGTTTGGAATGCGCTTTGGAGTTTTTTAATATATGTGGCGTTAACTTATATACCTCCCCCAATGACTCATATCGCATTAAGAGTTTGGAAACATAGGCTCTGACACATATTTTAGTTGCTGTCCTTGGCGATGTAGCCAAAACGGAACTAGCAAATATCCCACACGAAAGCTATATTTGTCTTCTCGGATAAAGAGATGAAAAATTGCATAAAATAACTTTCGTGTACAAGACATTAACCTAATTCTGGCTTATGCTCTCAAATACGTTTTCGAAATATTTTTCCTAGTTTTAGTTATCGTGTTTTCGAAATAAATTTTTTACGCCAAGGCTTAATAATCGTGTTCTAAAAATATTTTGTCCAAGGGTTGATAATCGTTCTACTGTTGTAATATAATCCTTGCGATACATGGGCGTTCTACATTATAATAATCGTACTATTTTCGTAATATGATCTATGCGATACATGTATGCTCTACATTTTTCTAATCATACTATTTTCATAATGAGATCTATGCGATGCACATATGTTCCACATTATAATAATCGTACTATTGTCGTAATAGTATCTATGCGATACATGTATATTTTTCCATTATAATAATCGTGCTATTTTTTCGTAACTTGATTTGTGCGATTCATGTATATTCTACATTATAGTTCATTGTATTTTTCTTTAATAAGATTAAGATTACTTTTTATTGAAACAAACTGTTTGGGCTTATTATTTAGCATCGATTCTGTCAGTAAGAATAAATGGACGTCAGGGACCTTTTATGTCGATATATCGTTCAAGTTATGCAATGATATAAATATACGGTGAAGGTTATTAATTCACATAAAAAAGAATGAAAAATCATTCCCATTGTATCAAAATTGTTAAAGATTAGCTTAGGGTTCATGTAAAAAATTTATTGTTAAAAGAGCTCGAACCGTTGATATTTTCAATCTGTTTCTTCCGTTTGACCATTGCAAGCTCAAATGTGAAAACTTCTTTCCATTTAAGTGCTCGTTTAGATTCCGTCTCAGTATAAATTAAAATAAATTAAATTTGTTGAGGTAATTTATAAAATCGCATGATTTGCATTTGTTTCTTATTTGTCAGTTTTTAACTTGTTCAAATAAATCATTTTTGTTTCTTTTTCAACTATTGGATTAAAAATCTGCAGAAGTAAAGGAAAAATTTTATCTAAGAAAAATAGAAAAAATTTCCGATAATTCATTTAAGCAATCTGAAAAAAGAGAACTTTTCATTTTAAAAAAAGATAAAAAAAAATCTCGGGGAAAAAAGAGAACATGTCCTCTCTTAAAGAGATATGATGGTAATGCTAGTCAGGAATAGCGTGATACAGGCCCGTAGCCAGAATTTTCCATAGGGAGGTTTTTGATAGAAAAATCTGTAAGTACCAGCAAAAACCAAGGATATGCGAGTTTTTTCCAAGCAAAATCGTTTTCTTTCAAAATTATTTTTGAATTTGCATGACAAATAGTCAATTTTTGAATTTGATTTGAAGCACGGCAACCAAATAAAAGTTACGTAGAAGCCACTTGCCAAATGAGCACAAATTTAGTTTACATGCAATAACAATAGAGTTCAGCTACTACAGCTTTTCGCACTTCCTCACCATTAACCCATCTAAAGCCACGACCCAGTAATCATTGAAAAATATCAATGCTATGGATACAAGTGACCACAAACAAGTTAATGTAGAAAAAATTTAACCCACCAATGAATGGGTTGGGCTCAGGGACAACACAACACATCTAATTACACAACTTTTTTAATCTACTTTTGAGTTGACCTTTTGACAAATTAACATCAAGAACGCTAGAATTGTTAACAAAGGAACTCATGCGGTTTAAAGGAGCAGTAGCCATGTAATTTGTTCTACTAAATGGTAAATAAATTAAGTTGTTAGCGTTTCTACTGCTTCTACGGTTAGTGTTAAAATTAATATGAGAATTAAGTTCTGGAGAATTGAATACACCTGCTATGAGTTGGTGTAAATAGATGACATCTGCAGACTTTCTTCGGTCACTGCATTTTTAACAGCCTCAAACGATCCTCATAAGGAGTCTAATATGTCCGTCCCAACTAAAGCCCCTTAGAGCAAACCGAACAAAACGTTTTTGGATTCTTTCTATTCGATCAACATGCTCATTGTAACTTGGGGACCAACTTGACTTGCATACTCTAAGTGAGGACGTACGATTGCATAATACAACGTTGTAGTTGTAATCATGCTATTAAATTCTTTGGCCCAGCGTTTTATAAAACCAAGCATTGAAGATGCTTTTTTACAAATATTATAATTATGAATGTTAAACGACAGCTTAAAATCCATGCATATACCTAGGTCTTTGACGGTGTCTACACGACTCAAGGCAGTATCTTTAATCTTATAATCAAAAATTAAATTATTCCTTTTTCGCGAAAAAGTTTACTTGTGTTTTAGGGGTAAATGAATGAAATCAGGTCCTAAGTCTTAAAAAATAAGATAATTTTTCCTTATTTTACCTAAAATAAAATAAAATAATAAAAAATACCTAATTCCAACCAAAAAAAAAAAAACGGAATGAAAAAAAGCGCTGTTGGCGACTCTGGAACTCAAAAATTTTTTAAATGAAAATCAGAAATAGTTTTTTAGAATTATGAAAGTTGATCCAAGTAAGAAATATATGTTTTTCGATTTTTTATATTTTTTTTTTTTTTTTTTTGCTAGAAAAGAGCATTTCAAGTATTTTAGAAAAAAAGACAAGTTTCAACAGTTATAACTTTTTTCCGAATTTGGGTTTTTTTTTTGAAGAAAATAACTCAAGAATATCTATGCTATCCATGCTATTGTTTTTTAAAATTTTGTATTTTTGGATTTTTGGGGATATTTTTCATAAAAATACTCAAACTCAAAATTCTCTAAAAAAAAAAAAAAAAAATTACACAAGTTTTCATTGCAGATGCAATGAACTATTTTTTGCATCTGCATTAGGTATAGCTTAAGAAAATATTTCCATAATACTTCATTTAGATTTTTTCAAATTTGGATTTTTTCGCTTTTTATATCTCAACGCGTACTGCGTAAGGGGTATATTAACTTTGTTATTCCATTTATAACGCCAAGAAAGAGTCGTGACAGGTATAGACAAATATATATATTTTTGATCAGCATCACCTCCTGAGTCGATTTCCGTATGTCCGTCTGTCTGTCAGCCTGTCGACACAATTACAACCGCAATTATAAAGCTATCTTGAGAAGTTCAAAATATAAGATTATTTTTAAAAAAGGTAGATCAAGTTCGAAAATGGGCCAAATCGGATGAAAACCACGCCTACCTCCCATACAAAGTGAATTTATATTAACCGTTAAATGTCTTTAAAACCCACAAAAATTAAAGAAATGCCTTGAAATTTTGCATGTAAGCTTTGCTCTTCAATCTTAATCCTGGGTATGAAATTTGGCTTTATTTTAAACGTATAATCTCTTCAAAATCTGCAAAAATTAAATAAATGTCTTGAAATTTTGCACATTACCATTGATATATAATATGAACAAAATCGGATCAAAATCATGCAAAACAACCGCAATTATAAAGCTATCTTGAGAAGTTCAAAATATAAGATTATTTTTAAAAAAGGTAGATCAAGTTCGAAAATGGGCCAAATCGGATGAAAACCACGCCTACCTCCCATACAAAGTGAATTTATATTAACCGTTAAATGTCTTTAAAACCCACAAAAATTAAAGAAAAGCCTTGAAATTTTGCATGTAAGCTTTGCTCTTCAATCTTAATCCTGGGTATGAAATTTGGCTTTATTTTAAACGTATAATCTCTTCAAAATCTGCAAAAATTAAATAAATGTCTTGAAATTTTGCACATTACCATTGATATATAATATGAACCATCTCTATGATAAATGACAAAATCGGATCAAAACCATGCCTACCTCCCATACAAAGTGACGTCATCAAAATAGGAAAACTTTCGTTAATATATAAAACTGAATGTCATAGTGTATGTCTTGGCTAAGAACTTCGAATGTACTTCAATATGGTGGCGGGGGGGGGGGGTATTTTAGCTTCGGTACCCTGCCGAAGCTCTATCCGTACTACACTAAGGGAAATAATGAATGTTAAAATTATCAACGCCCGTGCATAAATTGTATTTAAATAGTTATGTCGATAAATCAAATATTCTCCTTACAACACTTTTTTTCCTTACAACACAAGTGGCTGGCGGCGATTTTTTTTTGTTTTTGTTTTGTTTTAAAAATTTGCTTATAAATTATTTTGTTATTATAAACCAAATTTTACACCTAAATTGTGCCGACCGTGGCATGCTAGTTCCCATATCGCCGATCACTGACATGATTCTATGCAAGTCGACAAGGGTTAGCGTGGTCCTAGCTACACGAAATTTTGTTTACATTTATTTCAAATTGAACTTTTTTGAGACACCCTAATGTATATGCCTTGTAGGAAAATCAACTAATTTAAAAGTAGTTGAAAAAGTAGTTGAAAAAGTAGTTTTTTGTCAACCACAACTAGTTGAAATTCTGACTTTTTTCCATAGAACGAACTAACATATTTTGTATGGTGATGTCCGCTAAATAAGTCAATTGTCTTTCGTCTGCACATATTTTCAACTACTTCTTAAATTAGTTAAATTTAATTTATTTTTTTACTAACTTTAAAATAACCAATTGAAAACTATTTAATATTCCACTTACCGAAGATGAATTTAAAAGCATAAAAATTTTAAATTTCAATACATCAAAGAGATCATTTATTTGACTGTTTTGAAAAATACATAAATACATAAATCATGTCAAAAAAAATTATGCCAGGTCGACACAAATAAATTCTGAAATATAAAATCTGAAAGCAAAATGTAAACAAAGTTAAAAGTGATCAGAGTTTTTTTAATGGAAAATTGTGAAATGTCGTTTTTTGTGGTGTTTTAATTGATTTTAAAATAATTCAAAAGTGATTCATGCGAAACTTCATTGCCAGTTAATTCAAAAAAGGACTAGTAATTACATTCAAGGAGCGCAACAGAAGTACGCTGCGAGGGTAGATATAATTTCATTATTCCTTTCTTCATTGGACTATTTCTGCTTCCAACAGGTGATAGTTTCAGAAGCTGGAGGAACTCTGCTATTATATGTGAGCATGCGTACCACGGAAGCAGTTTCCAAAAACGGGCACGCCGGGTACATGAGCGAAGGTGCCGATCCAATTGATATTTAACACGAGCTAGCTTTTTGATGCTTCATTTCAAAATATGAGCTTAACAAGAGTGTCAGCGGAATTTTCCACGCCTTGCAACCATCAATCATGGTCGATGGACACACCGATATTTTGCTTAGTGCTTCTTTTAAGTGTCAATCACAATGAAGTGATGAAACAGACTCGACGCTACGTAGGGAAAGGCGTGCGTCTTTACTACTGAAGTGATGAGGTGTTTGCTGAATGGTTAAGCAATGCATCAATTTCCGTACAGAGTCCAAATTGTGCAATGTTTGCTAAACACTACCAGTTTTTAATTTGAATATCTTAAATCATAAAGAATTTTTAATCGTTTCACAGGGTTTTGAGGCAGTTTATCAGTTTTAAAGTGTGTTTACCACGTTTGTCTTGCAGCTCAATGTCGTAAATAAAAAAATATGTCTTTTTGAAACAAAATTTTAGTGAAGCATAAAGTTAATAATATTTTATGAAATAACATGGTTAAATATATATAAAATTGTAATCTAATAAAAATTTGCAATTAAAATATGTCAAAATCAGAGTAGTTGCCGCCTTAATATAATTCAAAGTAGTTTATCAACCACTTGTTTTTAAGTAGTATTTCAATTACTTCATATATAATGCAATAAAAACTATTTAGAATTGAAGTGGGTGCCGCCTTAATATAATTCAAAGTACTTCATATACTAGTTTATTTTAAATTAGTTTTTTAATTAGTTGTTTTTAAAAACAAGTTAGTTTGTTCCTATAGGATATATATACGTATAGCCACTGAGCTCGATTTGCTCACAACAATTTCTATATTTCCGTGTGTGTTGTAATTCGAAGAACTGATTTTGTTGGTGCATCGCGCTCTCACAGTAAGAACAAATTGTGGATGGCATTGCTATTGTTTGCTCGCTTCGAAAATATCAAAGTTATTGCTGCTGTGTGTATTTTGTTGGTATTTTTTCGTGGCGCGCACTCAAAGTGACAGCTAGTTTTTGTTGTTCTTTTGTGCTTCGTCAGATGCTAAAATGCTATTTTTGCAATTTTTTAAGGACTATATAAGCTCAGTTAACACATCGAGATCGGAATTGTTATTTTTTTTTTTTTTTTTGTTTGAGAACTTGTAATCAAGCTCACTGCCATGAAACCTCTGCTTTAATATACAAACTTCTTATAGGTAATTCAAATATAATGGCTGTGACATTTATAAGCAAAGTTAAACTTTATTTTTGTCAAATAATTTTTCATTGCCTAAAAGAATGTTTTAAATTTGTACTGAAAATGATAACTTTTGCTTCTTCAAGTAAATGTATCAGTCAAGACAATATCCGTTTTTGATTTCAAGTCTCATTTGTTCTATTTTTTTTTATACTTTCTGAACCTTGGGGGCTTGAACCTTAAAAGCCCCCATGGCTTAGAGCCTGGCGTGATATCCCTTTTGAGTAGTTGCAAAAAACAAAAAACCACTTAGAAGTGCTATATTTCATACTTAATATCATCTATATCTATATGTATACTATTAATAAATCTGTAGCCACTTTTTATGTTCACTCATCACGTTTAAACGACAACTAAGATTTTTATAAAATTTTGTACACATATTTATAGGTCAGCAGAGAGTGCAATAGGATACTTTATTTTAACCCATTAACAACCAATGTTACTATATGGAAACATATGCGTCTCGAATTTTCATTAAATACTGCATAATATTTCAAAAGTTTTAGTGCCAGTTTTTTAAAAAAAGTAAAATTAGCATGCAATAATAACTTATTTCTGCTCAATGGCATACATAGTTTTCACCAAAATGTTGCTACTCCGATTTGAAATTAATCTGAATGTATACACTGTAGAGCTGAGAAATAACATTTATAATTTAATCAAACTAATAACAGCCTGGGGACCTTGTGAAAGGCTGTGATGTGAGGTCACATCTTATACAACTGCATTTTTTTTATATAGATATAGTTAGGGAAATAATCCACATGCATTAGTTATTACTTTATGTGTATTAAAACTAATACATACCATCACTATATTATATACATTTTTAGGAATACATTGGTAGAGTGGAAAAAGTACTAATAACCCTGTAGGAAAATCAACTAATTTAAAAGTAGTTGATAAAGTAGTTTTTTGTCAACCACAACTAGTTGAAATTCTGACTTTTTCCCATAGAACGAACTAACATATTTTGTATGGTGATGTTCGCTAAATAAGTCAATTGACTTTCGTCTGCATATATTTTTAACTTCTTGTTAAATTAGTTAAATTTAAATTAGTTTTTAACTACTTTAAAATAACCAATTGAAAACTATTACTGATGGCCTAAAGTTAATATTTGATGAAATAACATGGTTAAATATATATAAACTTTTAATCTAATAAAAATTTGCAATTAAAAGATGTCAAAATCAGAGCAGTTGCCGCCTTAATATAATTCAAAGTAGTTTATCAATCACTTGTTTTTAAGTAGTATTTCAATTATTTCATATATAATGCAAATAAAACTATTTACAATTGAAGTGGCTGCCGCCTTAATATAATTCAAAGTAGTTCATATACTGGTTTCTTTTAAATTAGTTTTTTAACTAGTTGTTTTTAAAAATAAGTTAGTTTGTTCCTATAGGGAATGTACAGCCTTTACTTTTTCAAATATGTATTTCTATACCAACATTAAATTATCTAGGAAGAATTTTGCTCAAAATAGACCTGGTTAAATTTTATTGAAATCATTTTTCTTCATTTGTTATTAAAAAAATTGGTTGTTATGCAAAACTATATCCAACATTTAATTAAAAAACTTGAAACACTTAGGGTCAGTTTTTCAGTGCGAGTTTAAATTTTAATTAAATGAAACCGAGTTTAACTCACCATAATTGCACTTTTAAACTCAGTTTAACTAGAAATTTCAGCATTCATTGAATTTAAATTGACTTGAATTGTGTTTCTTTTTTGCGTAATCCGAGCTTAAACGTCCAATTTTAGTAAGTTAAACACGGTTTAAACTCGTACGGAAAAACTGGCCCTTAGAGAACTTGAGACAAAACAATTTAATATGATTCGTCATAATTTAAATACATATTGACAAACAAAAAACTCAAAATTTGCTCTGTAGTTTTACCTGTTTTTAATTAATATCTGATTTTTTTTATGTTTGCACTGATAGAATCTTTAACAATAAAATATCAAAGTTCTTTGAAGCAATTTTAATAAAAACTGCTGACTTTGTCAAAATTTGTTTTAAGAAAATAAATATAAAAATTTAAAGTTTTTTCTGAACTTAAGAAAACCGGTTGCACTTTGAGAAAAAGTCACTTTACAGACCATCATTAATAAAACTTAGCTTAAATTTAGAGTCTGTCTTAAAGAACGTGACAAAAGCGTTCTATTATTGAACTTCAAACAATTAAAAACACAAAAAAATCTGTCAGATTTATAATAAATTATCACACATCAATAACATTTTGCAAATGTTAAATGTGCGATTCATTTTTTCATTAGTTACTGAGTTGTTTTTATTTGATTTTTTTTTTTTTTTTGGACCTCTACACAACTGCCCGCCCAGTAATTGCTAACGTTGTGATCATTGTGGTAATTCAAAGAAACATGTTTTTTTTAAATTTTATTTTTTGTCTAAATCATCTTCGGTTACCTACATGTTTAATAATGAAGAGATTTTTGGTTTACCACTTAGCGGGTTTTTTCGTTAATAAAGCAAAAACACTTTATTACTGTTCGTAATTTTAAAGTCAGTGATACAGTGTGACTTTCTGACGTCTCTGACACATTAACTTGTTTACGGGCTGCGAAGAGTTTCGGTTGTTGTTGTTAATAAAACGAGTTTATTCGGCGGTAGCTACTGCCGCTGACAGAGGACCGGCACGTTTTCAAGGTTAACCAAAACGCATTTATATCTGAATTTGTGTTCACATATAAAATTTGTAAACTAAAATCATATTATTTGTCACCATTTGGAGGATTGTGGATTTTGATGAACATAAAAACTTAATTTTGACACACAACTTTTTAATGATCTTTACAAGGATTATTATAACATAGGAGTACAAATATTTTAACATTTAAAACGTGCCGATGTCAATTACTTCTTGGATCTTTATTTTATCTGTAATCTTTTGATTAATAACAAAGTTGCACATCAAATTAGTTAAGGAAATTTTTTCATTTTCATATTCTTCACGGTTTTCAAATAAAATTACTTAACGCCTTTTAAACAGACAATAATTAGGGGTTATTTCTCTAATTGGTTAGTTTAATAATTGTTGAAACTCTGACGTTTTTGGAATGGGCTGGCGAATTGCTCAAATTTAGATATGAACTCTAATCGACAGTTTTTGGTGCTTTTTGTTTTCGGAACCAAAGATGGGGGCATATAAGGGGTAGGTGTTCAGAAAAAATGTTGAGGGCCAAAAAATAATAGGACTAGTTCATAATTTTGATCCATCTAGGGATCCAGTTGCGGATGAAATGAACCACTGCCGACATTTATCTCTATTGTGTTTTTGTAGGAGGACCTCCTAGTGACAGCTAAGAGTGGGTATGTTGAGAAGAAATGTTGGGGGTGATAAAAAATAGGACCTGGTCTGACATTTAACCCCTCTATGGGGCACCCCGGGGAAGCTATGAATGTTTTTCGCCAAATTTTTTTCCTCTTAGGACCCTTTTGAGCGTGCGCAAAAATTGAAATGAATTGAATTTATTATTGCCAAAACTCGCGAACGACAAAATTTAAGTGAATCAAATACAGAGAGCGCTCTCCAACTCAGTTTTTTGAGGAGCGTAATCTATGGACGAAAACTATTAAAGAGGAATGAAAAAGCATTTATCACTCTGAACATTTAACGAAAGAGCGTTCATGTTTTCTTTTCTTCACGAATGAGGAAAGCAAGTCAACCGTTCGTGAATTGAATAATATTGATGAGGAGGAATTTGTCAGTACGAACGAAGTTTTTCATATTGACGAATTCCTAGTTTGAGCTGATCAATTTTTTGTCAGAATAGAGTCAACAAAAGTTTTTGTCAAGGTTTTTTCTTTGTGAGCTATTCTTTGCTATTGTTTTTTCTTAAATTTTTTCGGTAAAATAGTAAAACTCCAGGTTATTCGATGGGGTTATTAAACATAATTGCACAATTTTTTTGCACCGTTTTTAAGTTTTTTATGTAGAACCAAACAAATATTCTCTCGGGTTTTCTTGATTAATTATTTATACAGTAATCTCATATCTCAAATCACGAAGAACCTAAGAGTAATAACGCAAATGGCTTCGATGATAAATTATTTCCATACTATTTTGATGAAGTGTCGAATTTACGGTGGTTTACCTACAATATTGGTTAATATATTATATACTTGGCTTAAGTAAATCAAATATTTTCGTTTTTTTTTTTTTGGCAGGGTATCGAAGTATGTGCTTTCAAAGCAATGTATTAAACAATAAATTGCTTGTGTGAATAAACATACGTTTATAATTCCCATACAATTCTCTCCACCCAAACCGACTTAGGAGATTTAACTATTGCTTTTTGTGTATCTTCTTTCATTCTACCATGATATGGAGCTTTGAATTAATTTTTTGGTTGAATTAATAAAGCTTTTGAGCTGAAATTTATAAATATTAAATTTTTTTTTTTTTAATTTAAAAATTTAAAATGCAAAGAAATAATTTTTAAAAATTTCAATACAATTATCGTTACCATTTGTTTTTTTTCAAAGCATAATTTTGTGTAAATCATATGTTTGTATATTTGAATCATGCACTCATTTTTCATATCGGTTTCTTTAATCATTAAATAAGTGTTTTTTTATGAAATCTCCCAATACATGAATGAATTTATTGTATACAAATTGAACTTACGTTTTCCATCGTCCGGCACGTCGGCTGCAATTTGTTGAATGCAATAAAAAATTGATAAGCAGAACGATAGAAATAACAAAGTCAGCCTGGTTTGCATCTTGTAAATAAAGCGTTCTGTTTTCTTGCTATGCTAATTTTTGAAATTCCAGCACCCTTAATTAACTCTCAGTGTAAAAATAATGATAATATGCGACTGTTTACAAGTAAATAGAGCAGCTGTTTTTAAAATTTAACACAATTTTTAGTTGAGTTGACAATTTATTTTGTTTTCACTTGTTTTAACTTATTCTCTCGCGAAAATTAACGTATTTCTGGGTTTTACAAAACAATAAATTTCCCTTGACGGTTTTTTCTGTATTATTTTATGAATTTACACTCTTAATTATGTTTTTATAACGTAACGCCCAGTTTTTTAATCACTGTCAAGGGTCGATTTTTAATCACAGATTTTAAAATTCGAACCATTCGTGCCGCCAGTCAAGCTCGAACTGAAACTTAATTCGAAATAAAAATTGTTTACATTGCGATGTTAAAAAACAACAAGATTTAAAACAACAAAACAAAATAATACATCTTTTTTTTCAAGCGGAGTGACAAAGCATTGGCAAATCATGAGCGTATTGGAACTTTTGCTCTGAAAGTTTGACTGATAGTGAAACCTAAGCCCAGCTTCAGAGAGTAGAGAATATCTGAGTGCCGAGATTAAATATCATTTTCGTATTCATTGGAATTCATTGCACGCGCGGAGGACAGATTAGTTCAACACAGCTCGTGATGCACTATTGGCTAATGAAGTGGTAACAAATGCGGGTTAAAATAAATCACGACTACCTGACAGATTAACTCACACTCACACATAGACATGTACATGGATAAGACCAGAAGTGTTACAAGAAAAATCATATTGTTTGCTTTATTAGTAATCAAAATAAATTATTTAAATTTATTGCAATAATTTTTATAGTAGTTTATAGAAGCTTTGAACTAAAACTGAGTAGGTTTTAATTTCCAACTTAGATACACTCTCGCAGGAAAATCATGGTCGAATTTCACAAAATTGTTTTACTTCAAGATTTAGATGCATTTCTTTTAAGATTTGTTGAATTTTTAAATAATTGATTTAATGTTTACGATTTTAAAAATGCTAGCATCTATAAGAATTCGATAATTCGAGTGTAATGAGTTAGAAAATAAGAAGCTTACACTGAGAAAAAAATCTTATGTTATATCAACAAAAAACCTAGTATAATTTATAAGCTGGCTATGGCAGTTTTCAGCCTCCCAAGTTCTTCATTAAAACACCTAATTTTTATTTAGGCGATAAATCAACTAAATATTTGGTAGTTTATACATTATTTCAAAAAAGAAAGTTTCAACAGTAATAACTTTTTCCGAGTTTTGATTTTATTATTTTTTTTTTTTGCAGAAATAACTCAAAACTATGCTTGAGCTATCCACGCTATTGTTTTTTTTTTCCTTAAATTTTGTTTATTTCGATTTTAGGGGATTTTTTTGGTTAAACACTCAAACTCCAGGTTATTAGACGGGGTTATTCAACATAATTACACAATCTTTTGCACCGTTCTTAAGTTTTTTTATGTAGAGCCAAAAAAATATTTCCTTGGTTTGCCTTGTATAATTATTCATACAGTAAGCTTATATCATAAATCATGAAGAATTTATGTATGGTATAATAACAGAAATATCTTCGATGATAAATTATTGATACCATTTTGGTAAAGTGTAGAATTTTCTGTAGTTTACCTACAGTATTAGTTAATATATTACATGCTTGGCTTAGGTGAATCAAATAATTTTTTTGTGACAGGGTATCGAAGTATGTGCTTTCAAAGCAATGCATTTAACAATAAATTGCTTGGGTGAATAAGCATAACTTTCTAATTTCAATAAAATTCTCTTTACCCAAGCTGGCTTAGGTGATTAAGCAATTGCCTTTTTTTTCTTGGTGTATCGAAAAGAAATTTTGCGAAGAAATAAATATCACCTAATAAAATTATTATATATTTTTTGTATAGGTCAATTCAATAATTCAGATGTTTTTAAATTTCCTCCATTGTCAAATATAGAAAAGATGCCAACGTGTGTTAATTTGATTGACAGCAATTGACCATTGATATTGACATAGTGAAAACCAAGCATTAGTTATCGAGGTGCCAAGAACTGAAAAAGACGTACGGAAAAAAATTCTGCACAATTTTTGCACCGAACAGGTAGTTTCTTTGTTGACGAAAAGTTGACGAAAAGTTACAATGCCGCTATAACTTTGGTAAAAAATATTATTATTATATTTGGGAATGAGTGTACAATATGTAAAGTACAATGAGTGTAAAATATAATAGAGATATTCACACCGGACTCGTTCGTTTGTTAGTTGTTACTTGTTATTTATTTACATGCACTTTGTTTTTTTAAATTTTTGAACATAAAGAATAAGAAGATAAAAAAAAAATCATTAGCCTTATGACAACTGCTGTTGTTTCATTCTCACAGTCCGGTTTTAAGCAATTTTAAACAGAAGAAGAAGAAAAAGACAGCTGGTTGTCAAAAAAAAAAAAATGCTAAAGATCTTTAATTCGACACAAAATCTGTTCCTTCATTGTTCAAAACTAAATTTAATTAGTTAATTAGGCCATTAAAGAATATCATGACCTTTGTTTTCGATGGATTTAGATCTAAGCCATTAAACTATTCATTAATTGAGCTTGTAAGTCAGTTGCACATCATCAGCATACACGTGTCGTTCGCAAAAAAAGAGACAATCTATATCATTAACAATATATACGTATAAAGCGTTCATAAAGGGTGGTTAAATTTTAAGGGTCGATGTTGATTTTGAATAAAACACAAATTATTTAGGAAATTATTGTCATTTCTTTTTATTATGATAATATTGGTATAGTTCAATTATGTATGAAACAAAATATCGGCCAAATGGCCGCCGTGACCTCGGCGGCACACCTCTATCCGATGGTCCAAATTTTCGATGACGCTGAGGCATAAGTGAGGTTCTATGCCTCTATGAATTGTATGAATTATCTCATCCTTTGGCTCTTGAATTGTTGCTGGCTTATCGACGTACACCTTTTCTTTCAAATAACCCCAAAGAAAGAAGTCCAACGGTGTCAAATCACATGATCTTGCCGACCAATTGACATCTTCGAAAATTGATCATCCACTGTTGCCATTTCTTGCCACCATTCTGACCATTGGCGACGCTTGAGATGGTCAAGAGGCTTTAGTTCTTGAGTCAATTGCACCTTGTAAGCGTGTAAACGCAAGTTTTTATGCATAATGTTCATCAACGACGAGCGTGAGAGGTGCAATTGTTGGGCACGACGACGAGTTGAGGTGTACCGCTCTTCAGCCACACTATCGCGAACAGCAGCAATATTTTCTGCAGTACGAGCTGTACGAGCATGCACTGGTGTTTTCGCATCTCCTACAGACCCGGTTTGCTCATTTTTTTGCATTAAAATACAATAAGATATTGAAACCATAAACTGACTTAAAAGTTTATCAATAATATTATCGTGGTTAATTAAGACGAAAGCCTTTTTAAAATCAAGATAAAGTAAGACCGAAACTAACTTATTATCCACACTCGCCATTAACTTTTCTAAGATGCCAATCATCAAAGTAGTGGTACTGTTGCCTTTTCTGATACCTGCCTGAAACTTCGAGATGAGCTGATTTTCATTTAAATGTTGAAGAAATTGATTTATTTATGAAATTTCCAAAATTTTGGAACAAACTGGGAAAACACTAATTTACTAGAAGAAGTGCTTAAAAAAACTAGTTCCATTTTTAAGGTCTGACTCGGCAAAAGCCCAATATGCGAAGTCAACTATAGAGCTTTTAAGGGGACTGGCAGGATTACGAAAAAATGGTTAAAGATATTGCTTTAAAAATGTTTGTATGTTTTTAAAGAAGTATTTAATTAAAAACAAATGAATTTTTCTTGTGTTTGTGTCGCTTTTTCATAGTACAAATAAAATCAAAAATGAAAAATAAAAAAAAAAAAAAGCCGGGCAAGATTACTCAAAAACTAGTACTATTGACTTGAAATTTGTTGTGCACCTTAAACTATAAATTTTTCAGGGATTGATATCGAGCTTTTTATTATTTAAGGACTACGAAATTGAACACACCTTTTATTCTCAAATTATAAGCATTTTTGTAAATTTTGACTTCCGCGAGTCACCATTTTCTATAAATCAAAAATTTTGAAAACACTCGATATCAATCTCTAGTCTTGAGTGTGTACTTTGACAGGGTGCCACAGGGTTTTTTATTATTTTGAAGAAATTACTTCACAAGAAATGTTATATTTTTAAATTTAATTTTTAATTAATTTTTAAATTAATATCTTTAAGAGTTAATTCGCAATCCTATTGTATAATAGACCTGAATTTTTTTCGGAATATGGATATCAGTTCCATTAAATCAAAATGGCGTCAAATTTGTTTATGGAGCCTCGTCCCATCGAGCGCTCTCTGGTTGAATCCAAGAAAAAAGTTTGGAAAGACGAGGAGGGCTGAACACTTTTAACAGTAAAAAAAAAAATTGAGCTCAAGCAATAAAATCCATAAAAAAGACCACTGTTCGAAATTTAATGAAACATGTTAAACAAAAAAATTGTTCAAAAGTATGAAATTAAATATTATTTGAATTTTTTTGCTTAATATTTATTGTAGCGAATAAGAAATTTTGTTGAAACAATTAAAATTAAGTGTTTCGTAGTAATTAAAAAAAAAAAATTTTTAAAAAATAAAGTGTGCAGTTCCTTTTCGATACATTCCTTATGTACTTCAAAAACTGTAAATGCTTTGTTTTTTAAATTATGTGCATTTATTATTTTTTAAAGTTAAAACTATTTTTTTTATAAATACGGATGTATGTATGTAAATTTTTTCTTGTTTTGAAGCAAAAAATATGATTAATAAATGAAAAAAGTATTTCGATAATAAAATATAGTTAGGTTTAGCATAACAAGCTTAAATAAGTTATTAATTCAAATGAATAATATCGTAAAACTTGTTGACAACATTTTTACCAAAATAAGATGAAAAGATGTTTGGAAACAAAATATTCACACTATTAATGCAACTCACAAAAGTGGAGTGAAGAACACAGGATATAAAAACACTGGAAGATTAATTCCAAACTTTAGAAAAAATTGCCATTTTCTCCGGGAAATCTGCAGATCTGACCAAAGTAGTCTGTAATACTTAGTGCAAAGAAAAAAACAATGCTTTTTAAACTATTTTTTTTTATGCTTTTACCATATACGAGTATCACCGATCAACGCTGAATTAAAGATCTGGCTTAACAAACTAAGATAACTGGTTAAATATTTGTATATTAATTTATTTAATACAGAAACGCAAAAAACTGTTTGTCTTTTTTGATAATTTTGCTGACAATAAAAATAAAAACAGCTTTCAAAATAATCATCCAGATAAGTCTCTGAAAGAAAAGCTAACAACCAGTTCCAACAACCAGTTAGAAATTACTGGTTGTGCATACTGAAATCACTGAATTCTTACTGTTCTCACTAAAATGTAAAATATTTTTTATGAATTTGAAAAAAAGAAAACCAACAAGCCAAACTTTATGATGCTTTATTTAGTTTATTTTAAAATATATATGCAATATACATAAAAAAAAACCGCAAAAGTACAAAAAAATGGCACTGATTCCATTTTCATATTTGCCAATTTGTTTTGTCAACTATTTATTATTTCTTACAAAAAAAAAACAAAAAAAAAAAAATAACCAAAAAATACTTTGACAGGGTCAAAGATAATATACCTCTCCGCGACCTTATTGAAGTGTATTCGAAGTCTTAAGCAGTCTAAGTGAAAGATTGCAATGATTTGGAGCTGTATTCTTTGAAGTCACAATCAATCAGCCCTATTGTGAATAAAATTTCAATCAGAATTAAAGAAGGGAATTCTAGTATTTTAAGCAATGTTTACTGAATTTTTGAAAAATTTGAAAACAAATATTTTCATTCATTGTCAATTTTTAAGATGACAAGAAAAAAAATTCTTTAAAAGGATTATCCCATGTCCATAATAGGACTGAATGTGTAAAATGTTTGACTGCAGTTTTTTTCAATTTCATGAATAAGAACTAAGAAAAATTAAAGTACCAATTTTTTTGAATGATTTTGATTTATTATTAATTTTGTACCGTCATGACTTGACTCCATTGTCACCAATCTCAATCAATTGTGATTTGACTTTGAACGTCAAGTAACACAAATTTAAAAGTTTTCACGCATTATACTTAAGCAAAATTTTGTGCTGATTCTGAATCCGGTTCTTCCCGTTCCATTCCACCACGTCCAGTTTTTCAGATATTCACTTAAGCCTGGTAGTGAGGAAGAACTTTATGAATGTTTGTCAAGTTGTGCAATAAAATTTTTTTATGTTCCATCTAAATGAATTCCATACTTACGAATCATGTAAATTTATTATATAAATTTATTGTATTATTATTTTAATACCAGTAAATACCCGGGCGCGCTCCGCTGTGCTTCGCGCGTATCTTCTGAAATGTGGCATTGTCTGCAAAGGGGGTTTAAGCCAAGGCCCTTCGGCACCAAGGCCACGCACTTGTACTTTATGCCTCGGCTGCCATGTTTTTATATCTAACCAATACCCAAATTTTTTTATTTTTTTTGTCATCGCCAAACATACTAAGGTTCTCAGATTCATCAAACACCTTAAATGTTGAAGGTAAATAATCTGTCATGCAGGAATTTTTAAAGTTATATTATTGCAATTTGGTACTTGCATACCTTTGTGCTAAGTAATATTCTTGGTTTAAATGTCTTTTGTTAGAAAAACTTTGTTTTCAATAGCAACATGCAAGTTGCTTAAAATTTCCAAAAAATTTACATCACAAAAACTTTCTTACCTGAATCACACAAAAAGTTTTTAGTACTAATTTTATTTTTTGGTGAAATAGAAAAAAAAAATTAATCAAAAATTAAAGTGCTGGCTTTGAAAGTGAATAATTCGGACATGTTACAAAAGATTGCATGCATTTTTTTTTTGTTTGAAGTTTTGATTAATTGTCGATGCAATCGTGTTCCTTCTAATTTTCATAATTTTCCAAAAAGAACCATACAAAATTTCTTTATTTCGCAAAACAATTTGGTACAAATATTTGTTGTTGGAAAAATATTCAAAACCAAAATTTTCTTTTTTAATGTTCTTTCATATGGTATGTATAAATGTAGGGTTTATTTAAAGTTTCTATCGTAAAAATTTAAAAACGTCTTACACGATCGAAAAATCAAGCCTATCATGAAAATTTAAGTTTTTTTTTATTTTTATTCATTTCATCACGACAATTTCTTAACTATTTTGTGATTTATACTTTAACTTTTGTTTAAATTCCCCTTTAAACACTGCCACAGCAACAACAGCGCTACCTACCGGGTCAAACTTAAGACCTAAACCATCTACAGATTCAGCCGCACACACACCAAATTTCATCAAAATTGGTTCAGCCGTTTAAAAGGAGTTCAGTGAGAAATCCATGCACAGAATAATTTTATGTATAAAAATATTGAATTTTTTCTCTACGTGATATATGAAATTATACAAAAAACAGCATACTTACACAAAAAATTACACAAGTTTTTACACAAGTGAGTATGCTTTTTCGCCTCCCTGAATATATTCTCTTACTTACTCACTCAGGTGGCGTAACACCCCGTGTCCCGGTTTCGGCCGACCTCATCAGCTCTCGCCAGGCGCCTCTGCTTTGCGCGCGCCTTCTCCAATCGGATACACCAAGTGTGGTTAGGGCTTCCTCGGCCTGGGCCATCCATCGGAGGCATGGTCTCCCTCGTCGTCGTTGACCAGCGACCCTCGCCTCGAGCACCTTTTTCGCTGGAGCTTCGTCGTCCATACGATGGACATGACCCAGCCAGCGTAGTCGCTGCACAGTTATACGCCGAACTACGTCAATGTCTTCGTAGAGCTCATACAGCTCGTGATTCCGAAGATTATGCAAAGAACTTTCCTCTCGAACACCCCCGAGCAGCTGCGTCAGTTTGCGAAACTATTCATGCCTCAACGCCATAAAGAAGCACAGGTAGAAGAGCGTCTTGAAGAGTGTTAGTTTTGTCGATTAAGAGAGGGCTCTCGAACTTATTTGCTTACTGAGCCCGTAGTAGCACCTATTAGCAATTAATGTTCTTCGCTTTATCTCCAAGCTGATTTCGTTGTTGGTATTAATGGCGGTGCCAAGGTATACGAACTCCTTGACTACTTCAAAGTTATAGCTACCGGGTGAAACGTGGGAGTCTAGACGCCGCGCTCTCTTGCTAGTAGACAGCATATACTTTGTTTTCCACTCATTTATCGTCAAACCCACTTTGGCTGATTCCTTTTCGATAGCGGCGAAAGCAGCGGTAACATCTCTCTTGGTTCTGCCGACAATATCAATATCATCAGCGTACGCAAGAAGCTGGACACCTTTATAGAAAATGGTGCCATTACGATGCACACCGGCCTTTCGTACGATCCCCTCCATGATGATGTTGAAGAGATCGCAAGACAGTGGATCGCCTTGCCTGAAACCTCTTTCGGTATTGAAGGTTTCGGAGAGGTCATTTCCTACCTTGACGGAGCTGCGTGTGTTGCTCAACGTCATTCTGCAAAGTCCAATCAACTTTGCAGGTATATCGAACTCAGGCATAGTTGCGTATAGGCAATCCCTTCTCAGGCTATCGAACGCAGCTTTAAAATCGGCAAAGAGATGATGTGTGTCAATTTGATTTTCGTTGGTTTTTCCAGGATTTGTCGTAGCGTGAAAATCTGGTTTATGATGGACTTTCCAGGTCAAAAGCCACACTGTTAAAGTCCAATCAGTAATCAGTAAAAGCTTTTGTAATCGGCTCTTTCACAGAGTACGCTTGAGAGAATCTTATATGCGACGAAAATAAGGCTGATACCTCTATAACTGGCGCAGATTGTTGGGTATCCTTTCTTAATTCTAGGGCACAATTAGAATCTGGTTTAACAAGTACGCCTGCCGCAAGGCTTAAGTACTTGGGTCTTTCAGACCTAGGGTAATAGTTCATGAAACAGACAACCAGAACTTATGTGTTGTACTACAACACGGACCCGTTTATGTTTTTACTAGTAAAATATACGGAACATCCGGTGTAGCAACACGAACATGGAAGCTGTTTCACAAACACAAAGCATCACCCAGTGCCCTTCTGATTAGGAGCATTATGCAATAAATTACATACTGCCCGTAATAGCAGTACCAGTTTAGACTTCAGTAGTGACGTACTTACAATCCATCTACTGGTGAAGACGAGACCTACCCAATCTCTTGCATATTAAGACAGATATGCCAGCAAGGTCGTACCACTGCGCGACCCCACCTGTCAATCTAGCCCTGTGTAGGCATTCACACAACCACAACCAGTACGAGACTCCCCGAAGGGCGAGCCCACGACAGTCCTCTGGGCAACTCGATCCCGTCAATGATGATCCACAACATCCCCGCAAAAAGACCAAAATACACTAATGCATTTATGAAAAAGTGCGTTCTTATGCGTGACCGTGCTCAATGAGCACTGAAAAGGCTATTTAACAATTAACTACTGCCGGCTCAGCTGCAAACTATTGCACATGACTGGTACCTACTTTGGAGAACCTTTGCAAATGCCACTCTTACTCTGGCAGTCCGGATTTCAACATCTAGAGAGAGTATTGGCCACTGTTCTGAGGGACTGCCGTGCTCAGTATGAGAACCCAAGTTTCACAACCCATTTCTACACTTCCCTCAGTGGATGCCATGCCAGCTTGAGGGTGCGAGTCAAAACGTCGACAAGCAAGCCACAAGGAAAGCCAGAGCGTCGACATATATAGCACGCATGCCAAAACCCTCAACATCCAATTTTTCCAGCCGATTTAAGGTCTCAGTGCGGTGGATAGATAGGGTCTACCCCATTTGACTGGTTAAGACTGTCCCCGTACTAACAAGTGTTAAGGTCAATTGCTATACCTTCGCAGGCTTGTTTCATATCGGTATACCGAATATGCCCCGCTACCAAGATGGGTGCCACCCCGAGCTCTTGGTTGGCCCTATCAGTTTTTACGTTTGCAGAACGTATCCTACAAACAACCATCCTCCTTTACCCTGGTTGTGTATAGGGTACAGTACGCTGAGGTCCCAATCGTCGGGCATGCTTTCTGTTAGCCATATTTTGCTGATGAGCTGATGCATGCGCCTTAACAATTCATCGCCGCCGGTTTTAAACAATTCAGCTGACAGACCATCAGCACCCGCTGCTTTATTGTTTTTGAGTCCTTGGATAGCAACTCGAACCTCTTCATGGTTAGGTGGTGAACTGCGCTCTCCATGGGCGGCATTGGTGGAACCGTCGCCAGAAATATATTCTCTTGCTATAGAATAAAAAATTTCCTCTATACTTTATTTTTTGTTTGCTCATACCTGCTCATACACTCTCTTTGTTTTATTCAGATATAAGAAACGAAGAGAATAAGAGCACGATGCTTTACTAACACCAGCAGGTAGCAATTCAAGCAATAAAAAATAACAAGAATATCAGTGTTCATACCCTGAATCTTTAGGGAATATTTTTTTATTCGTTCGTTCGTAGAAAATGTATGTTTTTTGTATTGTGACCCAAAGAAGGGTGGTAGATATGGGGTAGGTGTGGTGGGAAGAAATGTTGAGGGGCAAAAATTAATAGAACCAACTCATATATTTGACCCCTCTAGGAGTTCAGCTACGGCCGATATTAGCTATTTTCGACAGTTTTTGTGTTTTTTGTATGGGGGCCCAAAGAAGGGTGGCAGATAAGGCATAGGTGTGCTCGGAAGAAATGTTGAGGAGCAAAAATCAATAGGACCAACTCATATATTTGATTTTTCTTTTATGTTTTTTGTATGGGTACCCAAAGAAGGGTGGTAGATAGGGCGTAGGTGAGTTGAGGAGAAATGTTGAGGGACAAAAAATAATAGGACCAACTCATATATTTGACCCCTCTAGGAGTTCAGCTACGGCCGATATAAGCTATTTTCGACAGTGTTTGTGTTTTTGTATGGAAGATAGCGAATAAAGCAACAAAAAATAACACAAATATGCATTAAGAATAACAAAAAGCTTATTGCGGGGAAAACCCAACATATTACCTACTCTTCCCAACTCTTATTCAGGTCACTGCAGCAGATACCTGAGTATTCGTGTAGTTTATTAAGTGCTCAGAGAAAAAACTGAAACAACGCGTAGATCGCAAGCTCACCTCAGTGCGAGAGTGTATGAAAAGAGAACAGAGAACAAATAAAAAGTTATTCTCTTGCGTTACACGACCTGTTGCTACACGACCTGTTGTTTACATTTATCCGCTTGCAGTGACTGCTACAGGAGAAAATCAGGATATAATCACTTGATGAATAACATATATTTATGCAGGGCTCTAGTTTGCAAAAAGGGTCAACTTTTGTACCAGAGAAGACGAAAGTGGGTCCATATGTATTTGCGCGGTTAGGCCTATTATTACTTATTCAAACCCTTTTGAGGTCATTGAAATCGGCAGATACGTTAAAAAGTTATGGTTCCATTAACAGAAAAAGAACCGTTTTTCCAGTTTTGCCTATTACTCAGCGATTTTATCTCAGCGCACAAAAATAAACTTGAAACGTGAAATGATTTCAATCTATCACAACTCTGCTACATACCATATCCAAGATTTTAATAAATTAAAAATATAAATGTTTTGTCTATGTGTTAAGTGTATGAACTTGAGAGTTTCACTTTATTAATTGATAATTCAAGCGACAAACACTTGTAAACTTGTTTTGAGTGACATTCACAGTCTTTTGAACTTCCTCTAGGGAACATAAATGAGGTTTCCGAGAAAAACTCAGTAAAAGTTAAGCATTTTTTGTTGGGAAACCCCAATAATGGCTTGATTTGTTAGTTAGAACTCTCTGTTGCGTGGCTTAAACTGGATCTGGAAGTTTATTGATACTTTTTAGTATAAGCTGTTCGCGATAAATTTTTTTTAAAATTTATTGACAACATATTGTGATATCAGTTTGTGAGATAAAAATTAATATCTTTCCGCTTGAAATATTTTTAACTTAACATGATTTGTAAATACTAATTCAAAATATTCAAATTTAGAGATGTCAATTTGCCAATTTCCACTTTCATGACTAAGAAATGTTACGATCGCAACGTCCCTGGCGCGGCTTATCGCAGACACTGCATTTAAAAAAAAAAAAACAAACAGAGCAGATTGTCTACCAGTTCCCTTAGAGTATCATCGTATAAGTATCTTTAATACTTATCAATGCTAATAAAGTCGTTCAACACTGATTTGTTATCAATGCAATATTTAGTAATTTTTCAGAGTCTTTAACGTTAAAAGCTTTTTCAACGATCGATTTCAAAGAATTAAGGAATAATTGAAAGCTTTATTAAAGAGAAAACTGAGATAATTAAAAAATCCATAAGAGAGAATTGATATATATATATTCTTCTACTAGCTAAAATGAAAATCTTCTAGTTACCTGTCGATGCCATTTCTTGACTTTACATTTATGTGAATCGCGTGTCGCTTGGAAAATATTTAAAACGTAATTATTTATCTTTACAAAAGTTCAAACAATATTACTTTTATTGTCAGCAAAATCATCAAAAAAGTATACATGGTATGTAATTAAAATATATTCTAAAACTAAGAATTTAAGGTATTATGCATGCACATATCTATATCTATACTATTAATAAATCTGTAGCCACTTTTTATGTTCACTCATCACGTTTAAACGACAACTCAGATTTTTATAAAATTTTGTACACATATTTATAGGTCAGCAGAGAGTGCAATAGGATACTTTATTTTAACCCATTAACAACCAATGTTACTATATGGAAACATATGCGTCTCGAATTTTCATTAAATACTGCATAATATTTCAAAAGTTTTAGTGCCAGTTTTTTATAAAAAGTAAAATTAGCATGCAATAATAACTTATTTCTGCTCAATGGCATACATAGTTTTCACCAAAATGTTGCTTCAAGTCTAAAAATGTCTGTTTTTTATGGTTTTCTTTCGGCCCTAATGGATTAAATTGCACTTCGGTTAAACGAGAACAAAATCAATAAACGCTTTTAAATTTCCTTCAATTTGATATCAAAATCATGTATGTAGTTTGAAAACTGTGAAAAATTTTAGTACCAGATCTTTTTAGTATTAATTATAAGCTGAGAATGAGAGAAAAACGACTTGAAATTCACACTTTTAGCTTTGAAGGCAAATATTTCAGTCAGTTTGCAATGGATTTCAATAATTTTTTTTGAAAAATGTTGTTTGTTAAAATATCCTTCAAACATAAGTTGAAATTTTTACTAAACCAAAGTATTAATATTTTTAAAAATTTTTTTAAAAAATGTTCAAAAATTTTTAGTTTAAGCCAAAAAATTGGATAAAAGTTGTTTTTGTTGTAAAAAAAATTAAATCCAAAATTTAAGTTTTCGATTTCCTATCAGAAGATATAACAATCTTAAGGTTAATAATTTGTAGTATTACTTAAACAATAAAAAATCGTTTTGGTAGCGAAAAATCAAGCCTACCCATTATCAATTTTTGAATGAAAACTTTTTGAAAACCCGGCGAAGCGGCGGGTTTAAGCTAGTTTAAAATAAAAAAGCACTACCTTTGTGAACTGAATTGATAATTTTTTACTATAATTTTTTAATTCTCATTTTTTTATTAAATTTTGAAGAATGTGGTAGTGTGGCAAATGAATTTTACAATGTGTGTATACAGCAAATTTAATAAAATAAAGCAGATCACTTGAAATTTGCTCTTAAGACAAAGAATATTTCTGCATTTTTTATCAAAAATATCTTGTTTCACTTAACCCCTTGTATCCCCTTGTGACATTTCTGTAACAAACTAAAAAATTTTGTTTTGTTGCATTGTTAAATCACTGCTACATAACGCACTAACGAAAAAATACACCATCGTACCCAGAGATGGCGCTACTAGTATGTTATTGAACGTTTATCTCAAAAAGTTCGAATACCACGATAATTCGGTGCATGCAAAAAATTGGAAATTCGTGAAAAACTTGTTAGCAGAGCCCAGTGGCGAAAATAATCTCCGATGACGTTGTCTTTGAAGATGTCGTTAACGACAACGGGGTAATAATGGGGATATTTTACTGTGCATGTCGCTATTAATTCAGTAATAAAACACAACTTAGGAAATTTTTGCCTCTATTTGAAGAAAACTATTCTCAATTGGAGAGAAGTTATAAAACTTCTTATCTTTGGTTCACTTTGTTCGTTTTGTTATTTTGCGGAATAGTTTTGCCAGTAATAATATAATATCACTTTTAAAATATTAAATTAAAAAGTTAGTTTACCACACTGGTATAAAAATCAAACGCTAAAAGTAATAAGAAATCAGAAATAAGAAGCAATAATATAAAAATTAGTAAAGGGATAAAAATGACTGAATTAAACGAACTTTTAATGAATGCGTAAACTTAGCAAGACGTGTACCGCAGACGTTTTCAAACATGTAGCAGTGAATTGTCCTGCAATCCATTTCGAGATTGAGAGCAGAATGAAAGAGAACACGAACGAGAAAAATCGTACAACAAGAGCAGCAATTTCGAACGAATGCGAACACTTAGCAAGTCGCAAGGTGAAATTAAATAAAGTGTGCGCAATTTTTGCACCTCTCTCACAAAATGCCTTAGCTACGATTGTCACCATTTACTTTTCTACAGTGCGCCTCTATCTATCAACATTTTTTGACAAGCGTAGCAAATTTTGTAAATGTCCCGTTCACCTTGTTTAATTCCATTATGGAAAGACGAGTATTGGAGCCGTCTTCGAACAGGTTACACTCACTTATCTTGTAAGTCGTTTGGCTAATTTGTTCGAAATGGTTTTCGAACACAGCTATAGGATTGGAGCGATCTGCCCTTGAAGACTGACTGCTGTTTTGAAAGACGTCGTTGAGTACGGATGCATCCGTTCGTCCGTGGAAATGTATTCTTTTGATTAAACACACATAAATTGTTTTCAAATGAAATTTCATGTATTTTTCTCAAAATCAAATTAAGTACTGGCATAAGAAACACCCTTTATTATTATCTGAATGCAAAGCTACATGCTTTTGCCTGCACCTCGAATTCATATCTCAATGACGGATCTGCATAGCTAAAAAGTTTTCCGGACATGCTCAGAGAAATTAGGATTGGGGCGCATAATATATGGATTATGATTGCAGCTACGTCGTTTAAGATGTATGCGGTATGAGGTAAAAAAATTGATGTTGCCTGGGCAATTTTCAGATTGGGCATGAAAAGTTATTAAAAAAACAAAAAAAAAAGAGAGTGCACTTTACCCTATCACTTATTTACCCTATCTTCAATTTTGTGAATTTTTTCCTTAGGTTTTTTTTTTCAAAAAATTTTTGTATATAAAAGCGTACAGCTAAAACCAAACTGATGCCAGAAATGAAATTCTCGAACCCAATCCAACCTGAAACCAGTCTCACATTTATACGTTTTTATACAAAAATTGATCGTAAAAAATTCATAAAAAAAAATTGCCAAAATTCAAGGCGTAATCTCAACGTTGGTGCGTATGTATTTTTGACCATTACGGCTGAACCACTGAAGCTATCCACCTTATATTCAAAACATGTGTTCGTGTGGTCCTCCAAATATTTTTTTGTGTTTTTAGATTTCCCCCAGGTGACACTGTGGTCGATTTTAAAAAAGATGTATATGTAAACCGATTTGGCCCAAACTCACACCATATAATATTTGAATAAGAAGGATATCTTTGGCAAAATTTGAACCCAAAAATATGAGATTAAATTCGCATTATCAATATCAAAAATATTAATTCATATCACGAATTCTAAAAAATATTATACCTAGAATTGGTTGAACTTTTTTTTTTAGGAATTTTCTACGATAAATTTTTGTATAAAAACGTATAAATGTGAGACCAGTTTTAGGTTGAATCGGGTACGAGGATTTCATTTTTGGCATCAGTTTTGCTCTAACTGTGCACGTTTATATACAAAAAATTTTTGAAAAAATTTCTTAAGAAATAATTCAGAAAATTGAAGATGTGATAGGGTACAGTGCACCCCTATCGCCCTCTTTTTTTTTGTGTTTTTTTAATATTCGATTCGAAAATCGCCCAGGCAACAAAGGTTTGCATATCGACCAAGCCTAGTATGCAGACTGATAAAAGAGATCAGATAGAGGAGAAGAAAATCAAATGGAATGAAAGAGATGTTATATTTTCTCCAGGTCCTTACCCACCAGAGCTTGGTCGAATATTATCCATTACAATTCAATTCCAGTTCCTTGGAATTAGGAATTGGTAATTGGACATCTCAATTTCCCAGGAATGTAATTGAAAAAATTCTTCGATTACATTACACGAGTTGTAATTGGTAATTGAACATCTCAATTCCTCAGGAGTCTTATTGCAAAAAATGTTTAATTCTATTACAAGAATTGTAATTGGTACTTGAACATCTCAATTCCTCAGGAATGGAAATGAAAAAAATCGCTATTCTTACGAGTATTTCAGGAATTGTAATTGGTGGTTTTGTTATATGCTTTTATGAAATTATATATCCAGAAACTTAAAGTATGAAATGGTTTTCGGAAGTGGTACATAACGTATACAGTATAAATCGTAAATCAGAGCTTTGTAAAGGATATTTTTTTTTATAGGTATGAAATTTCCTAGGGGGATAACTGTCAAAAAAATTGTCAAAGTACACGCATTTTTTTGACACTTAGTTTCAGTATACTTTGGCAATTTATCATGCTAAGACATTCTGTGCAGGAAACCTACAGAGCACTTCGCACACATTATGATCTGAGCAGGTTATATGCAAAACGATGAATCGTAATGTCTACGTTTACTCTAATGGACAATATTTATTAAATACGAGCTCATACTGTGTGCTACCGAAGAAGCCATCACCGCTGTGGAGGTTTGTATGTGCGGTGAGTGAAAAATGAAGATGGAACCAACTTACCGTCAATGGTGAGCGCTGCAAATAAATGATTCGAGGCTTTTTGGTTCCCAACGTGAATATATCATCTAAGTGCTAAGTAGTTTCAGCAGGTCGGTGAAACAAGCCATATAGTCAAACCAACACTTTACTGGGACGAACCTTTGGTGGCCGAATCATATCAAGGAATTAGCCTGTCAATTGGACATCTACGTCATGTGATTTGAATCCGTTAGAATACTTTTTATGAGGGTACGCCAAGGCATTGGTAATTGGAAATATAAGTTGGATCCTATGTATAAGCCATTTACGATTGAAAAACCAACAGTCGGTGCGTTATTGGCAAGATAAGGAAGGCTATTCTAGGAAAAGTGGTGCAAAATTTTAGCGAAAGAATGGTTCTCATAAAATGCAGTTGCGGTGGTCATACGCACAAAATTGTATTCAAACTCTAAATGCTATAAAATTTTCGTACTAATAAAGCCAAAATATTGGCCATTTCTTTAATTTTTCTGTCATATTTGAAAAAGTTCTATACCTATTTGAATGAAAGTATTTTTGAATTCAGCTTCAGTCGAAAAATTTTGCTTTTATTTTTATCAATAAATAACGGCACCTAATAAAACGACTAAGCTGAAACTATGTTTAAACCGAGCAAAGGTATAAAAGGCATTTAAAACACCTTCAACAAGTGTAGCAGCTTCGAACACTTTTTTTTTTTGCTGAGCTGAAGTGGAAATTCTAACTCTAAATTAGTCATCGAAAATAGGTGTTGTAACTGCACGTTCAAAGCGTACATCAGAGTGTTATAAAGAAACAAAAACAAACAACAATTTTCACTTTTCATTTTTCACATTTGCAATTTTAATTATCGCCACTAGTTGGTGTTGACGTCAGAAAAGCTTTAATTTGTGTTTAGCTCTGTTCACATGGTCAAATTTTTCATAAAATTGTTGGTCAAACACAATAGAACAACGTGAAATTTCTATGTAATTCCCATAAAAATACAACTTATAATAAATATAACGTTTTCCATGCTTTTTTCATAACAACCTTGTAAATTATAAAAAAATTCAAAAATTTATAAAAGTAATAGTGTAACGTTACGTTGGGGAGGTTCAAGACTTTATGACAAAGTATGACATAGGGAGGGGGAAGGTGTCTAAAATTGGCCAAAAGTATGTTAAAGAATTTAGGAACATTCCCTTGAAAAGCCCCAGCGAAAAATTTAACCCAACAACAATTCCGGTTCCAAACGAAATCGGATTTCAGAAAACGGCTGATTATTTTGAATATCGCTGCAATATTCAGAATTTATATGCTGCAATCAGTATATTCTTCAACTATCGATTTCATAAATGAAAAATGAAAATATGTTGTATACACATATTTCTCCCCTTAATGAACTTAGAGTTTTTCATAAAATAAAATCCATTAATTAACATTTATTTGTTGTAACCAATTTGCATAATTGTTTTCTTCTCATTTTACTGTTTTTGAGACGAAATTGGGAATTCCCTACCAAAATTTTTCCAACTCTACTTAAATATGCTTAAAATAACAAGTTTATTCTAAGAATATATTTTGATGTTAGACCGAAATGAGAAGATTGTCGTCACGGTTAAGGTTAGATAGAAAACGAGGATAGTTTTTTAAAAGTAAGACATACAAATATTAACTTATCAAAAATTTGTAAAATTTGGAGAGCTAAAAAAAAAAACCAGATAAAATATGAAAATAAGAGACTGAAACACAGATTAAAATTATAAAATCAAACCTCGTTAATGATGCAAATACATTCTATCTACTTATTTCAATGTTGAACTATCAAATGTCATGTTACTTGTTAAACTCTAGTACGAGTATCTTAGCCAACTTTGTTGTTGTTGCTGCTATAATTGTTTATTCAAGCCATTCACGCTTTCATGTGAATTATTTGGTATTTTTATATACATACGTATACATATTTTTTTTTACTTTGTCTTATCGAGATAAATTTTTTCTATATTTATGCGGAAAAAGTTTGTCGTTTTTTTATGATTCACGTGGTTTTTTTATTGTCTGATTCAGAGGGGGGTTTTCTTTGTTTAACCTGCTCTTAGCCTTAATGGCAAAAATTATGGATGTACTTGAAAAATGAAGCAAAAAAGAATTAAAGGTAGTATTTAAGTTTTTTTTTAAATTTTTCAGTTTTCAGTGTTATAAAATAAAATTAAACAAAACGAAAAAGGTGCTTCTCTCTATAAATTTCAGATAATTAAAGCATTAAAAAAATGCTTCTTAAGATGAATAACCCAGATAGCAACTTCATCTAATTACAGTGGTTTAAAAAAGAAGTCGGACATACATGCAATCAATTTTGTAGTGAGCGAGATAATATTATTGAAAGACAAATTTTATTTTATTTTATTTTACGTATATTTCTATTTATATTTTTATTTTTGTTTTTATTTTTAAAGTATTTAAGTAAATTTTAGAATAAGAATACATTTTTAAGTATAAATTTAAATATAAATTTAATTAAATTTAAGTAAAAATTTTTAAAAACAGTAATAACAAATATTTTATTAAATTTTAATTTCTTTATCAAAAATTGTGATTATCATTAAAATTCATATCAAAAAATAACTAGGACATCGTAATTGCTTTGAACTTTAAAAAGGCAAAACACAGACTTAATTGGAGAAATCACTCTTTTTTGGTGCAAGAATAAGACAAACGATAGTTATCAATGTGCACGCTTGGGTTACGGAACATTTTATTAAAAAAGTAGGCAGTGGGGGGACTGCCGACCGAAGTGAAAACTTAAAGCTATGAAATAACATAGCTGTTATAAATTTCCGAAGTAGCTGGAGTCAGCAATTCAGGCGCGTTCTACTTTTTTAACTTTTTTTATCAATTTATGCGGTATTGAATGTATAACGTCGTTGGGCATGCAATAACGCGTATCAACCACTTGCAATACCATGTATATTGCAAACAAGCTAAAATTGCAAATTGAATTTTAATTCATTCATTCACAAAAGAAACACAAAAACTGTCGATTATAGTTTATATCTCCCGATTTTAGCCCTAAAGCTGTCAAATATATAAGCTGGTCCTATTATTTTTGCATTTCAACATTTCAACATTTCTTGTTAACACACATGCCTCTATCAGCCACACTTCTGGGGTCACCATACAAAAAATACCAAAACTGTCGATTGTAAGATATATCTCTTCCGAATTGACCTCTAAACAGGTCAAATATATGAGCTGGCCCTATAGTTTTTGGCCTTTCAACATTTCTTCTGAACACACCTACTGCCATCTGCCACCTCTGTGGGGGTCCAATTACAAAAAACACAAAAGCGTTGCTATGTTTTCTTCTTGCCTGGTAGGTAAATCAGAAATGCAGGCATTGATAGTGCAAGTCTTAACAATGCTAAAGTTAACAGTGATGATATTAACAGTGGTGACGATATAGCATTGCTGGCGTTAAAATTGCTGACGTTAACAGTGCTGACGCGAATTCATTACTTTTACACCTACCAAAATGTGCTGAACGTGCCTAAAGAAGTTTTTACTTCAAAAAACAGCAATAAAAACAATGCCATACAGCTCTGTTGAAGTGTCTGAGTCACTCTTCCATTCTATTCTTGAGCGCAATAGAATATATATTATAAAAAAAAGAAGCAAAAACGAAAAATAATTTCAAAAAAAGTGAGACAAAAACGGCAACAAAATATGCAAGCAAGCCCAACCGTTGCCACCTGTTTGTATGAAGAAAAATATAGTGACCCAATAGAATGCACGATTTAAGTTTTGTGGTATTTTTAGAAAATGTTCTGAATTGGAACATATCTACTTGACAATCAAAAAAAAAAAAAATGCACGATTATTGAGACACCCTTTATTTTGTTTTGTCTCAACAACGCTAATCGAGTGTTTCCGAGAAGAGAGGAAAGAAAAAGCAAAAACAACCGCACAGCTCTGTTAAAGTTTTTGACTTCTTTTTTACTCTCGCTTTCAACTCTCCCACAGTTATGCCGTTCAGCAGAGCTGTGTGGCTTTGCATTTTGTTGTTGTTTCTTTTATATGGGGTAAAAGGTGTTTTTAATTTCTAAGTTTTTCCTATATTAATGATAAAACATTTGAATAAAAATTTTACTTGATATGAACCAGAGCTTTCAAATGATATAAGTTTCATTAGAATCAAGGTTGATTTATAAGGTTGTCGCAGGGCTGATCGCACTCTCTTCTCAGTACCCATAATTGTCAAAACCAGCCAATTTTGCGAATGACTACGAAAGAAAAACGGATGATAAAAGAGATCACTTGCAGATTTTCTATGAGCTGTCAACTTCAATTTGACAATTATGGGTACTCGCTCTCTTCCTTGCGACAACCTTATAAATCAGCCTTGATTAGAATATGTTGTCTTTAAAATAGGTAAAAAGGGAGTTAAACTTTGTGTTCACGCAATAATATGTAGATTCTAATACTGGAATGAATCATTTTGTACGTAATAGAATACATTAAAAATGAAAAAGCAAAAACGATAAAAAATTCTGAGATTTGCTCACAAACTTCAATTCTTGAACAATGTTGAAAAGGTCTATCATTCTTTACTGAATAAGTGTGTCCGAAAAGAGGAAAGAAAAAGCAACAACAACCACACAGCTGTATTAAAGCTTTTTCTTCCTCTCTCGCTTTCTGCTCAGCAAAATTGTGTGGCATTGGTTGTTGTTATATATGGTGAAAAAAGTGTGTTTAATTTTTAATTTTTAAGTAACTTAATGACAAAACATTTCAATATAAACTATATTGTGCACTTGGTATGAACGAAAGCTTCAAATGATATAAGTTTCATCCAAATCTGTTGCCTATAAATTGAGAAAAAGGGGGTTAAAGATTTATGTTAGCGTATTAATATATAAGATTAATACAGGGCGGATTTTCCATTAAAGGCTGATTTCAGAACAAAGCAAGTTTCTACTTTCAATAAATGTTTTTAGTTTAGTTAAAAATCCATTCAATACTTTAACGAAATCAGTTTTTCTGCACTCATGTAGAATTTTACTATCACCGTGTGTAGGTATGTGCAAGTGGTGGATACACTGTATTGCCCGCCCAACGACGATAAACTATTTTTTAATGTTTAGATATTATATATTTGTAATACGGTTACTTCGCTTAAATAATCGGTAATTGGCTCGGTAATCGGTTGGTATTCGCTTCGGTAATCGCAAATGGGTTTGTAATTGCTTCGGTAATCTGTTGGTAATGGCTTCGGTAACCGCTTTAGTAATCGGTTGGTAATCGCTTCGGCAATCGATAATTGGTTCGGTAATCGTTAATGGGTTGGTAATCGCTTCGGCAATCGATAATCGGTTGGTAATCGCTTCCATAATCGGTAATGGGTTGGTAATCGGATAGTAATCGCTCCGGTAATCGGTACTTGGTTCGGTATTCGGTTGGTAATCGCTTCGGTAATCGCTTCGGAAATTGGTAACCGGTTGGTAATCGCTTCGATAATCGGTTGATAATCGCCTCTGTAATTGGTTGGTAATCGCTTCGGTAATCGCTAATCAGTTTGTATTCGTTTCAGTAATCGGTAATGGGTTGGTAATCGCTTCGGTAATTGGTAATCGGCTAGTAATCGCTTCGGTAATCAGTACTTGGCTCGGTAATCGGTTGGTAATCGCTTCGATAATCGGTTGGCAATTGCATCGGTAGTTGCTTTGTAATCGCTTCGGCAATCGGTAAGTTTTATGCGTAAAACACTAACAACAAAAAAGCTCACCAAAAATGTTTGCCTAGCATAACTACGCATAAGCAATGCTGTACAGTGCAACAGAAATGAACATCTAACAGCGTGATGATATCGCGAATATATAGTTTTGCTCTCTACCAAAAAGTGCTCAACGCGCCTAAAGACGTTTATTAAAATTAAAAGCTATTAAAAATTGACAAATGTGGAAAAACATGAACAAAACTAGTAACAAAGTAAGTAAGTAAGATTATTAACTACCACGAAAAGGGAAAAAATATTCAAGGGATCAGTAAAATAGCTAATAGACCACGTTCCTTTGTCCACGATGACATCAAGCGATTCAAACAAACCAAAACGGCTGTAAAAAGAAATAAGTTCGGAAGACCAAAACTGTTTTTCATAGCAGATGGGAAGTGGATGATGCAGCAATTCAAGAAAACTCCTCATCGAAAAAATACTCATCGCTCCAAAGCAAAGCCATTCATTAATGAGGTGAACAAAAAAAAAAAGAAAACATTTTGCAAAAACCTGTGAAGATAAAGATTACGAGTATTGGAGCTACTCGTATGTTTTATTTTTGGATGAGAGTAAATGCAATATTATTCGAACAGATGGACAATCTCATGCGTGGAGAAAGCCTAATGAAGAACTAAGGGAGAAGAAATTGCACCCGACTGTTAAGCACGGTGGTGGATTCATAATGATCTGGCGATGTATGTTCGCCGCCGAAACCGGAAACTTTTGCTTTGTAGATGGCATTATGATTCACAAATAATACTTAATCATTTTAAAAGAGAATTTAGTGCAGTGCTGAAAAGTTGGGTATATAATGCAGTTTAACTTTTGTCAATATAACGACCCTAAGCACAAGACACTTAATGCGCGCTTGAAACTCCTCCACAATCGATATTAACCTAAATGAACATTTGTGAACTTACTTGGAAGATCAGTAAAAAACTTGTACCATTAGAAACAAAAAGAACTTGGAAACTGTGCTCAAGGAAGAGTGATCTAAAAAAGGTCGCCTGAACAGACTACTAAGACTAAAAACGACTGAAAACTGTCAAAAATAACATAGGCTTGTCGAAAAAATCTTAACTTTATAGATTTTATTCATACAAATTTTTATAACTTTCACTAAATGTAAATGCTTGAGTTCCATTTTGATTTTCATCAGGAATTATTTTTTCATAAAGTTACTAGCTTATACCCGGCGCGCTTCGCTGCCTTCCGCGCAAAACCTCTAAAAATAGGGCTTATAGTGAGGCCACGCCCTTATCCAATTTTTTCCAACTTTTGTTGTGCGTCTGTTTTTTTTATGGTAATTTAATAAGTGTCCACATTTTATATACAGTGAATGTTTGTATATACAGCGACTGCCGCTTGGATCAATAGACCCTGCATGCCAATTTCATTATCAAAGCATGTACAATATTAATGATTTCTAAAAAAGTGGGTATAAATATAGTGCGTCTATCCCATTTTTTTGTGAACTTTCCATTTACACATAATTTAGGTCTTATACGATAAAATCTTCAGATATAGAAGATTTGTTTATTTTTTTTTTATTTATTTTTATTGATTTACCCAGAACGCGTTGCTACAACTAAGACAAACTATGGGTCAAGCCACACCCCCATGTCCAATACCCGATCAAGTTTTCCATTAAAAAGACATCACCAAGTGGTAACTCCATTATGAGTTTCTATATTCTGTGACTTCTACTTCCAAAGCTATTCGATATCAAAAAATTGGCTTATATGGGCTGAGCCACACTCCCTTGTTCAATACCCGTCCAAGTTTCTATTAGAAAGTCATCACCAAGTGGTAACTCTATTCTGAGTTTCAATTTTCTGTGAATTTTACTTCCATAGCTATTCGAAATCAAAAATTTTGCCTGGTATGGGCGGAGCCATACTCCCATGCCCAATGGTCGTCCAAGTTTTCCATTAAAATGAATTCACTAAGTGGAAACTCCATTGTGAATTTCAACATCGTGTGACTTTTACTTTAAAAGCTATTTGATATAAAAAATTTTTAATTATATGGGCGGAGACACACTCCCTTGTCCAACGCCCGTTCAAGTCTGCTATTAGAAGGACATCACCAAGTGGTAACTCCATTCTGAGTCTCAATGTTCTGTGACTTTTACTTCCATAGCTAATCGAAATCAAATATTTGGCTGGTTTGGGCGGAGCCACACCCCTTGACTAACCCCCGTCTAAGTTTTCTATTAGAAAGACATCACCAAGTCGTAACTCCATTCCTAGTTTCAATGCTCTGTGATTTTTACTTCCAAAGCTATTCAATATCAAAAATTTGGCTTATATGGGCGGAGCCACACCCCCTTGTCCAATACCCGTCCAAGTCTTCTATAAGAAAGACATCACCAAGTGGTAACTCCATTCTGAGTTTCAATGTACTGTGATTTTTACTTCCAAAGCTATTCGATATCAAATATTTGGCTTGTATGGGCGGAGCCACACCCCCTTGTCCGATGCCTGTCCAAGTTTTCCATTAAAAGGACATTACTAAGTGGTAACTCCATTCTAAATTTCAATGTTCTGTGACTTTTACTGCCATAGCTATTCTGTATCGAAAATGTGAGTTAGAAAATTTAAGAAAATGTGATGTGATACAAAAAAAATTTCATTAAAATCAGTCGAGCCGTTTCGGAGGAGTTCGGCTACAAACATTGTGACAAGAGATTTTTATATATTAGATGAAAGTAAATTAAATTATTTTATTAAATTTTTGGAAAGTATTTTGAAATGTAAAAAAAGTGTTTCCCTTTAACATTATTTTTTCACTTATACTTTCATTATTCGTGTGTTCGACTTCTTTTTTGAGCTACTGTAGGAATTCATGTATATAAGAGCAAGCAAAAAAGACGTATAAAATTAATAGATTTATTCAAGGAAACATATAAAGTATTTTATAGGCTTTATATAAGCACATGAATAAAGTTTTACATAATATAGTTATTCAAGGTTTATTAAGAAACTCGGAAGCTGTGTAAAAAATCAAATTTATCTGCCAACCGATGAATTAGATTTTTTTATTTTATATTTTTAACATTATTACAATTTCTGTTCTATATAGGTTTTTCTGTTTTTCTGTTTTATATTTAAAATGTTATTTTTTATTATAGTTAACTGTATTTATGCAAGTACATTAATTTTAGAAATTTTCATTACTTACCATGGTCTCTCAGCGTGTATTGAATTGGGAGCAGTTATATCGCCAGCAGCAAATGATTGTCTATTCTCGAACATGCTTGAATAATGTTGAAACTAAATCACTTTTTTCTTCGAATTTCCTTGAGCTAAAGTTTTATTAAAACTAGCATTTTGACTTGAATAAAGTATTGCCTATGTTATGCTGGTATTTATTTTTATCGAATAAAGAATAATATAAGGAATTTTATTTTAATAAAAATCTTTTTGAATACTTTATAAAATCTTTGAACAAAACCTTCTATATTGAACTATACTTGAGTAAAAATCTTCTTGAATATTTTCCAAAAAGTGAACAGTCTAGTTTAATGAATCTGCTTAAATTTCAAAAAGTTACTTAGTACAAGGCATGGCAGAATTATAATTGTATCATGCGTACAAGGTATCATTTTCTCGTAGACTATAATGGTATTAAAAAAAAGAGTACAATCCCCCCTGTGGCCCAAGCGACCCCTTGAAATTCAGCAGGTTCATTAAAGTAGACTTAAACCCAAACAAGTATTATTGAATAAGACTTTACTAAAGAAATTATATAAGAAAATTTAATATTCAAGGCTTCTAAAATATTCTTTGAGTTGAAATAAATAAATATAAGTTGAGTTGAAATAAATTCAAATATTTAGGTGACATTGTTTACTGGGATGTAATTAAGTAAAAAACTTAAAAGTTGATGAAAGGTTATTTTTCGATCTGGGCGTTTTTCTCAAATTTCTTCAAATTATTTGATGAACTCGCTACTTACATTTGCAGCTTTCCGCTTTTATACCATAGTTCATGAATATTTTATGTTTATTAAAACATTCGATATTGGTAATTAATACCTTGTAGCAATTTTATCATCTCAAACATAAAATTTTATTGATATTTATTTATTGTTGATTTCTTTGAACAACAAGAATAATAATGAATAAACAATAATAATATGTTTTTTATTTATTTTGGTTTTACAAATGCATTTTTTTTTTTTTTTTTTTGATACGCCATTGACTTAACGTTATTTGAGCTGTGATGTCGTCGTTTTGCTTGACCGCATATTCACTCGGAATAATTTATTCGTAATATAAAAATGATTATCTCATAACTTTGAACTTCATTCTATGTAGGCATGTTTTAATTATAAATTCGATTTATATCGTTTAAAAACAAAATTTATGAAAGAAAAAGTTAGTTATATCAAAACCATCAGAATCTTGATTTTTATCATATCTCTAACTAAAGTCTTACTACAAGACTCATAAAATTTGCTGCGATATAAGCTGTCAACTGGTTGTACGTGTTTAATTGTGTAACGGTTAATTTCCATAAACCGTATTGTTTGTGCAATTTAAATATCAAAGAGTTACAGTTGTACATATATTTTAGTATTTTAATACTGTGGTAGCTTTTAGTTCACAAACAAGGGTGTTCCGTGCAGGTAACCTACTAGGTAATCCTAGCGAAATATTGCTTGCAAAACTAACAATTTTTTTTTTCAAAACTAGAACTCACTAAAATTATAATAAAAATGCAAACATTTATGGGGAGAGAAGAGGAAGATTTGAACAAAATTTATATTAAGGGGTAAAAATGGGTTTTGCTAAAAATATCCAAAAAAAAAATAATATTTTTTTTTTAAATTATAACGACGGCAGGTATTGCTTTAAATATACAGATTATCAATAAATGAGCTTTCCAAACGTCAACATTTTTTTTATGATTAATAGATTTAATTTATGTTAAATGATCACAAAAATTAATTCAAAGCCCCCATAATGTTTTAATTTTTGTTAGAATTTTAGTGTTTTCTAATTTTGAAAAAATTTTTTAGTTCTGCGAGCAATATTTTGCTAGGTCCGGCCCTGGTTCCATATCAAAATGACAACTCTACGGCAGTTTATTCCTTGTGCTAAGATAATGAAAAAATTGAATGGCAGGGGAAGGGTCCATCTCCTCCTGTTTAAAATTAATAGAACTAGAAAAAATAAAATACCATTTTGACACCAAGATTTGTTGCACTTTGTGAATTTTATTTAGCCGAATAAAGCTACAAAAATCCTTTAGAAAATTCATAATAAACTCAGTATTAAAACGCTCCACTCTGTCGTTTTCTTTGTCTTAATTCAAATATATTAGCGCTCTCAATTTTAGAGCACCCGGGATACCCGGGTATTTTAAAATATTTTCGTGTATTTCGAGCTACTCAGGTCATACCCGGGTATTAAGAGTCTTCGGATATTTCAAGGCACTCTGGTATTTTTGAGCTTTTTGTGTAGTTTGGACATACTTATCTGTGTTCGCAAAAATTTGACGAAAATATTTCATAGCTCCCCCGTGGTGATAGCCTAGTGGTAAAGTGTTACACCAGGTTCTATTATTTGTTCACCCTTAACATTTCTTCTGAAAATACACTCACTAATTCCGGGATTCGATTATAGTTTATATCAGCTCCGTATTGACGCCTAGAGTGATCAAATTTACCATTAGATGGTCCTTATTATTTCTCCCCCTCAAAATTTCTTCTGAACTCATCCACCTCCTATATATGCCACCCTTCGGGGGCCCCGCTACGAAAACACAAAAAAGGAAAAGTGTAGTCTGGTTCATATCTCTCTCGAATTGACCCCTAGATGTATGAGCTGGTTTTATTATTTTTCCCCCTCAACATTTCTTTTGAATACACCCACCGCCTATACTGCCATCTAAAGGGTGGTTAAATTTTAAGAGCCGATGTTGATTTTGAATAAAACACAAATAATTTAGGAAATTATTGTCATTTCTTTTTATTATGATAATATTGGTTTGGTTCAATTATGTATGTAACAAAATATCGGTCAAATGGCCGCCGAGACCTCGGCGGAACACCTCCATCCGATGGTCGAAATTTTCGATGACGCTGAGGCATAAGTGAGGTTCTATGCCGTAATGTGCCGAATTATCTCATCCTTTAGCTCTTGAATTGTTGCTGTCTTATCGACGTACACCTTTTCTTTCAAATAACCCCAAAGAAAGAAGTCCAACGGTGTCAAATCACATGATCGTGGCGGCCAATTGACATCGCCACCACGTGAGATAACATGGCCATTGAATTTGTCGCACAAAAGAGACATTGTTTCGTTAGCTGTGTGGCAAGTGGCACCGTCCTGTTGAAACCACATACCGTCCACATTCATGTCTTCCAATTCATGCCATAAAAAGTTCGTTATCATCTTACGATAGCGAACACCATTCACAGTAACTGCCTGATGGCCTTCAGCCACACTATCGCGAACAGCAGCAATATTTTCTGCAGTACGAGCTGTACGAGCATGCGCTGGTATTTGCACACCTCTTACAGACCCGGTTTGCTCAAATTTTTGCACGATTTTTCCGATTGAACGCACATTTGGACGATTAAATTGACCGAAAAAATCACGAAGTGCACGATATGCATTTTGATTTGAACGCCCATTTTCATAATAAGCCTGAATAACTTTAACTCGTTGCTCGATTGTGTATCTTTCCATGGTTCAAATTGAGTTAGTATGAAATTGAGAAATGTCAAATGAAATGCAGAAAAAAACTTGACGTTTAGGTGTGGTTCACATTCAACATCGGCCCTTAAAGTTTAACCACCCTTTATCGGGGGGTCTCTCTACAAAAAATATAAAAACTAAATAAAAATGTCGATTATGGCTTTTATCTCCCCTCCAACATTTCTATGGAAAACACCTACCCCTTATCCCCCATCCTTTTGGTGGCTCCAGTCAAAAAACTACAAAGACTGAAGAAAAATGTCGGTTATAGTTCATATCTCTTCGGAATTGACCCCAATTACATTTGACAGTGATCAAATGCATGAGCTGCTTTTATTATTTTTCCCCTCAACAGTTCTTCTGAACACACCCACCCCCTATTTGCTACCGTTCCGGGGAACCCAACGAAAATACAAAAAAGAAAAAAGTGGAGTATTGTTCATATTTCTTCCGAATTGACACCTAGATGGGTCAAATGCATGAGTTGCGTTCTATTATTTTCTTCCTTCAACATTTTTTTTGAACACACTCACCCCCTGTTTCCTTTTGAGGTCCTTCTTCAAAAAAATACAAAAACTTAAGAAAAATGTCGATTATAGTTCTTATATCTTTGGAAATGACACCTTGAATGGTGAAATGTATGAGCTGGTTCAATTATTTTCCCCCTCAATAATTCTTTGAACACACCCACCCTTCTCCTGTCACTTATCTGTAATTCCTCCTATAAAAAACACAAAGTTCTTGTGCATTGTTTTCGTATGTGCATTGCGCATGAGCTCAAACTTCTCGAACATTGATCATCAAATTATCTGGATAGTGACTGAATACTCGGGTTTTTTTTTTGGGTTTTGAGTGTCCGGGTACCCAAACAAAGCACAAAAAAACTAGTAAGGGTGGAGCTTCGGCAGGGTACCGAAGCTAAAATACCCCCCCCCGCGGTCATATTAAAGTATAGTCGAAGTCCTTAGCCACGACATACACGATGACATTCAGTTTTATATATATCAACGAAAGTTTTCCTATTTTGATGACGTCACTTTGTATGGGAAGTAGGCGTGGTTTTGACCCGACCTTGCCATATATCATAGAGATGGTATTATATATCAAAGCTAAAGTGCAAATTTCAAGACATTTCATTAATTTTTGTGGATTTTTAAGAGAGTTAACGTTTAAAAGAAAGCCAATCTGTATGGGAGGTAGGCGTGATTTTCATTTGATTTGCCAAACAGCATAGTGGTGGTCTATGTTATATATCAAAGCCTATATGCAAAATTTCAAGACATTTCTTTAATTTGAGCAGATTTTTTTACTTTTAAAATAAAGTCACTTTGTATGGGAGGTAGGCGTGGTTTTCGTCCGATTTTTCCAAATTTTCCAAATCGTCCAAATCGGTCAGGATTAAGACTGAAAAGCAAAGCTCACCTGCCAAATTTCAAGTCATTTGTCTAGTTTTTGTGGATTTTAAAGACATTTTACGGTTAATATAAAGTCACTTTGGTTTTCATCCGATTTGACCCATTTTCGAACTTGATCTTCCTTTTTTAAAAATAAACTTATATTTTGAATTTCATCGGACTCAGGAGAAACTTAGGAGATGATGCTGATCAAATATATATATATATATTTTTCTATACCTGCCACACCTCCCTCTTGGCGTTACAAGCGGAATGACAAATTTAATATACCTCTTACGCAGTACGCGTTGGGGTATAAATATCGAGAGCCTTAATTATTATTAACGATTAGATACACAAGTTGCTTTAACTTTTAGTTATTTTTGTAGTTAATAACTAAGAGATTGCAATTGAGACATAGTCTGCTGTTGCTGTGATAACCGCGAAAGAGCTGTCAAGAGAAGAGTATTGTAGAGTATTGACATAAGTAAAATGTATGAATAAATAAAAGAAAAGGTTTTTCTGACTTTAATTTAACTTTTATTGACAATGACTTTTATAAAAATTTATTAGAATTTGAAACCATATCATTTATCGTTTCAGTTTTTGACTTAAAGAAAATAATAAACGGTAACAGCGGAAAGAGCACAAAACTTAGAGACGCGTTGGAGCGAGAGCATTAATATAACTCAGACGCTTATCAGACGTTAAGATTGTAAAAATTCAACTGGCGGTTTTCCAAGCCTTAGCAGTACCCTTCAAATTTTTGATAATTGGCACAATAGTAGTTGTTGGAGCATGCTGTTAAGATGTTCAGATAATGTTTATAATGGACAACAAGCACTAAATCGTTCGGACTAAATAATGGAATGCTGAATTCAATTAACTGTGATATTAGCTGGTTTATTTTTAATTTCAGCCAAATAAAACATTCTAGTTTTTGTTGTGACTAAGTTTTGACTAACAAATTAAAAAAAATGGTCAAAATTAACCGTCGCCTTTTGCCGATGAAGGCACATTATCTCTTCTTTATGGGTGGTAAGTTTTTAACTTAAAATCAATATTTTATGAGCTTAATATATGATGACATTTTTCTTAACTCCTCAGCCATGGGTCCAATTCTTCCACAACTGTCTGTATTGGGCAAACAGATTGGCATATCGCCCGAAGTAATGGGCTATATAACATCAGTGTTGCCCATTATGTATGTGATAGCAAAACCATTGTTTGGATTTATTGCCGACTATTTTGTTGTAAGTCATTTTATTGCTTAATTTTTTATCGCTTTTTTTACTATCTGCCGGTAGAGATTACGACTTTTAACTCAAATATTTTTAGATATTCCGCAAAATGATTTTTGTCACTTTAATAGGTGTTATGACACTATCGTATGGCTCGTTTTATTTTATTCCAACAGTACAAACACATGCCATCAGTATGGAACAATCTTTGAACCTTACTATAGATATGGTTGATATCGAAATTTGTCCTGAGGAGGTAAGTTAAAGAGAGTTATTTTCTTATTATTTGTTTATTAAATAATGTTATTATAGAGTTATAAATATTAAGAGAGGTTTTTTTCTGATAAGGTATGTTTTCATATTCTCTCTTCTGTCTATATATACAAAAAAATATTTTTTTTTTATTTATGACAAAATATTAAATTTTCTATGATGATTCAAAAAGCAGTATAGTACTATCGACAAAGTCATACTATAAACTTTAGCAAACGTACTTTTCTTTTAATTATTAGGCAAAATTAATTGATTAAAATTAAACAAAATTGGAAATTTTTAGAATTTGAGAGATATACAGTTTGTAAAGAAAGTGTTTTTGCATAGTGAAATTATTGTAATTTTTACTATTGTCTTAAAAAAAAAGATCTTAATTTTTGTTTTGATATTTTTAATTTATTGGTTTAGTATTATTTATTTAATAACAAAGATGAAGTGGTGAAAAAGGAGAAAAAAGAAACAGCAGCAGCAAAAGCAAATTTTACTGTCAAGAAAGTATTTTTAAATGAAAATCTATTTTTTTATTAAGACTGTGCTAAAACTATAATTACAACAATTAATATTTGATACGATCCCTTCTGGAGTTAATTACAGCTGGCAACCTATTTCTAATAGAATACATTCACTTTTTTACGTCATATCCCATAGAAATTTTATTCCATTCTTCTTCAATAGCAGTTTTTTTTTTAGCTTTGCACGTGTTTTTGGCTGCACTTTGGCAATCTTTTTGTTTAAATGCGCCCATAAATTTTCTATGGGGTTAAGATCCGCCCTCTGGGCTGATGTATCCAGCACTTTTTCCAGAATTTAAATTTTTTATTAAATCCACATTTTTGAGCGCTGTTACTTAAATTTATCTCAAAAACCTTCAAATATTTTTTGCTGTCGTTGTGCCTTTAATGAAGACAATATCGCCAAGCCCTCTGCTTGATATATACCCCCATACCATAACAAATAGTTGACCGAATTTCACTGTAGGCCTATACATACACGCTGAAAAATAATAGGCCTTCCCAAACAAAATTTGCAGGAAGTATATTATGTTTCTGCATGTTTCTTAGAAACAAGTAATCATAATTGGTTCCACATATAATATGATTAATTAATGCAATTTTTCTGTATATATATATTTGCATCTTGACATTATTTAATTGTACCTTAGCACTTGTTGTTTGAATTTAAAAACAATATAATTTGTTTTGAAGAAAATATGTTTTCATATAAATATATTGTAATTATAAATGGACTGAGAACACTTTTAGTCTATTACTATTTGTTTGCTTGGAAATATAATTTAGTCAAGAATACTATTAAATATTCACGGACAAATATATATTAATTGGAGAATACATAATTTAATTGCAATCAAGCAATTATTTTCACAACGATAATTAAGAACAACATAATATATTTACCGATGATCACACTATATTTACTTGGAAACCTATTTTAGCAAAAGAAATGCCAAAAGTTTTTGACTGTGATTACAAAATATTTGCTTAGAAGTATTTGTTGGTTTGAAGCAAACAAAATATGTTTAGAAAACAGTAAATAAGTTTTTTTCGGATTTAATTGAGAGAGAAGAATTGTTGAGAAGTAACCACATTATGTTTATCCGACATTACAATAATTTTTATAAGCACACATTTTCTAGTTGGAGAAAACATAATATGGTTGGAGCACCCACTTTGCCAGCAAAGCACCCGCTTTATCAGCAAAGTTGCTTCAAAACTCACCTATTTTTATTCCTGGACCGCCTTATTTTCCTTTTATTTTGTTTTTTATTTTATTAATTTGAAAACACAAACACTTTTAATTTAAACAAACATTTTCAGAAATACTTTTTACGTTTGGTGTGGCTGCTTGAAACTTAAAATGATGCCAAGACTTGGAAACTGTTAAAAGCAAGCGCATAAAGCAACAAGGTTTCCGCTATTTTTCGTGCAAGTGCAAAAGAAACAGTTATATGTATGTCTAGGCAAAACACATAAAAGAAAGGAGTTCTGTTTGTTTTAAATTTGCAGAGTTCTGTTCTTTTTGAGTTTAACAGTAATGCAAATATATTTTTATTGGGTAGAAACACACAATTCTATTTTGTTAGTTAGTTAGTTAGTTTTTTAGCTAAGGCAATAATATAAATGTTGGACACAACTAATATATTATTATATCGAAAAATAATGCTTTTAAAGGAAAGTTCTTAATCATTAGATGGATTGACTGAATATTTTGTTTTTGAAACCAAACATATATAAACATATTTTTTCTCTGCGTGTAGAGTACTGCAATTTAGTATTGGGGTAGGCATTATTATTACAAATTCCGGTTTAGAAAGTGGGCGTTATTCGACGAGTGGGCGTGGCAATATTAGTAAAACACTTTAGCTCGAATAGTATTGACACTAGGATACTGCAATTTAGTGTAGTGGTAGACACAATTATTACAAATTACGGTCAATAAAGTAGTCGTTATTCGAAAAGTGGGCGTGGCAATACTAGAAAAATACTATCTCAGTTAATATTGGCGCTGGATTACTGAAATGAAGTACGAGATAGGCACAATTATTACAAATAACGGTCAAGAAAGTGGGCGCTTATTCAACAAAGGGGCGTGGCAATATTATAAAAACACTTTATCGCAAATATTGACACTAGGGTTATAAAATTCGTTGCAAGAATGGGTACCATTATAACAAAACACGTGACATCTAATTTAAATTTAAGAGACAGATATTTGAAATAACCAACAAACTTTCAGAATTTAATAGAACAAATTTTTTAAGAGCAATTGTATTTATGTAGTTTATACACTCTAAAAGGAAGAAATAAAAACTTTTTTTAAATAAAAATCCGACTACAAAAACACTACAAAGTAAAACATAATTTTAAAATAACTTTTCTTTTAATTTCTTTGTCATATTTGATAAAATGCTTAAACATATTATTGCATTGGTAATCTTATTTTAATTTTTTTCTTATTTGTTTTATTATCATAAATATATTAATTTCTCTATGAATACAAAAGCTTTGAAATTGGCGCTTCTGATTAAAAGTCTGATTATATTAGCGCCGACCTTAAAATCTTTTGTTTTCATAAAGAAATTAATATGTTTATGATAATAAAACAAATTCGAAAAAAATTAAAATAATAAGTTTTCCAATGTAATAATATGTTTAAATAAATTATCAAAAATGACCAAGAAATTAAAAGGAAAAATTATTTTAAAATTATTTTTTACTTTGTGGTGATTTTGTAGTCGGTTTTTTTTTTAAAGTTTTTATTTATAATGAAATTTCCGTACTTCAAAGAGTTAAGGGGTGAAATTGGGTAGTATTATAATTTAAGTGTTTTCTAATTTTGAAAAAAAATTGATAGTATTCCGAGCAATACTATATCGTTAGATCCACCGCTGGTTAGTTTAAGGGGTTTTTTTTTAAATTCTTCATTGCGAAAGGCATATTTTCGACAAAAGGCAGTGGTTGATTTCTAGCTGGGATTGTGGAATTATGTGCAAACAATCCAGCAAAAGGTCCGCTTAACTATCCGAATCAGTGAAGATTAAATTTTTTTAAAAGAGTTGGAGTAGTCGACAAGGATGATATTGGCTTTACTGTAAAAGGGCCAAAATTCATATAAAAATAGGGCCAATTTGACATTAATAGGGCTTAAAGATTTAAAAATTGTAACTCAATATCACAGACCGTACCAATTATGCATTTTATAATAAAAAGCAAAAAATAAGAATAATATTTTTACTTTTAAAATTTTGAGCAAAAAGCAATAATTATTTCTAGTTTTTATTTGTTAGGGCAAAAATAAAAAGCAAAATCTAACCGATAATTTTTTGAGCACTAAATAACTGGCAAGTTTTGATTTTTATTTTTTAATACAAAAATGAAAAGCAAAATCTGACCGATATTTTGTTGAGCACTAAATAACTGGTAAGTTTTGATTTTTTTTTTAAGACAAAAATAAAAAGCAAAATGTGGATCTAAGGTTACGGTTGAACCAAAGTTTTACTAATTTTAAGGCAGGAAATGCACGCTCCACGCATGATGACGACTCATTTAGAACTGTAATTTAAATGATTAAATGAAATCACTTCCATCTTAAATCAAAAATCCTGGTGAAAGTGATATAGTTTCAGGTTATTCTTTTAAAATATTTTATTTCATGCTTTGTTTGTTTGTAAAAGTCACCAAAAATAATCTATATATAAAGTGTTTCTAAAAGAAAATTTTTAACAAAAACATTATTCTGATAAGTCAATCCTAAATTTGATAAATAAAAATAAAAATTGTAAAGCTTTTCCACAAAAACCACACACCAGATATTTCCATCTTGAAATAGTCGTAGAATGTCAGAAATGAATAAGCAATTTAATGAAGACTCTCCGTTAAGTCTAGCAAGAAGTCTAATTAATGAAGCGGGACTAGGGTTCACTCTTTTCATCTAAACTCAACTTGGGAAATAAACTAAGCTTGTTGAAATTACTAAAAAGTATGCTCTTCATGGGACAATGACTGTATTTAACAAAACTTGTTTTACTGAGAACAATTTTAAAGGCGTAGGAAATCTCGCCTTTACATACTATACAAACAATAAAAAATAACATAAGAAATGAAATAAAAAATCACCCAACATTTTTCATACGAAATTGGGGTGAATGAAATAAAAAATGAATGGGAAATTCAAAAGAAAAATCACCGAAAAAATTGGACAATTTTGCACATCTTTTAACGAAATTTCGCTTTTTGCTGAGGGTTTTTTTTCTAACAAAAATCACCTACTTTTTTGGATGCAGTTTGACTTTCTGTTTTTAACTGATAGTTCACATTGACTACTAGTGAAATGGTAATTATCTCTTTTTTTATTTTTATCACTTGATTCTTATGTTGTTTTAAGATTTTAAATAATTAACTTAAATCGGTCGAGGGCTACCCGTCACCTCTCTCCCCCTCCCCCTCGCCCCTCCCCCCCGCGGTTGTCTTACCTTTACATGATCACTAAAAGATAACTTTTTTCTTTTTCCAGATATTTCTATTTACGAAATAAATCAAAGATAGCTTACAATTGGCTTCCAGAAATTACGAACGAAAAAATTACAAAAAACCCGAAATTTTCCATACAAAATCGGGCTTAATTCGTCGAAAAACAATTATCGAAATTTCTACCGATTATGTCATTTTTTCGGATGTTTGTACCAATAAAATTAGTATTTTTTTGCAAATACTTGAAAAGGAAGAAAGACCGAAAAATAAGCTTGTAATTTAGGGCCGAAAAAAAATCGGGCATTTTCGCCAAATTAAAAATAAAAAAACGCCCGATTATTTGTTTACCGAAAAGTTAAGAAATTTCACATTCAATACCCCTTTTACGAAAGGTGAAAGAATATTGTTCCGTAAAAGAGCAAATCATTTTATCATAAAAAAAAACCACCATCTGAACCTTATCTGTACATAATGTCCATGGACCCCTTGTTCATGAATTACATCAAAAAAATATTAAAATTAATGAAATCTTTGCAGATATTTTTACAGGGGAATATTAATTTACTACTCAAATCTTTTCTTTTATACTTTGATTATCTTATTTGGAAATAAAGACCGAAAAAGTGCTGAAAACTTCGGTCGTAACTTCCATTTTCTTTCGGGTCTTATTTCCAAACCATTCGCGCATTATTTCTTTGTTTCGGGCTCATTTGCCATTTCAAATTCGGGCGTTTTTTCCGAAATTTAATGCTTCCAAAATTTCGGGCTTTTTTGCCATTTTTTTCGGGCGTAAGTTCTAGAAGCCTTATAATCATTTGTTCGTCGTCGTCTATACAAGCAACAATATTTTCAATTTGGAAGCAAAACCCTTTGTGACGGCGGATATTGGTTGTTACATTTTATTTTTGTCAAGCACTACAACGCCACCGAATTGCATTTTGGAACATTTTTCCAAAAACATTTTGAACATTTTTTCGTTATTATTGTGTAAAAATTTTTTATTTTTTTCGTTTGGGGGATTTTTCATTTTATTTTTTCGGCGATTTTTCTTTGGCATATTGAAATCATATACATTAACCAGTAAACTTTTCTTTTAAAAGATTCCGATTTTTTTTCGGTAGAATTTTTCAAAAGGGCCTAAAATGAATAAGAAGGGCCTCGGGGCTTTTGAAATGAAAAAGGGCCCAAAAAAGCCCTAAAAGCCCCTAAATATCATCCCTGGTAGTCGATGATGACTGATTCTTTACTCTTTTAACGTAAATTGATTTGTTTACGTTTATATTGTCAAACTTCTGAAAGGCAGATTTTTCTGTAGGCATTTAAGTTTGCTTCCTTTTACTTCTGTTGCTTCTGTTTGCTTATCTGTTATCTTTCACAGTTAGGTAGCTAACTTTTAACTTGTTTAAGTTTTTTAACATATTGGCCCATAATCATAAACAAAATAAAAGTCAAAAATGCTTAAATTATATTTAAATTCGCTTTTATTTTGTTTATGATTGTGGTCATTGTTTTTATATTTACACATATATAATGACACTAGTTTTTATTTTATATGTTATGCAATAATTCATAAGATATGTATATATTGTATTATAAGCCACACCTCTTATATATATCTATGCTGCCAGCACCCTTTTAAACGAGTTACACTTTGTTGTGTCGGTTTTCGAAATAAATGAATAAATAAATAACATCCCACTGCTCCAATTTCACTACTTCCTTGTATTAGTTTAAGCTTCTTTCTTGTGATCACATAAAACATTTTTTTAAAGTAACTTTCCTCTCATTCTTTTAGCTCTTGAACCACGCGTCACTTTGTTCCGAGACACGCCTCGCCTCTTGCACTGACAACAACACAAATTTCAATGCATATTTTACGAAATTCAACCATACGAGTGACAGTATCGTAAATAGTCTAAACTTAACTAGCTTTGGCTTCAATGGCACCCAATTACATGTGTGTCTTTTAGAGATAACAGCAGATGAGCTGAATTCCACCACTTTAAGCAATAGCTTTCAGGGAAGCTGTTATGTAGCACCTGAACTACAACCAGACTGCCTCTATAACACATCCGTTTTTTGGCTTTTTGTGGTATTCATGTGCGTCGGCACGATCGGCTTCAATGTCGTCAACTCAATTTCAGATGCCATCTGTTTTGACATGCTGGGCGAGTCGGAGGAGGATAAATATGGTGCACAACGTGTATGGGGCACCATCGGCTTTGGCATGACTGCGCTCATAGGAGGCATTGCCGTCGATCTTTGGACATTGGATGCAGTGAAGAGTTTTACGCCGGCGCTGATCATCATGTTTATTTTCAGTGGCTTTGATTTGCTGAGCGCTTCAAATTTGAAATTGCCCAAGCTTTCATCATCTGAATCGATATTCAAGGATGTCTGGAGTCTGATAACACATCCAGCTATTGCCATATTTTTGATATTTGCCACAATTGCGGGTATCATTGACTCCTTTATCATCTACTTTATGTTCTGGCATGTGGAAGAAGTAGCCGCCAGTACGGGGTACATGGATCAGATCAAACTGATTGAAGGTTGTGTTGTAGCAGCCGAGTGTTTGGCCGGTGAAGTACCATTCTTTTTCTTCAGCGGCAAGATTATTAAAAAACTGGGTTACATACATTGCATGAGTTTGTGCTTCTTCTTTTATGCTGTGCGTCTTGCTTTGATCTCAGCCATACCGAATCCCTGGTATTTAGTTGTCGTTGAACTCTTCTTCCAGGGCGTCACATATGCGCTCTGCTATACGTGTATTGTGGCATATGCTTCGGCTGTGGCGCCGCCCGGAACCTCGGCTACCGTACAGGGTCTAATGGCTGGCATGGATGACGGTCTGGGTTTTTCTATTGGCTCACTGATCGGTGGTTTGGCCTTCAAACGTTTCGGTGGTCGCGCTAGTTTTCTTTATTTTGCTATTGCTGCCCTCTGTACTTGTGTGGCTCATATTTTGATACGGCCAACTTCACGAAAAAAGCAATATTTACCAAAGAACGGTTACCAAGTGCCAATGGAACAAATAGGTGATACAGCGACAAAGCAGCCAGCTGAAGAAGCAAGAGCGTAATGTGCGACGTTGAGTAATTTTAAGTTTGAGTATTTTTGCAAAGTACATACATTATGTATTATTACTAAGAAATAATATTTTTATACCAGAGCAAAACATTTTTAAGTACTATTTTATATAAAAAAATTATAAATATTTGATATAAAGAAAATTATATGTTTAGAAAAAATAAGGCCGAATAAGATTGAAAATTTGTATTCAAAATTTCTGTTTAACTTATATAATTACTTTAGTTTAACTTTAAAGTTAGCACAAATTTTTTGAATTCAGCACAGATTTTTATGGTTGGGATTAGTGTAATTTTTATAAGAAAAGCAAGTTTTTTTGTGAAAAGACTATAACGTATGCGGAATGAAATCTGGACAACATTTTTAACCTTGTAAAAACATCAAAAACTGAAATGATGCGTATTAATCGATAACTATATGAGAGACCAACGTGATATTGACAAGCAGTTAAAATTTTATGCTGGTAACTACTGAGGTATATTCAAAATGTCGAAAAAAGAAAAGCAACGTCGTGAGAGAATTTGTAATTTTTTTAATCTTATTCTGATTGGACAAAAGCGGATATTTTTTTAAACATATTGTTGAAGAAAGAATTAATCGCCGAATCATCTACAACATCTTGGCAACGTATGCTTTCAGAAAAACGACATTGGAAGAAAGCTGGCTCTGGTAAAAGATTCACTTTAAATGATTCTGTGACAAGGTCTTAGCTAAGGCGAATAACTGATGGAAGAGTGGCAAAATCGTTCAGAGAGTTGGAGAAAAAATTTCAATGTGACGGCAGAGCCGTGAAGAAGTATCTTCTTTGAATGGGAATCCAAAAAAGTTCACGAAAAAGTAAGCCCATGGTGTCGGAAGCTCAAAAATGTGTTCAAAAAGTACGTTTGACAAATTTAGTTAAAAATATTTTTTGCTTTATGGATGACGAGTCATATTTCACATTCGAAGGTAATGTACTCATTACAAGCACAGCAATTTTTTGACCGCAACAAGCAATTAGAAGACAATGTGAAATATTTGGAACTTGTAAGTTACCAAAAAAAAGTCTTATTGTGACTTGCAATAAGTGCTTTGGGTATGTCTGAGCCAGTTTTTTTTCAGTCGGGCTTAGCCGTCAATGGTGAACGGTATGCCAACTTCTGTTTGCTAAAAGTAGCTGACTTTATAAGAAGCAAACACAACAATAAAAATATAATGTTTTGGCCTGACCTTGCATGAAGCCATTACTGTCAACAGAGCTTAGAAGCTATAGGCCCCGATACCTTATGTACATAAGAATAATCCTCCCAACTTGCCGCAACTTCGTCCAATCGAAGACTTTTGGGTTAATCTTAATTGGAGAATATATGCCAATAAATTTAGGCATATATTAAAACTACAAAAAATTTTATAGCCAACATAAAAATGGAGCTCATCAAAGTGCCATCATCGGTATTTACAGATCGAATGTCAAAAGTGTCTCTAAATTGTCGCAAGGCCGTATGCATTGTACGCAATTTTTTTCTGCGTTAACTATAAATTTATAAGTTTCATTTAAAATAAAATTAACAAATTATATACTTTAGTTTTTTTTTTTTAAGTACAGTTTTTAAATTTGTCCATATTTTATTCCGCTTACTTTAGTGTATAGAGACTTGCATTTTTTAACATAAATAAGACAAAAAAAAAATATACAAAATTGAAGTTTATAAGTATTATAGTCATTCCACAACAAATCCCTGCACACATTTTCTGAGTGCATCAAAAAAGTGACTCTAAAAAGAGTATTTTTATGCATGTTTACGCAATAAAAAACTCATGAAGGAGTCTTTGTTGTGATTGTTAAATGATTGCTTAGAAAAAAACCTCCTGAAAGAGTCATTATAATGCCTTCTTTATGAGAACTCATTAATAGCACTCTTGAAAAAGTCTTTAATATGATTGTTAAATGATTACTGAGTTTTAAAAGCATCTTAATTTTGAGTCCAAAAAGAGACATAAAACAGTCATTATTATAAATCATATCGAAGAATCAAAGTAGATGAGTTTAAAAAATGTATAACCGAAATATCCGTTATTCTTTTGGTAAACGAATTCTATTCCCCAATCAGTTGAATAATATTATTTTGTAGAGTACCAAAAACCAAGTGGCAGATCAAAAGCCAATCCGACTGCTGGTGCTTTTTTGCATATCATTCAATGTAAGTAAACATTTTTTCGAAAGATTTTGAATGTTAAACGTCTCATATATTTTTAGCGTTATTATTATCAAATAATCTCGCTTGATGTTTTTGAAATTTCGGAGAACAAATTAAATGGTGTTAAGTTATACAATAACATTCGTACAATATGTGCATTGCACCGTATAATATACGAATGAATAGCAAGAGCATTGGTTAATATTACAATAATATTCGTACATTATACGAATTAAACTGTATAATGCACGAATGAATAACAACAGCATTAGTAGATATTGACAACCCACCAGGAAAAAGGGATCAATTGTGTACGAAAAATGAATCAATTCTCTTTCCCATTTATAGATTCTAGAATTGATTATTTTTAACATTGCGATGTCCTATGAAAAGAAGTACATTCCTTTTTCGCTTCTACTTGAATCGCTGCTGAAATCGATTCTATTATTCGCTTATTTAAGACATAATATACGTGTAACATCTGAAAAAAGCAGCTTGTTTCAAACATTTGGTTTTAGATACAAGGAGTTATTATTTTTTTTTTCAAATTTATGCAGCTTATTGTACATAAAAACTAAAAAAAATTTATATAAATTTATATAATATTTAAGTATAATTCTTTTTTTAAAATAGTTTTCAGGCTTTTATATAGATTGCGCTGAAAATTATATTAAAAAAAATACATCCAAAACGGTTCGATGTATATCCCCTTTCCCATGTATCTGAAACAAAAATCAATTGTCATTTTAAAGTACAGACCACTAATTTGGCATCCCCCTTACGCACGACCCTTGGAGGGTTTTCTTAAAATTATGGCGAAAGTTAAGGTAAAAAAATAAAAAAAACAGGTAGACCATCGCGCGCTTTTTTGTCTATAAAAAAAAAAACCAAAAACAGTAGGTACTTGAATTTAAGGGGCATGCTTAAACAACAAATTCCAACAATTTACAAATTACAAACAAAATCCAGAAAGATTCATTGAAATTGAACCAATAGATTTCGAGTTATCTATCGAACCGTTTTAAAAAAACTAGTTTCGACGAAATCGCGTTTAAAGCTTTTATTTTTCGAAATTTTGCATATATTTTTAAAATTATTGGTTGATAAACTTACTATAATTTAATCTGCAATGTCAGGTATCATTTTAAAACATGTATGTGTATTCCAGAAACTATGAAGAACATATTAAGCACACAAAAAAAAATTTTTTTTAATGGATTATTTTAAATGAAAAACGTATATATCTTTAAGAAACAATTTTGGAATAGATATATATGAATGAACTCCAGAATACAATGGTTTGTATGGTAGAATTGAAAATATTCTATTTTTTTTTTAAAGTTAATAAAAAATTATTAGAAAATTTGTGAGATAATACGAGAAAGTACATAATATTTAGATAATTAGGCAAGCAATTACCAGAGTAAATAATTATAATCATACTAAATTGAATCCAATAATATTAATGTTTATGGTGTGGGGTGTTCCTTCCGTTTTGCTTGAAATTTATCCTTTTAGTTTTTACATTTAGATTAGCGTATTGCTTCCTTTATTTCTTTTTGGAACTGTTCCTGCTTGTATCCTTCTTTGCACAGGCAAACTGCATTTAAAAAAAATTATAAAACATGACAAAACAATTTAAAGAAATAAAGAGCGATGGCTTTTCATAACCTACCAAACAATACGTTACTCAAATTTTCGAGGCTTCTGATTTGGTTGCTGACAAATCCAACAGAAAATACATTTTTAAAAAACACGTGAAAGGAAAACAACAAAAAAACTCGAAAACAACAAACAGATAATAATCGTTCGTTTTCTTCCAAATGAAGTAAAAATTGATCTAATTACGTAGAAATATGTGTAATACCATGATTAATGTGTGTAATTTTGGTAAAGATATCTTTTTTACTTTTCACGTAAGAATAGAATATGTAATTACTTAACTTCAATATATTTCTCATTTATCTACATAGAAGATGGAAAATCTTAAGTTTTATTTGTCCATGTCAGTGTGTAAGGATAAAAATATTTAAAATATAGGAGCATCTTTGATGTAATAGTTATAATTTAGAAGTGGTGGAGCAATTTCCAATATCTGTTCAAAATAAAAAATCGGAATTTTTGAGTTGTGACGTTATTGAAGAAAACGAGCGATATCATAACAGATTGATTTTTTTCTCGCTTATAGCAGAATTTGTTTTAGAATCAACTTATTTTCCACTTACCATAAATGCTAGAATGGAACCCACCGGGACGGTTGCAACGCACTTAGCGTTCACCGATTTTTCCATGACCTCTTCTTTGCTGGTGAAAAGCGTTTCTCGAAGCAGTTTTTTGACTCGATCGAACAGGAAAAATTCACACGGAGCCAGGTCAGGTGAATTTGCCGGCTGCTGGATGGTTATCGTGTTGTTTTTGGCCAAAAAGTCACGAATAAGATGAGCATTGTGCGATGGTGCATTATCGTGGTGCAAAATTCATGATTTATTTTGACACAACTGAGGTCTTTTTTGGCGAATTTCTTTACGTAAACGTCTCATAACGCCCAAATAATACTGTTTATTGACCATTTCACCATCTGAAAAAAATTCATGGTGAACTACACCATTGTAGTCCATGAAAACAGTGAGCATCGCCTACTTTTTTGACTGAAAACGACGTGGTTTCTTCGGTCTCGGTTCGTCTGGCGACCGCCATTCACTCGTCTGATGCCTGGTTTGCGTGTCATACTCGTATGCCCATGTCTCATCACCAGTAATGATGGATTCGATGAATGATTCGTCGTTTTCGACCATTTCCAGCATCTTTCGCGATAGCAACTTATTCTCTTTTTTGCATGACATTGAGTTCTTTCGGCACCAACTTCGCAGCGACACGTCTCAAGCCCAATTCATTCTTCAAAATGTTCTGAACGGCCCCAATTGCAATGCCGACGTCCTCTGCTATCTCTCTAACCGTCAATTTGCGATTTTTGACCAACATTTCTTTGATTTTTTCAACGTTTTCTTCGGTAGTCGAAAACAATGGCCGCCCGGTACGAGGGTCTTTTTCTACTTCGTCTTGGCCACTCACAAATCGGTTAAGCCACTTGTTTGCCTTCTGATACGATAGAGCAGAGTCACCGTAACATTTCAAAAACATTTTACGCGTATCGGCGCAGTCGAAACCATTTTTCACAAAAAATTTGATACAAACTCGTTGCTCAATTTTTTTCTTCCATCGTAAAAATCGAAGACACGAAAAAAATTGTTGTTAACAACACACTGTCCCTTTACCAAATGTCAACGAGAGACGCTGATATTTGGCAGCCTTGTCATAGACACATGTGGTAAACTAAAAAAAAAATTTTCGAATCGGACAGTTAAGTCTAGTTCACAGTGTGAATGAACCTTTCTTTTTGAACAAGGTGGTATACTTTATAATAGATTTTTGCAGCAATAAAAACGAATCAGTAAATTTTTTGTTTATTGATTCCAACTAATAGGTTTTGTTCTAATTTCATGCTTTCTTTGGAATACATTTTTAAATGCAAGCAAAAGAATTAATTAAATTTATTGTTTTTATTAGAATCAATTTTAATTTTTCCGGTGGGGATATTATTCGTCAATATACGTATGATTTTGTGCGAATACGAATAAAAATATTCATAATATTTACCAAGCTGCGTCCATTCTTCGAATCCTATTCATGGCTGAAAACCACAAATAAAATTCGTAGAATGGACTCACTTTTTAATAATATTTACACACAAAATTAGTTGTTTAGAGTGTATTAATTCCACCAACATATCTAAGAGCATATTGAATCCTCAGCAAGTCAAAGATTTTTCTATTTATGAGAAATATAATTTTAAATGACAATATTTATATGACTTAACTATACCATAACCATCTTATTGTAAAATTTTTTCTGAGTATACATTGAAAGAGTGAAAAAAGGAAAATAACTGACCAGTCTTAACTGTTTAGAATCTATGTTTCTATAACAAACTGAACATTCCTAGGGAAATACTCAAAATATTTTAGTTGAAAAATTTAACTCTATTTCAAACAACGTCGGGTATTCCGTGAGTTATTTTCAATGAGTGGGTTTTTTGCAATAGTTTCCTTTCAGCACAATATTACTCAAGAATATTTTGTTTCTTAATTTTTCCTAACATATTTTCGACGCATTAAGTTAGATTTACCAACATTACGTAACAACTGATGGCTGCTTGGAGTATTTTGCTGGTTTAACTGGTTCTATTAAAACAAAATTAAACCTGAAGTGTGCTGCCAAAAGTCAGTCAGATCTTCTGCTTTGTATGCGAGTGGTTTGATTATTAGACAAACAAGATAAAGCAACACTTACGTTCATATAAATCAATATTTAAAGTGAAAATATTCATGAATCAAGAGAAACAATATTTAAAAACTAAAAGCTAAGCTAAATGAACAAGAAATCCATGATAGTTTATGTTGAATAAATTAATAAATGATCTATTATGCTTAAAAATATCATTCTTTATTTAAGCAAGACTGTCTGTAAAAAAAAAAATGATAGATCATGGGGTAGTGAAGAGCTTCCGCTCAATTAGAGCGATATAATCAATTCTAAAGTAGTCTGTTCTTATGTAGGACTAGATTAAATAGATTTACTTTTATATACATTCAATTTTTCATTGGGCTTAAATTATAAAAGCCTAGATTTTGGCAAGGTCTTAGAACAGTTTCGTTTAAGGCGCTGTAAAGTGACACGTGTAACTTGCTTAGCAAAAATGTTACTCGTATACATTTTTTGCTTGGTTTTGCTACTGGGACAACCATTTGTTGGGCACACTAAAATTTATAACAGGTGCGTCCTGGCGCGTACTTTGCAGCGTTATGGCGTGCCATTTCGCGAGCTCCCCGACTGGATGTGTCTGATCGAGGGCGAAAGTTCTTTCAATACGCACGCTATTAATCCAACGAACTCGGATGGCTCTGTAGATTGGGGTCTCTTTCAGATTAATGATCGTTATTGGTGTAAGCCCGCAGATAGACGACCTTCCAGCAATTCCTGCCGCTTACCTTGCCGCTTGTTGTTGAGTGATGATATTCGATACTCTCTCGCCTGTGCACGTTACATCAAACGTATTCAGGGTTTCTCAGCCTGGGTTGCCTGGAAAAAGCGTTGTCAGGTAGCAAAGTCTAGTGTCCGGAATTGCTTTAGAAAGAGTCGGAAGCATGGATAAACTTTGCTCAGTTGTCAAAAAAATGTATTTTAAACCTGTTTAATATAGCAAAATATATGCCAACTGAATTCTAATTTGTCCAGTTGATATAAAGAAATAAAAAATTAATTAGTGTGTATTGCTTAATAAAAACTACAATAGTTTTTTATGCATCAAAAGTATTTTGTTCTAGCGTTTATATTATAGATTTTTTTTTAATTATTTCATTACCAAAAGAAGCATTTGGCCACACTGAAATGTGAACGATGGCAGCGCATTCTCCATGCCGCCCAATTACCAAATTGCTTCGGGGTGTTTTTAATCTGTTGAGCACAATTCAATGCCTTGGTGATGTTATCCAGAAGTTCATAACAGGGTACTTCACATCTGTTATCAGTTACGCGATCATCCAATGGATCGCACCAAAAACGATCGTTGATTTGAAAGATACCCCAGTCTCTGGAATAATCGATATTAGAAATAACTGCCCTTGTGTTGTAGTTGCTTTCATATCTTGCGATGCAAGTCCAATCGGCAAGTTCCTTTTTTGGCACTCCTAACTTAAGCAATTCTTGAACTAACGAGCACTTGTTGTATAGTCTGGCATCCAAGGCATGAAAAAAATGCAAACCCAGTAGCGTCAGCAGACTAAAGAAAGTATTCAATGTGTTACGAAATTTCATTTTTATTAATGAATAATATTAAGTTGCTTGATTTTTTATAGCAAAACGAAAGATTTTCACGCTGCATTTCACATTTAACAATTGGTTTCATTGTTATTGCATCTAACAAATAATAAAAGAAAATTTTTAAAAATATATTTATATGTATATTAAGACAGGCCCGTAGCCAGGATTTACCTTAGGGGAGGGGGCTTTTGATAAAAAAATATATAAGTAGATACCAATAGAAAACTAAACGCAAGGATATGGAAATTTTTTTAACAAATCCGTTTTCTCTTAAGACTACTCGTGAATATGCCCGTTTTTAAATGACCATTAGAGAGATGGCAAGAGTTTATTGAATTGTTTTATGAAATTAATTTCTAGTACTAAGTTTTCGATTTTTGCCTATGGTTTTTTGAAAAATAGTCCAAATTGAGAATTTATAATTGCCTTTAAAAAAATTTAATTCCAAAAATTAGCACAAAAGGTAAAAAAGTCTATGACAAAATTTTACTAATACAACAATATTGGTTTGAAAGATAAAAATAGTTAAGATTTCTTGCAGTTTATTAAAATCAAAATTAAAATTAACTATGATAAATTAAAACTTTTTTTTAAAAAGTGCATCTGTTGAAGCTTGATTCACAACTTTTACGGGACATTTCACATAATCGGGGGAACAAAAAATTTTAGCCTTTAGATTTGGATTCTTTTTGGCTATCTTACGCTTTTATTGATCCCCGGCTTGTGTACAAGTATTTGGACCTTTGTGAACCCTAGTTCGAGCTATCATTAAAGGTAAAAATGTTACTGCTCTATTAAAAACCGAATATATTATTTAAGTTATCGCATCAAAATAAGTCTTTCTTTGGAAACCGTTACTAAGCTGGATAGATTTTTATTAAACAGTTACTTTTTTTTTGGAAATTTAACAATTAGAAATACATTTTTTGAACTTCCAACTTATTTTTTAATTTTTTAAAAAAATTAATTTTAATTAATATATTATTATATATTAATAATTTTAATTATTAATAAAAATTATTTTAATTATGCCGAAATTTAAAAAATTGTAATTGTTAATTTTTCTTATGAGCTTGGTAACATAATTAAAAAATTATCAAATCCCCATAGAATTCGACGCTATAAAATGTTTTAAAAAAATTTATTATTGCGACTTTTTTTCGAAAAAAGGATATTTAGAATTTAGGTGAATTTTCGAAACCTTTAATTTGGAAAATTTTGGACTTCGCGCAGAGCTATATTTTTAAACCAAGTTTGAGATTTTAGATGTCTTATATATTAAGAAAACAAGAAAATAGAATGGACAAACTTTTTAGTCATCCGCTTTACGTGGAATACCCCATAATGTGTTAAATTTCGTAGTTCATATTTTTTTTGCATTATACAGTTAAAAAAACAAAATCCATTGGAACGCACACTTTCTCAAAGGTTTTGGGTCCAATAAGCTCAGATATTGCATAAAAAGTGTCAACCTTATTTTCTATAATTTATGAAATTATATTCGTTCTAGGTATGATTTCAAATATGCATTCTTCCGGATTTCAGGGTCTTTTTAAGCATCAAAATCCACAAATGGAAGCGCTAAATTCCAATATAATGATTATGACTTTTATAAGCAAAGTTAATCTTTAATTTGGCCAAACAAATTTTTTATTAATTAATCGAAGTTTTTTAAATTGGCTTTGAAAATGTTTAAACTTTTGCATCTTCAAGTAAATTAACATCATTATCGCAGTTTTTCTTAAAATTATATTTCCCATTTGTGTTATTTTTCCATACTTTCTGGACCCTAAGGGGAGGAGAGGGGCTTAAACACCTAAAATTCCCCCTTGGCTACGGGCCTGTATTAATATGGGTCAAATTGTACTAAAATTTTTTCGCAGTCCGGCTCCGTGAAAATCGTAAAATTTATTTTATTTTAAGTATTATTCGCGAAGGCACCATATATTTTTGGTAAATTTGGGTCCTCCAGATTTTTTAATTTCAATAATCACTACAAAATAAATAAATTTTTATATATTTTTACTAGAATATTTACAGCGAAGATAGTACGAGAGGTCTGAAAGTGATTTCTGTATAATTTTAGAACGCTGAACGCTGAATGACATGAAAAGTTTTTTCCAGCATTTCACAATCCAAGGTTTAACTTAAAAGCAGCCGTTTAAAACTATGCAGCAACCGTATACTTTTATCATGTTTGAACTTAGTTTTTATTCAAAAGTCATCAAGTGCTTATATATTAAACTATATTTAATTGTCAATTTGTATGATAAAATATATGTAAGACAAGTTATCAGTTTCAAACCAGTTTCAACCTTTTCGGTGACGCTGAAGAATCCTTATATATATTAAAGTCAAGCACATGGCTCCGCGCCCAATATCGCTCAAACTGTAATTAGTTTTTGCGATCAGCCTGAAAGTATGTACAGAAATATTTTTTGATACTTATCAGTGACATGCTTGCCTTTTATGCATGTGCATACTTTCAGGCTGACCACTTTTAAGAACAGTTGTAAAAGCACTGTAATAATGGCAAAAAATAATTATAGCTTAGCGTTAATGCTTCCAACCCGTTGTAGGACGGGCTTTTATACTAGTTGAGTAATGATCGTTTACCAACTTATTGAGACGTCTTACGACACATATTCTTCATATATCAACAGTTTGCCAATGATAACTCGAAATTTCCACAGAAAGTTATAACTCCTGATGTTATAAGTAAAATAATTGTAATATTGAAAAAACTGCCTGTTCCAATTACATTATGAAGCAAAAAAAACAGTTTTGCCAAAAGAACAGGATTCTACTGTATTGTTTCGATACTATTACCAAAGGTGAGTAAAACTCTAGCTGGGTTTCGAGAGTTTGGCGACCGTTTTTTTTTTATGGTCCATTTGATATTGCGGGTCTTCGTGATTTTGTCAAAAAATTTTACCATCAGTTTTTGTTTAACAGCTCCGTGAGAAATAGAAATATCGGCTTACTGTCTTTGGCAAAGTTGTAGTTAACAAATTAATAAACAAACATTAAAACAAAACATACTCATAAAATTATTTTTTACAAATTTTTTTTTATTTAAATGGCAAAAAAATGTATATTTTTCGTGAGTTACTTATCATAGATTTCCCCCTTAATTGTTTTGATTTTATTTGTTTTTTTTTCAGTGTGCTTTTGAACTGATTAAGACATACACAAAACCATATTGAGCAAGAACCTAGTAATTTTTTTAATAAAAATGCTTAATATCTAAAAAAAAAAATTTCAACATTTCCTCAGGACATTGTGAAAAAAATTGTGACATGAAAAAAACTGTTGGTGTCATCGCGTTCAGCGTTCTCAAATTATACAGAAATCATTTTCAGACCTCTCGTACTAAAGGGTGGTTAAATTTTAAGGGCCGATGTTGATTTTGAATAAAACACAAATTATTTAGGAAATTATTGTCATTTCTTTTTATTATGATAATATTGGTTTGGTTCAATTATGTATGAAACAAAATATCGGCCAACTGGCCGCCGCGACATCAGCGGCACACCTCCATCCGATGGTCGAAATTTTCGATGACGCTGCGGCATAAGTGAGGTTCTATGCCGTTAATGTGCCGAATTATCTCATCCGTTAGCTCTTGAATTGTTGCTGACTTATCGACGTACACCTTTTCTTTCGAATAACCCCAAAGAAAGAAGTGTAACGGTGTCAAATCACATGATCTTGGCTGCCAATTGACATCGCCACCACGTGAGATAACACGGCCATTGAATTTGTCGCGCAAAAGAGGCATTGATTCGTTAGCTGTGTGGCAAGTGGCACCGTGCTGTTGAAACCACATATCGTCCACATTCAAGTTCGTTATCATCTCACGATAGCGAACACCATTCACAGTAACTGCCTGACGGTTCTTCAGCTACACAATCGCGAACAGCAGCAATATTTTCTGCAGTACGAGCTGTACGAGCATGCACTGGTGTTTTCACATCTCCTACAGACCCGGTTTGCTCAAATTTTTGCACGATTTTTCCGATTGTACGCACATTTGGACGATTAAATTGACCGAAAAAATCACGAAGAGCACAATATGAATTTTGATTTGAACGCCCATTTTTATAATAAGCCTGAATAACTTTAACGCGTTGCTCGATTGTGTATCTTTCCATGGTTCAAATTGAGTTATAGCCTTATTCTGTTGATTGACAACTGTAAATTCATTGACAATCTCGTCTTTTATGTGATATTTTTTGGCCCAATGGGTTGAAAACATTCAAAATGTTTCGCTTATTTATTTGTTCTGAATATTTTTTTATGTTGCTAACAGTTTTGTAATATTATGAGCTTTTGATTATATTTAAGAATAAGGCATTTTTACAGTCGTCAATAAATTTACAATTGTCAATCAACAGAATAGGGCTATTAGTCTGAAATTGAGAAATGTCAAATGAAATGCAGAAAAAAAATAGACATTTAGGTGTGGTTCACATTCAACATCGGCCCTTAAAATTTAACCATCCTTTATCTTTGCTGTAATTATTCTAATGAAAATACATACAAATTTATTTATTTTGAAGTGGTTATCTATTTTCAAAAATCTGGAGCACCAAAGTTTACCAAAAATATAAGGTTTCTTCGTGAAAAATTCTTAAAATAATATGAATTTTACGAATTTCACCGATTTTCACTTTTCAATGCTCCAAAAGATTAAAGAAAGCGGCGTATATGGAACCGATGAAATCCGATAAAATTGCTGAGCACAAATGTTTGGGCACATCCATGGTGATTTCTTTGAGGCTTAGTAAATATTTTATCTTGTTAATGATTGGCACGAGTATGTTAAATAAAATAAACACTTACTTGCAGCTTTATTTAAAAGCACATATTTTAATTTTTCCAGCTGGAATTTACCTTATCAAAATATATTTTGACAGTTGAAAGCAGCCGTACAAAACGATGTAAATAAATCGGTTACCGAACAGTCGAACTAAGTAGTCGAGTTCAAATTATATTAGAAGTTAACTTGTATTTGCTTCATTCAAAATCAAAATACAATTAATTTTGTATTGTATATAAAATAACACGGCTAGTTTTATTAACTTTTTATAGTTTTTACTTACTTTTCTTACATTTTCTCACATAAAATCTGGGTACTCAATTGAGATATACGGTAGCAAGCAAATTATACATTCCTATGGCCGAACGTGTAAACGACAAATGTCAAAAGTGACATTATACCTACGCCAATGTTTTTCTATGTCGTCATTTGCTCTCCGAATTGCACTTACCTATTAATTCTACCATGGTTTGACATGCGTTGTCTTAAGGGCTGAGGTCACACGGTGATCATTTGAACGACGTTCTAAAGTTTTTGTTGTAGCTTTCAATGGAAACTGTCAAAAAACTAATAAAACAAAAAACGTCCGTGGTGAAGCCGCGGACCACTGTGGCCTGCTAGTATTAAAATAAATGTCTCTACTTTTTATAGGAAGAATAATAATGTGTGTTAATGTATTAAACGATTTTGTTTTAAAAACTACATTCATCAGTCTAATCTTGTGTCTCAACCGGCAAACAATTTTCGGTATAGGTTCGTGGCGTTACTCGCAGGCCTTCATATGGTCTTTGTAGCCTTTCATATGAAGCTTAGTATGCTGTAGGATCGAAAAATGTTGGGCATATAATTCTTCACGCGAAATTTTGGTGTAGAGTCAAAATTTTTGTGTGGAGAAAAAGCACTAACTGTTCTGGTTGACAGATTCATGTTTTTATTGCTGCAATTTTATGTCCTATAAAAGGCAAGACTACACATTAATAAACTAAATAAATTTGTTTTATAACAAATTCAACACCAACACATATATATAGCTTATTTTTTATTGTTGAATTTCCAGTTTCCGCTGCAATTAAATGTACGGGCATATAATTGATAGCGAAATTTTGACATTTTAACTCTTCACACATGGTTGTGAACTTGGCTACACTGAACAAATGTTTTCCTTCAACAGCGTACTACCTAGCGAAAAAAAATTCCGCTGCCTGTTGGCTTTCAAAAAACTCAATGTACTTTTTATGGGAATTTTGTTTTCGTTTCTAAAGCACAGTAAGCTTAAAGTGGAAAAATTTACAGGCCTGCTGATATAGCACTTCTTGAGAAAAGTCAAAGGAAGGGGTTAATAAAAAAATATTTGGGAACATTATTTTTTTTCGATTCTTTTTATACAGACAATAAAAAGACAATTGATTTTATTTTATTTTATATATATTTGTAAGTTAAGAAGATTTTCAATCTATCATGTTTAAAATATGCTTTTGAAGAGATATATATTTTAACTTTTAACGGAAAAGTTATTCCGAAATATAAGCAGAACCAGCCTGTGCTTGAAAAATACTATTGTGTTACCGTCTTGGGTAAAGAAAAAAAATGCATTATAAAAGCGCTCGCCGAAGCAGCGAGGAAGGCATTTGTCTTGCTGCCAAAACTAGCAGTAAATGCATGCCTTCCTTAGAAGAGACCTAGTCTTTTTGCTTATTGGGAAGGAGCTGCCCAACTCTGGACTAGAGTCATTACATCGTTAACTGGAGTCATACCTTTTTTAGATGAACGACAACTGCTTATGTTATCAAAGTAATGAAAATGTAAAGTTTTTATTTCATTTATCAATGATTTCACAGAACCAAAATTTAAAAAATTGTATCTTCAATTTATGACACTTGCTTCATTTTTGTTTTGCTGAAGTGAAAATAAAGTTAAAGCTGTTAAAAAGTTGTCATTTTCTCTCCTCACAATAAACGCTTGTGACTATAATAGTCACATGCTAGCAAAAGTATCTGTCGAAATGAAAATGAGTTCATGTAAATATATGAGCATACCTATGATGAGAATGTCCACAGTTTCGTTAAGTTTTCATTTACTTTCATTGTCTTTTTGTATAGAGATTAAAATAACTCATAACACAGGCAAATGTAAAAAAATTGTATATTCGAATTTATTTATGAAATAAGTTAAACAAAACGGCAAAAATTGTGTTTGCTTATTTTTGTTTTATATTATTTTGGGCATTCATTTTCAATAAAATAAAAATAATATTACAAATAAACGCAAACAGAAGCAAATATATTGCGATGGTTCTCAAAGTCAATGCATAGAATTTATGGATTTTTCTTTGATTTCGACAGCAGCTAATGTTTCGTTCAAGTTTTTGCATTAGCTTATAGTAGTATTTATCTTTTATGGTAACTCCTTAACGCATAACGAGAATTAACCTCTTACATTTACTACCTTATAGTATGTTCACACTAAGGCCGAAAAGCCGCTTTTCGAACAATAATGGCTTTTCAGCTGAAAAGCTACATGATTTTAAGTTTTTCGCCATAGAAGAACTGTCAAATGAAAAGCTGATATTTGTTTGCTTTTCAGCGAAAAACTCTGAAAAGTTAGAAAACAACCCTGGTTCGGAAGTCTGTTCGTTGAAGTAAATTCAAAATCTATTACAAAAGTCCAAGTTGACACTGATATTTGAAATTTCGTCTGTCTGTTTTTATTTGTTTTGATTTGTGCACAAACTTTCTTCCCAATTGGAAAATATCTTCAAAATGGAAAAAAAAATACAAGGAGCGCGTGAATTGGAGTGACCTTCATGAGGCGATATTTGTGGAGTTGTGGGAGGAGAATGCAGAGGAGTTTCGCGGTGCCAGGAAAAATACACACATTTATTCTGAAATGGCCAGCGACATGCAGCGACATGGGCTTCTTATAAATGCAGCGGAAGCCAAGGCAAAAATAAACAATTTAACGATTAAGTATAGGTAAGAATATTATTAAAAGTATTTTATAGTGTTATTTGTATCATTAATGTCAAATTGTGTGTTTACTTTAATAGGAAAGAAAAAGGCACAACAGGCTGCAGCCCTTCTGTATGGCCGCTCTTTGAAAGAGTGCACTCTATTTTGGGCCAGTCAAAAGCCATTAATTTTGTTGCATTGACGTCGGATAGCATCCCAGGTAAAACATTAACATTTTGTGTAAGCTTATATATTTTTTAAAAATTTTAATTTTTCGTATTATAAAACAGATTATGAACTAGACGTTGAAGTCATCGACGCCAATTTTACGAAGCCAAATTCGGCCGCTGTTTCGCCCGAGTTACGTTACCACCAACGACGATGGTAACATTAGCACCACCTAAGCCATTGAGACTACAATAACAACAACAAGAGCTACAATAGCCTACCGACGCTACAACAACAAACAATTAAGTACGACGCATACAGCAGAACCTATCCCACTGAGTTCCACTTGAACCATCGAAGCTACAACAACAACAATAACTAAAACGCACAACTAGCGATAATTGCATATTTTTTAAGTATTTCAATAAATCAGTTGATTTGTTTATTTAGGTTATTCTACATTTCTTTTGTATGTCACATAAATTATTTTTGTTATTTAAGTTATTTCAAGTATCTCTTTTCCGCTATTCAATACTTTGTTGCACTTATTAAAATTTGGGTGACACTTAAATATCGAACTGCATTTTTTGAATGTATGTCATAAACATACATATGGTATTTAAATATATGTATTTCAGCATTTCTTTGGAATGTATGTCATAAGCATACATTCATTACATTGTGGAAAAATATATTTACTTGTATTTATGTATTACACGAAGAAATCGTAAATGGAAAGTTGTAGACGGAAAAGAAGATTTTAATAAAGTTAGATAAGATTTCACACTCAAGAAGAGAAGTTGTTTTAATTTAAACCTCCCACACCATAACTGGCGCAGTCGAAAGTTCTTGCGAACGGTTTTGTGTTAAGTGTTAGGAAATAAAATCGGCGGTTTCCCGAGTTTAAAAGAAAATAACATTGAGATCATCGAAGGATCATCGATCATCAAGCACCAAGGGTACATTGGAGCAGCACAAACCGGAGGATTTCAGTCCTGAATCGCAGAGAGAACCTACTTATACAGAAGATAATATGGCAATAGAACAACTCATACTATTAGGATTAATGTAAGTCAAATATTGAATTTTATTTCATTGTTATAAATGCATAGGAAAATAAAAGAGTTCTTTCCATATTCGAAACCAAGAAGATCTATAAGCTTAGACGCAATACCTGAAAATCTAGAAGTGGTAGATTTTCATAAAATAAAATTGAGTGAAAGTGTGTCAAGTATTTTTCAAAAACCAAATCAAAGTTTAAGTGTTGATATGGCGAGTCCGCCTGCATCTGATATTCTTAACTCGTTAAGGATTCCTGATGTAATCAAGGATCTGCCTCGCTATGATGGCAATCCAAGATTGCTTCATGAGTTCATTACGAACGTAGAGGAGATCTTGCGGCATATTTTGCAATTAGATGGGTCCCCCCAATCAACAATTTTGTTAAGAGCAATTCGCAACAAAATTGAAGGCCCAGCCAACGAAGTACTCAATATGTATGGCACGGCTCTGAATTGGGAGGAAATAAAAAATAACTTAATTTTACACTATTCTGATAAAAGAACAGAAACAACATTAATTCGAGACTTACACTCGTTAAAACAAAGAAATCAAGCTGTAGAAGAATTTTATAGCAGTATCATCGAAATACAAGCTACACTCATAAACAATATTCTTATCCATGAATGTAATAATAACGTTATAGCTGCAAAGAAAACACTTTACGGAGAAATGTGCCTTAATACTTACCTTACGGGCTTAAGAGAACCATTGGGGTCGGTTATAAGAGCTATGAGGCCAGAATCACTCCCAATAGCATTAGATTATAGCATTAAAGAACAAAATATTTACTATAATAAATTTACCTTTAATACCAATTATAAGCCAAATTTTAAACCTCCTTTCCACCAAAACAGGTCTATAAGACACGACAATTTTTCACGACCACAGTACAATACTCAAAATCAACCTAGAAATACACCACAACCAAGCTATCAAAATCAGTTATATAATAGGAATTTTGGGCAGCACCAAAACCAAAATAGAAATCTCTTTTCAAATACTCCAAATCAATATACTTCCAATAACAGGCATTTTGGTCAGCACCAAAGCCAAAACAGCAATTTCACACAAAATTTCAATGCCCACAACCAACACGTACAGAGACAACCTCCACCAGAGCCTATGGACACTAGCTCTGGAAACTCACGTTTTACACAGAGGACAAACAGGACTAACTTTCCTAATACAAGAGAAATGCATAATATAAACTCAACAGAGGAGAACAAACGACAACCCACAATGCAAAAGAATGCAACCTGTCAGCAAAATATGAATGAACGGTACGAAGGCTACGGATTTTATAAAGACGCAAACGAAGACTGTGACGATGACGAAAATTTTCAATATTGCGCCTCGAGCAAGCAACCGGATACTTAGATATAAACAAACACGGTTTCACCCTTCCATACATTAACATTTCTTCACCTTTCGGACGACCTTTAAAATTTCTAATTGACACTGGAGCGTCTTCTTCATTTATAAATCCCGAATTTATAAATAATGCCGACACTGAAATTCGCGAACCAGTCACAATAACAACTGTTTTAAATAAACATAAGATAAACAAACAAACTACATTGCCTACCTTTATTGAATTCAAAGAGACAGGACAGTTAACATTTTTGTTATTTAAATTCCACGGATACTTTGATGGACTGATAGGACTAGACATTTTGACAAAATTAGGAGCTAAGATTGACTTAAGCACAAACAAACTGATTACGAACAATTCTGTTATTAATTTAAAATTCAAACCAAACTTTTCTTCAGGAAAATACCTTATTCCACCCAATTCTAAACAAGTTATTAAAATACCTACAGACATAAAGGACGGCGACGTATATATCAAAACAATACAAATCGAACCAGAACTATTCATCTCCGAAGGCATTTACAAGACTAAAAACTGGTTTAGTGTAGTTGAAATTGTTAACAACAGTAATTCACATAAAACTCTTTTGCTAGAACAACCACTTAAAGTAGAACACTACAATACTGAACATTTTGTTGAAGTAAATAACCTTAGCATAGAATGTAACAGACAAGGAATTGAAGGTGATATAACTGAACTTATTCGATCCTCACATCTTAACACAGAAGAAAAGAAATCACTTTTTAAATTTTGCAAAACGTACGATGACGTATTTTTTAAGGAGGGACAAGACCTGAGCTTTTCAAACACAATTAAACACACAATTGATACTACGGACGACGTACCAATCTACACAAAATCGTATAGGTACCCATACATTCACAAAGGAGAGGTAAAAAATCAAATATCAAGTTTACTAGAACAAAAGATCATACGCCCTAGCTATTCACCCTGGAGTTCACCGGTGTGGGTAGTACCCAAAAAAATTGGATGCAAATGGAAAACAAAAATGGCGGTTAGTTATTGATTTTAGAAAACTTAATGAAAAAACCATTTCCGATCGTTATCCCATTCCAAACATCACCGAAATTCTCGACAAATTAGGCAAATGTTTATATTTTTCGACATTAGATTTGGCAAGCGGATTCCACCAAATTGAAATGAACCCTAGAGATATACAGAAAACAGCTTTTACAGTGGAAGAAGGCCACTACGAATTTCTAAGGATGCCATTCGGGCTAAAGAATGCTCCTTCAACCTTCCAAAGAGTTATGGATAACGTACTCAGAGATCTACAAGGGAAAATATGTTTAGTTTATCTAGATGACATTATAGTATTTTCGACATCACTCCAAGAACATTTAGAAAACCTAAAGAAAGTTTTTGACAGACTCCGGGAATCCAACCTAAAAGTTCAACTTAATAAGTCGGAATTTCTACATAAAGAAATTGCGTTTTTAGGTCATATCGTTACAACAGACGGAGTAAAACCGAACCCGGACAAGATTTCAGCAATAAAAAAGTTTCCTTTACCACGCACACAAAAAGAAATAAAATCGTTTTTAGGACTACTAGGTTACTACCGTAAATTCATTAAAGATTTTGCAAGGGTAGTAAAACCACTAACAGAATGCCTAAAAAAAGGTAGAACCATCGTCGCTAACGAAAAATATGTAAAAACCTTTGAAACTTGTAAAAACCTTCTCGTAAATGACCCTATACTCCAATATCCTGACTTTTCGAAGACATTCACATTAACGACAGACGCTAGCAACTTTGCACTAGGAGCCGTCTTATCGCAGGGGCACTTAGGAAGCGACAAACCTATATGCTACGCTAGCAGGACACTAACGGACACGGAAATAAACTACTCGACAATCGAAAAAGAATTACTGGCCATAGTATGGGCCACAAAATACTTCAGACCATACTTGTTTGGACAAAAATTTAGAATTGTTACGGATCATAGACCATTAACTTGGATTATGAACTTAAAAGAACCAAATTCAAAGTTAATTAGGTGGAAACTTAAATTAGAAGAGTTCGATTACGAGATAGTTTACAAAAAAGGGACACTAAACTCAAACGCAGATGCCTTGAGTCGGATAAAAATTGATAATCCAGATACAAAACAACTCGAAATAAATATCAACGATGCCACTACTTCTATTCAAGGTACTTCAGGTTCAACAGTACACTCAGCACAAGAAAACCTTAACGACGGAATACCAATCTCAGAAAAACCTTTAAACGAATTCAATCTTCAAATTATTCTAGACAAATCATGCCAAAAACCATTCTTAACAGTAGAAGTCCCTTTCAAAAATAAACAGAGGAAAAGTATAAGGACACCAGACTTTACAGAAGAAAAACTAATAGACATATTTAAAAAATATTTCGCACCCAATAAGCTAACAGCAGTCTACACAGACGACTTAACCTTTTCCTTAGTACAATCCGTTTACTCCAAATATTTCTCAGCAAATAGAACCTTCAGACTTATAAGATGCAAAGAAATTCTAATAGACATAACCGAAAACGACGAACAAGATAAAATAATTAGCATTTATCACGAAAGCAGTAACCATAGAGGTATTAATGAAACTTTAGCACATCTGAAAAGAGAATACTACTTCCCCTATATGAAATCGAAAATAACACAAACCATAAACAATTGTAATATATGCCAAGAACAGAAATACGACAGACAACCTCAAAAAATCAAATATAGTAAGCCAGAAATTCCCGAAAAACCTCTAGATATCCTGCACATAGACATTTATAGTATAAATCACCAATATGTTCTTACTATGATCGACAAATTCTCAAAATTTGCTTCAGGGTATACACTCCCTAATAGGAATAGTATTTCAATAGTAAAAGCAACAAGACAATTTTTCAGCACCTATGGCATACCCAAGAAAATAGTTTGCGATCAAGGTTCTGAATTTACAGCAAATATTTTCAAAGATTTCTGCAAACAATTCAAAATAGAACTGCATTTCACTTCTTTTCAACAAACTTCCAGTAACTCTCCAGTTGAACGGTTACATTCGACAATGACAGAAATCTACAGAATTATAATTGCAACAAAGAAAGAAAACAAACAAGACGTAGACCATGACGAAACTCTCGCGGAAACTTTTATTACATATAACAACGCCATTCACTCATCCACGAAACACACACCTTTTGAACTTTTCCATGGAAGAACTTTTAAATTCAATAACGAAATATGTTTCAATAACGAACATGAATATTTAAAAAAATTAAATGAATTTCAAGCAGTTTTATACCCAAAGATAAAAAGTAGACTAGAAATTATCACAAATGAAAATATCGATAAATTAAATCAGGTAAGGGAAGATCCAAAAAGTAACGAAATCAACGAAACGGTTTTTAGAAAAGAGTGTCGCAGAAATAAAATGACACCAAGATTCTCAAAGCTTAAAGTTAAGGAAAACAATAGAGTAACAATTATATCTAACAGAAACCAAAAAATCCACAAATCTAGAATAAGAAGAGAAAAAGAAAACAATTTAACAAAACTAATAAAAACCTTTAAAAATTAAATTAGGATAGTAAGCTAGTAATAGTTGTGTACTTACAGGGTTATGACAGGATCTGGACAGAAAATGGAAATTCAAGAACTTAACGAACAACAATCATTACTAACTATCCAAAAAGGCACTGCGAGAACAATAAGAAATTACAACAACCTTATACACATTGTTAACTTAGATCTGTACAAGGACAACGTCAACAGAATAAGCAGTTCAATTACAACACTAGAAAAATTATATAACGATAAAGACATGACGTTAATAACAAAACTTAAATTAAAAGAAGTCCAAAATAAATTAGATTCACTCAGTCCACATTCAAGAAACCGTAGAGGAATAATTAATGGATTAGGCACAGTAGTTAAGTTTATCACTGGCAACATGGACGCAAATGATGCAAAAATATTAAACAAACAAATTGAAGACTTAAGATCCGAACAAACAAATCTTCGACAAGACACTAACAGCCAAATAAAATTAAACTCTATTATGATACAAAGGTTTGAAAATATTACTAATCATATAAACAATCAGCAACTAAAAATAGAAAATTTTGTCAACAAAATTCAAGATCAGAACACAAACAGAATTCGAGTTAATGAAGAAATTCTACTTCAGACTCAACATCTCGCACAAATTAATTACAACATTGACTTATTAAACAATCATTTAGCTAACATTGCAGAAGCAATAGTACTAGCAAGACTTAATATAATATCAAAATTTTTTCTTAATCATGAAGAATTGGATGAAATATATAACACACTTTCAGCTCAATCAATAAATATACAATCTACCAACAATATCTATGAATTACTAGGATTACAAGCTTATTACAACAACACAAATATAATATTTAATGTCCGCATTCCTATCCTATCATATAACAATTATTCCCTAATTCATATTATACCACTCCCCATTAACAAAACAAAAGAAATAGAAATATTACCTTATGCATTATATAACTCTGAGAGCATTCAGTATTTGTCTGAAATTTGTCCGAAAGTAGAAGGAATTTACTATTGTCAAGAAGCAAAACAACAAGAAAATATCACAAAATCAACCTGCCTAGGACGGATTATTCTGCCACAAGAAGGAAAACCAGCTCATTGCGTCACCAACGACATTGGCCAAATATCGAACATTTTACAACCAGAACACAACTACATATTAATGCTGAACACCCAACCAACATTAGTTAACTCGACTTGCAACTTCGCTCCACATCCAGTATCGGGAAATATTTTGCTACACTTCGAAAACTGTCAAGTAGAGATAAACAACATAACATACCAGAGTAACCCAAACATCTACTGGGACGAAATACATCTAATTCCAACTGCACACATACCAATACACACCAATTTCACAGTCGGAAAATTAAACCTCCACAAAATCAACAACTTCAACATCGAGAATAGAATCGCTATAAACAACTTGAAATCTAAAACAAAACGAGAGCTCAATATAACTATCGGAGGAATACTACTCATGGGAACAATAATTTTGTTATTCATCCTATATAGTTCCAGAAGATTTAAACGAAACATTGTTTTTGATCATCCCGCTCCAACCACAAACCAAAGGTTATGGCCGTCGCTTCACACCGGGGGGGGAGGAGTTACGTTACCACCAACGACGATGGTAACATTAGCACCACCTAAGCCATTGAGACTACAATAACAACAACAAGAGCTACAATAGCCTACCGACGCTACAACAACAAACAATTAAGTACGACGCATACAGCAGAACCTATCCCACTGAGTTCCACTTGAACCATCGAAGCTACAACAACAACAATAACTAAAACGCACAACTAGCGATAATTGCATATTTTTTAAGTATTTCAATAAATCAGTTGATTTGTTTATTTAGGTTATTCTACATTTCTTTTGTATGTCACATAAATTATTTTTGTTATTTAAGTTATTTCAAGTATCTCTTTTCCGCTATTCAATACTTTGTTGCACTTATTAAAATTTGGGTGACACTTAAATATCGAACTGCATTTTTTGAATGTATGTCATAAACATACATATGGTATTTAAATATATGTATTTCAGCATTTCTTTGGAATGTATGTCATAAGCATACATTCATTACATTGTGGAAAAATATATTTACTTGTATTTATGTATTACACGAAGAAATCGTAAATGGAAAGTTGTAGACGGAAAAGAAGATTTTAATAAAGTTAGATAAGATTTCACACTCAAGAAGAGAAGTTGTTTTAATTTAAACCTCCCACACCATAACTCCCGCTGTTTCGCCCACGCTAACAGTCCCACCTGAGATTGGCTCTCAAGAAGCCGGTCCATCCTGCTCTGCTGCGACGTGTTCGAGCACATCTTCGCCAAGAGATGCTGCAAAATTAAAAAAATTTAATTTTAATGAGCTTTTGGTACGTTTCGACAAAAGTCAACAAAAAATTGACGAAAATATGGAGGCCATGAGGGAAAATGACAGGGAACTCATCGCTTTGGAGCGGGAGAAAGTTATGTTGCTTCGTCAGCAAGTAGAAGATGCTGCTGAGGTGAAAAATGGAGTGCTAAAATTGTTCTCCGAACTGGGTAATTTTTTGAAAAAATAATAGTAAAAAAACTAATAATAATAATAACTAAAATAAAAACCTTATGCTGGTGATATGGGCTTGCATATAGAAAACTTACATTCGACTATTTATTTAAATTGTGCAACAATATTTTAACAGTGCACAACGGGAGTAGGGGGAGGAAAGGTATGTATGATGACTTTTTTTTTAATGAATCAGAGTACAGAGTAGTGAGAAGGAGTGCACAGAATATTTTTTAAAGAAAAATATTAGCTCTAATAGCTGGCGTTACTCGGGGGTGATATGGCGAAAATGTCGAATATCAAGCACTGGCGTACTCTAGTAAATAAAATTATATACATATCGCAATCATAATATCGTATACATACATAATTGAAAAGCAAGTGCACTTCTAATTCGTTCGGGTGGCGCAAGGTGATCATGGATCATTGCAAAGTCTTCTCGTTGAACTCTGCCATCATCGAATAATCGTTGGGATTGAAGCCAGCTATCATTAATGTGATCATTATTGTCGTTTAAAAATTATGCAAAACGCAACATGTCTTAATAATTTTTGGGGCGTTTTCCACTTTATTATCTATACCCTTTCCAATACGTCGGAAACGTGCCATTAAATGTCCAAAGGCATTTTCCACGACTCGCCGACATTTCGACAAAGCGTAGTTAAAACATTTTTGCTGACGATCTTTTTCCATGCTAAATGGATATGGTTTCATCAAATTCGTAGAAAACCTGAATGCTGAATCTCCTAATATAAGCACAGGAACTTCAACGGAGTTAATTGTTTTGTTCATTTCTTGTAATAAATTACAACGCAGAAGTTCCTGTTTCAATCTTGAAGATTCGAAAATGGTAGAATCACTGCATTTTCCTGGAGCACCAACATTAATGTACATGAAACGGTATCTGTAAAACTGAATTCTTTCATATGCAACATTTTTATGTGAACTAAATAGCCTACCTTGCATCCACCAATGCTAGTCAAATTGTAGAATACCAGCCTTTGTAATTATAATAGTCCACGGTATCTTCAGCTCGAGGATGAACCGCAATGTGGCAACCATCTTAAGCCCAGAATTTTTTTTTTAAAATTTTATTACATTGTTGAAATTTTTTGATATTTTTTAACTTTTACCGATTGCACCAAGACATTGAGGGAACCCCAGCTTTTCAAACCCTTTCACATACTCTTGAATTGCAGGCCGGGTAAGGGGGAAAGCGTTCAAATACTGCGGTCTAAGCTGGTCCCAACAAGCATCGCAGAACTCAAGAACAATTTCGCAAACTGTGCTTTTGCCAATTCCAAACAAACTGGCAATTGTTCGGTATTCCGCCGAAGAGCCTAATGCATACAAAGCCACAGCAATACGTTTTGGAAGAGATATGGATGAACGCATTCTTGTGTTTTCTTTTTCCAAGCATTTTAACATATTGCATAGCTTTCCAAAGAGGACTCGACTCATGCGAAAAGTGTTTTTAAGCTTTTCATCATTAAGTGATTGGCAGTCGACCTCCCAATAATATTTTGAGTGTTGCTGTAGACATAAGGTTATTTTAATACACAACAAGATCTCAAATTCGATACATTACATTTTCCCAGCACAATCGATTCGTTGAAATAAGTGATGCTGCCATCACGAGAGTACAGATTTGCTCCTGACGCAAATTTAATATATTTGCTAATGCCTGCCGACGTTCACTTTGCCGTTTACAAATTTTGCTATCCAGCAATTCGGTGTGTTTTAGCCAGTTATCTTTTAAAGCCAAATATAACGCATTAGCCATCGATATCCAAATAAATGGAATCATTTTTGCAAGAAAAAAAGTTATTTTAAAGAATTTTATTTGCTAAGCCAAGCACAATGAAAAAAATCACTTTAATAACAAACATATGGCTACTGTCTGTCAAATGAAAAGCTGCTTTTCAAGTGTGAACACCTTTTTCTGAAAAGAGGTTTTTCAATTGAAAAGCGGCTTTTCGGCCTATGTGTGAACATGCTATTAAAAGGATTATATTCAAAGGGTGTGTTTCAATCGGAAACTTTTCAGCCGAATGATCAAATTTTGAGTTAGAGCAATTTTTAACATTTGTGAGGTGAATATAACTGCCAAATTTGTGGTAGCCCTAGGGGCTACTACAAATTTTGATAATCAAAGCCAATTTTTGACACACACTAAAATTGAAAAAAAACTGGACGTTCATTTCCGCGGCATATTTACTTCGAGTGCTTGTTATTTAACTTGTAAATAAGTGAAACGCACATAACAGAAACTTGCTTGAGCTTGTGTGTGTGTGTCCGACGGACGGCCAAGGCCAGAAAAGCTTAGCACTAAGACTTTTTTTAGCACTAAGAAGTGATTGGCTTAGACTCCGCTGGCAACATAAAGCAGCAACATAATTTTTGGCTTCATTGTACGGTCTAGTGTATGCTGGGCATTTTAATGGCTGTGCCTGCTGTTGATTTCTGTTCATTTCCAAATTTAAAACACAATTTTGCAAATTAAAATAAATATTTGCACTAAAACACGACCAAAACGTGAAAATTTGTAATTGTCAAAAATGCATCGTCCATTTGACACAGTAAAAACGACAAATTTATTTAAATACACATAGGCTGTGTGCTATTCGGAAATTTTTCACTCGGATGATGAAATTTTGACAGTCTGAATGAGAATATTTGGCACTTGCGAGGTGAATATGATTGACAAAAATTCATGCAGCCTCAGGGGCTAGTATAAATTCTGACAATCGGCAAGAGAATTTTTGACACAAGCATAATTAGAAAACAAATCTTAGAAATTAATGAAAGCTTTACTTTTTAGTTATTTATAAAATACAAAGAATTAAAAAAGAATGGAAATCCCAAGAAAACAGCAAAGGAAATTCTACGTAATATGTATAACTATATTGCATACTGTTTGTGCGTTGTCTCCATTCAAAATGGCATTTAATGATTCGGCATAACCTCTTGGCCGAATATAGGTAATATCTTTAAAGGAATATTGTTTTCTGTAGTTGTCCGGAGCAGAAAAGCAAAAGCAGTACTTACTCTTCCCCCTTCCTTTAAAAAAAAGTCATAAAGAAGTTCAAAACTTTTTGCTTCCGACAGCAAAGCAACCAGAAGTGGATAATATTTGTGTAAAATTCTGTTCATTTTCAGTTATAACATCAATTTCGCAATATAAATTAAATTCTCGCGCTAATACACTAACGAAATCTAAAACGCTAAAATTTCTAGTTGTCAAAATTTCATTGTTCTTTTGGCACAGCAAAAATGACAATTTTATTTCAACAGACAGAAATTGTATTCAACTTAGTAACTTCTTTCCTACCACGAGTGAAAAGTTTCCGAATAGCACACAGCCATATATTACATTCAACTTGCTATGTTCTTTCCTCCCACTAGTGAAAAGTTTCCGATTGACACACAACCAAAGTAGTTTTATAGCTTAATGCTGGCAATGCCAAGACAATTAAATTCACCGCTGACAGCTGTTATTACTCTTTCAGTTTTTTCATGAAGTTGTTCAAAGCGATTTTAATACAATAAAATTACGTTACTGCACTTAAAAATATATATAGAGCCTAATCTTACCTTCAAAAAATATCTTAAAGCTGTAAGTAAAAATATTACTAATCCAATAAAAACTAGTACACAATATATGAGTTTTCGTTGGTTAATGAGTTTTTTTTTATAATTTACTTTCCATGCTATTCGCAACAAAAATTATTGATTTTTGCCTACTCAAGCCAACCACAGCTGAAAAACTCACCAGACTTCATTTGTTGTTGCATTGAGTTTAACATTTTACAGCAAGATGGCGTCCGCATCAAGTAGCAGTGCTCGCCACCTTTTCAATGATAGTAAAAAACGTCTGTGCGACCGCGTTGGTGCAAACGTAAATAATTTAGCTTCTGTAGCGCGGCAGGTTGTGCGCGGTTCCAAGTCGAATGAGGTGAGCCAGATATTTTAAAAACGAATTTATTTTGAACTATATATATTATTATTCAAAAACTTCTTAGATACTCTCGCAAACTATTCGCAACTTTACACAGGTTGATATCGTCTCCGATTATAGTAGTCAGAATTTACATAAAATGGAGCTAATTCGTCAGCATGTTGGCTATCAATATGACGCCATGCAGGATAGCATTAATCACTTGGATTATCTGCGTGAGCAGGTTACTGCAATGGAAAGATGATTGGCGGAAACAAGCGAACAAAACTTATAACTTTTGTTGGCTTTTCACTCCTGTTTTGTACCTTCAAACTGTTTGCACTTTTTGTAAGCTTTTTGATATTTATCTTTTATTTATAAAAAAAAAATATTTATTACACATCTGATAATAAAATGTAATAATTCTTACAGTTTATATTTGACTCACATTAAATTTATCTTCACAAAAAAAAAACTTATATATTTTAAGCTAATTCCATTAAATGGGAATTTCATATGCATGATTTTTCAGACAACAAGGATTTATTTATTTAATAAATATTAAAAAAAAACTCAACTTAAATTCAAAATCGTAGTAAAGTTAAAATACTTAGAATGGAAGTTAGTTTTTTTTTGCGAAAATTACCTGTAAATTTGTACCTGTAAAGAATAAGGAGAGGTAGGCTTGTGAACACCTGAACATATCGCAAATATGTCAATATTACTAAATCGAAAGTGCAATAAGTCCATATCAGCCTTAAAACACCCCTCCATAATAATAAAACAATTAAACATTTGTATTTTACAAAATATTTCTTCTAAAATGTGACATTAAAAATGTATGTTAGGGCCTGTTCACAAATTACGTAACACTTTTACGGTGGGGGGACTCGAACATTTGTGACGAAGTGTGACATGGGGAGGGTGGGGTGAGGTCTTTCGTGAGTTACATCACAGCAAAATTTTGAATTCAGTTTTCAAAATTTTATTAAAATTCAATTTTATTGTAAAATATTGCTTTAATTTTTTATCAATAAAAAGCACACCTTATAAAACGAACGAATCACAAGCCGAAAAGACAGCTAAAACTATGTTTAAACCGAGCAAAGTTAAAAAAAGCATTTGAAACTCTTTCGACAATTGTAGCAGCTTAAAAACAATTTTTTTTGCTGAACTAAAGTGAGAATTATTACTCTAAGGCGGTCATCGAAAATAGCACATACATTCACCTTATCATCATCATAAACATCCTACATACATTGATATCATTATAGCAGGGTTTCTTAAAATACAAATTAAAAAATGATAAATAAGTTAAAAGTTGTGGCCTTGCGTAATAGGTTGCTAACCCCCATAGAAAATAGAATAACATCCAAATTAACTTGGCACCACTTGCTGATTAAGGATTTCATGTTTGTGAATATGCAAGGAATATTATTGAAGGACCCTCTTAAAGTCAAAATATTACAAAGGTATGGAATGTAAAAGCTGTGGTCTAGAGAGACGTCTTAAAACGTTTTCTATGTGGGTTAGCTCCTTATTGCCCAAAACTTAAGCCTCAATTATGTGCAGCAAAAAGATTACACGCTTGTAACTCGCTAATGAATGCAGATAAACATTTCACTTTTGGTACACATGTAAACGAGGTTGCTGAGATATTTTTTGTATACAAAAGATAATTTTGACCCCAGTGTGGGTTAGTACCTTATTGCCCCGACCCCTTCAATTATGTAACTAAAAAAAAATCTAGAAAAATCTATTCACAACTCGACATACATACCAGAAAGTTGCATAACTTATTTAAATTCATATTACACCTACTGAAATTGAAATATAGAGAAATTTTATTGTTTAAAACAAGATCTTCAATACGCTGACTGACGGTCTTACCACCGTTATCAATATCCGTGTTATTGTAAAAGTATAAAAATTCGACGATATAAAATTAATAGAGTTTTAATTCATCCGTTTATGCTTGAACATTTTTACCAAGATCATGCTCGTGACTGACATAAGGGGGTTTCGGACTATGCTACATGTAGAATGTACAATGTAGGGCGTCAGAATAACGGGAAAGTCTGGTCGAGTTTTCGAACTATCCTACATGACGGACGGACTCCATTATTTTCCAGAGTTCAAGAAGATAGCATCGTGCAATGGCAAAACAATTCCTTGCTGCTCTAATAATTGATTGTGTTTTGGAAGAAGAGGAAACACAATTAAAAAAAAACACAGGTGCGTCGTTGGACACACGAGAGAAGCGAAGCTTTTTCGCAGTTACATAGATTTGATAGCTTAATAATTTTTTTCTTTTTAATAAATTTACTTTTAAATTCAAAAATTTAAATAGCATAAAATTTATTACATATATGCAGAAAACATATTTACTGCTTATTTTTTATTGTTGAATGTCAAATATCCACGTCAATTACATATACGGGCATATAATGTCAGCGGCTCTCCATTTTAACTCTCCACACATGGTTGTGAACTTGGCTGCACTGAACAAATTTTTTCCTTCAACAGCTTACTGCGTAGCGAAAAATCTGTCGAAAATTTTTCAGATTTCACTCCAAGCAAATCACAGAACGAGGATTAAAAAACTTCGCTTCAAAAATATATATTAAAGAACGCACACGAAACAAAATTTAACAAACATTTTAGATACCTTGCCGATTTCATGCATGCGTTTGTTAATTCCATATTTATTGATATCATCTATTTTTTTGACGCTTAAAACATAGAGTGTAATTTATTATCTAGAGATTGCATCAACTCTGCTAACAGTGTTAACAGAGTTATTTTACTTAAAAACATGAAGAAAAAAATTTCTGTTAACCTCTGTTAACACATGCCAGAGATTTAGCAGAGTTGATGCAATCTCTACATAATAATTTATACTCTATGCCAACAACACCACAAATGCATTCACAATACAAACACACCGATGCTGGAGACACCTTGTGGCAAATAAAAACAAATTTTTGTAGCATAGCAAATACACAACCCTCTATCTATTGATAGATGGTGACGATCTACTGCAGCATAGTTTCTGTTATAACTAAGATTAAATTTACAACCATTACCAACAGGTCTTTGTGGCCTAGTGGGTAGTGTGCTGGGTTATCGTTAAAGAGGGCACGGGTTCGATCCCCACGGGAACCAAAACATATTTTTTGTATTTAATATTAAAGTATTAAGTTTTCTTGTTGTAATAAGCGCTAGCAACAAAGATATCATCAAAATTCCAAGAAAAAATCTGTCGAAAATTTTTCAGATTTCACTCTAAGCAAATCACAGAACGAGGAGTAAAAAGCTTCGCTTCAAAAAAAAACAGTATGTAAAACAGCTGTCATATTAATATATTCAACTTTGCGCTTTATTTACCTTTTTCTTCATATGCTCACTCCACGACGTCTTTTTAAGAATGAGAAAATATATGAAGTCGGATGAACGTGCTTTCACACTTACTACAGGTAGGACGGACCAACATAAAGAATCACAACTATTTGATTTTCATCCAACATGTCGGACGGATCGCAGTATTTGCTTGCACACTTCCTACATGTCCATTCGACTTGTCAAGTTGGTCCAACATTTAGCATAGTCCGAAAGTCCCTATATAATCCACCCTCCGCAAAATAGCTGATTATTATTTTTTGGTTCAAAATTATCTCAAAATTCATCCCACGAAGATTTTTTTATAATTTTTTTTTTACAACTTCGACAGGCTGTCACTTTTAGCTTCTCGTTCTCGCAAGATGGCGCTTTTTGGAATAAATTTTTATATATTTTACACTACAAATTTTTAATTATGAAATATATTCAATGAAACTTTACACAATGTAAGCTCATTTACGACGGGGGGTTAGTTCTGTGCTTGTTTTTTGAACTTGTTTTTGAATATCTGTTTTTTTTGTGTTTTTTCTTGAAAATTTATATTTTTAAATTAGCTGCAATTTTTTTAAATCCACTCAAATCCATGAAAAATCTTTTGATCCCACATTTTCACTTCCGATTTCATCAGTGATATCCTTTAGCTTCCGCCTTTATCCTTTGATCTATCGCTGCAGTTGTCAAGTTATTTTGTTTTGGTCTTCCTGCGCTGATTTTGTCGGTAGTTTTTGAAGCTCTCTGCACAATAATCTCGCATTCCAGTCATTTTTCGTTATGTTTATAAAATCTTTCTTTCGTGTAGTTATACTGGCTGTAGTACTTTTTAAATTTTTGACGAAAACAGATAATTTCTCTTCCAAGTCCAGTGGTATTTCGAAATTCATTTTCTTTGAACGTATCTTAGAACATCTTCCAGTTGTTTGTTTCTTAAATATTCCTCAGTCAATTCTTTATAACTGAATCTCTCCATGATTTTTCAATCAATTCATTTATTTCCAATTGCAATGCCTGAGATTGTATCTGAATATCACTTCCTTATAAGACTTTCTATACCGTAGTGCTCTCCTAAGCCCTATATGAAGTATCTGTACTTGTATCTATTTACTTGTTACCTGCACCAGTTCTATAAAGGTAAAATTTAAAACTCCAAAACTCCACATGTTTCATTCAGAAAAAACTCGAAATGCCTCAAAACTCCAAAACTGCACATGTTTCATACAGGTAGAATGAAATGGGTCGATTAGAAAACTCTAGACACTATTTTAATTACCAGATATATATATGCACCTGTCTCATAGAGTTGGAATAAAAAGGGTAAATATTACTGGAAAATCCTTTAATTGCATGCAATAAAATACTTAAAGTTTAAACAGGGATGATATTGGCTTAGTAGTAAAAGGGCCAAAATTCATACAAAAATGGGGCCTTTTTGACATGAATGGGGCCTTTAGTGGTAAAAAATTAATGATTAACACTTTTACTTTTTAAGAAAATTTTCAAAAAATATTTAAGGTTTTCTATTTAGATATTTAACCATAATGACAAAAAAAATAGCACACGTTTTAATAATCTCAACAATGTTATTCACATTTTGATTAAAAATGGTTTTGCAATGTTAAAAATTAATATTCAAATTAACAGTTTCAGGATTTCAAAAAATTCTTACCTCTCCAGTGTTTTCTTTCGCTTTCGCTGTTTAAGCCGAGGCAGGGAAACTTTTGGATTATCACAAAAATAGCAAAAATTTTTGAATCAATGATGTATGGTGAAATACACATGATAGAGGAAGAAAATCCGCTCCTACCAATGATTTTAACAATGAATATCCATAACTATTCAACAATTTTGGAATATAGAGCCTTCTAACAACAAAGTTAAGTTAAGGGAGGTTTTAGGCAAAAGCATTTAAAATTAAGGCAAATTTTAGAAGATGTTTTCTAAAAAGTGTATTATATATACAAAAAATTCCATTTGCATGGTAATTTAACATCATTAGTCTAAGTAAAAAAAAATGTTTTTGTTTGTTTACATATATTTTTTATATATAAAGACGGCGCTGAAGTTGGTGTCCTTAAAAAAAAAGGTGAAAATCGGCCCATATCCTAGTGCGACTACAGATTGTCTGACAAAAAAAAATTGCTTTCGAAAATATACCCCTGAATGCAGATCTTTTACCAAAATGGAATGAAAATATGGAAAATTAAGAAAATTATGAGTAGTAGAAAAAAAAAGGCGGAAAATTTACATAATTTTTGACCATACTGTTGAGTAAAAACTAGACAAATTTTCCAAAAACGCTCATTTTGGTGAAGGATGTGTAGAATAACATAACAAATAGATTAAGAAAAAAAAAAAAATTAAAATAGGTCGATTAATTTGCTTGCATTGGTGTGGGCCGTTTTGAAAAAGTCTGTTTCGAGAAAAACGCATAAAAAGCTTCAAACTTCAAAAGCATCAAAGCGGTCAAAAAACAAAACTGTAACAATTAAATTTTTTTTTTCTCTACAAGGTAGAGTTTAAGAAACATTCTATGCTCACATTCACTTTTACATACACACATACACCGAATATAACGCGTTTTAACAGCTTCTTCCGTTTGATCGATTGATACTCGATCGATTGTTTGCCTAACCCCTGCCTTAAATCACATCGAATAAAATGACAAACAGTTTTCAGTCGCAGTTACCGCAGTCCAAATTTTTTTGAAAAAGCTCATAGTTTTTAAGTTAGAACATTCTGAAAATTTAAAAACTTTCAGTTGAAATTTGGGCCATATTGATTTTTTTCCAGACCATGTCACGAAACATGTCACGAAAAAGGATGTGTTAAGATAAAGGATTAAGGACTGGTTAAGATACATAACACTAATAAATACAAAATACAAGAAAATTATTTTTTTAAAATTTCCCTCAGTATTAATAGATTTTTACAAGTGTATATTTCTATAGCCAACCAAAAACGTACATGCATAGGCTTATGTAGCTTAAGAGCCTCCGGAAAAAAAGACATCATTTTAAAAAAAAATTTTTTTAAGCACTATTTTATGTTATTTTATTTTAGCTTTATTTTATTTGAAAATTAATATTTTTCAAAAAGCAACGATTAAACGCACAAGAACTCTTAAAAAAACCGAAACATTTTTTTTTTAGATCCCGTCTACAGATATCTTGCTCACCGCAAATTTTAAGGTCTTTCGCGGTATTGCTCTACTCTACCTTGTCGACGAATATTTTTGGACCAAAATTTCAAGGATAAATCTTCAATAGTTATGATTTAATAATGTAAGAAAATGTTGGTCTAAAATAAAATAAAATCTTAAAAAACAAATTATTTAAAAAGGAGTTTTTTATCTTCGAAAAACTTCCGGAGGCAAAGGTTTTTAATACTTTGAATAAAACAAAATTGACACAAATTGAGGGTTTTTGGTTTCCAAAGATATAATTCCAAAATGAGTATCTGATATTAAAAAATTCAAAAGAACTTATTTTAATGAGATTGATTTAAAATCATTTTAAAAATTTTAAATTTTTACATCAATGGCATTCTATTTAAATAATATTTTTTTAATACAATTCTTAAAAGGGCCTAAAATGAATCGAAAGGGCTTCGGGGCCTATGAAATCAAAATAGGGCCCAAAAAAGCCCTAAAAGCCCCCAAATATCATGCCTGAGTTTAAATAGAATACAGCATTGCATACTTATAGGGATGCGTTTAAATTAGCGTCATTCGAATATTTGTGTGAGTAGTTTCAGTAAAATGAAAAAATGCTTCTACGGGGGGAACGTGGGGGTATAAAAGTGCATATAGGGTGAAAAAGGAGACTTTCACCTTTAACTGGACCTTTTATTTTTTTTGATCCGTTTTGATCTTTAGAAGTTCGATTCCACTAAAATTAAATTTTATAAAAAAAAACAGCCATTTTAAAAACATTTCCTTTTCCAAGCCCAAAATATAAATAGTACAGCTACAACCTCACACAATAATTTAACGATAATAGTCCAACCAACTTAACAAAAAAAAAATGCAACCCTCTATTGAGAATGGTTTGCGAGCAATGGCCATTAATTTTCGATGAAAAAATTAAAAACTCACCTTTTTCTGAAATTAGCAAAAACAGTTGTGCTTAACCGCATGCCACGCCCACAAATTTATATATTTTGACCTACATTTTTGGCTACCTAACTTTGGATATATTTACTACAAAATGGCGCAAAGATTTTATAAATCGGTTATCACAAAAATGGGTATTTTGGCGAATGGATTTAATTATTGAGCCACAGTGTGACGGTTGCTTAGCCAGCACTTGGTGAAAGCAAATTTGCTTTTTTAGCTATCGTATGCTTAGCTTTCTCCTGGTTAAGAGCTAGACTAACCGGACATTGAGAAAGCGGCCCTTAACCGATTTTATGGAAAACAACATTTTTGAAGTCGGTGAACACGATGCCGCAAAATCTACTTGACCGGTCGTTTTGAAATTGTTTATACTATTTCTACACATAAATTAACAGGTAATGCCAAAGCGTTTTTTTTCCTCTTATACAAAAATAAAATAATCTCAATTTTTTTGCGAAAATCGCGTTTTTGACTTCAAAACGCTCTAAAAAAAACCTTTTTAATAAAATCTCTTCGGTATTACCTCGGGAAACATATTACCTTTTGAACTAATTTTGAATTTTTTTTTCAGATGATCCGCTAACCTCTAATCGTATTCATCGCAAAACAACTTTTTTTCGAGGCGCCTCCGGAGAATCGCTGCCACGGATTTATTTATCGATAATTTTTATTTTTTTTTCCAAATATACTTAAGAAGTTAAACTATAACATGTATATGAAATAAATACACAAACATTATTCATGTCAGGCCCGTAGACAAGGGGGTTTTAGGTGTTCAAGCCCCCTTTAAACCCCTTAGGGTCCAGAAAGTATAAAGAAATAACACAAATGAGACTATTAAATTCAAAATGTGATTGTTTTTTAGGTAAACTGTGATATTGATGTTAATTTTCTTGAAAACTACACTTAATTATTGAAAAATTCTTTTGGCCAAGTGAACTTTGCTTATAAAAGTCATAATCATTATATTGGAATTCATCTCCAAGGAGTTTGTACATTAAAAAAACAGTTTCAATGCTCAAAAAGTTCCTGATATCCAGCAAATTATATATATGAAATTATACCTAGAACGAATATAATTTTGTAAATTGAAGAAAATTAGCTTGACATTTTTTATGCCATATCTAAGCTAAGGACCCAAATCTTTTTAAAATGCATTCATTTGAATGAGTTTTTTTTTAATTTTTTTAAAGTGTAAAAAATACATGAACCACGAAATTTAACACATTATGGGGTATTCCACGTAAAGGGAATGACTAAAAAGTTTGACTATTTTATTTTGTTGTTTTCTTGGCATATAAGACATCTAAAATTTCCAACTTGGCAGAAAAATTTAGCCCTGTGCGAAGTCTTTTCCAAATAATGCCGTGGTTATGCTAGCCAAACAAGATTGCCAAACATTTTTTGTTGTTATTGTTTCTCGTGTAAAGTGAGAAATGAACTTTTTCTCAAATTCATTCTCTCGCTCTCAGACCGAACATTTTTGATTGCTGATTGGCCCATATTAGACGATGTCCGTTTGTCCGACGAAAATGAACACTTTTTACTCTCTTGTCCGCTGGATGGTCACACGACAGAAAATTTAGAGCGGACACATTTGACATTTCATTTAGTTTGAGTACATTTTCTACTGCACTTTATTTTGTGCACTTTGAAAACAATTACTTTTAATAGCATCGTTGCGTAGATACAAAAGTTATTGAAAGTTTTAGAGTTGAAATTGTTATTCTATTGTGTTTATATTGATACGCGGTATTTCTTTATTTTTTATTCAACATGGAAATCGATTACGACTTACAGATCTATTCTGGCAAATTAACAATAGTAAACCAGAATTTTTTATATTTCTATGTGTTTGTTGTAATTTTTTGATTTCAAAACAAAATTTGAAGCTCAAAAATAATAAATTTCGATAAAAATTGTCAGCTGCTTTTCATATATTGACAATTTCATGGACAAATTCTGTTTTTTGTACTTCAAATTTTGTTTTGAAATCAAAAAATTACAACAAACACAAAGAAATATGAAAAATACTGGTTTACTATTGTTAATTTGTCAGAATAGGTCTGTTAGTAGCTTTAAATATAATAAACTCGTCAAATCAATGAGCATCAAACATAGTTTTTATGAACAACAAGCACAGGAAGGTTTTGCAGCGATTTGTACCTGCCAAAAGTAAGTGTTTCAAGCAACTATTTTTCCTTTATCTTATAGTAGGATATTAGTATTTTTCCTAAGAAAAAGTACTTTTTAGCTGCTAAAGTGTAGCAAAACTTTTATTTCACCACATCGCCACACTGTTGTGGCCGTTGTCTGCTGACATCAACAGCAGACAAAATGAACATATTTTGTCCGCCTTACAAAAAGTTCATCCGCTCTCACTCTCACTGTTTTTTGACAGTTTCACATTGAAAGCAACAACAAAGATCGGACAAACGGACATCGTCTAATATGGGCCATTGAAACAGCAAACATGCCGAACTTTCCAGTGTTGCCTGCAGTCATTTTCCATAAAAGCATCAAAAAAGTAGCAAAAAGTAGTAAAAATTTAAATAAGTTATAAAGCAACTTATTTTAAATAACAAGCAACCTTAAAAACAAAGAACAGACATTAAGAAAAAGTCGAACAACATGTGTTGAGCAAACATTTTCAGTATTTATTGTCGCTTCAAATAAACACTAACAATTTAATGCCTTCACAAGTTTACTACAAAAAAATAGTCTTAAATCAAATTGCAGATTAATTTCCATCAATTATTATTGTTGTGTTGAATTTAATTTAATGTATTTTATGTAGGAATGGTATTTACTTGGAGTCGCAGTTTGACCGAAGTCTAAAAAAGTTTTTTAAAAAGTGTATACATAAAAATTAGGGTTGTTGTTTAATTTGTGTTTTGGAATATTATAACATTGATGCAACTGTGCAGCAAACAGAAGCATAACCACCAAACAAACATTTCAGCGAAGAGAATAAATAAACGAAAATGAACACCAAATGTTCGGCAATCATGTTTGGCTAGCATAACCACGGCATAACAGGTTTCGGAAAATCACCTTAAAGCTAAATATAGGCATAAATATAGAAAAAAAAATGAAAAATTTAACTTTCAAGTTCCTTATTTTGATTTTCCAATTGCTTACTAAGCACACTATACAAGTTGCAAAACCTAAGAGTTGTTAAAAGTTCGGCTCTTAGATAGAAGCCACCAAAAAAGATGCGTTACGTGACAAAAAATAGAAGTGGTTTTTGACTTGGATCACAAAATTGGTGAAATTCTGTAAATTGCCAAGAGTTTTTGTATAAAACTTTTTTTAGAAGGATTTGAAATAGTATAAGTTTATTTTCAAAGTAATCAAATTTAAAAACCTTTTCTCATTTTTTTTATTGGGCTAAGTATGAAACGTTAGTTATGAAGCGTTACGTGACATTTTTTCCATTGTAATTCATTTAGGTAATTAAGTAATTAGGTAATTATGTGATTCAGTTATTAAAAACAAATTTTATTTATTCTGCCTCTCCTTGCCTCAACCATTTTTCATTATTTTTAGCCAATGCCTTCCATTTTTACTAAAACAAAAACGTATACGAAACATTTACAAAACATTAACTAAAAAGAAAAATTACATTTGTGAATCATGATAAAAGAATTTATATTTAAATTGCTTAAATCAATAAAATAAAAATGTTTCTCTTATATCATTATCTTAATATCATTACATAATAAGTTTGTAATAACTTTTAATTTTCGTGTCACGGTGGACTTTCGGCGGAAATGCCAATATGCTTTTTTTCGAAAAAAAATTGTCAATAGAAAAAATGTTTGTAAAACTTTTTATACAGCCCAATTCTATAGTGATTTGAATGTGATTTGAAAGACGAAATTTTCATAAAAAAAATTAACAATTACAGTTTTTTAAGCTTCAGCATTTGTAAAATTATTTTTATTATATTAAAAAATTAAAAAACAATTTGGAAGTTCAAAAAATGTTGTTTTTAGTTTTTTTAATTTGTTAATAATTGAAATATATTTCACGACCGATTAAATTCTAAATTATCCAAAAAAGTTACTGTTTCATTGTTTTTATAAAAATTTATCTAGCTGAGTAATTATTTTAATATTAACATGAACTTATTTTTATGTGCTATCTTATATAATACATTGGGTATAAGATACTGGTGATGTGCAAAAACCAGTTTTCGAATTACAGTTTTTGGAAAATAGTCTGAAATTAAATATGACTTTTATCGGAGTCGATTCCGCTGCTCAAAAAATTTTATTAAAAAAAAAATATATATAGTAATTGCTATTGAAATTGAATCATGAGGAAATGAAACTATTAAATTTTTAAAAATCTTAAAATAATTTCTTTTGAATATTATTTAAATTGTCGAAATCGTTTTCGAGAACAGTAATATTTTAGCCCTTAACCATAACTCGAAATAGGGTTCACACAGGTTCAAACAGTTGTACACAAGCTGCGGATCAATAAAAGCGTAAGATAGCCAAAAACCAAACAAATCTTTTTTCTTCCGTTTATGTGAAATGTCCATAAAAGTTGTGAATACAGCTTCACCAGGTGAACTTATTCAAAAATGTTTGCATTTTTCAAAGCTGATTTTAATTTTGATTTGTTACAGTTCACACTAATATTGTTGAATTAGTAAAATTTTGTCACAGACATTTTAACTTTTTGTGCTAATTTTCGGAATAATACTTTTTAAATGAAATTAAAAATTCTCAATTTGGATCATTTTTCAAGAAACCATAGTCAAAAATCAAAAAACTTAGTACCCAAAATTGATTGAATTGTAAAAAAAAAAAACACGGGTGCGTCGTTGGACACACGAGAGAAGCGAAGCTTTGTCGCAGTTACATAGATTTGATAGCTAATAATTTTTTCTTTTTAATAAATTAACTTTTAAACACAAAAATTTAAAATAAAATAAAATAAAGTTCATATATACAGAAAACATATTTACTGCTTCTTTTTTTATTGTTGAATGTCAAATTTCCACACCAATTACATATGCGGGCATATAATGCCAGCGACTCTCCATTTTAACTCTCCACACATGGTTGTGAGCTTGGCTGCACTGAACAAATTTTTTACAACAAATTTAACGCACTTGTGGGCATTGCTAATTTTCTTTGTGCCAACAACACCACAAACGCATTCACAATACAAACACACCGATGCTGGAGACACCTTGTGGCAAATTAAAGCAAATTTTTGTCAGTTGCAGCATAGCAAATACACAATACTCTATCTATTAATAGATGGTGACGATCAACTGCAGCATAGCTTCTGCTATAATTAATATTGAATTAACAACTAGTTTTATCAAGTCTTTGTGGCCTGGTGGATAGTGTGTTGGACTATCATTTAAGGGGACACGGGTTCGATCCCCACGGGAAACTAAACTTGTTTTTAGTATTTAATATTAAAGTATTAAATTTTCTTGTTTTAATTAGCGCTAGCTACAAAAAAACCATAAAATTTCCAAGAAAAAATCTGTCGAAAATTTTTGAGATTTCACTCATAGCAAATCACAGAACGAAGAGTAAAAAGCTTCGCTTCAAAAATTATATAAACTCTTCTCATATCTCTTATGGTCATTTAAAAACAGGCATATTCACAAATAGAGTTGTAAAAGAAAACGAATTTGCTTAAAAATTTCCATATCCTTCTTTTAGTTATTACTGGTATCTACTTAAAGATTTTTAATCAAAATCCCCCCTTAAGGTAAATCCTGGCTACGGGCCTGATTCATGTCTCTAAAAAAATCATAAAAACATGCCTTTTTTTGGCTTTACTAACAGTACCATCCCCTTAATAAAATATCAAAAATTTGTGCTTTTAAATTCAGCCGTTTAGACGCTACAGTTTTTTTTAAGCTATGCGAGCGTTTCTCCTCATCTTTTTCCAAAAGTGCACCGCGGGTGCTGCAACTGACTCTCATTTTGGTGATTATCTTCTATACTATTAATAAATCTGTAGCCACTTTTTATGTTCACTCATCACGTTTAAACGACAACTCAGATTTTTATAAAATTTTGTACACATATTTATAGGTCAGCAGAGAGTGCAATAGGATACTTTATTTTAACCCATTAACAACCAATGTTACTATATGGAAACATATGCGTCTCGAATTTTCATTAAATACTGCATAATATTTCAAAAGTTTTAGTGCCAGTTTTTTAAAAAAAGTAAAATTAGCATGCAATAATAACTTATTTCTGCTCAATGGCATACATAGTTTTCACCAAAATGTTGCTTCAAGTCTAAAAATGTCTGTTTTTTATGGTTTTCTTTCGGCCCTAATGGATTAAATTGCACTTCGGTTAAACGAGAACAAAATCAATAAACGCTTTTAAATTTCCTTCAATTTGATACCAAAATCATGTATGTAGTTTGAAAACTGTGAACAATTTTAGTACCAGATCTTTTTACTATTAATTATAAGCTGAGAATGAGAGAAAAACGACTTGAAATTCACACTTTTAGCTTTGAAGGCAAATATTTCAGTCAGTTTGCAATGGATTTCAATAATTTTTTTTGAAAAATGTTGTTTGTTAAAATATCTTTCAAACATAAGTTGAAATTTTTACTAAACCAAAGTATTAATATTTTTAAAAATTTTTTTAAAAAATGTTCAAAAATTTTTAGTTTAACCAAAAAAATTGGATAAAAGTTGTTTTTGTTGTAAAAAAAATTAAATCCAAAATTTAGGTTTTCGATTTCCTATCAGATGATATAACAATCTTAAGGTTAATAATTTGTAGTATTACTTAAACAATAAAAAATCGTTTTGGTAGCGAAAAATCAAGCCTACCCACTATCAATTTTTGAATGAAATCTTTTTGAAAACCCGGCGAAGCGGCGGGTTTAAGCTAGTTAAACATAAATCAACTGCTTGCAATCGAATTTTTTCTGCATAAAATTCCTCGCAAAAATGCAACGCTACCTCCCTCTATAAATTATATTATTGCTTTATTGCAATTAAATACTGATACAATACTGATTATGAAAAGTAAGTTACTAAGTTAATAATACCTAGATTACGCCAGTGGTCGAAATTCGACCTTTTCGCCATACCACTCCCGAGCGACGCCAGTTATTCCAGCTAGCATTTTTCTTTAAAAACTATTCAGGGCACTCCTTCTCCCTACTCTGATTCGTTAAAAAAAAAAATCATCAAAATCGGTTGGGAAGCCTGAATGCTATACCACCCCCGAGCAACGTCGGCTAATGCAGCTAGCAATTTTCTTTCAAAATTCGTTGATGCTTCCTCTACTCTGATTCATTTAAAAAAAAATCATCAAAATCGCAAACAGGAGAAAATGGCACTGAACTGTTTTGCCTTCGCCTATTTATATGGTACGAGTATAAAGATAATAAAATTGTTTTACTTGATACAGCTATTTATGTTTATATTCGTTTGTTGTTGTTGTTACTTATTTACTATTAACTATTATTTACATTAAAGAGAGTCAATAGGGAAATCACATGTTCAGCGCTTATAAAATTTATAGGTTGAAATATAATTTTCCAGTATTTGTAAAATACTTTCTTTTTTGATATACTATCTTACTTTATGTTCTTACAAACATTTACTTTAGAAAAATTTCAAAAAATTTTTAATTGTTTTTGGATAGGTACTTAGAATTTGGTTCATTTAATTTAATTAACTTGCGTGTCCATTTGGAATAGAATTTCAACCGCTTAGTGCTACTTAAATAAAGGTGGAAACTAAGGCGCCTTAAATACTTCAGTTAAGACAGTTAAACTGTTATGTTTACAAAAGTACTGTTATTCTTACTTACTTACTTAGGTGGCCGTAACAACCTGTGTCCGGATTTCGACCGACCTCATCAGCTCTCGCCAGGCGCCTCTGCTTTGCGCGCGCCTTCTCCAATCGGATACACCAAGTTCGGTTAGGGTTTCCTCAGCCTGGTCCATCCATCGGAGGCATGGTCTCCCTCGTCGTCGTTGACCAGTGACCCTCGCCTCGAGCACCTTTTTCGCTGGAGCTTCGTCGTCCATACGATGGACATGACCCAGCCAGCGTAGTCGCTGCACAGTTATACGCCGAACTACGTCAATTTCTTCGTAGAGCTCATACAGCTCGTGGTTCATTCGGATGCGATAGTCATCGCCGACTCGAACAGGACCGAAGATTTTGCGAAGAACTTTTCTCTCGAACACCCCCAGAGCGGCTGCGTCAGTTTGCGAAACTACCCATGCTTCAGCGCCATAAAGCAGCACAGGTAGAAGGAGCGTCTTGTAGAGTGTTAGTTTTGTCGATCGAGAGAGGGCTCTGGAACTTAGTTGCTTACTGAGCCCGTAGTAGCACCTATTAGCAATTATTGTTCTTCGCTTTATCTCCAGGCTGATTTCGTTGTTAGTATTAATGGCGGTGCCAAGGTATAGGGGAACAGGGGGCGAACCTTCACATGGCAACGTGTCTGACCGCCTCAACCTGGCGAGGATAGTCGACTCATACCTCCAAGTGGTGTTCTGGCATCCGTCAGTTTGACGGCTAATTTGAGCGGCGGGTCGATCCATAGACCTTAAATATGGAATGTGCGCAGGGTTTGGGTCCCTCCACACTTCTACTGCCCAATGAAAACTAAACCAGCCTCGGATAAGTACTGTTATTCACCTGCTTTATTAAGCAACCTGTCGTAAAATTTTATTTATTGCAGCTCCTTTATTTAGTGAGTAGCTGTGAAATTTGCTACAAATTTGAAATGCTACAAATGAAATTTGTGTAATGAAAACTTGGAATTCCAATGTAAAATTAATGCATTTTTTTTATGTCTCTGTCAGTAGGGTAGCCCCTTCTGCCACAAAAATGATTTGAGAAGGCGCAAATTGAAAAGTAAAATAAAATCTTTAACTTCTTTAAAATTGTTTGAAACCGGAGCATATTCCTTGTTACTTACGCCGCATTAAGTGAACACACACACACACGCACACACATTTACATAGCCACCCTGTAGGAAAATTAACAAATTTGAAAGTAGTTGAAAAAGTACCTTTTTGTCAACCACAACTAGTTGAAATCTGACTTTTTTCCATAGAACGAACTAACATATTTTGTATGGTGATGTCCGCTAAATAAGTCAATTGACTTTCGCCTGCACATATTTTCAACTACTTGTTAAATTAGTTATATTTAAATTATTTTTTTTAATTACTTTAAAATAACCAATTGAAAACTATTACTGATAAAGTCCTAAAGTACAAAATAATTGATAAAATAACATGGTTAAATATGTAATCTAGAATTTTTCTAATCTAAAATTGTTTGTAATCTAATAAAAATTTGCAATTAAAACATGTCAAAATCAGAGTAGTTGCCGCCTTAATATAATTCAAAGTAGTTAATATACTAGTTTATTTTAAATTAGTTTTTTAACTAGTTGTTTTTAAAAACAAGTTAGTTTGTTCCTATAGGGCAAACACCGCAGTACGCAAAATGTAAATATTGTGGATTAGTTGAAATAACGAAAATATTTATTTTTGCACTGATTAAAATAATCACCACAATAATTACCACAAAAGGTGATTGAAAAAAATAACAGCAGCCTTGCAAGCAAACACCTACGAAGAGCTCCAAGATAAATGCAGACACAAACACAAGCGCAGAAAGCTACCACACAGATTCACACAAATATAAATGCAATGTTTATTTAATAGAACGTTGAAATGGGTTTTAGCACAGCCACAAACTATGGACTCCACCCACCTCTGCAATTTTAACACGATTTGGTTGGCATTATTTTAAAGCTGACCTGGGTGTTGGCCAGGTGCACTTGGCTAGATGGTTGAAGCAAAATAAAAGAAAGACCTGTTCAAAATTTCAATAGCTTGTGTCCTGCGACTGAATTAAAAGCATTACCTTATTCACTGTGCTAAGGTTGGATTTAACTATTTTTGTATTTCACTAAATAGAGCTTTGCTACAATTTTGTAATATCATCGGAAAAATGTTAGAACAGTTCGAGAAAATAAAATATTTTAATGAATATTTATAAGTTCTAAAGAGCAAATTAAGCAAAAAACTATGCGGGAACTAGAGTTAAAAAAGTCAAGAGTAAAATTGTTTAACATTGACAAATTTTTTATCTGAAAAATAACACTGTACAACTTTTATCTTCCAAACAAAAAAACAACCCGTGGGGTTTCATGACTTTTTGAAGCGAAGCTTTTAACTCCTCGTTCTGTGATTTGCTTGGAGTGAAATCTGAAAAATTTTCGACAGATTTTTTCTTGGAAATTTGATGGTTTCCTTATTTCTAGTGCTTATTACAACAAGAAAATTTAATACTTTAATATTAAATACTAAAAATATTTTTTGGCCCGCCCGTGGGGATCGAACCCACGCCCTCTTGAACGACAGTCCAATGCTCTATACACTAGGCCACAAAGACTTGTTGGAAATGGTTGTTAATTCAATGCTAATTATAACAGAAGCTATGCTGTAGTAGATCGTCACCATTTATCAATAGAAAGAGGATTGTGTATTTGCTATGCTACAACTATCAAAAATTTGCTTTTATTTGCTACAAGGTGTCTCCAGCATCGGTTTGTTTGTATTGTGAATGCGGTTGTGGTGCTATTGGTACGAAGAAAATTAGCAATGCCCACAAGTGCGTTTTTAAGTGTCAAAAAAAATAGATGATATCAATAAATATGGAATTAACAAACGCATGCATGAGTCAGTGCAGAAAAGTTCACAACCATGTGTGGAGAGTTAAAATGGAGAGTCGCTGACATTATATGCCCGTATATGTAATTGGCGTGGACATTTGACATTCAACAATAAAAAAATAAGCAGTAAATATGTTTTATGTATATATGTAATTTATTTTATGTTATTTTAAACGCAAGAACGATCCGAAAAAACTGAATTCATATTCGGTTTCAACGACCTCGAAAACATAAAAAAAAATCATAAAATTCCACGGTTTTTTTTTCGTGTTGTACAGTGTAATTGATTAAGTTTAAAAAATTCTTAGATATTTTGTCTTATAAATTAATTCTTTGCTATAGTTTTAAATATTTTTGATTCAATTGAAAATTCTCTTTCGAGAATTTGTTTTCAAAATAAAACGAATACATTAAACTGGTTTATATAATTTTTTTATTGAGTGTTTCTAGTAAGTTTTTTGGTTTTGGACCCAGATGGGCGGTCGAGCACAAATTTTTGCGGACGCTCTTAACTATGTTCAGTATTCCACACCAAACTTTTTCCAGTTCAACTGCACAAGTTCACCAAAGAGGTGTTCTAACTTTTTTGTTTTGTTTTTGGCTTCATTTGAATTTAAAGGTTAGCTTAAGTCAACAACAACCAAAAGAACAAACAAATAAACTTATGCATACATTTTGAATACATTTTAGTGTGATTATAAAAATTATTACTTGTTTTTTTTTGGAGTGTTTTATGAAAATTTCCCATAAAAGGGAATTTTTTTCGCAATAACTTATGTAGCAACGCAAATAAAAGTTTTTAAGCAATTTTGTTCTTGTAACTTTAAAAAGTTTACTTTATCTGATACAGTCTAACTTATAGAATAATGAAAGAGTTCTTTTAAAAAAATCCTTTTTACCCAAGAGTCGACTGCTTATATTGGGGATAAAAAGGTGCCAAAAAGTGCCAAATAAAAAAATTAAAAGTGTCAAAATAGGTGCCAATTTTAATATACCAAATTTTTCCCAGTATGCACGGCTCCGATGAATATTTTTTGTTCATTTTTAGTTCGAAAACATTAGAACCACGTTGCTAAAACAAAACTGCAATAACGAAACAAAGTAAACCAGCTTTTTAACTGTTAAAGCTAAAATAAAAATTTAAATTGCTCAAAAAGTAGTAAAAGCTAAGGTTTGCACAAAAATGTATTTAAATTTAAATCCATATTTTAAAAAAGTGTAAGAAAATTAAAAAAATTTTGCAAAAAGTGCCATTTTGTCACCTTGTGTCAAATTAAAAAATAAGGTGCCAATCTTACTTTTAGTGTCAATTTGGCAGTCCTGGTGATCACCACTGCTTTACGACAAGAGGGACGTTTATTATTTTAAGGGAGTATTCCTGGTTGGAAGGCTGTTTTTGGACCCTTTTTGAAAAACTTCTCATTTGAAAACGCAAAGAGTTCTTTAAAATCTGTGTTTGTTTTATTGTATTAAGAACATATGAAATTAAATAAAAAATTGTTTTTTCCTTTGTATGAGGGCTGTTCAAAAAGTTGTCGGCCTTCAAAGTTGGACGTCGAAAAAAAAGTATGCTGCTTGCGGCCCGGATAACTCGACTTTGGATCATCTGAAATGGAAAAAGTAAACGGCGTTAGATTCAGTACAGATGTAATTCTGTTCCGTACCTCAATCATAATTTTGCGATTATTTTTTACAAAATGGCGGTCATTGAAAAATGAAAAACAGATTTTGGGCCTTTTTTTGTGGATTAGTGTAAAAAAAATAGTAAAAAATTGTTTCAAATTGTGATTGAGGTTGGGACTAGAATTGTGACAATTCTGCGTCGATTGCATTTTGTTTCATCAAATCGGTTGAGAGCTACGGGCACAATCTGGGCCGCAAGCTCGAAAAACATGGTTTCGAGATAAACGCGTTTAAGTTTGCAGTTATGTTTTTGCATCAAAAAAAAAAAAAAAAAAAAAATTTAGCAGTTTTAGAAATTCGACATTTCTGCGTCGATTGCACTTGGTTCCATAAAAATCGGTTCAGTAGAACCGGAGAAAAGTGACTTCGAAGTTCAAAAACGTGATTTTGAAAAAACTCAAAGAAAATTTTAGAAACGAAATCAAAGAAAAAGATTTTTTTTTGAGAAATACTTACATATAATCAATCTGCAATGCCAGCTCCATAAAGAACTTCTTCCCCTTCTTCAAAAAATGAGGACTCAGCGGCTCTGTGTGCTCTTCCGGCAGTTCTACCTTCTGTTGATGCGGTCCGAGACATGGCGAAATCATATGTGACGTTGCCAATCGGGATGCCCATTAGGTTCATTATTTGAAGTATTGGAAGTATATATTTAAATTTTTTTGCCTATGCACTTGTGAATTCGGTGTCCTCATCTCTTTCGTGTTGGTTCCACAAAACTGACGTTTCAAGGGATGAGTTTTTCGATTGCTACCAGTGTTTCTTTTATTTTTATTTCTATTACTTTTTCTATCCATTGTCTTTAGCACAAACAAAAATTTTTATCAAAACTGTACTTTTCAAAACTGTATGCGCGCGCGCGTCCGGTTTATAACTCAAATCAAAGTGAACTAAACGCTGCCAACATTCGAATACCTAAGCTCTAAAATGTGTATTCATTTATTTTTAAAATGCGTATACAAACAAGTTATTACCTACTAAAGAACGCGTTGAACGAAATTCGGTGGTTGCTTTAAGCCGTTGAATTTAAAAAGTAGCCAAATTAAGCAAATCGCATTTTGGCGAAAACATTGCTGGACAAAAGAAGCCATATCTCCTAAAGTATTTCGAATTTCTAAAAACCCTTTTAGGACGATATTCTCAAATATCCTTTAGCTATAAAAATATGCAAAAAAAAAATTAAAAAAAAATTTTTTGCCAACCAGGAATACTCCCTTAATAATTAAAAAGAAAAACACAGGTGCGTCGTTGGACACACGAGAGAAGCGAAGCTTTTTCGCAGTTACATAGATTTGATAGCTTAATAATTTTTTCTTTTAAATAAATTAACTTTTAAATTTAAAAATTTAAAATAACATAAAATAAATTACATATATACAGAAAACATATTTACTGCTTATTTTTTTTATTGTTGAATGTCAAATTTCCACGCGAATTACATATACGGGCATATAATGCCAGCGACTCTCCATTTTAACTCTCCACACATGGTTGTGAACTTGGCTGCACTGACGTGAACATGCGTTTATTAACATAGAGTGTAAATTATTATCTAGAGATTGCATCAACTCTGCTAAATCTCTGGCATGTGTTAACAGAGGTTAACAGAGTTTTTTTCTTCATGTTTTTAAGTGAAATAACTCTGTAAACACATGCCAGAGATTTAGCAGAGTTGATGCAATCTCTAGATCATAATTTACACTCTATGCCAACAGCACCACAAACGCATTCACAATACAAACAAACCGATGCTGGAGACACCTTGTGGCAAATAAAAGCAAATTTTTGATATTTTTGATAGTTGTAGCATAGCAAATACACAATCCTCTATCTATTGATAGATGGTGACGATATACTGCAGCATAGTTTCTGTTATAATTAGGATTGAATTAACAAATGTTTCTAACATGGCTTTGTGGCCTAGTGGATAGAGCGCTGGACTCTCGTGAAAGAGGACGTGGGTTCGATCTCGATCCCCACGGAGCAGGCAACAAAATATTTTTAGTATTTAATATTAAAGTATAAAATTTTCTTGTTGTAATAAGCACTAACAACAAAAAACCATCAAATTTCCAAGAAAAAATCTGTCGAAAATTTTTCAGATTTCACTCCAAGCAAATCACAGAACGAGGAGTAAAAAGCTTCGCTTCAAAAAATGAAAAAGCTTGGGTACAGATTCCCAAGCTGTGCAACAAGAACAGTAAGTAGTTATTTGTATAAGTAAATAAGAACATACATAGAAATTTATATGTTTAATCATTATTTTAGCGGAAGAAGTAAAGCAAAGGTGGAAACTGCTCTCCATCTGGCAGTGGCCTGTACGATGTGGAAAAGTGACAGGATTTTGATGATCTTTTCTTTTTGAAAGATTCGATAGCAGTACGCCGCTCTGTGGTCTAGATCAGACCTGGAACTATTGCATTGAATGAGGTAAGGCACTGATGATTTTTCCGTAATTAAATTAAATCAATGATAATGCAAGTTTATTCAAGTATGATTAACTATAAAAGCCTTAGTGCACTATTTTTTACATTCACTAATTTGTTATCAAAGTAAGTAATATTTAACTATCACTAAAGTGTTGGTAAATAATGCACTAATATTGCACTATCATTAAAACGCATTATGAATAATGCATTATTATTGCATTATCACTAATAAGCATTACGAAGTTATGCAAAAGATTTTTTATTGAATGAAATATCACTAAGCTTAGACAAAAATAATTCAGTATAACAAATAAAATTAATATATTTTTTAAATTTAAGAAGAAACTTCTAATCTAAATTATTTCCTCTGATTAATATGATTAAAAATTTTAATCAGATTGACTTCGCGAGGCGTATTTACCATGTCAGCAAAATAAATCAAACGCTCGACTGGTGCAGAAGAAGTCAGAGGTGTATTGTAATTATACAATAACATTGAAACCTCTCCTCTATTGGCCATTCATGGAACCAATTTATTCATCCACTTATAGAGGATCGCGTTCGCTTTATAGAGGTTACTTACTTACTTACTTAGGTGGCCTTGACAACCCGTGTCCGGATTTCGACCGACCTCATCAGCTCTCGCCAGGCGCCTCTGCTTTGCGCGCGCCTTCTCCAATCAGATACACCAAGTGCGGTTAGGGCTTCCTCAGCCTGGTCCATCCATCGGAGGCATGGTCTCCCTCGTCGTCGTTGACCAGCGACCCTCGCCTCGAGCACCTTTTTCGCTGGAGCTTCGTCGTCCATACACAGTCGTAGTATTAATGGCGGTGCCAAGGTATACAAACTCCTTGACTACTTCAAAGTTAAAGCTGCCGGATGAAACTTGGGAGTCTAAACGCCGCGCTCCCTTGTTTGTAGACAGCATATACTTTGTTTTACCCTCATTTATCGTCAAACCCACTTTGGCTGATTCCTTTTCGATAGCGGCGAAAGCAGCGGTAACATCTCTCTTGGTTCTGCCAACAATATCAATATCATCAGCGTACGCAAGGAGCTGGACACCTTTATAGAAAATGGTGCCATTACGATGCACACCGGCCTTTCGTACGATCCCCTCCATGATGATGTTGAAGAGATCGCAAGACAGTGGATCGCCTTGCCTGAAACCTCTTTCGGTATTGAAGGTTTCGGAGAGGTCATTTCCTACCTTGACGGAGCTGCGTGTGTTGCTCAACGTCATTCTGCAAAGTCTAATCAACTTTGCAGGTATACCGAACTCAGACATTGTTGCGTATAGGCAATCCCTTCTCGGGCTATCGAACGCAGCTTTAAAGTCGACAAAGAGATGGTGTGTGTCAATTTGATTTTCGTGGGTTTTCTCCAGGATTTGTCGTAGCGTGAAAATCTGGTCTATGGTGGACTTACCAGGTCGAAAGCCACACTGATAAGGTCCAATCAGTGTTTTTGTAATTGGTTTTTGTAATTTTCACACAGTACGCTTGAGAGAACCTTATATGCGATGGATATAAGACTGATACCTCTATAACTTGCGCAGATTTATAGAGGTTATTTTTTTATTTTATGCTAGATATCAATTTGCATGCCTCTGAGAAAATAACTTTCGTCGAAATTGGTTGAGTAGTTTGTTAGTGATAATGCAATACTAGTGCAGTTCCAGGATTGCCAATACATTGCTTTTACCATTCCGTACTTTTAAGTTAGATTTAGGTATTTTACCGAAAAAGTGTTATGCACTAGTTTCACTTATTTATCTTTAAAACAACCCGTGCCAACATTCATTAAAATTTGTTCATGCAGGTTATGTAGAAGCCGCGTGCCAAAATGGGCAGAAGTTTCTTTTTCTTATGTTTCAGAGATAAATGAGTGAATTTAGTGAACAAGTGTTAAAAAATTAGAGCACTTTTTGACTTTTAGGGACTTTTTCTTTAAAATACCAAAATCCATCCTAAGAAAAAAACGGAATTGAAAAAACAGTTTGTTGACAACCCTGGAATGCACAAATTTTTGGAATAAAAATCAGAAATATTTTTCTAAAATTATTAAGGTTACTCCGAGTGAGAAATATATGATTTTCGATTTTTTATAATATTTTTTGTGATCGAAATGCTAGAAAAGGGAATTTCAAGTATTTTTGAAAAAAAGTCAAGTTTCAACAGTTATAACTTTTTTTCCGACTTTTTTCCGGCGTTTTTTTTTATTTTTTTTTTTTTGTAAAATAATAGCGTAAGGTTATAAGAAAAATAAGAAAATAGCGTAAGGTTATGCTTAAACCATGAAACAGCCAAAGAACAATAGTTTTTTCAAATTTTGTATTTTTAGGTTTTTGGGGATTTTTTTGGGGATCGTTATAATACTCAAACTCAAAAGGTTAAAATAGGTACAATTCTAGCAAAAAAAAAAAAAAAAAAAAATGCATAACGATCAGGTTATTCAAAATAATTACACAATTTTTTGCATCTGCATTAGGTGTAGCTTAAGAAAATATTTCCGTAAGATTTCTTTTAAAAATTTTAAAATTTGGACTTTTTTCGATTTTTTTTTAATACAACAAGAACAAAAACATGTTTTTTCGAAAAGTAAAAAATCACGACTCTGGTAGTTTTCGTTCAATTTTCATGTTTGATAGCTTATTTTTAAGAAATATCAAATGGAAACGAGCTGTGAACCAGCTTTTTGAAAATTTTCACTTATACAAAAGTTATTTGCGTTTTTTGAAAAAAATTAGCACTTTTTCCCATATCGCCAAGTACTGATATGTATCGATGCAAGTCGGCAGGGTATATATAATTTATAACATTTATGTTATATAATGAATTAGTTTGGTGAATTAGAAACGGGTTGATATTAATATTGTTACCTAAATTTATTTATTTTTATTAAATTCAAAAAATGAATCAAAAGGTTTATAAGAGCTAAAAGGTGACACATATTTAAAATTACAATTTAGATTCAAATTTATTTAAATTAAAAAAAAACTATATTGATTTCGTGGCGTCTGCACTGGTGATTTTGGTGTTGTTATTTTTGGCGTTTCTTGACATTTTTTGAGTGTTTTTGGCATTTTTTGTATTTTTTGTACTGCAGTTGTAATAGATCATTTGGTATTTTTCGTGAAATTGGTGTTGTTGTTTTTTGAGTTTTTGGTGTTTTTGCATAATTGGTGGTTTTGGTGTTTTTTTTTGTTGCACTACAATTAAAATAGATCGTTTGGTGTTTTTGGTGTAATTGGTGTTGTTGATGTTGTTGATATTGTTGCTTTTGGCGTTTTTGGTGTCTTTGGTTTTTTGTGGTGTGTAGCACTGCAATTGTTATAGATAATTTGATGTTTTCGGTGTAATTGGTGTTATTAATGTTGTTAGTGCTGTTGTTGTTTTAGGTGTAATTGATGTTTTTGGTGGTGTTGTTGTAGTTGTTTTTAAGTTGTTGGCGTTTTTTGGTGTTATTGTTTTTTTGTGTGTTTTTCTCCACTGCAGTTGTAATAGATCATTTCTTGTTTTTGGTGCAACTGGTGTTGTCGTTTTTTAAGTTTACTGTGTTTTTGTAGTTTTTATGCTTTTGGTTTTGTTTGGTGTTTTCGGTGTTTTCGGTGTTCTTGGTGTTTTTGTTTTTTTTTAATTTTTCTGCACTGTAGTTGTTCTTGTAATGTGTGGAATTTAGGCAATAATTTAAGTAAAATTTGATGTTTAATGTTTCATATATTTAAGTTGAATGAGAAAAATTATAATAAAATTTCTGAATGAAATTTGAATGAATACAAAACCTACTATTTAATAAAATAAAATATAAAACTAAAGTAATTTCAATACTCCTCCTCATTCAAATGAAGTCAAGTTGCATTTTTCTCGGAGAATCCTAACTCGTTTCGATGTTAACGTCTTAGTCATCATATCCGCTATCATATTTTCCGTTGGACAATAAACGCAGGAAACTATTCCTTTTTCGACTTAATCTTTGACAAGGTAAAAACGTACGTCGATATGCTTTGTTCTATTGGAGAGTTTTTCTTCTTGAATGAGTCTCAAACAGCCCTGGTTGTCTTCGAAAATAATCGTTGGGTCGTTCATTCGTAGATTGAAATCTTCCAATAGGCAACGTAACCACTGTGCTTCCTTACAAGCCTCGGATAGAGCGATAAATTCTGCTTCTGTGGATGAAAGTGCGACGCATGTTTGCTTCTTGCAGCTCCAACTTATTGTAGCACCAAACAATTGAAAAACAAAACCACTGTTTGATTTTCTGTCAACTCGGCTTTCTCCCCAATTTGCATCCGCATAACCAAGTAGTTCGTTTTGCTCGTTGGCACCACCCAACAAAAGTGACAAATTTGAAGTGCCTTTTAGATATTTAAGCACGCGCTTGAGTTCATTCCAGTCCTCATGATTTGGATTGCTGACTTTTTGTGCTAAAATTGATACAGCTGCTGATATATCTGGTCGCGTGTTTACCGATATATAGAGCAAACATCCGATTAATCGTCGATATTCATCGTTGCTTATAAGCATATCCGATTCAGCACCTTTTTCGTAAGAAACATTAATTGGCATGTCGGATGTCTTTGCGTTTGCCAATCCAAAAACATTTACGACCTTCAAAATGTATGCAGATTGGTTGATTGCGAAAATGCCTTCCGTTTCGTTTCACTTGAAGCCCAAGATAATTCGAAATTATTCCCAGATTTTTCATTTCAAATTTTGATGACAAAACTTTTTCGCAGTGCCGCAGCATATCATCTTCTTCTGCTGCTACTATAAAATCATCAACATAAATTAGAATGTAACATGATTTACATCTTGCTCTCATCGAGTATAAGCATGGATCATTTTGACTTTGAGTATAACCGGCGTTGATTAAAACTTGATGAATCGCCTTGTTTCAAGCCCTTGCCGATTGCTTTAAGCCGTAGATATAATTTCAATAGTTGTAATATGTCATTTTGTGTTTTTGGTGTAATTTGTATTGTTGGTATTGTGGTTGTTGTGGTTTTTGATCTTGTAGTGTTTTGGTGTTTTTGGTGTGAGGCGCTGTTTTTGGTGTTGTTGTTTTTTGGTGTTTTTATCTCGGCCCCTTATATAAATATTATTATGCCATGACTGTTGTAATTGATCAGCCTTAATGGGAGGGTAAGGTAAGGTTCGTCTAAAAAATACCTTTATTTATGAATTTTTTTAGAAGAAATAATTACTGTAGGTTTATTTTACATATTATTATATAAATGTACAATATTTGAAAGATATTTAAACAAATTTTTGTTCAAAAATAGAGATAAATAACGGATTTATTGTAGATATCCGCAGGCGCCACGAAAAAAGTTTATGTGCGGTGACCAGCCTACAGCATCACTGGATCATCTGAAACCAACAAATTAATATGCTTCCTTTAGTTTTTACTTTATCTCTCCAGTCTTGTCGAGTATTTTTTAATTTTTTAAATTTTTAGCACAATTTTGAAGCCAAAATGACGATTTTTGACGAAAAAATGTACCTATTTGTTATTGTGAAATTGTTAGTAATAAAAAAATTTGATAAAACTCGACTTAACTAGAGAGATATTTGCATGTAGAATATGTGTACAAAACTTCAAAACCATCGGTTCAGTAGTTTTTCTGTAGGCTGGCCACCGACTTTAAAAATTAAATGTTTGGGAAAATTCGATTTAAAGTTTTGTAGACTGAAAAAATTGAAATATCTTGAAAAAAACTGGATTTTCTTATAAAATACGTACATGTCATCATCGATGCCCAGTCCATACAGTACATCACTATCATCCACGTTATCTAAGGCATCTTTTTGCTCCTGTCTACGTAAAACTCTGCCTTCTTTGGTCTCGCGAGCAGCTTGCTCGTCCGATCTGCTGATCCGCGTCTGTTGCGCGCGCCCATTCATGCGCACTTGGTCCTGAAGTGATGCCCAAACCTTGCATGAAGGCCAGAAAAGCAGTAGAGCCTTCGTAAAAAGTAATGCTGCTACAAATGCTGCAATTTCAACGACAGTTGCGGTATCACTCACTGATTTGGGGCTAATTTTCCATATGAGTCGGTTGTAGCTTTCGTTGTTGTTACAGGCTACTCATTTTATTTACCTGAAGATATTTAGACAAAAAGAGGGGATAAAAGTAATACAATAGAGACCGAAACAGTTGCCGCTCGTCGCTCAGCGCAGGTAGCTAAAAGGCGCGCAAAACTAAGTTAAAGGTACGCTCATTCAACGTAGTGTAACTTCGTTAGTTCCGAATGACCTAAAAATTTAATACGATATTCTTCAGATGTTGTACTTTCAGAAACAAAAATAAAAAATATGGAAAAAAAAGTTGTCAAACCTTACCTCTCCCTTAAAGACAATGCATACTCTTACGCACCGGCGATCTATCGAGTGGAGTCAAGTAAGCCCGATTCGAGTCGAAGACGCGCCTATAGAAGAATCACTTAAAAAATTTCTACCACCACGAGAATGGAACCCTCGACCCACAATGATGAGGGTCTGACGTTCTCGGGACAAACTTTCAAGTTAATAGTTCTTTGAATATAACTATTCCCTATGAAAATAACTAAAATAAAAATTTTGAAGAAGCTACTTTTCTACCCGGTAAAATATTTTTTATTCCAATACATAAAATACCAACCTGTGCAATTGATTTAAATTAAATTTTGATATATCGAAATAAACTTGGCTCCGATTCTAGGATTATTGGTACTGAATATTGATCGCTATCTCGGGAAATCGAATCCCGAGATTGACAGCTCTAATTTTAAGACACGAAGGCCTGCTACTAGAATTTCGAATTTCTATCATTGCCAACTGGGTCATAACACTTCTTCCATATTATCAGCCCTATATTGTGAATAAACTTTCGCCCGAAATTATTAAAGGTAATTTTCGTATCATTAACAAAGTTCAAAAAATTTTTGAAAAAGTTGAAAATAAATATTTGTATTCGTCGTCAATTTTTAAGATCACAAGAAAAAAAGTCATTAAAATCATTAGTCCCAGTGTATGAAATGAAAACTCCCTTTTTCAATTCCGGGGGAAATTTTACTCATAATAGAGCTGTATATGTTTTACGTTAATATAATATTTGATTTTTAAAAATATAAAACAGGAGCTGATAAAAAGCTTGTGTATACATAGAAAGTATCTCATATATAATATTTGCAGGTTTGCTACATTTAAACAGTGGAATACTCCCCCGCTGACACATAACCAAACGAAAAAAGCTTGAGGCTCGTGTTACTGAACGCAATACCGTTATGCTTACAGTAATGCTATCTTTTATACTTTTTGTAACCATAACTTAAGAAACTTCAAAAACAGTTGGCAGCATAGCTGAAGCTGTTGCTGATGGTTCTGCTGCTACTTTTTTTTGTTACTTCTTACATATTAAAAGTCTGCAAAATTTGCACCATTTTTAAACGCATTGGAAAAGTGCAAGTCCTTGAAGTTTTAGTTTGTTGTTGTTGTTGTTCTGTCTTAACCATTACATGCATGCAAAAGCTGAGAGTGCTTGTGTGTGAGTGAGTGTGTTTGCGTGTTTGTTTGTTCATGTTTTGCTGTAGTAAATATAATATATCGATTTTATGCAGTGCCAATGTCTGCATATATTTATGCTTGTCTATGTGTGTGAATTTGTGTGCATGTTTGTGTACGTGACAAACAGCATAAATGATTTATTGCAATTTTTTTACCTACTCCGCCCCAGAAACAGATTACATACACATACTTGGTTAAACTGTTTTTCTAGCTGAGTATGTTTATGTGTGTGTGTGTGTGTGTGTGTTTGTGGGTGCATAAGCAAACAGTATTGCATACGCTGCATTAAAAACATCCTTTAAAATGCAAATATTTGCCTTAGCTTATAATATGTTATTTAATATTGTTGTTGTAGCTGTTGCTATTTATTGCATTTATGTTGAATTTAAAATTTTTTTGATATTCACACATATTATTGAACGCATCGCATTACCATAAAAATATATTCAAAAAAGTATATTAAAGTAAGTAATGCCAAATTCTTATAACAAATTGGTCTAAAATTGGCCAAGGTTTAATTAAAGTTTCTATCAATCTTAAACTTTTCTTTTTTGTATCCATAAAATAACAATATATATTACAAAAAAAAATTTTTTCCAAAATGAATTTTAATTTAAGGTTGTAAGGTGGGATTTCTCGTTGGCTGAAGTGTGACTCAGCTGTTCCAGAATCAGATGAAGGACCCTCGAACTTTCGCCAAAATTACCACCAAATTTTCAACTACAACTTGATTTTATGTATTTGTAAATAACATAAATCTTTCAGTAAATTTATATCTACTCGTATAATGTATTTGTGTACAGCTAAGATGTGTATTCTCTTTAAGTGTACAATTAACATAAATTCGCCACGGACGTTTTTTTCTTATCAATAAAGAACGTTTCGTGTCGGCCGTGGCGTAGTGGGTAGAGTGTGTGACCCATACGCAAAAGAACCCAGGTTCGAATGCTCCTTCTGACACATAAAATTTTTTTCAATTGAATTGATTTTTCTGTTCGGCCGTCACCTCTCTGCAGACAATGGTAAACCTCAGAGAGTAAAAACTGCCATGAAAAGCTTCTTGAGAACATAAGCCATTCGGAGTCGGCATAAAACTTCTAGGTCCAGTTCTCGATCATTTGTGTTCAAACATTTCACAACACGCACAACCCAATTGACCATAAGAAGCTGGGTCAAAGTCTTTTCAAGGGCTGAAATGGCCATTTTTTTTTTTTTTTTTTTTGAAGAACGTTGACACGTTTTTGTTACTCCAACAAAAGTTCTGAACGCCGTTCAAACGATCACCGTGTGCCATCAGCCCTTACGACAAGGCATGTTTTTCTTTTGTTTTGTTTTGCAGCTTAGCACTGCATTTATATGTATCTTTCTTTTCGCCTTTCGCGAGGCTCATCTGTTTTTTATGTTGTGCTGTGCTAAATGAGTAGAAACAGAGAAGAATACAGAACAACATGGATTTTATTGAAATTCTCGCAACACAAATATGTGAAAATAAAGCGATCAAGAACTTCGTGGCATCGGGGATGATTTCTTAAAATTTAACACTCAACTTAAACAAACTTATTATTCCCCTATGCTCTGATGTAGCACAAATATAACATTTTAAAACTTTTTTCATAAAAATCGCTAAAAAGCCCTAACCGCACTTGGTGTATCCGATTGGAGAAGGCGCGCGCAAAGCAGAGGCGCCTGGCGAGAGCTGATGAGGTCGGCCGAAACCCGGACACGGGTTGTTACAACCACCTAAGTAAGTAAGTATTTTTGGAGTTTACCTGAAAAAATGTACACTTAAATTTTGTATAATAGAATAATAATAGATAAATATATATAATAGGTAGAATAGATAGATATATATATGTCTTTACCTTACAATACACAGCCAATAATACGGTGTCAATAACAGTTTCGGCACTCTGTGAGGATTGTCGTTTCTACCCTCGATATCCTTTACTTTACTTATTCTGACGTTCGGATGTGTTTGATATTCAAGAGCTCGCGTGTGTTCTAAGAACTTTGGTTGGATTCGATGTTTAAGAAATTCGGGGGTATTGGGAACTTTGGGTGCGCTCGGCATTCAGGAATTTGGATGTGATCCGTATTCAGGAATTCGGATGTGATCTGTATACATGAACTCGGATGTATTCCGTGTTGTCGTTTGGAGAAAATGTAGAGGAATACGCTCGAGCAGGGCTCGATAACGCACTTTGCTTCTTACAGCACAATACCCTAAGTATATATATAAAAGCATATATGAAAATCAAAATTGATTTTATTGTATTTTCCTTATTAGTTGCCTCTTTTAGATAATTAATAATAGATATTTTTTTTTAGTTTAGCAGACAAAGGTCAGGCATAAAGTCATTCTATTCTGTTATTGAATTTTTCATCCTAATTAGGCAAGCAACTTAGCTGAATATATTGTTTGAATATCGCAAACTGTATGGAAGTTATAAGTTATAAACTATTATGTATGTCAGAAAAATTTGAATTGCAAGAAAACATTTTTTCTGCATTCTAATTTTTTTTGTTTTGCTTAAAAGGTAATTTTTTTTCTTCTAATTAGAAAAACCTACATTTGACAAACGATATTGAGGTAACGAAACAACGATATTGCGGCACTGCAGCTTGAACTACCGTTGTCCTTCACACAATAATATGTGCAACCAATTGGTTTGGATACAGCTTGGGATGATGTTACGGCATCTTCAGTACTCTTTATCAGCTGTTGGAGTGCTGCTTCAAGTGATTCGAAAAAGTTTCACCGAAACTTCGATATACTTTCGTCTTGCTGTGGAATAATCACGCATGCACCGCAGCATTTAAGGGTGCTGGCATCGTGAAACATACCTTGTTGTGCGACGGCTTCGATACGGTTGGACGAGATACGAGTAGCTGCCAGGGTTGCTCTGGTAACGTTGGCCAGGTAACGTTTGTCATTGGGGTAATGAAGCTGTAGTCAGATTTCATGAGATATTAGTTGTGCAGATCCCCAAAATCCGGATGCTTACACTGCAACGCAATTACGTATATATAGATTGGTTTCAGCAGACAATGGCTAGAATGATTTTTTAAAATAAGTTGATCATACTTTTTAAAGTGCAAATTAAAGTTTATGTTTTTTGTTAAAGTTTTTAGTTTTTTAATAAATTTATTGAGTCTCATGTTTTGGTCTAACAGTCCCAATGCGGGCAACAATCTGGATAAGATTTATTAAGATTTACAGGCACAAATTTGCAATGTGGCGGCGAATAGGCGTTCGGGCAACTAAAAAGACAGAAAAAAAGTACATATTTTTAAGTGAATACATTTGAAGGAGTTATTTATTTTTATAGAATTAAGTAGTATTATTTATTTATTTATTTTATGTAGATTAGAGAACAGAGGAGTACAAATAAGAACATTGTTCTTTTACAGTACAGTAGATACTTGATTATAAACAGGATTGGTTACAGAACGACAACAACCTAAATAAGCGCAAAGCATTGCAATACTTATGAACTAATTAAAATATTTTATTAAGAATATACATGACAGACATTTAATGGTTTAGAGTTAACGTAAAACCAAATAAATTTAGACAAAATTGCATTTTAATCAAACTTATGACTTTAATACTACGAAAGAGATAAGAAATATAAAAGAAGAAGGAAGGAAAAACGAAATTAGGTAGCAGAAAAGTGAGAGAAAACTGATTGCCTGAAAATTTCTAACCGCTCTATTTCTCTTAATCTACGCGGCAATGCATTCCACAGTCTTACAGCATAAATGAAAATAAGATTAGAACTATTACGAGAGTTGTGTCTAGGGATAATTAACAAGTTACATCTTCTGGATAAACTAAACTGTAATGTTTCATAGAGATAATAAGGAGTTTTAGTGTGAATGATTTAATGGAGGAAAATACAGTTTCTAGCATTCAAATATCCAATCAAGCTACAACCTAGAATTGCATTTCTAAAACCAGAAAGATGTTCAAACTTGTTAAACCCACATACAAAACGTGTGGCATAGTTAAAAGCAATATTTAGTTTCTGCTGTGAGGAGGAATCAAGTCTACTGTAAACTATCTCAGAATATGTTATGACAGGCAGGACAAGTTGCTTAACACGCAATTTTTTTAATTCAGTATTACATAAGTTGGCTGACATTCTCAAGTTACGTAGGATATAATAAATTTTCTGGACGGCATTATGAACATGATCACAACAAGAAATGGACGATGTCAGACAAAAACCGAGGTTAACAATTTTTAACACAACATTAAGTTTGATAGTACCACTAAATAAGTCAGGGGCAGCACCAAGTATAGTTTTATTTTACAGATAGGTAAAACGTAAGGTTTGGCAGTATTAAGTTGCAGACCATTACTAGAAGCCCATTCATGTATCCTACTTAAATCAGCATTAAATTTTATTGAAAACTCATCTAAATGTTCGATTCCACTAGAGAGGTAAAGTTGTATAACCTCAGCGTAAGCATGTAAGGAAACATGATTACAAACAGTCAAGATATCATTATTATATATCTATATATCTACATAACTACAAATTATATATTAATTAGAGTTATAGCGATAACCAACCCATTACCGTTTTCCGAAGCGATTACCAGTAACGGAAGCAATTACTAACCGATTGCCGATCACCGAAGCGATTGCCAACCGATTACCGAACCAATTTCCGATTACCGAACCAATTGCCGATTATCGAAGCGATTACCAACCGATTGCCAAATCAATACCGAATACAGAAGCGACTACCAACCAATTACTGAACTAAATATCGATTTCCCAAGCGATTTCCAACCGATTATCCAGCGATTATCGAAGCGATTACCAATTACCGAAGCGATTACCAACCGATTGCCAAATCAATACCGATTACAGAAGCGACTACCAACCAATAACTGAACTAAATATCGATTTCCCAAGCGATTTCCAACCGATTATCCAGTGATTATCGAAGCGATTACCAATTACCGAAGCGATTACCAACCGATTACCGAAGCTATTACCAACCCATTACCGATAACCGAAGCGATAACCAACCGCTTAAAGATTACCGAAGCAATTGCCAACTAATTACCGATTACTGAAACTATTACCAACTCATTGCCGAAGCGATTGAGCGACTAATTACCGAAACGAGTACCTAGCCAATTACCGCTTACCCAACCAACCAAAGTAATTGTGTTACAAATATATTATATATAAACATTAAAAAAAAAAAACAGTTCATACATTCAATAACGCATAAATTGATTAAAATAGTTAAAAGAGTAAAAAGCTTTTGATTTGCCGACTCTGGCTACTTCGGAAATTCATAACACCTGTGCGATTTCATAGCTTTAAGTTTTCACTTCTGTCTGCAGTACCCACACTGCCTACTTTTTTATTATTTGGTAGGCATGAGAGTAGGTCGTAAAGTATTTTTCACCCTCCTATGCAAAACGGGCTTAGCTTCGCACATACCAGTCACATTTTCGATACAGAATAGCTATGGAAGTAAAAGTCACAGAACATTGAAATTTAGAATGGAGTTACTACTTGATGATGTGCTTTTAATGGAAAACTTGGAAGGACATTAGCTGTGGAAGTAAAAGTCACATAACACTGAAACTCAGAATAGAGTTACCATTTGATGATGTCCTGCTACCGGGAAACTGGGATGAGCATTGGACAATGAGCGTGGTGCTAAGCAAAATGACAAATAAAAGTTTTGAATATATTTATTATTTTCCCAATATAGTTGCCGGGTGAAACAACGCACACTGGGCATAAGATAGTTCTACTATAAACATTTCATAACATATTGAGTAAAATATTAACTAAGAAATCGAAATTAAAAAAAATGTACATACAGTGACTCCAAAACGTTTAGAAACATGGCAGCAATAAGTAGTCAGTTAGTAATCAAACTGTTTTCGAATAGAACAATTTTTTTTGTTATTTTACATCATATATGTAAAAATCCTTAAAAAAATATTTTAAAAAATATCCGCAAAATAAGACTTTAAAAATTATTAGAGGGCAAAGACGTAAAATATATCAAGTTTTATGGTCACATAAGTTTAGAAATAAGTGTAAAAAAGGGGAATCATCCATTTTAAAGTCAAGTAAGTAAGTAAGTAAGATAGGCATTGGCAAAGCGAGGGCAGGGCAGATGAGGGCAGTTGTCGCCCTGAACATTAGAAAAATTAAAATTTTAGTATTAAATTTAGAAATTCAAAACGTTTTTCTTATAATTAAAAAGCATGGAATTTATTAATATATATTACAGCTAAATTAATTTTTTATTACAAACTTACGGCTGACACATTTTTTATTTATTTATCAGTCCCACGAAAAAATAATAATCTCCCCTAAAATAAAGTCCTGACTACGCCCATGATGATAGGCGATTAGAAAAATGTTATTGCTGCACACATTTGCTATACACTTTTGTTGATGGTTTTTATTTTAGTTTAAAATGGGGAAAATCTACCGAAATCTCACTGGAAGTTCGTAAACTAATTTGCTGTATTTAGAAAATAAAACTTCGCGTGAAATTGGAAAAAAAAAATAGGAAGAAGCTTATCAAAATAATAAACAAATATGAATACACGGGGTGATTGCAACTAAAGCATCGTTATGGTCGGCCCAGGATTTAAACATTACGCCAAGAACGGGTTATTTTGGCAAAAATAAAAACATATGCGAACGTCTCTGCTACAAAGGTTGCTGCAGTCCTAGAGAAGTTTTATGATGTCGCCGCTAATGCCCAAACAGTGCGATGCACACTACATAAGACTTGCTACAGTGGTAGAGTTGCTCGAAAAAAGCTGCTGATATGCAAAGGAAATATGGATAAACTTTTAAAGTTTGCCAGAAAGCATATCGTCGTTGGGCGTGCAATACCGCGTATCTGCTACTTGCAGTTACACACGCTGATAGTAAAATTCAACAGGAATGCAAAAAAACTGTTTTTTTAAACAATTCAATGGATTTCATACTAAATTAAAAACATTTATTGAAATAAGATACTTGCTTTGTTCTGAAATCAGCATTTAATGGAAAATCCGCCCTTTATTAATTTAATCAAATTGAATTAAAATCCAAATTTCAATTTTGGCCCTTTTGCATTATAAGCGGTATTGCTAGTGGATGATATTTATCAGCCGGAACAGTTTTGGAGAGCCTCGGTATTCAGCGATGAATCAAAAAAGAACATTTTCGGGTCTAACGGACGGCTTGTGGTGTGGAAAAAAAGCGAACACTGATGGCGTGGGGATATGTTTCAGCTGCTGGTGTGCGAAACTTAAGTTTATTGATGGCATAATGAACACAAAGCTTTATTTGAACATTTTGCAAGAAAATTTGCTGCAAAGTGTCAATATAATGGGTGTTCCCTGCAACACCTTCTATTTCCAGCAGAATAATGATCCCAAAACACAAGTCGCGTTGGAATGATTGCTTTATAAGGTCCCACACTAGCTCCACAAAGGATCAGGCGTCTTCATATCACATTGAAAGCATCCCTTCAGCAAGCCATTTCAACTGAGTGGAATGCAATCACTCCACTTGAACTCGAAAAATTAGCTTTAAGTATGAAAAATTGCCGAAAGGCTATTATTGATGCAAAAGGCTATTAAACTAAATACGAAAAAAAAATGTTTTAAGACTGTTTTTGTGAGTTTTTTTGAATAAACTATATTTATGTTTCTAAACTTGTTTCACTACAGAATGTTGAACTTTTTCTTGTTTTTTCTCTCTTGCTTATATGAACAATATTTAAGCTTTGAAGTTTTTACTATTGTACTGAGAATATAAAAATAATTATAACTAAATAAAAGTCTTTCTGTGTATCTGAAAACCTGTATTCTCTTGTTATAGAATAAAAAATTTCCTCTATACCTTTTCTGCTTTGCTCATACCTACTCATACACTCTCTTTGTTTTATTCAGATATAAGAAACGATGATTTACTAACACCCGCAGGTAGCAAATCACGCAATAAAAAATAAAAATGTCAGTGTTCATACCCTGAATATTTAGCGAATATTTTTTTTTTCGTAGAAAATAGATGTTTTTTGAATTGGGACCCAAAGAAGGGTGGCAGATAGGGGGTAGGCATGTTTGGAAGAAATGTTGAGGGGAAAAAAATAATTGGACCAACTCACATACTTGATCCCTCTAGGAGTTCAGCTACGACCGATATGAGCTATTTTCGATAGTGTTTGTGTTTTTTGTATGGAAGGTAACGAATAAAGCAACAAAAAATAACACAAATATGCATTAAGAATAACAAAAAGCTTATGCCCGTATGATACTTAATTTTTTAGTCCAATTTTAAAATCTGAAAACAAGTGGAGCGTGGGCAGGACAGACATATTTTGTAAGAAAAGGATAAACGTTGTTACTTTTTTATATCTGGTGTTTTTAAGAGCAGCTGCATTAAATACATTAATATTAGCTACACACATCACTTCCAATTCAGCATACATTTATATTAAGTAGTTTTGTTTACTCTAAAAATGTCAAATTAATTATTAACAGCACAGTAAATATTTGATCGAAACTTAACGAAGAACGAATTGAAAGAAACGGCAAAAAAAAATGCAAAGAAAAAACAGTCCGTCCTACAAATTTTTTCTCCAATTCAGACCATATGCGTACTCATTCACACCAATTGAATCCATGCATTCGTGCTATTTGAACTGCTCTAGTTATAATTTTCAATGATCAATTAAATTAAGTATCATACAGGCTTTATTGCGGGAAAAACCCAACATATTAACTCTTATTCAGGTCATGAAACAATTATAAGGTAGGCTCACATTTAAATGGCAGCTCAAACAACAAGTTTTGCTTCAACAAAGCTGTGAGAACGCTAAACGTCGAATGATAAAGGCAACAACAATAATAAGAAAACTAAAATTCGACCAGCCGATTTTGACATACAGCTTCCTTTTTACTCCAACTTGAGCCTACCAACTTGAATTCTGCCATGATTCAGGTCACTGCAGTAGATACCTGTGTTTTCGTGTATTTTATTATGTGGTCAGAGAAAAAACTGAAAGAACGAGTAGATCATGGCAGAATTATAAGGTAAGCTCAAGTTGGAGTTAGATGATGTATGCCAAACTCGGCTGGTCGAATTTTAGTTTTCTTAATGTTGTTTTATCATTTGACGTTTAGCGTTCTCACAGCTTTGTTGTTGCAAAACTTGTTGTTTGAGCAGCCATTTAAATGTGAGCCTACCTTATAATTGTATCATGACCTTATTATTGTATCATGGAGTAGATCGCAAGCTCACCTCAGTGCAAGGTTCATTAATATAGGTTAAGTCACTTGAGAGAAGCTCGGTCGAACTGTCAGAATGGATGAAAGGAAATCAAGAAAAAAAAAACATGAATCTGTACAATTTTTAGCTAACAGCTACTTTGACAGTTCGAGCAAAGGCAGAAAAAGAGTGCTTTTCTCTCAAGTGACTTAACCTATATTAATGAACATTGCCTCAGTGCAACAGTGTATGAAAAGAGAACAGAGAACAAATAAAAAGTTATTCTCTTACGCTACACCATGATTCAATCATTATAAGGCTATCCAGATATTTGACATACCCTTATTTTATGTAAACAAAAATGTTTTTACTCTCTTGAAAAAATGACAGCCAGGGTTGTGTGGTCGTCCCAAAAAAAAGTATGTTTCAGTATTCTGCTGTGTTTTTTTAAAAGTACTTTTCCACATGCTTGTGGTTATGTTAAAAAAATCAAGTGTGCAATATTTTAGTAAAATTTACATGAAAATAATTTGTGGAAATTTGTTTAAATTTTTACAGCGTCATTTATTTCAAATTACTTTGTGCCTTAGTATGTGATATTTTTAATTTCGAACTAGTGTTAAATAATTTAAATTAAAAAATGTCTTCAACATGTAGGATATTTAAAAGCGTATATTTCAGAATAAAAAAAATTCATGTTCAAATTAAAAACACCATTTTTGATTAAAAAATTTCAAACTTAACCCTACTTTTGTCACTGTTGAATTTTGATTTAACGATGTTATTTTTAATTTTATATTAAGGGCATTCACTTTAACGCTGAATTTTCAGAAATGCTAAAATTTACGTAAACTTCAGTGCAATTGTTGTTGTTTCGGTTTTCCGAAGTTTACTTAAATTTAATCATCTATTGAGTTGATAAAAAGAAATTGTCGAAAATTTGCGAAGAAAAGATGTGTTCAGTAATCATAAGCGAATCTGTTTGATGAGTGTGAGTCATTGTGAATATGATAATTTCTAAAAGAAGATGAGCATTCTGTCAAATCTCTCCTACAAACTTATAAAATGTCTGCAATTTAGAACGAAATTGCAATTCAATTAGGTTCTTTTAATTGATTTATAGTTTTGCTGGCCGTTTATAAAAATTATTAAATTATAACTACATATATAGTATATGTACATGCGACAAGGAGATTCTTTGTCTGCTGATATGCATCGCATGACCAACGAAATGAACGATGGCGATTTTAAGGTTGACAGATGCATGTGTAAAAAAACCGAACATTAAAAACGGTCGCTCACTTCAACTCGTCGGAAATTTCCGATTTCTGAAATTCCAGCAGTGAAGTGAATACCCTTATTGTTTTTTTTTCGGTACTATTCTCTGCTTTGTATGAACAAAACTAGCTATCTTTTGTCAAAATAGGGAAAAAGTATGTTTGATTTTTCCTTATATAAATGTAGAAATAATTGTTTATTACTTATTTTAGCTCAAAGCTCAAAAACATAATAAAAATATTCATACAAATTCTTTGCAAAATGTGTTTTGCATACACAAATCAAATTTTTTCAATATTGTTTTACATCAAAAAGGCATCCATTACATTTTAAAAGCCCATAATATAAGTTTTGTTCAAAACAAACAGGTAGTAGAAAACGTAGTAGTCAAATGTATCTTTGATTTTTTGTACTACGAAAAAGTATGATATTCATGCAACTGCGGGATTTTTATGTCATTAAAAAATTGATATTTTGCTCTCCTCTTTAAATAAGGGTATACATCAGGGATGATATTTGGGGGCTTTTAGGGCTTTTTTGAGCCCTTTTTGATTTCATAAGCCCCGAAGCCCTTTCGATTCATTTTAGGCCCTCTTTTCTACTCCACTGAAACTCAACTGAAAAAATATCATCTAAATAGAATGCCATCAATATAAAAATTTTAAATTTTTAATAAAATGACTTTTAATAGATCTCAGTAAACTAAGTACTGTTGAGTTTTTTAATATAAGAAACCCATTTTGAAAATACAGCTTTGGAAAAGCATTAAACTTAAACAATTTTCCTGCTTTTTGTTTAATTTAAGCTTTATAAGGCTACGTTTTTGATTGGATACAGATACAGTACACATGAGAGACGCGGAAATCAACGTGAGATATGGCAGATTTAAGAGGGAATAGCAAAGAATTGACGTGTATTCTTGATCAATGTAAATCAGGTAAAAGTAATTCTATAGGCTTAAAACGGAATTTTGAGGTGGAGAGCTCCATGCCCAATGCATTGCTTACATTATTTTATCGTGCATATAGATGAAAAAGAGCGGACCCTGAAGGCTCCATTGTAGACTGATATAACTTTAACCTTAACCCACTAAGTCTTAAATGGCGTCAATTTTCAATAAATTTTCAACCTTCTTTTTTTATTTTATCTGTTAAAAAAAAAAACTAGAATTTCGACATATGATATCCTAAATAAAATTTCATGCTCTTTCAGACTATTGCACTTTAGAAAAAATGGGGACTGCAGAAACTGCTTTTTTCTAAATTATTATTTATTGTCTTCAGTCATTCTTGAATATATTTTTTTGTAGGACTGATTTTTTTCTGCTATTATGACCATTTCGTCCCCATCATTAATTCGTCTTCTTACAATTCGTAACGAGGAGTCTGCATTAAATTTCTCATATCTTTCTGACATTCTTATGTATATAACCAAAGACTCGAAAGAATACTTTAGGACTCTTTATCGATCTGGGTTAAGGTTTTCTGTGAAAATGATCTAGTTTTATTTTGATTATTTTTTTTTTTTTGCATATTTTTGACTTTTGCAATCAATGCACAAGACTTTTTCTAAAGTTGAATTGGACCTCTGTATGAAATAAAATGTTTGATTCTGAGCCGATCGTTTAAACACTTTAGTACACTTTTCTATTTTTGTTACAAATCAAAAAACTTCCCTGCATAGGTTAAAACAGTGAAGGCAAAACAAAATAGAACAAATGGGAAAATTTCAATATGCTTTAATTTCCCGAGACAGTTTATTTGAAATTGATTGAGATATTTGTGGTCATTGAATTACCACGAAAGGCCCCATTCTTGTCAAAAATGCCCTATTTTTGTATAAATTTTGGCCCTTTCACAACTAAGCCAATATCATCCCTGGTATACATTCTTATTCTTGTGAGAAGACGTCAAATATCTGGATAACCTTATAATAATTGAATCATGCGCTACACGACCTATTGCTACACGATCTGTTGTTTACATTTATTCGCTTGCAGCTTTGCCTTCAGGGACTGCCATAGCTGAGAATCAGGGTAATTCACTTGATGCATATATTCATGCAGGGCTCTATTGTTTAGGACCAAAGTATACTACTCTTAAAAAAGGTGGGAGGGTGGTCGGTAATATTGCCAGATGTCACACAATTTACGAGATACTCCAATACAACAATTAATTTATATGCTTGGGATTTTTAAATAAGATGTGAAAAAATTTGTGAGGCTTCAAATTGTCCTAAGAAACTCCAAGAGCTAGTGACAGTCACAAAACATAAAACACACATTATATTACTCAATAATGAATTTTAAAATTAGCAATGATGATTCAATTTGAATTTAACAAAGCACAATTTAGTTGACAGTAACAAATAAACATAGCTTGAAAAGAATTTGCTATTGGTCTTATGAAAATTTTTTACTTACGCTGTGATTACGTAGTCGGTAGAACCGCTACCATTGCATTGAATTTGGCTGCATTTTCCTGGAACGCTTTGTTTTTCACCTACTTTCAACGAGAGGCCATAAATATTGCAATCAGCTGTTAGTATATTATAAGTTTAGGTTTATAAAATATTTTTTACTGCTTTAAATAAATAAACGCACCCGCTATAGTTGTTGTTGCTGTAGATGCTAGAACTATAAACAAACCCATCAAAATATTGAAGTAATCCATTTTAATGGTCTTTTCTAGAAGAAGCTGGAAATGAACTGAATTTTTATAAGCAAAAATTAAGCTTTAGCTTAAACATGAAGCTCAAGACTCAATTTAACAAATTCAAGCGTTAAAATTCAAGATTCTCATGCCTAGGAGATGACCTTCAGAGATAATTATTGTATTTTTTTATGATAAGCATAGCTTTCAAAGCTTCACTACAAATAAAGCACTAATTAATCATTGTTGCTCGGTAGGCAAAGGTTTAATGAACATGCGATGTTCCCAAACTCAGTTTCGGACTATTCGAAAAACCGGTTCTTTTTAATATTTGAGTTTTTCCTGTTTCTGTTTTCTTGAAGACAACAATTTCTTTTTTAAATACATCGAACGCTAAATCAATTTCGTGGGATTTTAAAAATGTTTTATTAAAGATTTGTTGGGTCCTGTTAATGTTATAAGAGGAAATATTATGTTAATAATAAGACTCACGGAAAGACATTTTTTCATAAGGTTTCTTAACATTTTTTGACCACTTATTTTTTATTTTTTTATATGAATGGACAAAATCACCTTTTATGTAAGTTAACTTTAAAGCGATTTTCCCACAAGTTGTGTTTTCAAAGTCGGTGAACACTCTCCAGCCAAAACAGCTGAACCGATCGCTTTGAAATTTGGTACACTCATTAAAACTAAATTCATGAGGTAACGCTGTCGAGTTTTTACTTTTTCTTTGCTTTTTTTTTTAATTTTACGGAAAGAATATTTCTTACGTTTTTTGGTCAAAAAACAATTTTATGACTTGTACTGCCAATTAAAAAAAAAAAAAAATATAAAAAAACTCGACAGCGTTACCTCGGGAATCTTATTAGCCTCTCAAAACATCTTTATTTTTTGATATCAGTTGACCCACTGATGGGCTATCTGTTCACCACAAAACCACTTTTTTGAGGTGCTTCTGGAAAACGGCCGCCAATTTGTTATTATCCAATCAAAACAAAAGATATCCTTTTTAGAAAATAATCAAATCCGTTAACATTTTGCTAATTAAAGCCCTCTAGCGGCCTCCCAATCTCAAAATAAGCACTGATTACGGATACCACGCACATTAAATCGAATGGTTGATAAACTTTTATCAACTTTAGTGTTCGTACACTGCGTAAAAGTTTGATTTTGCTTTAAATTTCATATCAGTATGCTTGATAATTTGTAATGCTTAAGGAAAAATTGTATGTATAATATTTATTTTCGGAAAAGTTTTATTGTGAATCACAATGCATGGTTTGCTTTCGTACAGTAAATACAGTAAAACAGAGACACCAACGAACATCGTCCTTTTTGAAGTCGGTTAAAACAAAAAACATTAATACATTCTATTCATCACTTTTACCTTTTTTTGATCTTTTCGATGTTAAAAAAGCGAAAAGCAAACACAAAAATAAAAACTTTGTATTGAAAATACAACACTCGACAATATTTCTTTCAACCAAATGTGTTAAGAGCTTATAACAAAAGCTCGGAAAGCTCTCTTTGTTGTTGTTGTTTGAACCGTGCGTTGATCACCACTGATTTAAATCAGTGACGGGCAATGTTCATTAATATAGGTTAAGTCACTTGAGAGAAAAGCACTCTTTTTCTGCCTTTGATCGAACTGTCCATGATACAATTATAAGGTAGGCTCACATTTAAATGGCTGCTCAAACAACAAGTTTTGCAACAACAAAACTGTGGGAACGCTAAACGTCAAATGATAAAGGCAACAACAACAATAAGAAAACTAAAATTCGACCAGCCGATTTCGACATACAGCTTCCTTTTTACTCCAACTTGAGCCTACCTTATAATTCTGCCATGGAACTGTCAAAGTAGCAGTTACCTAAAAATTGTACAGATTCAGGTTTTTTTTTTCTTGATTTCCTTTTATCCATTCTTACAGTTCGACCGAGCTTCTCTCAAGTGACTTAACCTGTATTAATGAACCGTGGTGACGGGCAGCTTTGTACATCTATACTCTCTCATCTTGAGTATATATTAATGAGCGCTTTAAAGCTCACACTGAAAATAAAGTAGTGCTTATAGCAGAAATCTTATAAGCCATAGGGTAATTTTTTTTTCTCTGATTTATATTGCAAAACTTATTAGATATCTAGTAAATGGACTATCAAAAACAAACACACCGACGGACGGATAATGTGAAATACAGATTACATAATGTTAATATAATGTAAAGTATAAATAGTACATGCAGACGGACATATAAAAAGGCAGTCGAATACTGAAAAGTATCAATATTTTTTAATCAAAATCAATATTATATGTACATGCCGCTTTAAAATCATTAATTAATACCTTTCTCGCATCTCCTACAATTACTTTTATATTGGTTACGCAAGCTTTAATGTCGTTTAATGCATATTATACCCAACGCGTACTGCGTAAGGGGTTTATTGACTTTGTCATTCCGTTTGAAACGCCAAGAAGGAGGCGCGGCAGGCATAGAAAAATATATATTTTTGTGATCAGCATCACCTCCTGAGTCGATTTTCGTGTGTCCGTCTGTCTGTCCGTCTGTCGACACGATTACAGCCGTAATTTTAAAGCTATCGCGATGAAATTCAAAACATAAGTTTATTTTTAAAAAAGGAAGATAAAGTTCGGAAATGGGCCAAATCGGATGAAAACCACGTCTACCTCCCATACAAAGTGTCTTTATTTTAAATGAAAAGTCTCTTAAAAATCCAGAAAAATTAAAGAAATGCCTTAAAATTTTGCACATAAGCTAAGATATAAAATATGAACCACCTCTATGATATTTGGCAAAATCGTATCAAAACCACACCTATATCCCATACAAAGTGACGTCATCAAACTATGAAAACTTTCGTTAATATATAAAACTGATTGCCATCGTGCGTGTCGTGGCTAAAGACTTCGAATATAATTCACTATGGCCGAGGGGGTGGGGGGCAGGGGATATTTTAGCTTCGGTACCCTGCCGATGCTCCATATTTACTACTTTTTTTTTACATTACCTCTTTATGACACACCATGGCACCATATGTTATATTCAAAAATAAAAAATTTTGCTTATACGCATTTCCAAACATACAATTTTACCCCGTGTAAAATCTCGCAACTTTTAGTCATGTATTCAAAGAAGTCTTGAACGTAGATGCTACCTACTTTATGTTCGCTTGAGCACTGAAGCTTTGATCGTTCTGTACTTGAGATGAATACCCAGCAAACATTTTATGAGCCCTCATAAAAGATAACTCTAAAATGAGTAATTTCTGGGAGCGTTTTATGCATGTTCATAAAATTCAATCTTAAAAGAATCCTTTTTATGCGTGTTTTATGAGTGCTCATAGAAAGGACTCATAAAATACTCTTTTTTATGCGTATTTTATGAGCACTCACAAAATGGACTCATAAAACATTATTTTTTATGCGTTTTTTATGAGTGCTCCTAAAAAAAGACTCATAAAAGGCTCTTTTTCATGCGTGTCTTATGAGTGCTCAAAAAAAGACTCATAAAATACTCTTTTTTTATGCGTGTTTTATGAGTGCTCATAAAAAAGACTCATAAAATACTCTTTTTTATGCGTGTTTTATGAGTGCTTATAAAAGACTCATTTTTATGAGTGTTTTAGGACGCCGCATTTATAGTGCGCGCCAATTGCTGAGCCGAAATTGAAATTCTCTGAATTCCTGTGAATGTAATTCCTGTTTAGAGCAGGCGCTTGCTATGCTGGCGCCACAGTTCGGGGAATTATTTTCTTGCTGCGTTTTTGGTGCGCATCAAGCAAAATAAACAATTGAAATATTCATTATAAGTTTTATCGTAAAGTGAACAGAGTGCGTGATAGTGATAAAATTTTTAAGTGTTTTCCAATAATATTTATATATTTAATAATATAATAATATTATATAAGTTTAATAAAATGTCACGAAAACAGTGTAGGAAAGAGTCTTCGGACATAATAAAATATTCAAAAAAAAAAATTCATTTAGACGTGGATAGTGCAGAAAATAGTGAGAAATATGAGGAGCCGAATGAAGAGGTTTCCGATGATCGCAACCTTGATTCTAATTTTCCGGAAACCATGAATTCATGATTTATTATTCATTAAGCGGTGGACAAACAAATATTAGAAAGCAATTAGCGACATGGGCAGTAGCTTATAAAATTTCTTCCTTAACGTGCTCGTTATTTTTTTAGAATTATTAAAAAAATTATTAAAACAACCCGAGAAACAAATGTTATATCAGCAAATTATATAAAGAAAACAAAAGTAAGAGCAAAAATTATATTTTAACCCTTAACTGGTACACCTAAAAAAAAGCACACTAACGGTACATATGGTCCCAGCGATCACGCCAACAAAAAAATACTAAATAAACACAATTTGTTGTTGTTTTTAAGAAAATCTTAAATTAAGTTTTAGGTAAACTTAATTGAAGTTTTAGGAATAGGTAAGCTATTTAGACAGAGTTTTGTGAATTATTTCTTTTTAGTTTTTTATTTTTGCTTATTTTAAAAAACAATATTAAGATAAATATACTCTCCCGTGTTTTTACTGGTGTTCCCACAGACCACGGGCATCGAGGGTTGAGCACCATGGCTTGTGGTTGCATATAATAAAAAAACTCGTTTTACTTTATTAGATCTCAAATATGAACTTAAATATGTCAAAGATGAATTAAAAACTTTAAAAGAAGAAAACCAAAAAAATATAGGTACAAAAGAATTCTTACTGAAATAACATCTATAAGAAAAACCAACAATTCAAGCGAATCAAATCTTCCAAAATTCCCGTTTTCTGAACTCTCCGATTTTCACAAATTTTAAGAAGATCTTCAAAGATCGGTAGATTTGATGGAAAAATTGGTAAATAACATTAAATGAAAATAACAAAAATAATACACTATGTCTTCACTAAAACTAACTTTAAGGAGGAGGAAATGAACAATATAATAATTTTAGACCCAGGTAAATTTGTGCGGTCACTATGGAAGAGGCTAATGACCGATGAACTTGCTACCAAATGTTCCTATAAAGGAACAAATAGCAGCAACAAAATCGCTGTTAATAGTTTTCCTGTTATATCAGCCATTCGTTGTAAGTAAAATCATGGAAAATATATATATAATAAAAAATTTAATATCTTTATATACTGTGGCACAGTGTTAGCAATCTTTTTCTTTTAATTGTTTCTTTAGTTGCATTTTTCAGAGAGTTTAAGCTATCCGAAAAAGAATTCACATCGACAAGTGCAAGGTGGTTGCAAACAGCGAACGATCGCATAAAGTATAGTAAAAAAATGCAGTTATAATTTTACTATAATACAACACAACAAAAATAAATTTCTTAAAATTTAAAATATATTTCTTTGTTCTAAATGCTGAAATACCGTTACTCTTACTGGTCTTACTACTAGTTCAAATATTTGAAAAAAATTTTAATTTTGAATTTTTTTAATAATATCATGGGACATTATATTTTTCTTATTTTATAGAACATTAAAAACCAAAAAATAAAATTTTAAATAAGTAACTGTTATATGAAACTTCAATGATTGAGTCAATGTCATAAATATAAGGATTTAAATAATCATAAAATCATAAAAATAAAGATTCAATTATTTTTAAAGGCGTAAGCTTTTTTTATACGGTTAGAGATCTCATGGAATTAAAGCAAAATAAAATTAATGGCATCACCAAAATAACTGCTCATTCTATGCATTATATAAACCTATTAAATGAGTCATAAAAGATTAATTATTATGAGTCTTAAGAGTCTTTAATATGAGTCCGAAAAGAGTCACTAATATGAATCATAAAAAAGTAACTATTATGAGCCTTAAAAGAGTCTTTAATATGAGTCTTAAAAGAGTCATTTATATGAGTCATAAATTAGTATTTATTATGAGTCTTGAAATAGTCTTTAAAATGAGTCCGAAAAGAGTTATTTATATGAGTCATAAAATAGTCTTAATTATGAGTATTAAAAGAGTCTTTAATATGAGTCCTAAAAGAGTCATTTCTATGAGTCATAAAAGAAACACAAAAAGGAGTCATATCGGGGTGGCCTCAACCTAGGAAAAAAGATTAAATAAAGAGTCTTTATTAAGCGCATAATGACGACAAATCCTCATAAACAAGAGTTTAAAAAGCCTCTAAAAAGAGTCTTAATGTTTGCTGGATACATATTTTACTGCACTAACACAATCTTAAGTGTGCAAAGCTGCCCCACACTGATTTAAATACACAGCTTAATTTTTTACCGTAAACCATATTCTCAGCAAAGTTCAGCCAATTTTTTTATTAACTGAGATAGCGGAATGGAGTTAGCAGGTTTGCAGATTAATTCGTCGATATATTATTTATATAACAAAAATTTTAAATGAAACATTTGCGTTAGAGATAGGCATCGTGATATGGCGTGTTAAGTTATTTATACTCGTAACACGACTTTTAAGTGGATTTCGTGTCACCCGCAAGTCTTTGATTTGAGTTACAAAAAACGAAGTGAGCTTTTGTTTTTTTGCTGTATTAAGATTTATTGTGTCGGCATTTGTATACCAAAAGCAAGAAAAATTATTTATACAGAGCACTTTCGCATCGACAACTTGCCATTGGGATGGCCAATCCATTACAATAATTTAGCAAGTATAGCGAGTATTAGCTATAAATACTCGTAAGATTTCAAATCACAGATGATACTGGTTTCAATCAAAAAGACCAAAACCCATATCGTCATTTTCTTTCTCTTCGGATTCCTCCTTGGCAGCAGCCTTTTTAGCTTCAGCTTGGGCAGAAGCGGTTGGTGCGGCAGCAAACTTGCTGTGATCTTTGATGTACTCCTTAATAGTGGTGGCTTCTTTGAAACCGACTTCGGTGGTAGCGGCGATAGCCAACAGATTCTTGAAACCGTTGGTTATGCTGTGTAATGCCGATTCGATGGTTGGGTAACAAATTTGCAAAGAGACTGTAGCCAAGTTGGCAACACCAGCTTGAAATTTGGCACGCAAGTCTTCGGGCTTGATGCCCAAGATCTTGGGAGAGCAGATGGAACCAGAATCGTCGACTTGATTAATCAGCAAACCATATGAGAACGGAGAAATGTTCAACATGTTGAGCAAAGTGGCTTTGGAAGCACCAACTTTGCTACCAGGTTTCAAGATTGGCACATCGTTGATGATTTCAATTGTAGCTTTAGAAATCTTGGTTGGAATGGATAGAGCTTGGAAAAAAGAGGTCTTCTCGGGACCTGAGCCAGGGTTTTGGGCTAGAATAATAACTGGCAATGGAGCAATAGCACCATTACGTGCGGGAGCACGCACTTTCGATTCTAACAGCTTGTCGCTTACCGCAGCCAAATCGCTCTTTGTGAATACGAAACCAACATTGCATTGTTCTTTAATTGAACGCGGATGGCCTTGCGCATCATGGTGTTCTTACCCATGAGAACTACACCTAAACCACGCAGCGTAGTACGAATGTTTTGCATCTGCTTGGAGGCTACGTTGTCGGTACCAACAATGAAGCATTTTGGATATTCACCGAAGAATTCGACGACTTTTACGAAATATTGAGCCTTCCAGGCTGCTTTCTTCTCCCTAACGATCTTGAATTAAGGTGTGAAATTAGGGGCTCGCAAAGAATTTAAGAACAAAACACAAAAGTTTCCTAAGGTGTGCAACTGAAAGCCTTACTTCTTATATGAAGTCCAAGAAGTTGTTGTTGCTGAATTCAATTGGAATACATTGTTTTTGTTACGGTGCGAAATGATGATCAAATGAAAGTTGAATGAAAGTGCTGTTGAAGAGCGCGGTGCACGCATAAAGTACCGAGATGTGGCGTGATATTATTTTGTTGCTATAAGTGCAAGTACTGACGGCGATGGATGATGGCGATGACCAAAAACAAAATTTGCAGCTGCAGCTGCCTAGGATGCAAACACTTCGTTTATCCCCTACAGAGATACGTGTGGGGACATAACAATGATTGCTTATGGAGTGAGCTTTTTCTACAGGATGATTTTTTGCTGTTAATAATAATTTAAATATGTGCTTATATTAAGCTTCAACAACTTTCTTAAAATAAGTACTTGTTAATGCTTTGTAAACTGTTGTTAGGAAAATACACTTAGGATTCTCTGTCATTAACTAAATACAAAATATTTGAAAACAAAAACTAACAGAGAAAATAAAACTAGCAGTGAAAAAAAAAAAAATAGAAGTGAAAAAAATCAAACTTGTTTCCATAAAATTTTATGCAATACATTAAATTCTCATTAAATAAAATTACGAAATGCCTCAAAAGACTTGGGAGTGGCATGCGGAATGAATGCTGGATCGGGCATATTGCAAGTTGTGCGACAACGACGGCTTGGCGTGCTTAGGTGGCACCACGGGTTCAATAAGAAGACATCTTAAAATCGTCTATAAAATCATTACGGGGTAAGAAGGCTTTTCAATATAGTTTCCGATACATTTTTAAGTACAATTTTTGATATATAGCGATCTCGAAAGCAATAACTCAACACCGGATTTAAGCAGTGTGGGCGAAAACTCCTTCACATCGACTTCATCGGAATCAAAGCCAATCGTGCTACAAAACTGCCGTAAGCGTGCTTTCAACTTAAACGATAAAGAAAGGCGTATATGCCTCCGGAGCAAAAAGAAAAAGTTCAAGCTGCAAAAATGATTGCAATAAGCCAATTGCGAATTTCTTTCTGTGCTAGTGAAGGTTTTAAACAATTCAAGGCAATCGTTGAGCCCAACTACAAGGTTTGCACGTATGTGAATTCTTGAGGAATAGCTTCTACTTCAGACGACTGGTCGTTAAAATCTTAAGACCAAGATCAAGATGGATTTATAACCATCACAGCAAAGATAACCTACTCATGAGTTACACGAAAGACACACAGCTGAAAATATTGGTTACTTCATGGTTAAAACGTTTGCTAGGTGGGACATGCAAGCTAAGGAAATTGGCATTTTAACCGATAACGCAGAAAATATGGTGAATGCCGTGAATTATTTAAACAACCGTATATTTATTAACATTTTTTCAAGCGTCTCAAATTTAAATCTAGTTTTTTTCAGGCCGAATTGTTAAACCAAATTGAAATTTTTTGATTCTTTTTCCACGGAATTTTAATACATATTAAACATTTACACATGCATCAGTTAACAAAATTCATATATATTATTAAACTTTTTGTACTGATTTTTTTTTTTCAGTAAAATTTTGTAAATTTAATATTTTTGGTTTATAATTAAAAGCATAAAATAATTGCTATGGTTTTCAAACTCAGATTGGCGTAAAGTTCGCTATAAATTTGATTTAATTTAAATCAAAACAAAATGCTTACCTCAAAGCTTTATAAGAATTTAGAAAAAAAATTCATTGAATAAAAAAATAAAATCATTTGTATGTAAACAATTGAACCACATAAATGCAAAATTTCCGCAACAGCTGGCAATGATTGAAATAATATTTCACTTAAACAAAAAAAAAAGAAGGAAAACTTTTGAAAGGCTTTAGTCAGGTTTTAGTGGTGACATTATTGAAAAAATTAAAACATTGTCAGTAGCCTTGACATGATTTTAATAAATCATTACGTCTGATTTGTTTGGAAGTCTTAGTTGGTTACATTCAATCATCTTAAAGTAAATTCTGCCAGTCTATTTAAAAATAAATTCAATTCATTAATTCAGACCTTTCTTTACATCTGTGCATTTTTGATGAAAAGATATCTTCCGGCTAAAGTTGGCATAGTTTGATTTGCTCTTGATTGTATCGGTGTTACTTTCACCACAGACTTTCAAACGCACTAATAACTACATTTATATTAATCACTATCTGACTATTTAAAGGTAACCAGAAAATATCAAATTAGTTATTCTCTGATTAATGTGCATTCATTAAAAGCCATCATTACTACTTTAAAATTAAATCAATTTCCAGCAATTAATTCGTTAACCGATACGACCGGTATTTTTTTCGATATAAAAATGCATGCATTCGTGTTTATTAGCCCAGTAGGAATTTTATGATTGCAGAGTTATCGTATTGATTTATTATTGCTTATCGCTAGTCATTATAAGTAAAAAATGTTCAAATCTTATACCATGAATATACGAGTTTATGGCTCATTTTAATTTTATTTTATTAAATATTTGCGTCAGGTATCTAACAAATTCTAAAAAAAAAAAATTAATGTTAATATATTACACAAGAATCTAACTTACCAAAGTTTTAAAACTTAAAAATTTTTTTGAGCTTTTGGCACGAGTGGATTTCCATTAGAGCCTGTTGGTTGTTTTGTAGCTTAAAATGTGCTTAAAATATAAAAAAAAACGATGTAAAACAATGTATTTTCAATATTTCAATAATTTTCAAAAAGAATTTATTTATTCTAAATTCTTTTAGTAAAACTCTTTTCAGTCTTTTAACGTCCAGAAACATTAAAAACCCGTTATTTACCGTAGTTTTGAAAATTAAGTAAAAATTATCAAAACAGAGCCCTCATTAGAAATTGAAATGGTCACCAAAAGCAAAAAAAAAAAAAAAAAATTAAAGACTAACATTTTCAGAAAGATGCTGTTGTGGTGTAGTAATTAAGGTAATTTTTTTAAAATTTTTTAAAATCTGCCGTCGAAAGTTTATGATAAAAGTCTATCCATATTTGTATATTTCAGAATTTTTTTCAAACAAAAATTTAAGAAATGCATGTGTTATCAACCCCTAACCACGGTTACCTATTTATTAAAATATTACCATTTTTGGTAAAAAATTTGTAAAATGGTAAATTCTTTACGTTTTGGTCATTTTTTCTGTAGAAGAAAATTTTATTAAAAAAATTTCAAGATTTTGGAATGATGTTTTATATCATGTCTGTAGTTTATGATTGCAAATCTTTTAAATTATTACGAACGCATCACCAAGTGATGCGAACGAAGGCAAAGCAATATGTCAAAAGGCTTCAACTTAGAATTTGTCGGTTACTATCTTGCTAAAATTTTCAGCTAGAAGCCTGCAATTGTTTTTTGCCAGCAGAAATCGTTCATTCATCACTAAGATGGATAAGTAAGTGTATGTCAAATTATAAATTAAAAATTTAAAATGATTTTGTTATTCTTATTTAGATTTGCTATCAGAAAGAAACTGAGGCGACCTCAGTGGAAAGCCAGGAAACATCCTCCAGTGAAAATGATTCCAAAAACAGGTAAGCAATTTTTAATAGAAAAAAATTAATGTTAAAAGCAACCTTAAATAAAACTTTGCAGCTCTACTTGTACTCAAAAAAAGTTGAAAATCAAAAGATTGAACTTAAAAGAAAGTTTCGGGATGATTGGCTGAACGCATTTTCTTGGCTGCAAAATAGAAATGGGTTCAGATTTTTCGTCGCTTGCGAAAAGAGTCTAATAAACCATTTCACCCATCTAAAAAAGCATGTAAGCCTTCGTCAACACATTCAGAGTGTCGAAAAAAAGACACCAAATAAAACTGGACTGCATCAAAGAAGACTATCGAAAGTTTCAAAAACAAGTCGAATTTGCAGAGCGGACACTGGATATGCTTTGTTTTCATCACAATTTGCCATTTCTACTGATGAACTATTTGCCAGTGCTGTTTGTTGAGTGCTGACCTGCTTCCAAAATTGCAGTGGCGGTAAAGAGTGCCAGAACTAAAAAAAAATAAACTAACAGATATCTTAGGCAAAAGCAAAAATTATATCATTTCTTAAAACAACAAAATTTTCACTCATTGTTGACGAGTAACCGACATCAAAAGAAAGAAGTTGTTGGTGCTTGTTGTAAGGTATTATGATAAGATAGCACAAGTTATAAGAGATAGGTTCTTAGGCTTAATAGAAGTCAAACTAGCTGATGCTACTTTATTTTTACAATCATGTACAAATTTGAACATGATATACCTCTTCAAAATGTTATCTAACTCAAAAATCCGATGGTGCTAGCGTTATGGCTAGGCCTAGTAATTGTTTAAGGGCAAAGTTTCAGCAGGATGTGGATTTATTTTATTTAAAATGTTCATGTCATTCCTTGCATTTGTCTTCTGCCTATGCATGTAAAAAAATTCTCATGCAAAAGCGAAGAGCTTTGTCGAAACATTTACAAGTTTTTTTCGGACAGTTCAAAGAGAATTAACGATTTTAAGGATTTTCAATACTATTGTAAAATTAAACCATACAAAATGCTAGGTCTTTCGCTGACGAGGTGGCTCGCTTTTGAAAATATGAAGGGATCGGGGCAATGGTGCTAACCCACATAAAACAAGTTTGGAGATAAAAACATTTGAAAGTTTGACGGCTTTTATAAATCACAATTTTGAATTGTTCATATTTTTCCCATTAAGAACGTTCTTCTGTTCTCAAATCTGCATATTAAGTAATAAACAATACTTTTTACACATTTAACTATAACTACTTTGGTTAAGATTCTTTAATATTACATGTAGGGAAGCTCTTTTTGAAAGTTACAAAGGCGTCTGTAAGCCACACTTTATAGAGATACCAACTTCATCTTTGGTACACATATAAAAAAGGTTTGATAAGAGTTTTTTTTCATACTAAACTCAATTTTGATCTAAGTGTGGGTTAGCACCTAATTGCCTCGATCCCTTCATATAATAAATAGAGTAATTTAGCAATGGGACGCTCTACGACTATATTTCATTTCATCACTTGTAGAAGTAAATGCCGAGTTAATGGGCGATCCCTCAATTAAAGTTTGCTTATTTTCGTCTTACATATTAAAAATTATAAATGATTTAAACAAAGTCGTCCAGTCCGATTGCCTTATTAATACAACCATATGGAAATTAACTTTAAATTAATACGAATTAACTTTATAATTAATGACATTGTGAGGAACCTAAATTTTTTAGGTGAAGTGAATATATATGTACATATATTTATAAGATAATTATATACCTACAAAATATATATTTATCGGAAGTCAGGCAAAATTATATTTACAAAACTGCCAACTTTCAAAATTACAAAATATTGAAATAAAAGAAAACTTTTTGAATTTTATGTTTTGAACTTTTGAAGCAAGTCCAGCAAAGATTCGATTTTTGCAGAAACGACATAAAAGACCTATCAATTTTAACTCCAAGTGCTATACCATATTATCAAAATCGGAAATTTCGATATTACCATTGATCCCAAGTTTTTCTTATTTAATACTGAAACTTTGTCACTCAACAGAAACTTCTTAGGCTTTCTAACCTTGTAGTTAGTATTTATAAGGATCTAACATATTCGATTTTTGGAATAAAGTTTCAAATTCAAAAAACGGCATGAGAGAAAGCTGTTTTAAGCATTTAACTGATATTGTTTTCAATTTATTGTCGTTACCTCACAACTCGGCCGCATCAGAAAGAAAGTTTTCTGAATTTGCATTAATTAAAATGAAGCTCCAGAACAAGTTACATTTTAGTACCTACCATTATGATATCCAAAGACATTTGGAAAGCAAAAAATAAGCTTCATTATATGTGGTCGCCAAAAAACAATTTTGAGATTCAACTTTTATTTTACTTAATTTATTTTAACTTTAGAATTTATAATATTCCATTAGTTCCTATATATTTTAAATACAAAGAACAAATACTTTTAAATTAGTTAAAAAAAAAATTTCATTCATATATTTTTGTGCGGTTTGAATTGCAGTCATATAGATAAACTTGATATTATAAAAATTTGATTTTAATCGTATTGTATACGTTTATGTATATATTTTTTTATAAAAGAATACTAATTTTATTTAAAAAATATATTCGTATTATTAACTTTTACATAAAAAACAAATTTGGTAAATTTCCGATTTGGTTAATTTTTTATTTTAATTGTTTTCGGGAAATTTGGTAGGTAAAATTTTTCCTGTGTGGCAATCCTGCCTTTTACTAACATTTTTTTTTTGTAATTTTTTGTTATTACTAAGCTATTCCGTATACAATCCAAGAGTTAAATTTTCAAATCTTACTTATTTTATAGAAAAAATTGTACTATGGGCTAATCTTTACTCGTAGTTTTAAAACAAATCTTAGCGATGTACTAGGTTGTCTTGAATGTGCATTTCCTTCATCCAAGTGGATACATATTTATTATTTCTATTGGTTTGGATGACGCTCGAGATTTTATATTGAATATGGGTCGTGGTGGCCGTGGCGTAGTGGGTAGAGTGTGTAACTCTTACGCCAGAGAACCCAGGTTCGAATCCTCCAACTGACACAGAAAATTTTTCAATTGGATTAATTTTTCTGTTCGGCCGTCACCTCTCTGCAGACAATGACAAACTTCAGAGAGTAAAAACTGCCATGAAAAGCTTCTTGAGAACATAAGCCGTTCGGAGTCGGCGTAAAACATGTAGGTCCAGTTCTCGATCATTTGTGTGCAAACATTTCACATCACACACAACACAATTGATCATAAGAAGCTCGGTCAAAGTCATTTCAAGGGCTGAGATGGCCATTTTCGTTTTTTCGTTATGGGTCGTTTTTATGTACTATGTTCTTCCATAGTTTTCTTCTTTAGAAAGAGCTGCTTTAAGTATTTTTAAAATTGCCAAAGATTCGAAAATAAAAAATTAAACAATTTGCCCACCCTATAAGCATATTTAAGTTAATGTTAAAAGTACACATATCGAATTTATTTTGAATATATTAAAATTTTAAGTACAGATTAAAAATAATTTCTCTTAGTGGGGCCAAATATAAGGACATACCTGAAATAAGTTTTTTTTTTTTTTTGTATAAAAATTAAGGCAATCTCACAAAAAATCTTTAAATTATATAATAAAGATATTTTTGATACAAAAAAAATTTGGGTGTAAAGAATTTAATAGACCTGTTCCCATACTCAGATTTTAGTCCAAAAAGCGTTTCCGTTCACGAAAAACTGCTAAAAGAGAGTGTAATTGAGAGAGTGAATAATTTCCCCACCCTTGCAAAAGTTGCAAGTTTTAGTCCGAGAATTTCTTCTGGCAAAAATGTGAAACTGCCTAAAATCAGCTGTTTACAAAAATATTAAAATTGCAAAATTTCAAAGTTCTTTGAAATAAATACATAATTATTGAAATGGAAACAAGAAAATGGTTAGTTGTGTAATAACTAAATATAAATGTTAATTTGAGAATTAATTCCAATATTCTTAAAAATATTTAGCATATCGCCTGCATTGCCGATCCTCCACATCAAGCCAGCGCTGGAGCTGAACCAAAAAATCTATTTGGTACAAACAATTTGTTAAGCATTTAGAATCATCCAGCGATTTTGAAGATGACGACCTTTTGGAATTGGTTGAATATCAAAGCAAGGAAGATCATATCTATGGTGTCCTAGAATTTTTTATCCCAAAGAAACGCAATTGCGTGGAAAATTATTTGCAGAATATTGTCCCTACATATTCGGAAAAAGAATTCAGATGCCATTTTCGAATCGCAAAATCGCTATTTTTGCATTTAAGCAACAAATTCGAAGGAAACAATATATTTTCAAGTCTTCGAGTTGATAAAAGAATGCCAGGTACAACTAATTTGACTGTATTCTTGTGGTTTGCTGGACATGAGGCATACAGCTGTCGTGACTTGATGGATCGATTCGACTTAACTCTGCCAAGTGTGCGCAGAATAATCGAACGAGTCACTATGTTCATTAGCAACGCAAGTCTTAATGTTATTAAGTGGCCCAATGATAAAGAAAAAAACCTGTCTGCTGAATTTTTCAATAACAAGTGTGGTTTCTTGAAACAATAGGTAAAAACCTAAAATGTATTTTTAATATGAACTGTATTTTTTTCTTAAATAGGCTGTATTGATGGGAGCTATCGACCCGCCGGCAAAATGTAAGGATGACTATTTTCTCCGAAAAGGAAACATCACAATAACAAAGGAAGCAATATGCAATGAAAAAAATTCATTAACATATCCGAGGGATTTCTGGGATCAAGTCACGACAGCTGGGTGCTTGAAAACTCACCAATTAATAGCATATTTGGCTTCTGTTTATGGAGGTAATATGCATGGCTTGTACGCTGATATTTAACTAAATTTGAAATACAGGGTAGCCCTTATTCGAAGCGCCCATCTGGCAACACTGTAACTTTCCTCAGTGATGCCAAATCGACTAATGACATACCGCGTTTGAAGCGTCATTCCAAGCAAATGTTTACAATGGAACAGTACACGCCACGCGAACGCTCTAAAATTGTTGAAATTTACATTCAACAAAACAAGTCAATAGTGAAAACTCAACGTGCTTTCAAAAAAATAAATAAAGTGAAAAGTGCGCCTTCCAAGAAAACAATTTATCGTTTGTATGAAGGATTTACAACTGGTAATACTCTTGGTAACCCAAAGAGGAAAAATAAAAAGCGACCAAGGCGATCGGATGAGAATATTGCAGCCGTACGAGCCAGTATTGAGCAGCTCGGCATTCCCCGATCCACTTTACAACGCATTTTACGTGTTGATTTTAATTTGTTTCCATACAAAATTCAATTGGTAAACAAATTGTTGCCTACCGATAAGCCACGTCGATTGGAATGGGCCCAAAGAGTCATCGAAATGGCTGAAGAAGACGAGCAATTTTGGCATAAAATTATCATGAGCGATGAAGCTCATTTTCAGTTGAACGGAACGGTAAACAAACAAAATTGCCGTATTTATGCCACTGAAAATCCACAAGAGATTCAAGAGGTACCTCTTCACGATGCAAAAGTCACTGTTTGGTGCGGCGTTTGTGCTAAAATGCTCATTGGGCCGTTCTTTTTCGAAGATGATAATGGCCACAGAGTTACTGTCAATCAGGAGCGTTATCGCGATATGATAAACAATTTTTTCATGCCAATCGTTCGTCGAAAGCGTATCAGGCACTACTGGTTTCAACAAGACGGCGCGCCACCACACACAAGCCGCACTACAATCGATTTTTTGAAGCAATTGTTCCCTGGCCGTTTGATGCCAAAAAATGGTGATTTCGATTGGCCGCCAAGATCACCAGATTTAAAGCCTCCAGACTTCTTTTTGTGGGGTTATTTGAAATCAAAGGTTTACGTCAACAAGCCAAGGACCCTAGAAGAGCTGAAAATCAACATCCGTCAAGAAATAACCGCCATTCCCATCGAAATGTTGAAGAAAACCATGGAAAATGCTGCAAAACAGGCACAATATGTCGTAAAGGCCAATGACGACCATTTACGAGATATCATATTCAAGAAATGATGTAAGCAAATCTACTTGAACGCAATTAAATGATATTCATGACGAACAGACAAAAAAAATTGTGGTTTCTTTGATTTATTTAAAAATAAAATGGGCGCTTTGAATATGGGCAACCCTGTATACTCATTTTATAGATTATTATTTACTGGGAGACTCCTCTGGGAGATTCCTGTTTGAATCATTTCATCACCTCATACCTGGACAATCAATTGTCATTTGATTGGAGATAAGAAAATTTCAATATGAAATTAAGCTCAGGTCGTGTAGCAATAGAGCAAACTTTCGGAATATTGAAGCAGAGATTTAGACAGCTTTATTATTGCAAGCTTATAGGTGCTAGAAAACTTTGCCACTTTATTAGCTATGTTGTGCATAATATTGCTGCTGAAACTGACCTGGAACTTCTTTCAGAAGAAGCTGTTGAACATTCTGACAACAAAATGTCGGGAACAATACGAAGAAGCGTCGAAAGTAAATGAATTGAGCGAACTAATTTGCCAAAAACTGCGCAACCGTGAAATTTAAAACAAAAAATTTTTTATTAATATCAATTAATTTTTTAATTTTCTTTTCAAGACATTGAATATAAAATAAAATTATTTCTTCTGTGCACTTTATCATCGGTAAAGAAAATGATATTTATTATGAATTACATTAACTTTTTTGAAATTGGTTCGCCTAATTCCCCAGCAGCTCAGGTTTTTTCTAAGACGCTCTTCTTTCCTTTGTGCCCTCTCCTCTCTTATTCTCGCAAATTCTTGAACTTGCTTATGATAAACCTTTCTCTCCTCCACAATGTTGTTTATTGCTTTAAATGCCGCAACTTGGCCTGATTCGCATGAAGTACGCTTTTTTTCAAGTGCTTGGCTGGTCATCTTCTGCATATTAATTTATAAAGTAAAACAAAAAATTTCAAATTCAAACACTTCTTTGATTCTCCGTGTCTAAACTGGCATCATTTTTAATATCAGATCGGCCAGTGCTCTCAGCGTCCTCGCTGTCCAAAATAAAGTCTTTTGTCATCTAGTAAGGTCTCAAGTTCACTAATAAATTAAGAAAGAATTCCAACCTAGAATTTATATTTGTGTAATAAAAACTCCATACCTCTAATGTGGACAGATTTACCTATTTCTTCACGTTTGCTTGTTGTGCAATTTTGTTTTTTAAACTGTTGCTCCAAACTTCTAAATTGATTTTCTATTTGAGATGTGAAATAGCTGTAACCTTTTAGGCACATTCTTTCAGTTGCAACATTCTACATTTTCTTCTTATTTTAAATGCTGGCGGACTTTCCAATTTTCGGTTGCACTTCTGCCATTATAGGCAAAAGCAATTTTATCGGCGCCTCTAGCCATACTTGTTTTTCGTCGCCCTCTTCCACAGGCGAAAAAAAATCACTTCGCTTGTATGCTTCCTGTTGAGTGGTCAGTAAGTACACCGTCAGCTGTTCGAGGTAGTCTGAATCTTGAATCGTATTGGGAAATGCTTAATTAATTTATTAAAATATGTACAACTTACTTACCATTTTGGGCACGCGAAAAAGTTTCTGGGGAACATTTAATACTTAAATTGTATTTTCTTTAAATTTTTCTATTTTTCATAAAAATTCACAGTGAGCAAAAGCAAAAGCTTCTAATGGATTTCGTAGTCCTTCTACGCTCATATCCAAGCCCATGACATTTTTTATATGAAATGGCCAAATTTTCCAGGCCTTCCGCTCTCCCTGCTTTAAAGAGGCCAGCTATAAGCACTCCTTTAGAATGGCTTAAAGAAGTGGTTAACCAAAACAATTAAAAAATGTTTGTTCTTTTATTTCTTTTTATGTGCATACCCTATTTATTCTGTCATTTTATTTTATTTTACATATTTTTGTCAGATAAGGATATTTCTTAGTCATGACGTTGATTATTAATCAGTATTTTTGAACTAATATATATTTTAACTTTTAACGAAAAAGTAACCCTGAAATATAAGCAGAACCAGTTTTTGTAGGAAAAATATAATTGTTGTACTGCCCTGGGTAGCGAAAAATGAGGCCTCATTTTAGACTGTATTGTTACACTTTTTTTGAACGTCAATAAAATAAATCAACCAACGAGACATTGAACATCGAATCATCCATCATATTTTAAATTTACACGAATAATGTACATTAAAAATTGATTCACTGTCATCGTTTTGAATAACATGTGTAAATTCGCCTTTACTCTCACGCTTTTGACAGTTTTACCATTTTTAGGCCAAAAAGTACGGGAACAGATCTAATAACTCAATTGGATTTCAATTTTTAAAAGGTAATAGCGTGAAATCGTGACAAGAATTGGCAACTAAATTAAAATGAAAGTGAAAATAGTTTTAAAATATGGCTTGCTCTTTAATAATTACATATCACCTGAATATGTGATCTAAAATACTTAGCCGATATATGGTATATTATTAAAAAAAAAAACAATTTAAAATCCATATTTTGTTTACAAGAGTTGTTACTCGTAATACAGAGGAAAATTTGTTCATATAAATTCAAAAATTTCGGTGGGGAAGAGTTATTCCAATATATGTATATTTATAAAAAGAAGTGTATTTTTTGATATCACCACTCACTGCAAATACGGGTCGACCGATTTTAATCAAAATTTCAGGGTACGTTGGAAATGTTTATGTGAAGTTTTCACGGAATCGGCCGATGGGTTCCGGAAATATGACATTTTAAAGATTTTCCTATATACTCCCATACAAATATCAACAAAATGACATTTCCCATATAGGGATTTTTTTTTTAATTGTCAGTTGAAAAGTTACCAAACCATGTATCGTAATGTCAAATGTGTACAATGACATTTGATCTTTCTAATATGAATGTGGAGCTGATGACATGCTTTTTTACCTCACACTTAAATTTATTTCATTCATTCCAATATTATTGTGCATTTTCACACGAAAAATTTGGTAATTTTCCATGCAGGTATTTTTCATCATTAATTGTTATTTGTTGGACATTGTTATTGTTGGGGATCAGTTGAAATCTCGCGATATTGTACTACATCGTACAAATGAGCAATTACAACGTGTTTCGGAGCTTCACCGAAGCTATGATGTATCACAATATCCGTACTGCATTGGAAAGGTGACGACGGCTACCACATCAATATACCAATGATTGATCCACAAACTGGTAATATACATGCCAATTTGATATGGCATGACATAATAATTTTATTATTATGTACTTATTACAGGTAGCAATGCACAAAAAAAAGTTAGTGGCATGAATTTTTATTCGTAAAGATGTATGACTTAGCCCCAAGAAGACAATTTTATTTTAAAATTTGGGAAACTTTTCAATCAATATGCTGTTAGCATGTACGCCTTAAAAACCTTCGATTCAATCAAGCCAAATTACGATCCGAAGACTACATCCACTTGCGTGATGCAATTTTAAATGATGACAATGTTAATGATGTCGGACGTTTAACAATAATACCATCGATATATGTTGGCAGTCTGCGTAATATGCACGATTATACGCAAGATGCAATACCATACATTCGCAACTATGGTCGGCCAGACCTATTCATAACAATTACATGCAATCGACAGTAGCCGGATATAAAAGATAATTCATTTGATGGTCAGACACCAACAGATCGCCACGATATAACAGCTCGTGTATTTCGACAGAAAATAGAAGCACAGATCGATTTGATTATAAATTTGAAAATATTTGGAGGTGCTTTGTTGGATGTATTCGATTGAATGGCAGAAAAGAGGGCTACCGCATGCACACATTTGGATATTGCTGGTTTGTAAAATAACACCGGATGAGATTGATAGAATTATGTTAGTTGAAATTTCAGATCAAATCAGCGAGCCACAATTATTTGAAGTTGTCCCGAAAAACATGATTCACGGCCCTTGCGGTGAACTACACTTGAATTCGTCATGCATGATCGATGGAAAATGCTCAAAATGGTATCCAAGTGAATTGATTTCCGATACGATAATAGTCAATGACGGATATCCATTGTATCAACGTCGGTCACCAGATGATAATGGCCATACAGCAACAATTACAATTCGAAATCAAACATTGACGTTGATAATCGTTGGGTAAGCGACATACTGCATTGTTCATTTGGTTGTTCGCAGTAATCAATCTGCAGATCAGTTCTCGAAGCAACTGTTAGACATCGGAAATGGTAAAGTTCGAATTGTTAATAGAAATGAATTGATTACTTTGCCGAACAATTTTTGTACAATTCTACAATTAAAAGGAGAATTGATTGAACACGTTTTTTCTAATATTCCTTAAAATCACAGAAATCAATTATCAGATTCCAGAAAAGTTGCCAGGTGCAGTGACATCATATAAATCTGCTCATAACACAATGAGTCAAGATATCGCAGTGAATAATTCATTTGAATTCTGTAATTCATTAGAATCGTTTGGTATATCACCGCATTGTTTGAATTTAAAGGTCAGTCCATCTATTATTTTACTGCGGAATTTAAATGCGCCTAAACTGTGTAATGGCACAAGATTGGCAGTAAAAAAATTGGTGCCAAATTTGATTGAAATCACAATACTGACTGGCAAAGCGAGAAGTGAAAATCTGAATATACCGCGTATTCTACTGATACCAGCAGACATTCCATTTGAATTCAAGCGCTTGCAATTCCCAGTGTGCCTTATCAATTGCAATGCCCATCAACAAGGCGCAAGGACAAATGCTTCAAGTATGCGGATTGAATTTGGAGGAGCCGTGCTTTTCGCATGGGCAGCTATACGTGGAATATTTCGTTAAAGACCAGCGTTGTGTCAACCCGCGGGATCCATGTATGTCAGTCAAACTTCATAAAAATTCACAAAAGTTAAATATAAAGCCTAAGAGAGACGATCGTATAAGAATTATAATGGACTTTATTTTTTTTTTTAGATTTTTTAGAGGTTTATAATTAAAGAAACAAAAAAAATTGAAAATTTCCAAATTTGCCAAGCTTGGATATGTAAGTAAACGTTATTGTTTAGCCTTGAGCGAAAACAGGTCGATTAGATAAATTCTTCAAATTTTATATTCCTTTTGAAGATCATGAAAATCTGTCACTGTATGACCTCTAGGTTAAGAAAGCATATGCGCAACGCTGAACAAAAATGGGTTAAAGGAAAAACGGCCGCAATCCCAACAAAGTCATGACAAAGTGATTCTTCAGCATGACAATACTGGACCACATGTTGCAAGGCCAGTCAAAACATGCATGGAAACGCTGAAACGCCATATTCACCAGACATTGGCCCCTTCAGACTACTACATGTTTCGATCGATGACCAATGATCTGGCTGAGCAGCACTTCCGTTCTTATCAAGATGCCAAAAAATGGATCTATTCGTGGATAGCCTCAAAAGACGTCTTCTTTTTTTCGAATCCGTAAATCAACAGAAAGATGTGGAAAAGTAGTACCTAGCGATGGACAATACTTTGAATAAAATAAGTTATACCAATTTTTCATATGCATACATTGAATGAATTCTTTCTTCCGAATCCAAGGTATGCGCGAATAAAAAGTGGACTTTGATTCTGAACTATAAAATTAATCAAAAAATTCTTAGTCAAGTGAATATGATGAATCGGTAGTATATCTCTACAAAACACAGACTTTTTCATATTCTGATATCTTCTTCTGGGCAACAAAAGAAGATGGCAGGAATAAGATAAATGGTTAATCAGAAGAGTTTTATACTTACATTTTTTAACTTTAATTTAGACTCCCAGCTTTTTACATTTTAATGAAAATTAGCAATTTCATTAGCTTTTCCTTAACTTTGAACTTTTATATCCCGACTGCGAAAGAAGTATCACTCCGATTGTAACGCTCAAAAGGGTGCTTGGTAGGTATATAAAAGTACAAATATTCTTGATCAGTATTACCACCTAAGTGAATTAAGTCATGACCTGTCTGTCTGTCCGTCTGTCGGTCTGTCTGTGATCACGATAACGCCACAATTTTAGAGCTATCGCAATGAAATTCAATATATGGGTGATTCTCAGCAAACTGTTACTTTTATGACACTGCGATATTAATCATTTACTAAGCATTTTATTCACTAATTACAAAAATCATCGATCATCATCGTACGGCACCATTTCAGAGCTCATTTTAAAGGGAAAGAATAGTACTTTATGATAGAATAAAAATACGGGGGTGCCCATATTCGAAGCGCCCATTTTACAATTGCTTCAAAAAATCGATTGTAGTGCGGCTTGTGTGTGGTGGCGCGCCGTCTTGTTGAAACCAGTAGTGCCTGATACGCTTTCGACGAACGATTGGCATGAAAAAATTGTTTATCATATCGCGATAACGCTCCTGATTGACAGTAACTCTGTGGCCATTATCATCTTCGAAAAAGAACGGCCCAATGAGCATTTTAGCACAAACGCCGCACCAAACAGTGACTTTTGCATCGTGAAGAGGTACCTCTTGAATCTCTTGTGGATTTTCAGTGGCATAAATACGGCAATTTTGTTTGTTTACCGTTCCGTTGAACTGAAAATGAGCTTCATCGCTCATGCACGTTAAGTTTTCACTATTGACTTGTTTTGTTGAATGTAAATTTCAACAATTTTAGAGCGTTCGCGTGGCGTGTACTGTTCCATTGTAAACATTTGCTTGGAATGACGCTTCAAACGCTTTATGTCATTAGTCGATTTGGCATCACTGCGGAAAGTTACAGTGTTGCCAGATGGGCGCTTCGAATATTGACAGCCCTGTACAATAACTTAAAAAATGTTGTGCGTTCTTTATCCAACCTGAGAAGTAGCCATTATTCATGTACATAATTCGTTTCGAATTTCGAATTCTACGCAAAAAATTTCTTCGGAAACGTTAATCAGCTCACCAATACTAACGCAACCACATTATTTGCAGACCTTTGTTCCTGATGCACATATAATTATTTCTTATTGTAGAATAAAGGCTTACTGCAAGTTTTGTAGATAACGGTATATTTTGAAAGCAATGAACAAGCGAATTCTTAGTACACCTTTTTATTAGACAGCAACAGATTTTCTCTGTATACTTACATTTTACCGTTACCGAAGTTGTACGCTTAAAACATTGCACGTTTTTTAGTAACATATAATTATTTCGCAGACTGTATATCGCAAAAACAGCTGCCACTACCTGCCATAGTTGTCAGTACTTTGAATATTATAAAAAGTATCCCAAATATTATATAATTTATCTTTTGAAGGAGCAAACCATTTTTACGTAATGTTCGCCAACATAAGCTAAAATGCTTTCGGGTAATGTTTTTTTTATCCTTAAGCGGTTTTTTAAAATACGAAATGTAACATGAAAAATATCACTAAATTTTTAGGATTTTATACGAAAAAAATGTTCAATTTCTAGGGTCTCCACTTTTAGAATTAACATGTTTTAGATAACATAACTTATAAAATCAAAAAATGAAAAACGCAAATTTTGTTTTACATACAAAATTATAGTCGAAAAATAATTTTATATTATTATACGAAGTGACGTCATCAAAATAAAAAAATCTCCAATAAATAACTCCGAACATACTCAGATAAGGCTGTGAAGTATGTGATCATCGTTCGAGTCAAATATAACTTATTACTAGTTTTATTTTAAAATAAGTCAAAAGGCGACTGAAATTCAATTAAACAGTTTCACATAATTATTTTTCGATCATTGTAATATCTTAACAATTTTTTTGAATCAAAACCAGATTGAGTGGAATAACAGAGTACCTTTGCAATATCTTTGTATCAGTTTGGAATGCTCCCCAAGTTTTGTTTTGAAAGTCCTGCTTTTGATTCTTATGTTATAAGACATCAGTTTTAAAACTGAGAGTTTTAAAACAGCATTACATTGAAATTTAAAACTAAAAAAATTCGGGCGGCCGAACAGATTAACTTAATTGATTAATTCGATTGAAAAAACATTCTTTGGCATACGGATCACGCACTTTTACCAGTACGCTACTGTTTTTTTCAATAAATAATTTAATTTTTAAACAATAGCGCTATTATTAATCAGGAAAATTTGTTCTGCATTAAAAATATTTCCGACTGGGTAGTTGAATTATGTATAATCAATGTATATACGAAATGAATGAGGAAATGTCTGAATTTTAATGAATGCGTGTACTTGTTGATGCAACACTAATGACTGTGGATAACCAATGGTCAAATATTTGCGGCAGGCATTCGAGTTAAAATACAGATTCAATTGTCAATTAAATATGTTGTGCAGAAACGCAACGTCTTATAGTTTGGAAAATTAAATTGGCTGAGAGTACTTGTGAATTATGTATATTATTATGTACATGTGAATAAATGTATAAGTCAACAAATACATATCTAGAGACGGGCACTTAGTTGCTGCACACTTATTATTGTAGCCATGTTCAAATGTAAGAATGATAAAAAAATTTAAATATGAGTAAAGGGGAATAACCAATTATGCCGAATGAATTTTTTCAAATAATTAACGAATCTCTTTGGGCAGAAATTTCGCTTCTGAGCTTTGTATATACAGGCCCTAAACACTTTTAATTCGTGCAGTTGTTATTTTCCTCATTCTTTGCCGTCCAACAGATTTAAAAATTTTTTTTTTAATATATTTATGAAAATATTTTATTAAAACAGAAATTTTTTTTTACATGAGTAATTAAGCTGCCACTTTTAAGTAGTACAGTCATGTTATTTTTTAAATAGCGAAACAGTTCTCACACAAACTTCGGGAATAAGCATTTTTACCGTTATCTATTTTATTGCTCAGAGATGAGACTTTTATTTTCTTTAATCAATTAGTCTTCATAAGTGTGTCTACATGGGCGTGGTAAGCCGATTTGTCAGGATATTAAAAAAGTTATAATATATATATATATATTATATTATATAATAATATGAAAAAAAATGATCTGGAAAAGTTATGGTGAAATTTCTAAGGGCTTACGATTATCAAGGCCATCCTTTCAATATGTGCTAAAATCATATTAAAAAAGTGGTTCATTTTCAAAGAATGTTAAAAAAGTAGACGAACTGCCAAGTTAACTAATCGCGATTTAATAGCATTATTCGGGATTTATCAGCAGAATGGTCCATAAAAATTTGAAAGACAGTATTTGATAGAGAATGGACTCAAAAAATGAGCATATATTGGAATATGGATATTATAAGGTCTGGTTATTAGAAGAATATACCAAAAATAGATTTTTATTTTTTTAATTCTAAATTATAGGCGAAAGAAAAGACTTTCTTAAGGGGATGGTACAGTTTATGGGATATTTTTTCTTATGATTTTTTTTTTTTGAATAGACAACATATCAAGAGTATTTTGTAAGAATTTCAAGCAAATCGTGCCAAAACTAACGAAGATACAGCGTTTTAAGAGAGCGGACCTCACTTGAAATCGACTTAAAATCGGGACTTTAAATCGATTTTCTGGAAAAAAAAACATTTTTGAAGTCGGTGAACACGATGTCGCAAAATTTACTTGACCGATCGTTTTGAAATTTTTTTAAAATATTTCTGCACATAAATCAATAGTTAATGCAACTTTTTTTCGAGGCGCCTTCGGAGAATCGCTGCCACGGATTTATTTATCGATCACTGTGTGAGAATTTAATAATCTATGAGAACAAAAAGTAAAAAAAAAAGTTTGTCGAATTCATGGTAGAATTAATACAGGTAAGCTCGCTAGATGAAAGCGTACTGCGCGAATGTCAACACGAAGTTGACAACTCATATAAAATCTCAAATGCAAACGAAGTTAACTAGTTAAAATTGTCTTGTTTATTTAATAAAAGATTGTAAAAAATTAACGTGTCTTTATTGATATTTATGCAATACAAAATTGCTTCAAGGCAAACAACATGGAAAATTAAATAAATCAAATATTAACTGGAAGCAGGAAGCGCCATTGACAATACCGGCAGTAACGAAGAAGAAAACACAATCAACGCTGCATCTTCTCGCTGTATTCTTCTACCATGGTCCAATTCAAATAATTTTTTGATGTCTTATAAAATTCTTCCTTTACTACGAATATGAACATAAAACTAAACAAAAACCAACAGGTTCGGTCTAAACGGCAAGCAAACTTGATCAATTTTACAAACAGAAAAATTATTTTAATAGTAGCAATTTGAACCGTTATTAAAGTAGCGGGTGTGATTGATATATAAAGATTTTTAAAATTTTGAAAGTGCAGCATTAAATATAATAATAAGTTGTAATTCAATTACGTGATATCTCATTTTAAAATGACTTAAAAATATTAATTAATTAAACTAAAAGCTAATAATGGCTATTATTGGCCATTCCTTATTATACGTACGTCGTCAAGATGGATGTCTTTAGTTTATAAATACATTAAAATTTACATGCGCACGCTTGCGCACATATAAAATTTTAAGCTTTTTCTAAAATGCCTTTTTTTCTAAAAATCAAACTCATATTAGTCATTGTAGTATTTCATTATGAAACAATAACTTTTTTTTAGCAAACAAATCTCTTACGGCATAATAAATAAAATGCCAAAAAGTCCCTTATTATTCTATGAACGAACCAAAAGATATTCGGATCTAAAGTTAACCAAAACTGGTCATCCGTCTATATCCCAGCACCTCTTTGTCGGATAGTAAATACGTTTAAATAAAAATTGTAGCCCAGATAATTTTCTTCAAAAATTTCCTCAATTTTTTTTGCGAAAGCTCATCCGTTTTTATGATATGATACTAAATATGGCGGATATTAGGAAATTCATACCTAGAGTATTAAATATTAGTGGTGATTCAGATTGATATAAGTATGCATTATTGTATTATATATAATTATAATTATGAATACAATTAATGCTATATCAAAAATATTATTTGATTTGAACTCTTATTGATATTTTATAATCTAATATATTCAAATAAAAATTTGGTTATTATAGCAACCTAAATGTTATTTCCTTCTATTAAAAAAAATTATTTTATATTGATTCAAGTTTCTTATTTAAAAAAAAAAAACAAAATACTTAGTAAATTAATACGTTCCCCTCAAAGTTGCTCTAAGATTTTTAGTGTTTTATGAATGGTGCCACGCCTGTTTGTCGTATCCCGCCCACTTTTTACATCCTACTTATAAAATATGCTATCTACTCCTATACCAAATTTCAGGAAATTTGACTCACTAGTTCTGGAGTTATTAATTTTATCCAGCTAGATTCGTGAATTTTCACACTGTGCGACGTCCGAAAGGGAGTCATTCGTACAAAGAAGGAAGCTTATCACAAAGATTGTTTAAAGCGAACAGTAAAGTTCCCGTCTAGTGTCATGGTATGGGGCTGTATGTCGGCAAAAGGTGTCGGTAAGCTTAATTTTATTGATAGTACCGTAAAAACTTAGAACTATATCAAAATTATCGAAAACAATTCAATTCCTTCTATTGAAATAATAAGTTACTATTCGGAGTTCATCTTCCAATAAGACGGAGCCACTTTCCATACTGCAAAATGAACAAAACATTGGCTTCAGGGAGAAATAAGAGAATAAATGTTATAGACTGGCCTTCTTCAAGCCCCGCCCTGAACCCGATCGAGTCTTTGTGGGGAATGATGATGATATAAAGACTTCGGAACGATCATCAAAGAACTATTGGCGGCCTTAAGGAAAATATAACAAAAGTATGTTATTTTTCAATTACACCAACTAAATGCCAACATTTTATAAGCTCCATGTCATAGAGAATACAGGCAGTAATAACCGCAAAGGGAAACGTAACACAATATTAATAAAATAATTTCAACACTGTACGAATTAAATATAGTCAACCTAATTATTCATGTAAAAACATTTCGGTTTTAAAAAAATTTTTTCGTAAATATAATAAAAAAATGTATGTGTTTATTATTTTTTAAAACCACAAATTGAAAAACAAAACAAACAATACTTTAACCCCGTTGAAAATGCGATTGCGATTCTGTTGGAACTTTACATTGAAAACAACTATAGTTTTTAAAGCATTTATTGTGATTTTTATTACCCGGTTGGCCTAAATTACCTGGGCCATACCCGGGCGCTTGGTTCTTTGTAATTTAAAATTGCTTGGGTATCTCGAAATCCCTAAAAAACACGCGTGGTAATTATTACTACCAGGATAATGCTTGAAAATAAAGGCATTCGTGTGTCCGAGTTCCTGGTTATGAGAATAAATCTTGAAAAAATCGGGATTTTTTATAATTGTTGATATCTCTAGCCTTGGGCTAGCCCTAATTGTTATATCTGGGATCAAAAATAGAAATAAAAAAATGATTTTAATAGATAACATAAAAAGCAACAATTTGATGTACTCAAAAATGTGCTCAGACTTTTGGAATATGTTGCGTTTTTTAATTGAAATTTAAATAGTAATCATTATATTCGGCCTCTGCTACATATTGTAAAATATTTCGAAATCCCAAAACGAAATATATTTGTAAAATTCTTGTCATTTTATAACCATACAAATTTAACTTCATCTATTTATAAGTAATATCAGCTGCTTCGAGATATCTTTTTTAACATCATTTATCTCATTTCCAAATACACAAGTCTTTGTTGCTATTTTGGCGAAAAAATGTCCAAGCGACATTGTCACTTGCATCAAGGGAAAGACTATAACAAAGCAATCAACCATACTCAAACAACAACAAAAACTACATCTCGACATCATGCAAAGCGACATAGATGGAAAAAAGCAGACAAGTTGTTTTTCCCGACGGATACTGAAGTGCAGTCGAAGCCAAGTGGAGAAGCTTAACCAAGTAGAGTCCTTGGTTAAATGGAGATACCAAAAACATGCACCGCAGACACCTTCGGAAAAGTAAGCAACAATGGATGCAAATTAAAATGTGTTAGATAATAAAAATGGAAAAAATTATGGCAAGAGGTACGAACATTGAATTCGTAGCACTGGACGTAAAAACATAAGTAATTTTGCCTAAGTCAGCTTAGTTAGATAATTTTGTACAAAGTCTAAGAACTGGAATAATTTAACAAACAACTTATTTAATATGTACTTGGCTAGGGACAAAAATTTTCGGCAGGGTACCGACGCTAAAATACCCCCCCGAGACCGAATTCAAGTATATTCGAGTCTTTAGCCACGACAGACACGATGTCATTCAGTTTTATATATTTACGAAAGTTTTCCTATTTTGATGTCGTCACTTTGTATGGGAGGTAGGCGTGGTTTTCAACCGATTTTGCTGAATATCATAGATATGGTTCATATTATATATCAAAGCTCATGTGCAACATTTCAAGACATTTCTTTTACTTTTGTGGATTTCTAAGAGATTTTAGTTTAAATTAAAGCCACTTTGTATGAGAAGTAGGCGTGGTTTTCATCAGATTTTGGCAAATATTATAAAGATGGTTTATAATAATTATCAAATTTCAAAATATTTCCTTAATTTTTGTGAATTTTTAAGAGATTTACCATTAATAAAAAGGCTACTTTGTATGGAAGCTGGGCGTGGTTTTCATCCGATTTTTTCAAAGTTCATAGTCAGGATTGTCATTGAAGAACTAAGATTATGTGCAAAATTTTGAAGTCATTTCCTTAATTTTTGAGGTTTTTTAAGAGATTTTACTGTAAAAAATAAAGTTTCATCAGATTTTAGTAAATATTATAAAGATGGATTATATTGATTATCAAATTTCATGTTCAAAATTTCAAAACATTTCCTTAATTTTTGTGAATTTTTAAGAGATTTACCATTAATAAAAAGGCTACTTTGTGTGGGAGGTTGGCATGGTTTTCATCCGATTTGGCTCATTTTCGAACTTGGTCTTAATTTTTTTAAATAAAGCATATATTTTTAATTTCATCGCGATAGCTTTAAAATTACGGCTGTAATCGTGTCGACAGACAGACAGACGGACAGACAGATGTATATACTTTTCTATACCTGCCACGCCTCCTTATTGGCGTTACAAACGGAATGACAAAGTTAATATACTTCTTACGCAGTACGCGTTGGACTATTTGAACCGATTTGAACCGCGGATCTCTTAACTAGGAATTGGTTCGCTTAGACCGCAGGGCTACCGAAGCAATTTGTGGCCAGTAAATTAAGTGCTTATAAAGGGTGGTTAAATTTTAAGGGCCGATGTTGAATGTGAACCACACCTAAACGTCAAGTTTTTTCTGCATTTCATTCGACATTTCTCAATTTCAGACTAACTCAATTTGAACCATCGAAAGATACACAATCGAGCAACGCGTTAAAGTTATTCAGGCTTATTATGAAAAAGGGCGTTCAAATTAAGATGAATATCGTGCACTTCGTGATTTTTTCGGTCAATTTAATCGTCCAAATGTGCGTACAATCGGAAAAATCGTGCAAAAATTTGAGCAAACCGGGTCTGTAGGAGATGTGAAAACACCAGTGCATGCTCGTACAGCTCGTACTGCCGAAAATATTGCTGCTGTTCGCGATAGTGTGGCTGAAGAGCGGTACACCTCAACTCGTCGTCGTGCCCAACAATTGCACCTCTCACGCTCGTCGTTGATGAACATTATGCATAAAGACTTGCATTTACACGCTAACAAGGTGCAATTGACTCAAGAACTAAAGCCTCTTGACCATCTCAAGCGTCGTCAATGGTCAGAATGGTGTCAAGAAATGGCAACAGTGGATGATCAATTTTCGAAGAAAATCATCTTCAGTGATGAGGCACATTTTCACCTCAGTGGATTCGTCAATAAGCAAAACTGCCGCATTTGGGCGAATGATAATCCAAGAGTGCTTGTCGAAAAACCAATGCACCCACAAAGAGTGACTGTTTGGTGCGGCTTATGGGCTGGCGGCAACATCGGGCCGTATTTTTTCCAAAATGAGGCCGATCAGGCAGTTACTGTGAATGGTTTTCGCTATCGTGTGATAATAACGAACTTTTTATGGCCCGAATTGGAAGACATGAATGTGGACGATATGTGGTTTCAACAGGAAGGTGCCACTTGCCACTCAGCTAACGAAACAATGGCTCTTTTGCGCGATAAATTCAATGGCCGTGTTATCTCACGTGGTGGCGATGTCAATTGGGTTATTTGAAAGAAAAGTTGTACTTCGATAAGCCAGCAACAATTCAAGAGCTAAAGGATGAGATAATTCGGCACATTAACGGCATGAATAACGGCATAGAACCTCACTTAGGCCTCAGCGTCATCAAAAATTTGGACCATCGGATGGAGGTGTGCCGCCGAGGTTGCGGCGGCCATTTGGTCGATATTTTATTCCATATATAATTGAACCATACCAATATTATCATAATAAACAGAAATGACAATAAGTTCTTAAATAATTTGTATTTTATTCAAAATCAACATCGGCCCTTAAATTTTAACCACCCTTTATTAAGTGCTTATGAAATATTTACTCAAATGGAATAAGAAATTTCAACACAATTACGATTATTTTCATAAATTTAGACAGACACAGGGCGACAAAATGAAGATTTTTTTCTGCGGCATAACTTTTTGGAGCCAATTTAGGTACATAGGATAAAGACGTTCTAAACCTATAATTTAGAAAACAGTCACTCATTTTCGAAAAAAAAGTTCGTTTTCGAGAGGCAATTCAATCCGGCGATTGATACAAAAAGGGTTCATTTCTTAGTGCCGAAAAATAACTTTTCTATGGTTAATTTTTTAATTTATTTCCGAACAAAAAAAAGTACAATTTATGGTTCTTTTTTAACTCATTTCCAAACAAAATAAGGTTCATTTTTGAGTTGCATTTTAGCCCGACGAATGAAAAAGAGTCCATTTATGAGTGCCGAATATGAACGTCTCTACCCGAAAAGGTTTATAAATGAATTAAAAAATAAACTACAACAAACTACTACAAAAACTTTTTGGGCTTGAACAACATGAACCAAGATGTCGAAGACACATCTTATTTTGCAGTGATTGAATTAAATCGTTATCCTAAAACTTCATTTTGTAAAATTTTTATTCAAAATAGCAAAAACTGCACATTTGAGCTAAATCATAGCTGTCAATGTTCTTTAATTTGAACTACTTAACTACTTTTCAGATGCACAGGATATCAAAAAATGCAAAAGGAGGGGCTTTAAAGAATTATTCAATTCAATTATGCAGTATTGTATTATTTCCACTGACTTGGACTGAAATTTACAGATAGCAGAAATAGTGTCGTTCTATACATATAGCAAAATTATTTCTTATTTATTAAAAGCCTATTTTACTATGCATAAAAAAAATAAAATGGCCATTTCAGCCCTTGAAAGGACTTTGACCGAGCTTCTTATGATCAATTGTGTTGTGAAATGTTTGAACAGAAATGATCGAGAACTGGACCCTACATGTTTTATGCCAACTCCGGACGGTTTATGTTCTCAAGGAGCTTTGCATGGCAGTTTTTATTCTCTGAGGTTGCCAGTCAAAATTCGGAACAATTCCCACGGAAAGTAACTTTTTCCCACAGTACCATTAATTAAATGCCACCAAAACTACCACGGTCAAAATAAACAAAACAATTCCCACCGCAATTAAAAAATACTACAAAAAATCCCACGATCATTGAAAATTACCACAAAAATACCGCGCTTTTTAACAATACCACCAAAAATCCCATATGCATTTAAAAATCAAAAAAAAAAAAATCCCATACGCTTTAAAAAATACCACAATATATCAAAATTTTCGGAAAATCTGGAGATGTTCAGAAAGCATTTTGTAATAAGGTAAAGAAAACGTACGAACAAGGTAGCCACACTTCGTTTACTTTAACCCTTTACAACTGAAAAACCAAAGATATAATAGTGGTATTCAATGAACGCCGTATTTATGATGTTCATAGCATAAGAGCGATATATTTACAGAAGCGTATTTTGCAACAACAAAAATTCAAGAATTTTGCAAAGGTAACTTACGACATAATGTAGTGGTGTAAACAGAGCGTTTAATGCGTATAATGGCAATGATTGCATATGAAATTTTGCTTAATAAATGTGAAAAAATCATTTGAAAAAAATTCCCAAATTCCCACGGCAATTAAAAAATACCACACTGAATTCCTACGCTAATTAAAAAATACCACGCTGTATTAAAAAATACCATGGGAATTCCCAAAAAAAAAAAAAATTCCCAAGGGCAATTAAAAATTACCACGAATGCGATTTTTCCCTCATAACTGGCAAGCTTGCATGGTATGCAGAGAGGTGACGGCCGAATAGAAAAATTAATTCAATTGAAAAAATTTTCTGTGTCAGGTGGGATTTGAACCAGTATTCTCTGGCATATGAGTCACACACTCTACCCACTGCACCACGGCCACCACGGCCGCCACTGGACTGGCCCACAATAACCTTAAAACGCTTAAAAGAACTGATATCCCTAAGGAGGGATAAAATCACTACTATGATAGATGTCTTAACTGGACATTGCTTAATAGATCCGTAGTATCAGTAGAAGTTGCAGAAAAGAGGAATGATGAAGAATCCATAGCACACCTTCTCTGCACTAACCCAGCGTTGGCTAGAAATCACTACCTTCATTTAGCTAACTGGTTTAACAGATACCTAGGCAACCTTACACAATCTGCTGTCTACCGAATGCTTTGATTCATTAATAGCTCAAATAGGCTCAAATAGAGATTGAATATTGAATATTATAATATGAACACCTGGTAGCACAATGGGCCTTACTGTCTTAAGTGTGCCTCATAAGAGACAACCTAAGCTAACCTTGACTGTAAAACCATGACAAAAATCGATACAAAGACAAAAATCGCCTCATATAAAAGTGTTTTATTTTTTTAGTATGCGTGTATAAGGTGATAAACTTAATTGACTTGAATTTAAAACTCGTTAATTCTTATCAAATATTCTTTATTAAATAAGCAAGTTAATTTTAATAACATAACACTTTTTCAATTGCCACGTTATTTTTGCTTTTGTCCCGTTTTTTCGGAAAAGAAATCTGGCAATGCTATCCGATTCTTAGTATTTACCTTACCATACTTGTACACAAAATGCTAAAGTCGATGAAAAAAAGTTGCTGTCCCATTAAGAAAATCTTAGACAATATTAATGGTTTGTCTGAATTTTTACCAGAGTTCATAACAAAAAAATGTGCCAAAAAACCTATTCTCCAAAAGTACCACAAAACAAAAAAAAAATCTATTAACTATGCAAGCTCAGCGTTAGAGCAACGATAGGAACAAGCAAGCAACAAATTTTCGACAAAATAACCAGCACTTCAACGAATACCCTTTTTCAAGTACCGCTTCCACCTTCAACAACTCGCATCACGGATGGTTGCTGGTAACATTATCAGCAGCAAGCAGGATGTGGACTACATTTTTAAAGCTTTCACTTTTTCCACATTACAAACTTACACCCGCACACACACATACACACAGCCCAGCGCACACGAATGCAAAATAGTTGAAAAATTCTGAATATCCTTTTGTTGGAAGTAGCCACCTAACTTAAAATTATTACCTTAGCCTATGAGACGAAAATGTTTCAAAGCCGGTTTCTTACCGTGCATTGCTGGGTGCTGGCTGCTGTTAGTACCCTGCTGTGGAAAATCAAACTAGTCATGAATTTAACTAGTTAACTCACTAGTTAAAATAAAACTAGTCAAAAAAATACTAGACATTCAACTAGTCATAACTTACTAGACAAAGAGTTACTAGATAAGTTATTGTCTGTAAAGCAGCTAGTTCAAAACCAGGTGTTTTACTAGTATAAAAATAACTAGTTGCTTAATTTTATAGTTACTAGCAAGTCACTTTTGAACTACTTAAAAAGTACCAGTTGTTTTTGTAGCTCTTAACTAATTAGTCAAAAGTGTACTAGTGCCTTTGCTAGTTGCAAGCCCATAAGGTGTGCTTCATATACATATATAACGCCACTTCGAAATCTATACTATTAATAAATCTTTAGCCAATTTTTATGTTCACTCATCACGTTTAAACGACAACTCAGATTTTTATAAAATTTTGTTCACATATTTATAGGTCAGCAGAGAGTGCAATAGGATACTTTATTTTAACCCATTAACAACCAATGTTACTATATGGAAACATATGCGTCTCGAATTTTCATTAAATACTGCATAATATTTCAAAAGTTTTAGTGCCAGTTTTTTAAAAAAAGTAAAATTAGCATGCAATTTAACTTATTTAAACTTATTTCTGCTCAATAGCATACATAGTTTTCACCAAAATGTTGCTTCAAGTCTAAAAATGTCTGTTTTTTATGGTTTAATTTCGGTCCTAATGGATTAAATTGCACTTCGGTTAAACGAGAACAAAATCAATAAACGCTTTTAAATTTCCTTCAATTTGATACCAAAATCATGTATGTAGTTTGAAAACTGTGAAAAATTTTAGTACCAGATCTTTTTAGTATTAATTATAAGCTGAGAATGAGAGAAAAACGACTTGAAATTCACACTTTTAGCTTTGAAGGCAAATATTTCAGTCAGTTTGCAATGGATTTCAATAATTTTTTTTGAAAAATGTTGTTTGTTAAAACATCCTTCAAACATAAGTTGAAATTTTTACTAAACCAAAGTATTAATATTTTTAAAAATTTTTTTAAAAAATGTTCAAAAATTTTTAGTTTAAGCCAAAAAATTGGATAAAAGTGGTTTTTGTTGTAAAAAAAAATTAAATCCAAAATTTAGGTTTTCGATTTCCTATCAGATGATATAACAATCTTAAGGTTAATAATTTGTAGTATTACTTAAACAATAAAAAATCGTTTTGGTAGCGAAAAATCAATTTTTGAATGAAAACTTTTTGAAAACCCGGCGAAGCGGCGGGTTTAAGCTAGTTTGAAATATTTTTGTGAAGACCAGTTTAAACAAAAGAGAATGTTTTGCGAATTTGGTTTTATAATTATAACGCCACTTGCAATTATTCCTTCTGCTGCATTTGAAGTGTACAGATTAATAAAATTTTGTGTTCAGTTTTCAAGACCTTAACAATAGAAAAAAAAAAATTAGGCCGGAATGCCTCGTGCAACCCAACTTACTTGCGAAAATATTGGAAAAATAAAAATTCTTAAAGAAGAAGGTTATGGAATTCGGGAAATCGGGCGTAGAATTAATCGCAGTCACAGAGTGATTCAAAATTTTTTAACATTTCTCAAAATGATGGCAAAACAAAATGTTCGGGCCAAAAAAAAAAAAAATCCTCTGTGACCGCGATTAGCGAGATTAGCGAAAAATAATCCGAGTTGCGAGCACCACTACCCACAGTTTAAGCGAGTTGCTGAGTGTTGTTGCTGAACAAGTTTCCTAAACAATGGTATGGAGAGTGCTACATCAGTGTAACCATATCCGCAGCGAGCTTATGACGTGTGTTGCTGCTCTTACTAGCAAACATAAAAAGAGAGCTTAGAATTTTCAAGAAGGAACATAAGAACAAATTGACCATCAGTCAGCTTTTTAATAATGTTTCAAAAAAAAGGGTCCCACATTGAGGGTTATTATTTGCATGTCATTTTTTCCGATGAAACAAATTGCATCTTGATCGCCCGGATCGATTTTGGCATTATTAGTACGACATACGCCGCGAACCACTACCGTTTTCAAAAAGAAGTTTTCGTGGAGATAATGTTATGGTGTGGGGTGCTTTTTCTGAAATTGAAAGTTCAAGCATTTTAACTCTTGTGCTGGAGAGCAGTTTGACTCCACAGACACAACTAGTTTTCCAGCAAGATAATGCGGCAATCCACGTTAGTCGAGATGGTTTCAAGCCAATAACATTGATTTATTGGAGTGGCCGGCGTACTCTTCAGATTGTAATCCCATCAAGAATTTGTGGGGAGTGCTTGTACGCCAGGTGTATATAAATAACAGACGATTTGGCAACGTGGAAGAATGGAAATCAATTATTCTCGAATAATGGAGCAAAATTGATTCAAATACATTAAAAAAGTGAATTGCAAGTATGCCAAATCGCTTTTAAAATATTATTGGAGCCAATGGAACAGTAATTTAAAAACTTTTTTTTTAAGTTCAATAAAAATTGTTCTTTATTCAAAATTTTGAAATGGCGTTATAAATATGAAATACCATCAAAAGTGATATTAAGCAAAAAACAATGTATCGTTATTTGGAAAAACTTTTTCTCACTATTGTTGTTGTACATAGATGACCAAATTCGCAAAACATTATCTTTTGTTTAAACTGGCCGTTACAAAAATATTTCAAATTCGAATTGGCGTTATATATATACGTATGAAACAAAACTTATATAAAATGAAGTTTATAGTTTTAAAAATGCGGTAAATATGTTGCAATAATGAAAATTAACCCTCTAATGCCTGATTTTTTGTTTGCGGTTCAAAAATCAGATTAGACTAGTTCAATGAGAAAAAAAACTAATCTGAAGTTCGTTTTTCATTTTTATACTTCGTTCATTTGTGAGAGGTGAATAATTCGACTCCTGTTAGATGGGGGCCTAGAACATTTTTCTATTCCAGTATTTTTCACTTCGATCCCACTTCAATTAATGTGTTTTTTAATTCACTGAAAATTAAGTTTTTCGTTAAAATATGATGAGACTCAATTTCAAATTGAAATAGTTGTCAAACGGAACATGCAAGCGCCAAGAGGTAAAAACTAGAATGTGATTTGTAAATTCGTTTACACTCCAAAGAAACCAATTGGAAAATTTTTCCACATATTTTTTATATCGATATTTTTATACCAATCGGCATAAACAAATATCATAGTGATGGTTCATATTATATATCAAAGCTAATGTGCAAAATTTCAAGACATTTCATTTATTTTTGTGGATTTTTAAGAGACTTTACGTTTAAAATAAAGTTTTACATTTACGAAATTTTCCAAATTTCATAGCCAGGATTAAGGCTGAAGAGCAAAGCTTACATGCCAAATTTTAAGGCGTTTCTTTATTTTTTGTGGATTTTAAAGACATTTTACGGTTAATATGAAGTCACTTTATATGGGAGGTAGGCGTGGTTTTCATCCGATTTGGCCCATTCTCGAACTTGATCTTCCTTTTTAAAAATAAACTTATATTTTGAATATCATCGCGATAGCTTTAAAATTGCGGCTGTAATCGGTTCGACAGACGGGCAGACGGACAGACAAACAGACAGACAGACAGACACACGGAAATCGACTCAGGAGATGATGCTGATCAAAAATATATATATATATTTTTCTTTACCTGCCACGCCTCCTTCTTGGCGTTACAAACGGAATGACAAAGTTAATATACCCCTTACGCAGTACGCGTTGAGGTATAAAAATACTACCTCAAATCCTATTGAGAATAGGGCAATTGTCTTTTTCTATGACATTAACACAGGAAAATAACCAGTTTGCGCAATGTAAAAATCATTTGGGCTGAACTAGTGCTGGTATTTTTTGATCTAGTACATTTACTAGTATTGTAACTAGTTGGCTACACTGCAGGGTATAGAGTTCAGGGGGGGAAAAAAAATGTTGCTGCTGTGATTTTGGAGCACTGTGATTCATAGCAGTAGCAGCTCATGAAACACCCACAGCATAAACTTAATATGCTCTAAGCTTGCCCCTACCATCCACTGAATGCAGCACAACCTTGATTTTTTGTAGTAAGGTTTTTTTTTTCTTAACTACCATGGAAGTGAAATGTTGTGAAAGCAAAACGTTGGCTTGGCAGCACTGGTTTTTTTTCTCTTTTAAACATAAAAGTAAGATAGTTCTCATGGAGAAAAACCAACAAGAAGAATGATTTATGAAAATTAAGGTCGCTAGGCTACACCACAGGTGTCATGTATATACTGAAAATTTGCAACAATAAAAACAACACAACAATAACAACACAGGGGTACTTGCAAAAACAACTATGTGCTGTGTGTGCGTGTGTGTCCTCGGAGCTCCGGTATGGAATTTTGCCCGTCACTATTCTGCCTTATATTGTGTTCTTATGGTTTACGTACATATACATATATATATCTGTATACATTTTTACCTGCTTGGCACCTTAGCACCATTTTTGAATGTGTTAAGCAGCGCCACCTGTCTTTAGCTATTCATTTAAATAAATTACAACAAATTATGTCTCCAGGCTGTACAGCAAAAGTTGACCTTTTTCTCTCTTGTAGACCTGTGATATGGGTACATGTAGGAGTATGAATGTTTTATGTATGAAAGCACGTGTGATATATTTTGGGTCCTTTAGCAGATAGGATCAAAAATTAAGCCTATTTTGTCTTGATTGTTTTGTTTATAGCGGGTCTACATTTGTTTCTTTTTTTTATGAGTTGCTCAAGTGCAGTGCTTGATTTTGTCTTTAATTATTGCAAAGAGTATCTAAAACAGTTTGTTTTAAGTTTGATCTTTTTCGTTCTTAATGAAAATAAAGATTAAAATTATGACTTCCGGTTGAATAAGTTTAATGGGTAAAGGTGGTATAGCTTTCGAAGCAATTAATGGTTATGATTATGGCTGTAGCTTAATGTTGGGTTTTTCATGTGAATTTTCTTTATCTAATGTTATTATTTTAACGGTAAAAGGTTTCAGTTAATGATATCTTAAAATATATGTACTATAAATGTATATTAATATAGCGGGAATGGCTGCTGCAAAAGAATAGCTTGTACACTATAAATATTGAAATTCACCTTATTAACCAGTGAAGTGTTTGTGTAGCTTAGCAGCTAGGAAGAGTTTTACACTTTACGAATCCTCATGAACACACAGAATTTCTCAAGCAGAGAAATTGCCGTTAAATCTATATGGTTAAAGGAATAGAAAATTAATTTTGTGTGATGAACTATGTATAGTGTGATTTGGAACACAAACAGTTTATGCCCTATACTTATTGGGTCTAATGCATAAAAATGAGATAGTTCACGGAAATTGTGGCGGCCGTTTCATTCTGGTTGAAGTGCATGACTTGTATGAACTTGTACAGAGCTCAGGTTCGAACCCCATCGGACATAGAAAGTTTTTTCAATTCAATTAATTTTCTGTTTGGCCGTCACCTCTCTTCAGACAATGGCAAACCTCAGAGAAAAGCTTCTTGAGAACATAAGCCGTTCGGAGTCTGCATAAAGCTTGTAGGTCCAGTTCTCAACATTTGTGTACAAACATTTCACAACACACACAACACTATTGATCATAAGAAGCTCCCCTATAGTAACAAACTAACTTGTTTTTAAGAACAACTAATTAAAAAACTAATTTAAAATAAACTAGTATATGAACTACTTTGACTTATATTTAGGCGGCAACTACTCTGATTTTGACATGTTTTATTTGCAAATTTTTGTTAGATTACAAGTTTATATATATTTGACCATGTTTTTTCATCAAATATTATTAACTTTAGGCTTCACTAACATTTTGTTTCAAAAAGACATCTTTTTTTATTTACGACATTGAACTGCAAGACAGACGTGGTAAACACACTTTAAAACTGATCAAAACCCTATGAAACGCCTGTGAAAAGCCTCAAAACCCTGTGAAATGATTAAAAATTTTGTATTATTTAAGATATTCAAATTACAAGCTGGTAGTGTTTAGCAAACATTGCACAATTTGGACTCTGTACGGAAATTGATGCATTGCTTAACCATTCAGCAAACACCTTATCACTTCATGATTTATGTATTTATGTATTTTTCAAAACAGTTAAATAAATGATCTCTTTGATGTGTAGAAATTTAAAATTTTTATGCTTTTAAATTCATCTTCAGTAAGTGGAATATTAAATGCTTTTCAATTGGTTATTTTAAAGTAACTAAAAAAATAGTTTAAATATAACTAATTTAACAAGTAGTTGAAAATATATGCAGACGAAAGTCAATTGACTTATTTAGCGGACATCACCATACAAAATATGTTAATTCGTTCTATGGAAAAAAGTCAGAATTTCAACTAGTTGTGGTTGACAAAAAACTACTTTTCAACTACCTTTAAATTAGTTGATTTTCCTACAGGGTCGGTCAAAGTCCTTTCAAGAGCTGAAATGGCCATTTCGTTTTTTAGTTCTCAGAGATTGAACTGGCGATATCAAACTTAAGCAGTGAGTCATAAGGATTTTCTCAGTCTCAAAATTTTATCAAGCTCATAACAAGTTAGTAGAGCTCAACCAAAACAATTTATATTACATAGTATATTATATATGTTACATAATCATAAAACATTTTTTAAAATTTGGAATGAATTCAGTAAAAAAAAATGATTTTATTTTATTTTACATATAACATAATTGAAGGCATGAATGAATGAAGGTGATGTGTCGCATTCTCGGATTTTTTGTGTTCTATGCATGGCAAAACTTAAAACAACCATGTTTTTGGCTATTTTAGAAATAAACTACTTGACAAAGTTTGATTAACCCTAGAATACTAACCTTCCGTTCACTATACGTTATATTAGGCCTTTTCCACACGGTGCAATCGAAAAACAACGCAACATTAACAAATGATGCTAACCCATGCAAGTATACCGGAACCTTTAGATGAAGCGTGATAAGGGATAAGTTTTATGCAACACAGCTTGCTGCAATTTATATCAGCTACTTGTGTTTTTCCTGATAGTTTAAAAGAATTCTGTGGTACTTCAAGTTGAGAAAAGTATCAATTAAGTTCAGAAAAATTGTGTTTTGTTTTTTATTTTGAATACAGGAAGCAGAAATGAGCGAGCAGTTAACAAATTTATATTTGTTATAGAAGAAGTAAAGAAATATCGCTGCTTATTTAATTATAAGCTGCACTGAGAGATCAATGTTGCGTTGTGCGTGACTTGCTCATCTGAAAGCATAGGTTGCAATAGTGTTTGGATTTGAAGTGGCTTGCAACTTTTTAAGCAATGTGTTGCAGTTGGGTTACTTTTCCGTTTCTCCGTGTGGGAAAGGCGTTACTCGTTACTCGCAAAATTCTTTTAACTTAAATATAATAATATTACAAGCAAATAACAGATTTCACTGTTCACTTTCCACTTTTCAAGGGACATTCATAAGAAAACTACTCGCTAGCTTCAAGATTTTGCTAAGAGATTATAAAAAAAGAATAATCGGAATAAAATCATTTGCTTAGTTAAACAATTTTTATAAATTGAATTAAGCTTAACACAGGCATTTTTGTAATATCTTTAACTTTCTTTTTCTTTAAATTTTCAACTTTTTTTAACCCTTTTTATTAATAATATAATATGCTAATTGTAAAGTTTGCTTCACCGAACAACTGCCTATACTCAACGTATTGAGAATTTAAAATCATATATATAATGCATTGAACACAAGAGAAATCCTTCTTAGGTATGCTATAATTAATAAAAATATATTAATTAAATATCATTGCTTTATTTAAGACCAAAAAGTGCTTAAATTCTCTTAAATATACATGACATTTTTAATATTTTATGGGTCATCATATGTCAAATATGCATTTTAATATACATGTCATGAATATTGTACTTTTTAGAGTTGCACTCTCAAGCCTGAACATTCTAGAATATTCCAATCACACTAATGCTTTCTTGAGTTCATTGTTCACTGAGTTCATTGAAGTAGGTGATTCACGACATCATTAAATATGTGCTTATACAGGTCTGAATCCCATATTATATCTTTAAAATCATTAAATATATTGCTTAAGATCGGAAAATTGTTGCATTTGTTTTCAACAGTTTTTAGAATTGGGTGAATTGATAGTCATTTATACAATTTTACATTTACAGACCTATTCTTGAAAATCTACAATTGTAAACTAATATTTTTCATATTTCTATGTGTTTGTTGTAACTGTTTGATTTTAAAATAAAATTTGATTCTTAAAAATAATAAATTTTGATAAAAATTGTCAGCTGCTTCTCACATAATGACATATTTTAATTTTTGAGCTTAAAATTTTGTTTTGAAATCAAAAACTAACAACAAACACATAGAAATATGAAAAATACTCGTTTACAATGGTAGATTTCCAAGAATAGGTCTGTTAAACACTTACTTTACCAGAAAAGCTAAAATAGTGATATTTGATTTTGGCAAAAATTATAAAAAAGCATTACATAGCAAAAAATTCCAATGTTGCTAAAAAATATTTCTGAACTGATAAAAGAAAACTGGGATGAATTTTTACTTCCTTCAAATATATCCTTCAAAATATATTGAATATTCTTATGTCAGCAAGCATGTGTCGAACGCACAGCGTGTCTCAATCTAGCGGGACAAAATAAAAAAAACTGCAAAAAAATTAATTTTATTTCGTTAAAATACAGAATCGAATAACTGCTTTTTGTGTATTTTTTCAATTATTTCGGAGCCTCAAGTAAGCAGTTTTTGTGTTAAAGGTGTTGATCATGCGAAGGCATATGTATTAATATTCAATGTTATAAGTAGCTTAATAAAGCAAATTTATTCTAAAATTATCTATTGGAATTTAAGCAGAAAATTAAAAATAATTAGGTTGAATTTTGTTAGAATGACATGACTTTAACCACATATGTACGCAATTAGATGAAATATTTTACCAAGTTTGAGTCCCGTATATATAAAACATACTTACATTAAGCTGCATCTTCTTGGAACTTTTATTTTAAATTATACATTTATTTCTTAAAAACTCTACAAAAGGAGGACAAAAGTAAAAAAAAAACATCTAAAAAATTCATTTATTTTTTTTTGAAAATAAAGCTAGTACACACATAAAGCCATGCCAAAAGTTTGAAAATGATTGCTTTATCAGATATATCTAAACAGCACTCGTAAAATGGTGCTTTTTGTGTTTTTAAAAATAATTCTTAAGCCTCAAGATAGTAGTTTTTGTATTCAGTGCGATGATTAAAGTTGTTAACTTTTAAACTTTTTTTGCAATAGAAAACTTTTGTGAAAATATGTAGATTAATTCAAAATGAAATAATTCGCTTAATAAATCTGAGTTTAATTTAAATTAGCGATGGAAAATGCATCATAAATAAGGAAAGATAAAATCAGCTAACACTTTGATGGACTGCCAAAAAGTTTGTATGCATACGTTAATATTATATGTAATTGTATTTTTTTCAAGCATACAAATTGAATTTTTTATTAAAGTTCACTCTCATAGATAGTTCATACAAAAGTTTAGCTGCTAGTTTTTGCAGATAACCAAAATATTTGTATTTTAGGAAGAGGCCTTATCTCAAGAATGCAACTTTATGATGTCAAATAAAAAATGACAAAAGCCAAGATAAGCTGATAATGATACTAAGATACTATCTAAATGTTTAGTATACAGTCAAAAATCTTGGACTAATTTTAAAGCCAATCATTGAAATCATGGCTTTATTTAACTCTTTTTTATTAAATTTCAAACTCTTCAGAAGATTAAAATGTTTCTTAATAAAGCGAGGAATAAAATTTAGGCTGGACCACTCTAGGACGAAATCAAGAACCAAGACATGCATGGAAATATTGCATAAAAGTTTGATAACTTCGGACCCTGTGGTTAGCTCATATATAACAAAAGCAAACTATAATCCAACACCACTTGATAATGCATAACTACAGTGAGTTATGGAACTTATAAAATTTATTAGTCAGAGTTAAACAAAAGAATAGAAGGAAGTGAGAGAAATTCTACAAGCAAAAACTCAAATTCTGAATAACTATTACTTTGTTTATTCTTATATTTTAACAGCTTTTTGATAAAAATTAGTAGGTTTTTCTTTGGAAAACTAAATTTCTGCAAGTTCTTCTAAATAGGACTCAATTACAATAACAGAGAAGACACACAACTTTGTTTTGTTCTAATGCAATTTAGTCTTTCAAAGTCAAAACAGAGAGCGTGGATTTTCCTTTATAGGCAACTCAATGAAACACCCTGTAATTAAGAGGGTGTTTGAGATAGACCCCAGCTACGGAACAATTTTTTTTTAGGAATGAGCCAAGGAATCATATCACTAGATTCTAGAGTCTGCCTAGATTGGTCAAATCGCACACTGTGCGAGTTCCTCAAAATGACAATAAAATCACAATACCTCTTATTATATATTAAACAGTGTATTTTTCAGTTCAGCCACTTTTATCAACACCCTGTATAAAGAAGAGTGTTTCAGATAACCACTAACTTCTATTTTTATATTGTTTTGTTAAAATGAACAACCGAATTATATTACAAAAATTTCGAATTTTGTCCTCATAGTTCGGTTAAATATTGCACAGTGGAACGGTGTAAATTACGACAATGTTCGCTAAATTTTCACCAAACATCTCAGAAAACAGAATTTGAATGGTCATCTTTTTCAAAGAGGATTCCTAAATAATTACCAAATACGTGAACTTTCCACGTAAGTCTTTGTCCCCCCCCCCCCCCCCCCCCCTAGGCAAAATCCTGCGGACGCCCACGCGAGTTGGCGTAAAAATATCAAATTGTAAATATAACAGACCTGCGTATTCAAATTATGAACAGGCTAATACTTTCATAAATTTAAGTGGTTAACATATTATAAATATTATAGTAAAATGTAAATATTACGGATGCACTGTTACGGAACAAAACATTTAAAATGTGTAATTTTTGATCAATTCTTATGGTTTATTTTTTTCCGTGCAGATTAAAAGCCATTATTAAATCATTATGCGATGTCCTCGCATTAATGGTTTTAATAATACTTTAACTTATTTTCATATATAAAGGTAAACGCAAGATTATCTCTCCAAGAGCAAGATATTTTAATATTACCTGCAAATTTTTTCATTTATCATGTATTCGTTGTAGTAAGCTAGTAAGAAACCATGGACAAAATGGACAGACATTGAAGCGATTCCTTGTTATCTAAACTCTACTATGTAGTTCATCAAATGTAAGCCTTGTTCAAGTTTTTTTTTTGGTTTTTTTTATTGCTTATGTCTACCAAGCTCATTGTGTAATTTATAGATTTTTTGTTGTTGTTGTTCTTCTTGGCGTTTACTATGATTTGCTGTTTGCATAGAGGTTTTTTATCTTAGTTTTTTTATAAGGACCTCTCAACACATTGTATGGCATAGAAAAGCCTTGCTATATTTTTACATTCTTCTTGTAAATGAGTGCTTGCTTGAGTGAAGAGCGTGGATTTAACTGAATTTATGTTTAATTAATTCGTTTAAAGCTTTTTTGTTAGGTGAACAGAAGATTAATCGTTGTCAGATGTGCACTCACCACGTCAGGATTACAGTTAAAGAAAATCTTTGTTTTCAAATGGTAAATTTTTTCAAACGAAAGAAAATGTTTGTTCAATGTTTTGTCTTTTCCATTTGTTGAACACTAGAATTTTTATTTTTCAGTATAAATGAAAAATATACTAAAGCGAATTTTTTGAAAATATATAAAGCTACACACCAAATTGTTTTCATGCTTGTTTCGTTCATTAAGGAACTTGGCAACTCATTTCTTTTGAGTGTAGCTTAATGTCTAACAAGTAATTCAGTTGACAGAGTGTTTTTTATAAGCATTAATTAATGTATTTAAAATTTTATTGCAATGCTTTTTTTTGTACTTTCATGTTGAACATTGTAGAAAAGTTTTTATTTTCATTTTAAAAGGAAAGAAAATTTAAAACTAAAGCAACAGATATTTTTAGAAAAAAATTTATTAATTTTTTATGCAGTAAGGGTGAAGCATTAACCCTACTTCTCCCGCAATTATTTGTTTTAAATTTTTTGAATCTTTTGCATAAAAAAGTAATCGTTTTTTATTTTCAATCCTTGGTTTTTTTTTTTGAAATCGTGGCCCCATATGGTACGGCTGGGCACAACTGCGGTTTTCACTTTTCAAAGAGGAAAGAAAATAAGTTTTGGGTATTTTAGCAATTTTTAATAAAACCAAGTAGAAAAAAGGAAACCTATTTTATACATATTATTTATACACAGAAAAATAAATTAGAAGTGTGGTATTTTCCGAGCAAGTAATGCACAAGCCAACATTACATTTAGTTCTGCTTCGGTATATCCAACAATCTGCAACGCATCATCTTCTAATAGCTGATGGTGTCAGCCAATGATACAGGCTGTCATAACGTAACGTATTTTCTGGATTGTCATTAGCTTTTCGCTTCCGGCTTGGACCATTGGCTTCCGTAGCAACGCCACATAGTGTGAAGAGCCCATATAGCGATGGGACAAAAATAGAAGGAGTTGCTTTATAATCATAAAATTTTGCGAGAATGACTTTTATGATAACGGAATTGTTCTCACAAAATCACGGAATTGTTCTTCAAATCGGATGAATGACACGCTCAGCTTCCATACAACTGAAATGGGTAATCTGGTATATTTCCGCAAAAATTATCCCAGATCAATTAAAATTCGTTTGCATAATAATTTTACAGAAAGCAATAGTTGGTACTAAAATAAACCATATCGGCCGACCAATACACCTATCTTCAATATAACCGAAATCGGTAATCTGGTATATTTCCCAAAACAATTATCCCAGATCAATAAAATTTGGTACGCATAATTATCTTATAGCAAAAAATAATTTCATATGTGAATAAAATACGTGGGTATTAGTTTGACGGATTTGAAAAAAAACCTTATATTATACTCTGAATCTGTTTTGCAGATTACCTGTTAACAGAAAATTATACATAACTTCTTAATTTTTTAGCTGCCGCAGACAAAATTTTCGGTAAAATGTTAAGAAAGCTTCCATAGAAATCTTATAGAAATTAAAAAAAATGGAAACCGCGTTCTTTTTTCTTATTCGCATTTGAAACTTTTGGAAATTATTGCATTTTCCACATACAAATTTTTGCATTTTGCCAAAAACATGCTCTAGAAAGCTGCCCATAAGTTTTGTGCTGGTAAGTTTCCACAAACCAAATTTAAGGCGAATGTTAAGAAGCATTGCTTAAAAATGCAAAAGAATTATATAAAATAAAAAAATTTTCTTTTAGTTTTAACTTTACAAAGGTTTGTAACCTTTGCAAGAGCTGTGTCAGCTTGCAGCAATCTACTATTGCGGTACCATATGAAACCGCTGGGCACAACTGTATACTAACTGTATATTAACTGTATATTAACTGTATATATATGGGCACAACAGTTGCGCCCAGCGGCTCCATATAGAATCGGCAAAGAAAATCATTGAATTGCTTGCACAAAAAGGTAAAAAAGTATCAAAAAAGATTATTTCGGCATTCGCTTAAAAAAATTTAGTATGCCCTTAAAAGATATATAAACTAGTAAGAAATGGAGCATCGGTAGGGTACCGAAGCTAAAATGGGGTATTTTAGCGCGGCCGTATTGAAGTATATCCAAAGTCTTTAGCCGTCTTAAAAATGTTTATGTATAATCTGCAAAAATATTTGTGTCATGCTTAATTTTAAATAAAAAAAAAAAAAATTTATAGAATATATGTGCCAAATTTTATTGGTAGTATGTGCAAATTCATACCAACGGTGTAAAATAATTTCGGTTAATATTGATTCAATTTCGCCCAACTTTCTTGACTACTACTGCTCATTATTCCAAAGAATATGGAAAAATTGGAAGAAGTCGGACAAAGGCTATATAAGTAGTTCGATTTATATTAAAGTGGTATGCCCTTGTCTAATTCCGCCCTATTTTGTATGCTTAAAACTTTTCATTATACTAAAGAATATATGTACGAAATTTGGTCAAAATCGGAGAAACGGTGTAGATGGAAATTTATGAAAAATAAAGTGCCACTTCCCTGTGTAGTACGCCCATTTTTATGAACTACAGGCTGATTCTTATGCCAAATAATATGTGAGCAAAATTTGGTTTAAGTTGGACAAACGGTGTAGAGGGAATTTGATAATAATTTAATTGACACGCTCCTTGTCCAATCCCACCCACTTTTGTAAGCTTAAAACTTCTCATTTTACTAAAGAATATATGTAAGAAATTTGGTTGAAATCGGACAATCGGTGTAGATAAAGCTATTCTAAAAATAAAGTGCCACGGCCCCTGTCTATTACCGCCCAATTTTATAAACTTAAGATTGCTCAAATTACCAAGGATTATATGTGAAAAATTTGGTTGGAGTCAGACACACGGTGTAACAGAAGTTCGATTAAAAGTAAAATGCCACACCCACTTTTCTAGTCTAAAGACTCCATATTATACCGAAAAATATGAGTATGGGTTGGATAAACGATATGGGCGCAATTCGGGTACTTACTAACCCGATGTCATTAAGTTTTATACATTTACGAAAGTTTTCTATTTTGATGATGTCATTTTGTATGGTAGGTAGGCGTGGTTTAATTTGATTTTACCAAATATCATAGAGATATTTCATGTTATATATCAAAGGTTATGTGCAAAATTTCAAGATATTTCTTTAATTTTTGTGGACTTTTAAGAGATTTTATGTTTAGAATAAAGCCACTTTGTATGGGAAGTAGGCGTGGTTTTCATCCATTTTTGCCGAAAAGCATAGAGATGGTTTATATTATATATCAAAGCCTATGTGCTATTTTTAAGAGATTTTGCTGTTAAAATAAAGTCACTTTGTATGGGAGGTAGGCGTGGTTTTCATCCAATTTGGATTCTTCATTCTCGAACTTGATCTCCATTTTTAAAAAAGAAGCTTATATATGGAATTTCATAGCGATAACTTTAAAATTACGGCTGCAATCGTGATCACAGACGGACAGGCAGACGGACACTTGAAAATCGACTCAGGAAGTGATGCTGATCAAAAATATATACACATTTCTATACTTGCTACGACTCCTTATTGGCGTTACAAACTGAATGGTACTTGCGCAGTACGCGTTGGAGTATACAAATGTGCAGAAATTATCCCTTTGAGCCTAGTAGATCCTATATATACACTGGCGACCAAAAGTAAGTTAACTCAAGTCAGTATGGTGCTGTAAGCTCAAAATTTCGTTGGTCAAAACTAACCTACATTGGCGCACCCAGTATTTTAACTCGATACCGTTCAGTTTTTGTCATAGACAGATGATTTGTGTTTTATTTGCATAATCAGAGAGTAAGAAGAAATAAAATGGTGTATAGCAAAATAATAGATCATCAAATTTGTGTCCGAAAATCTCCGAGAATCTATGTGGGGATAGGAGAACCCCTGTGCAGGGTCTTAGTGTTAAGAAAGTTATGGAACATGTAATGCTTGCCAGTAGAATAATAAAGTAGAAATAATATATCATGAAATGTTTTCCATACAAAAGTTAACTTATAAAAATGTAAATTTTAAACGCAACATAATATTTAAAATGTGACATTTGACAAAACTTGCCACTTAATACCATATCAATCGTTAAGAATGATGCAGAAATTAGAGCAAAGTTTCAACATTTTGATTGTAATCAACGATTTACGGGCTTGTCTCGTTTGATGGCTCATCAAACAAACAAAATACAAAAAAATCAATGTGTAGAGCAAAAAAAAAAAAACAATGGAATAAAAAAACTAAATTGCATTTAAATGAATGGCGAACAAAGTAGAATAGCAATTAAAGCCATCACAATCATTAATCACTGCACAATCAATTCCAAGAGCTGCAACGCTGGCTGGTTCTCCTCTATTATGTAGCCGTCAACAACTGAACAAGCTCAACAACCAGCCCACATAAGTAGACATCAGTTCAATATTCGCCTGGCCACCCCGAAGGTTCCACACAACTAATTGTAGTGGCCATAGTAAAGCTTTAATCATGGCTGATAACTTCTGATTTTGTCCTGTTGCAAAAAGAAAAAAAAAAAACAAAAAAGCCGAAGAAGAATAGGGTGAAAAAAACGTATAAGGAGAATGACGAAAATATTTGCAATTTTTCCTTTCAATTAACTTTATTAAGTCGCTCAGCTGCTGTCTCTTCACGAAAAGCTCTTTTCCCTCTCGATACATTGACGTAGTCCGTCAGTCTGACTGGCTGGATGCAGCATCAGGATCGCATGTCGTTGTTGTGTTCCTATATCTGTGTATATAAAGTTTTATTTTTTTTTATGTGCTTAGCTCATGTTCTTAAGTGGACATTGACAATAACAACAAAAACAACAGCAGCTTATGTCCTTGTTTCGTCCTTGTCTTATTGCAAAAATAAAAAAAAAACACAACAAAACAAAAAATAAAACAAAAAATTCAGCGCTCCTAATGAATTGCAATTAACTGCATCGATTTTCTCCGCGATTTACTTTGATTTTTTTGTTCTGATATTCTTTTTTCTTGTCATTATTTTTTTCTGCATTCATTGACCAAGAGTAGTTTTAGTTAATTTTCTTTTTATCTGCTTTTTGTTTTTTTGCCTCACTGCTTCCAAGTTTTGTGTGCTTGCGTGTGCTTAAGTGTTCATGTGTTTGTGTCTGAGTGCTGGTAAATGAGTCTATTATCGAATGTCCTTGATGTCATCAAATGCACAAATGCAACGATTTTTCACTTCATGCCATTTTATAGCATGTCCTTCGCTAACGTTGCTTTCGTGCTTACCCGCATCGCCATGTTTTTACTCTAACTGCATTCGCTTTTCATTGCATTTTACAATTTTTCATTTCCATCTCGCTTACTCATTCACTCACTTACTCACTCTCACTTGCTTGCTTTAAAGCTGTTTGTTTTGTTGTTCTTGTTTTGAAATAGCTTTGGAAATATTTATTGAACATGGCGATTTGTCTGAGAGCCATCGCAGCGAATTAAGATAAATGAGAGCGCCAGACAAAGTATTTGTATGAGGGAGCAAGCTAGTGAGCGAGTGCATCATGCATGCTGCTTATGGATGTGTGTTGTTATTGTACTCCAAACACTCAATAAAAATTATAGTATAAGGTTTCTTATTAATTTTATAACTGTTAACTGCCAGATTTGTTAGCGATTTACAGTCAGTTGCACAAAAGTGTTGGTTAAAAATTTAACACAGTATTGCCATAAAAAAAATTTTAATCGGGTTGTATAGCACAATTATATGTCCAATGTTGTTTATTATTGTTAGCTCACAAATAGAAAAAAAAGAAAGAATATATCGCCAAATTTGGTGGTTAAATTCGAGTCTAACGATTTTATCGGTTAGACATTTAGAAAAGTTAAAAGTTAACAAAAGAGTTTCAATGAGTTTTCTAACTAGCAGCTAACACATAACTAATTTGTTTTTGCAACTCAAATTTCAGTTAACTGATTTGTTTTGTGCAACTGGTCTTTAGTCATTTCCAGCTTGACTTAGGAAACTTTTTGGCCATAAGACTTCATAGTACGATCCACCGTACTTTAAAATTAAATTTACATCGGAAATCTTGCATATATGGCAGCGTCCAATTTTTTAATGTAACGAGTATAAAATATTCGCGGTTCTTAAAACCTTTTGACGTAATAAAAAAAACGTGTCAGTTTAATCCATACTTTGCTCACAGTGAGAACATATTCTTGCAATGATTTTCGATGAAAGTCACTAAATTCGAAAACAACGATATGATAGATTTCTTCGTTCAAGATGTGAGCAGCAAGAAGATTACGGGAAGATTCGTCAACACAAGCACCCTAAAAAAAGTTTGATTGTGATCATTATGTAAATATGATCGATTGGAGCTTGCCATTTTCTGAGCCACAATTTACACGAAACATCGCATACGATGATCTTGAAACACTAGTTGAAAGCAGGGATGTACTAGAAGACAAAAATTCTATAATATACATAGATATAAAAAAAACTATTCAAGAAAAAAGTCTTGCATTTACGGACTTGCATAATTAAAATATGCTATTAATACGCTTAAGTATGATAAAAAAGCTTGAGTTAATGGCTTATAACTGTGTATAAATAAGGAAAACAAATAGCAAAAAATAGATTTCGAAAACCCGATTTAGTTTTTCTTAACTTAGCTTTTTGAAAAAGAATTTGGTAACAATGATTACTCAAAGTAAAACTTTAATGATGCGTTTTAATTTTATTATTATTATTTATAATAATAAGTTTATTTTTTAATTAATAAAACAATATAAGCAGAAAACAATTTCAAGGACTAAACGTTATAAGCAAATAAACTAAATAAATTGCCTTTTGATTCCTCTCATGCAAAAACTATTGAAAAATAAGTGTTGGTCAGATTTGACCAATTTATGCAGTACAACAATTTTAAACATAGAAAATCCAAAAATTTATTTGAAATAAAAACATTAATGAAATAAATTATTCCATTTATGATTAAATGTTTTTGAGCTTTATTGATACTTTCAACAGGGTTCTGAGGAAAACACTACAGTACGCTTTGTTTTTGAATTTTTACATACTCCATCGTGATTGTGTTAGATACAATAACGTTGCAAAAATTTAATTAATGTGTAGGATAATTTTCATGCAGTTTTAAAAACTATTTTTATTAACACACTGGAAACGCACTTGTGCCCAATTTGATAGTAAGTAACTCTCTTTTTAAAATTAGTTCAATAAGATTTTCAAATAATTTTTATGTTGATTAGGTTTGATTTTCTCATCTCTTTCCGCTTGTGTTGAAATTTTTTAAACTTTTTTATATTTTTAATTAAAAAAAGTTGACCAACAATTTTTTTTGTATAACTGAGCCGCACGCATCACTTTGTGTTTTGATTCTAACTCTATCTTTTAATGCATTCTTTAGCATTGCCATACTTTATGTACCCTCTAGGAAATGGAAACATCTCCGTATATTAACAGGAAACATTTCATGGAATGTAGGTGGCATTCCCTTTCGTTGGACACTCCATTTCTTTTTTTACACACTATGTCATTAGAGAAAAACATTCCTCTCCACCGAATTAAAAATTAATTTGGGAACATCTCCCTCCGCTGGACTTGTCATTGTCTCAAAACATGCAATAGTTTCCAAATGCATTCTTAAAAAAGCAGTTTGTTTGGAAACAATGATTTCCACATGCATTCTTAAGGAAGTGGATTAGAAACAACATCAATTGAAAACTCCCCATAAGCTTCCAAAATAAACGATGAGGAATGTTTCTCCATCACTTCCAAATGGAAGCCTTCCAATTTTTCCTTGAGGGTAGCTTGCTTGCTTTACAAACTCTAGTGTGAGTGCATAGCCATTGAAATTGTTGTTGTTATTATTATTGTTATTGCTTTCATGGCATTGAATTGCATTTGTATTTGTAAAATAAAATGAATTAGTTGTTTTGAGTGTGTTTGTTTGAGACGATTAAACTTAAATTCTAAACGTTCAATCTAGTTGTTCTTCTTTCAATATTATGCTGCTGTGCAAGAATAGCATTTTGTGGCTTTCATCGAGCAGCTTTTGCCTTGTTGTTGTAGAAAATTTAATGGACATTTTGAGATGAATATTTGCAAAATCATTTGTTATGCATCTAAACTGCTATTCATTGATTTGAGTTAAATAGTTTCTTGCATTGATTTTCAGCCTTGTAAAGAAAGAATTATGTGTTCAAGACAGTTCCTTGCAGCGAAATCAGGTTCTAACGCAAGATTAATTTTTTCCTGCTTTTATGAAATATAAATCATTTGAGTCTGATAACGATTTTCAAGCACGTAAATTTTTTGCTGATAATATTTTAAGTCTACTTATTCATCCGTTTTGTATGATGGCCTAAGCTATCCCATATCAGTTCAGCCAGGTGAAATCTATCCCCCAATTATTGATGTAAGTTTACTTGAAAAATCTAAAGCCATCTTACAAAAGTGGCCCTGATAACATTCCTTGATGTTTATTAAAATATTGTTATGAAGTGCTTGCAGTTCAAATCACTTTGCTTTTTAAGACCTCATTAAAATATTGTTATTTTCCAGCTGCCTGGAAATCTTCATATATTATTCCGTTGCATAAATCTAGTAACAGGCCCTTAATGGACAACTATAGGGGAATTGGAAAATGAAGTGCTTTACCTAAGCTTTTTGAGGCAATTAAATAATAAATGCTCCTCAGAGCTGAAGGTATAATCTGGTGTGACTCAGGGCTCGGTCCTTTGCTATTCTCGACTTTTATTAATGACATCGTTGATTGTTTCTCTACGTGCGACCATCATATTTATGCCGATGACATTGAACTGTATAAGCTACTTAGGTTATCTTATCTTAGCTACTTAGCTTATACCAGGCGCTTATCCCCTAAAAGAGGGCGTAGCTTTAGTGAAGCCATGCTTTTATAGTAAGAAATAAGGTCAGAAATAAGAGTAATAAAAAAGTTCTTTTGCATCAAAAAATCATAATTTTTTTCCGTTGGATCAAATATAATGCGGATTTTTATGGATTGCTTTAACTTTTTTCATATTATTTTCACTAAAATTCAAATGAATTTTCCCCTACTACTTTTAGTCAAATAAATTGTAAAATGTAAAAAACTGTGTACATTTTTTTGTAATTTCATTCAATTTAATTCTTCACTTTACACTATATTTAATTATCAATAGATAATTTATTTGACTAAAAGTAACATGGCAAGACAAAAAAAAAAAAAAAAAAAAAATTTCAATTTGAATTTTACTGAAAATAATATAAAAAAAGTTAAAAAATTCATGAAAATCCGCATTACCTCTGTCCCGACGGTAAAAATTAAAAATTTATTGGTGCAGATTGGAAGAACTTTTTCATTACTATTATTTCTGACTGTTTGCTATTTTTAACTACCCCACCAGTAAATATTTATATTTTAAACCATTCCGTGGCATACTGGTTGAGGTGCGTGGCTTGTATGCTATAGAACCCAGGTTCGAATTCCATCTGACACAGAAAGTTTTTCGAAAGCCGGTTTCGAAAAAGTGGGCGTTGATATGGTGTGACCACGCCCATTTTTTACCAGTTGCCGACACTGACCATATAAGCTAAATTACCAAATCTTATTGTTCTACGGTAAAAGCCGTCTGATATAAAGCATTTTTACTGATTTGTGGGCTGTAAAAGTGGGCGTGACAACATTTATATTTACATAGTGACTGCCACTTGTATCCATTGCACCTGCATACCAAGATTCACTATCAAAACTTGAACATTTCAGGAATTAAAACGATTGCTGAAAAGTGGGCGTAGATATAGTGTGACTACACCCATTTTTTGTACAGTCACCGGAAGTAACCATCTGAACAAAATTACCAAATTTTAGTTTTATATGATTAAAACCGTCTGATAAATAGCATTTTTTTTGGTTTGTGGGCGATAGAGCCAATTTGCGTTGTATGGGAGGTACCACGCCCCCTTGTCGAATCAACATCAACATCACAGGAACACTTCCAGAATGTTGCTTTAGTATCCCTAATTTCATAAAGTTTGGTTCGGTAGTTTTGGAGTCTATACGTGATACCCTGTAGGAAAATCAACTAATTTAAAAGTAGTTGAAAAAGTGAACTGAAAACTATTTAATATTCCACTTACTGATGATGATTTTAAAAGCATAAACATTTTAAATTTCTATACATCAAAGAGACCATTTATTTGACTGTTTTGAAAAATACATAAATCATTCCAAAAAATCATGCCTGGTCGACACAAATAAATTCTGAAATATAAAATCTGAAAGCAAAATGTAAACAAAATTAAAAGTGATCAGAGTTTTTTAATGAAAAATTGTGAAATGTCGTTTTTTGTGGTGTTTTAATTGATTTTAAAATAATTCAAAAGTGATTCATGCCGAACTTCATTGCCAGAAAATTCAAAAAAGGACTAGTAATTACATTCAAGGAGCGCAACAGAAGTACGCTGCGAGGGTAGATATAATTTCATTATTCCTTTCTTCATTGGACTATTTCTGCTTCCAACAGGTGATAGTTTCAGAAGCTGGAGGAACTCTGCGCTTATATGTGAGCATGCGTACCATTTCCAAAAACGGGCACGCCACCGCCCGGATGGATACATGAGCGAAGGTGCCGATCCAATTGATCGGAATTGTGTGGATACTGCGCCTGTTATTTAAAACGAACCAGCTTTTTGATGCTTTATTTCAAAATATGAGCTAAACAAGAGTGACAGCGAGATATTCCACGCTTTGCAACCATCAGTCATGGTCGATGGACACACCGATATTTTGCTTAGTGCTTCTTTTAAGTGTCAATCGCAATGCAGTGATGAAACAGACTCGACGCTACGTAGGGAAAGGCGTACGTCTTGTCTTTACTACTGAAGTGATGAGGTGTTTGCTGAATGGTTAAGCAATCAATTTCCGTACAGAGTCGAAATTGTGCAATGTTTGCTAAACACTACAAGTTTCTAATTTGAAAATCTTAAATAATAAAGAATTTTTAATCGTTTCACAGGGTTTTGAGACAGTTTATCAGTTTTTAAGTGTGTTTACCACGTCTGTCTTGCAGCTCAATGTCGTAAATAAAAAAAGATGTCTTTTTTAAACAAAATTTTAGTGAAGCCTAAAGTTAATAATATTTAATGAAATAACATGGTTAAATATATATAAACTTGTAATCTAATAAAAATTTGCAATTAAAACATGTCAAAATCAGAGTAGTTGCCGCCTTAATATAATTCAAAGTAGTTTATCAACCACTTGTTTTTAAGTAGTATTTCAATTACTTCATATATAATGCAATAAAAACTATTTAGAATTGAAATTGATGCCGCCTTAATATAATTCAAAGTACTTTATATACTAGTTTATTTTAAACTAGTTTTTTAATTAGTTGTTTTAATAAACAAGTTAGTTTGTTCCTTAGGGTATTGCTTCATTTTTATTGTAAAACGAATAAAGATTGGAGAAAGTTACGTTATTTAAAACGATTGCCCAAAAATTATGGACACGTGACATATAGAAACTTAAATGTGCAATTTAAAAATATATTAATTCAGCAAATAGTGGCGGGAATTTATCAGTTGACAACGTGCGGCACAGCGCGGTGCCACAAACTATGGAAAAAAAGTCGAAAAAAATAAATAATACAATTGAATAAGACAATTGATTTGAAAACATAACGATGCCAAAAAATGCATTGTTTCATTTTCAGAACAATATCGCCTGCTTGCATGCATTCATAATGTGCGGCAATTAAATCATCAGCGCATAATAACAACAACAATTACACAAATTTTATGAAACAACAAATAACTACTGCGTACGTGTGGCGCACAATGATTGACGCCATATTCTGTGTGCCATGTAAGCGGCCAAAATGACAGCCAATATAAAAAAAAAGAAAAAAAAAAAATCTGCGGCATGTCAACGTGGAAAGCCGAAAATGCGACACGTTATAAATTTATACTATATGCAGCACACATAAAAAACAATAACAAAACAAATCTTCCATAAATAAATCAGTTTATTTATGTTGAATTTTAAAATAATATAAAATAAATTGATAAAAAAAAAAACAAAAACAATAAAAAAGTCGGAAATTGTCAAAAAATCCCTATAAAACCATTAATATTTATTTTGGCTTACTTTTGTTGGTTGATTTTATGGCTTGCTGTGAATGTGAGAGCGTATTTGTTGTAGCAAACATGTGGGGGTGGTGAAGTAAGCACAAAGACAGCCTTACTTGCCGCACTACAGATTTGGCATTGGTTAACGAAGATTATTTTAAAGCGCGCCTTTAGCTGACATCAATACGACTCATTTATCTCACGCAAACACACAGCAACAGACACTAGCAGACATTTACACACAACTGCATAATACAAACACTTAAATTTACTCACTCACTCATTCACTAACTGGCCACCATATTTGTTGCAGCACATTTACTGCCTGCAGCAGACATGCAATAATTTTTTCACTACTCCTTTTTTTTGTCCCAAAAACCAAAATAAAAAAAAAAAAATCTACAAAACAACAGCAAAATGCAGTTCAAATCGCCAATGACAAAAAAAAAAAAATCTTCAACAACAATACAGCAGCAACAATAAATTTATACGCGCGGAAATTGGATTCGTATTGCAATTGTAAATGGCCAAGAGCAACGGATGTGGCAGCAAGAGCTCTTTTACAGTCTAGCTAAAAAGTTCATAATTTTAGCAAAACAACTTTATTCAATTCAATGAATTGAAAGGAGAATGTAAATATTATTATATTTGTATGCAGGCTGCTGAAAACTTTATAGTGAATTCAATAAAATAATGATATTCATGTAAAGTGACAAGCTTATAATTTGGGCCATTAGCTATTTTTTTATCAGGCAGGCAGCATAAATGTCCCCTAAAACTGTTGAAGAAATTCTTGCATATAACATATGAAAGATGTTTAGTAAGTTAAACAAAAACTATGAACATTCTACATGCCAGGATAAATTAAAAATATGTTTTATTCTGATTGCATAAAAAACCACCACTTTCCCTTTAATGATGCTTGCAATAAATAACGACCAAGTTGCTGATTGCTGATAAAAATTTGCCTGTTTGTTTGCTCACCTTAATCTTTGAGCAAATATATACAGTGCCGATCGATAACGTAGAATCACTTACTGAAAGAATCATGAAAATTTTAATTATAAAAACACCGTAACTATATACGAATTCAAACAATTTCAATATTTAATTTGCTTATCATTATTGAATTGAATAAAAAATGTTTTGACCATAAAGTAGGGATGTCGGTAAAACATCGATGCATCGAAAATATCGATGTTTGGCTTCGATACATCGAACATTTTCTACTCGATGTACAAATAGTCGATGTATTGATGTTTTTTTAAAAATTTCAAGAAGGGAATTTGACCAACAAATACTCACTGAACCATAAGTGAAGATTTTGCGGAAGGTGAAAGTTTTGCGAACGTTTTAAAGTAGAATTTTTTTTTTAATATTTGATTTTTTATTTTGCCGCTTTTATATGTCTATACAATGCTTGCTATAGAATATTAAAAAACTTATTTTGAATCGGAATAGATTCATTTTTTTATCATTTTGTAGGTAAAATATTCTCTAAATTAACCATTTTTTGTTGATAAATGAACCATAAAGGTTCCTTTTTTCATTCTTAAATAAGTTCAAAAGAGAATAATTTTTTTATCATATCAGTTGGAAACAATTTCTCATAAGCGAACCATTTTTTTGCTTATAAATGAGTTCAGAAATGAATCATAAATGTTCATTTTTATATTCTAAAATGAGTTCAAAAAAGAAAAATTTAAACCTTTGTTGATACTCGTATTTTTATAATAGCAAATAAGGTGGGAGGAAGCGGGTGTGGTTTTTAATTTTATTTTAACCATTTTTTTTTTGAACGCACATTATCTCTAGAATATTGTGTCCATATTTGAATTCCGTCCAAGTAAAACTCACGGAGATATGAATTTTTAGGTAAGTATACCTACAACTCAGAATTTTCAGTGTACAAAACTTTAAAGCGATTTTCCCACAAGTCGCGTTTTCAAAGTCGGTGAACACTCTCCAGCCAAACCGTTCCGATTGTTTTGAATTTTGGTACACTTATTTACAACTAAACTCATGAGGTATCGCTCTCAAGTTTTCATTATTTCTTTGCTTATTTTTTATTTTACAGTAAGAAGCAGGTCGTTTTTTTTGTCAAAAATCGATTTTTTGACTTTGAAGTAGTTTTAAAAATCTAAAAAATAAAATTAAAAAAAAACGTTCTTATCTTCAAATCTCATTCTCTTCTCAAAACATCTTCATTTTTTAATTTCAAGTGATCCACTGTTGGCCTGTGCTGTTCACAGCAAAACCACTTCTTTGGAGGTGATTCCGGAAAACGGCAGCCACTTTGTTATTTCTTGACATTTTTCATATAATTTTTACTAGATATTCTTCAAATGTAGCTTTATTATATTTACATCAGTTCAAGTTACTTGCACTAACAGTAGCGTGTAAAAAAATTCGTAAAAATGGGTAATTTTTAGGCCGAATTAAACTGGCCCCCCCCTTCTCCCCTTAAAATGTCAATGGTCATACAAACGTCATATGAAATTTTTCACCAGTGCGAATTTATTCTCGCCATAAGAAGGGAGATAGATGTACTGCTACACATGCTAAACTATTTCCCTTTTAATTTGTCAACAAGTCTGTCATAACATTCGAAGATTTCTATCAAAAATTATAAAAAGAAAACTAAAACTAAACCCTAACTTAGAAAGAAAACTACAACAACATTCCATGCAAAAAAGTTCTCCAATTAATAACTTTAGTATTTTGATATATAACACATAATTTGAAAGTTTGTCAAATTGGAAAACAATCACGACTTTTCTGTTTTGAAATATCAATATCAAAATAGTAAATTTTTTAAGTCATTTCCGAACAAAATAAGATAATTTTTGAGAGGAATTTAATCCGACGAATGACACAAAAAGGGTTCATGTATGAGTGCCGAAAATGAACGTTGATATCTGAAAAGGTTCATAAATGAATTCGAAAACGGCAATTTTGGCCCATTGGGTGGAAATGGCGGCCGTGGCGTAGTGGGTAGAGTGTGTGACTCTTACGCCAGAGAACCCAGGTTCGAATCCTCCATCCGACACAAGTTTTTTCAATTGAATTCATTTTTCGGCCGTCACCTCTCTGCAGACAATGGCAAGCCTCAGAGAGTAAAAACTGCCATGAAAAGCTTCTTGAGAACATAAGCCGTTCGGAGTCGGCGTAAAACATGTAGGTCCAGTTCTCGATGATTTGTGTGCAAACATTTCACATCACACACAACACTCGATGATAAAAGGCTCGGTCAAAGTCCTTTCAAGGGCCGAAATGGCCATTTTCGTTTCGTTCGTTTGTTCGGGTGGGAATGGCTCAAAAAGTATGGTTTGGAGGATTTTTTAAGAAATGCCGCGAAAACAAAGCGAATTGTATTTTGTGCAAAAAGACTATAAGAATGAAATGGGAAACAAAATGGAAACAGAATCAAGAGTTTTTCTTAAGGAAGAATATTTGATGACATTACAAATCAAATTTTTATGATTTGTATGGTTTAACGAAAAAGTTTTGGAGCTGATTCAACACTCCATTAGAGACATATTTAGCTCAGTTGTAGTAATGATATTGAAATTTTGTACACTTTTGCTAACAAACGCAATGAAAAAAACTTTTATCGCCAGTTTGGCTCAAACGAACTTCGTTTATAGTTCTTGAAAACATTTTTTGCAATAGTTTCAACAGTTTCGAGAAACAGAAACAGTTGCGGGAAACGGGGGTTATTTAGTTGCAAGAAATGAATTTTGCTTGTCATAAACGCATACGATTTTTCAATTGCGTTAAATGAATAATTTATTTGTTGTAACTTAATACTTAGTTTGTAGTAAACAAACGTCTTTTCTCATAAACGAACATTCTAAATTAAAAATTCTGTGGTGCAACATGCTAAGTAGAGCGCGCAGTAAACTTGATATCAACGGAGTCAGTGTTCGGTTCCCAACGATGGAAGTAAAAAAGTATATTTTTTTTTTCAAATAATATTATATTTATGAGTTAAAGTTACATATAAAGTTATGAGTTATGTTAAAAAAAGTTTCGTTTTCGTTATTGTTATGATATTTTTAGTTTATTTTTTCGTTAGACACAAGTAAATATTCGTTTGCGGTAACTACAGGTTGCAAACAAAGTACAGTTGGTGAATTTTTTAGTTGTTGTAAGCGAAAAATTTCCTTGCGAGCATCATAATTTGTTGTGGAATAATATCTGAAAATTTCTATGCAAATTGATGCATCGATGTATGCTCTCCGATGCATCGAAAAATATCGATTTACATTTCGATGCATCGAATGAAAGAAATACATTGATGTATTTTTGCAACTGACATTCCTATAATAAAGTGATGCTAATAAAAAAGTTAAAAAATATAATTTAAAAATACCTCAAAATAAATGGAGATAATAAAATAGAATTAAAACATAAAAAATTATGAAATCTTAAAAATATATTAAAAATTGTATAATATATTTGTAGTATCTCACAGAATAGCTTCTATTTTTGATGACATCTTCATATCATTGCGGAACGGACTCTTCTAATGTCTGCCAAGTGCTTTGAGGTATGGTACCCCAAGCCCTCTGGATTCTTACCTAAAGGTCCATCTTATTTTTTGATTTGATAGCTCTTATACTATTTTTTGCAATCTTCATAAGTTTTCAATTGAAGTTAATTCCAATTACTAAGCTGAAGATGCCATTACATTGATATTATTTTGGTTTAACCTATGTTTTACACCACCTCAGGGGTGTTTGGGGTCGTTATTGTGTTGAAACTTCCACTCAAGTGGCATTTGACACCCTCCAAATGGGTGCATAACGTCCCTGAGTATTCCAAGATATACACTTTTATCCATGTTTTGTTTTATCCAGTAAAGCAGCCCAACTCCGAGGAAAAGTAGCCCGACACCATGATTCTACCACCTCCATGCTTGAACGTCTTTGTGGTGTATTTTGAATTATTTGCTGCTTCGGTCTTCGAACCCATGATATACCACCACTTCCAATTAAATCTATTTTTATTTCATCGGACCAAAGCACTCTCCGCCATTTTTTGACATTTTCTGCACCAACCCATTCATGGTGCGGTTTTGCTAAAGCAATGCGATTTTTTCTATGTTATTGTGGGTGTTATTCAAAGCTTACATCACCCCAATTTATTTCTGCAGACTTGAATGGGTCTCGAGTGGACAAAATTTGATGTAGTCGTCCTGCTGTGTCATTCTTTTTCGTGGTTTCCTCTTTTAAGGTTAGGTTTTGAAGGTGATATTGCATTAAATATAAATTTTTGAAAGCTTTTCCTAAGGTTTAGGCAATTTCACGTTAACTCTGACCCTTTTTGGCTAGCTTTGGACGAGGAGTCGTTCCACATCAGTGCAACACGCTTTTCAAAAGGTTTGTTGTCTTTTTAAGAAAATTTACATACTTTTCTTCGCTTTTCAACAAAATCTCCCCTGACATTTTATCCCCCCGGCCCCCCTGACACAAATTATCCCCTGACACTTACACGTTCACTTACAATTCTGAGAATAACCCAACGAACAGTTGCCTTCAAACGAAATCAGCAGACACTTTTAACGTGCTTTAGAATTGCTCATATTTATAATAGAAATTTAATTTTTTTTTGTAACTGACCATTTCTGCTCAGTGTGGTTCTATTTTATTGTCCTGCGCTGTATATAAGGTTCGTGCAAAAACTTCCAAGTACAAATTTTGAAGTGCATTCATAAGGCTGATAAACTTATTTAGTTTATCCTATTTATAAGGATATTTTCCATTTGCCTGAATACCATTTATAGCTTCGATAAAAATTTTTTGTCCAAACATAAGCTTTGCTCCGTATTGTTACTTATTCTAAGATAAATAACATGAGCTTTAAACTTTTATGCTGTCTTTGATTGCATATCTTAGAATTAACAGGCAGTTTATTCCATAAAACTAATACTTACTTCAAAGATGAGTTAACTAACATTTTTCCATGCATTATCAAGTGGTAGTAACTAGAGCTGGCACTAGCATATAAATAGCTATTATTGCTGTCGGCTTTTGTTGGCATCACATGTTGTGCCGTTTCTGTCTATTAAACGAAATTATTCGGATTCATGCGGCCAATTGTTTAAACTCGAGTCCAATTGACAAAATCACGCTTTAGCATAAAGTTAAAAACTTTTGTAATACTTGAGTCTTTATTTATTTGCTTGGAACATTTAGAAAAGAAATTCTTTTTATGGTTTGGTTTTATTGCATATCATTTATTATTTAAGCTAATTTTATGCACTTATTTATTGTTCATAATATCGATGGCTTAATTCTAATTGGTGTAATTCGATACACCACTAACTCGATAAATCGAAAAACTAGCGATAATCTGAAAAACTTTGGATGTAAAAAATCCTTTTTTAATGCAGTTTTGACTGAGTTCCTAAACATCTGTTTACAAAGCATCAGTGTGCTTTTTCTTTGAATTGATACTGAGTAGATTCATCAAAACTGCGCAACTAAAGTGTGCTTAAAAATAACAATCCAATTGCGCAGTTTTGGTGAATTTACTTAGTACACTGATGCGCTGTAAAAAGATACAACAAATTCAATCGTTTTTTCTCTTTTTTATATGTTTTAATTTTAATTTAATATATTGAGACTTTTTTAATTTGAATTAAATTAATTGAGACATCTATAAAAACATACAAAACAATTTATAAAACAGATTAGTTGCGGATCCAAACTTTTTTAATAGGTCTTTTGTATTTCTGTTGTCAAAAATACATTTTGCTCTTTAAAAACATTATTCGGAAGTGAAAAATAAAAATTGGTATCAATAGCAGATATATGTGTAGGCAAATAAAAATATGCTTTCTATTACAGTCGAAAATTCTATTACTTCTATTACAGTCGAACAGCAATCGAAAAATATGTTAATGTAGTTAGTACTACCTCCCAAAAACTTGCTATGATTTGATTTTTTGAAGTTGTATTTGCCACTACCATATTTGGATTGATTTCATTTCATAAGCAATTTTGCCTTACTAGTTTTACAATAACACTCCTAGGACCAAAACCTTAAGCAACTCGATTAAGAATTTCATACAATAACTTAGAGTTGTTGCCTTTTTTACTCGCATGAATACTATAAATGAATAATAAATATAGTGTAACTGTAGTTGCTATTTTTTATGGAAGGATAAGTCGTACTTACAAGGAAAGGTCCCCAGGTGTCACTCGCCGATTTAAATGATTTTCGGTTATGTGATAGAGGATAAACATCTAAAGTTCACTTATTTTTTTATACGTGCTCAATCGATAGTTTAGGGTTTCAAAATAACGTTTTGAAATCAGCTTGAATTTCGTTTTTTCGGCATAATTTAACTATTTTCCATAGAAACATACACATATTTGGTATCAAATGAATGGTTGTTACAATTTTTAACATTATTTAGTCGATATCATGAAGAGCCCGTACTCGAAATTGTTTCATTTTCACTTATGTTTAATTTCAGCTAATGTCAAAAGTTACCTTTTTTTGTTTTTTTTTAACTTTTACTTGTTTATGTTAAAATTTTCTTTTTTAGAAAATGCACTAATTTTCTTAAATAAAAAATATTTTGTCATAGATAACGACAACATTATGGGTATCAAAAATTTTGCTTTTTCTCGAACTTTCCGTATGTGTAGATATTTGATCCGAAAAGTTGATATTTTACAGTGCTTCCGTACTAACTGTGTGCTTCTTGTTTGCCCGAAGAATGAGAAAAAATCATCCAAAATTTAAAGATATGACTTTCGATGCAAATATCTCCGCTGGTTTTAATACATTTCACTCAACTTTTTTTTGTCAAAAAGTTCAATAAAACTACTTTATTAAGACTATTACAAGAATACCATTTGCTGGCATTTATATTTTTAATCTTTTTTCAAAAATTATCCAAAATAATTAATGTTTCTCAAAAAGTTACATGAAAGTTGTTTTTGTTGTAAAAGAAATTGTAATCAAAAATTGCATTTTAAATTCTCTTTTACGTGGCATGATATTTATTAGCAAAAATTGTTTCAGTTTTACACAAAAATTAATTAGCTGTTTCTGTCATGAAATGAAATTTATTTTTTCAAAAATGTTCCTTTTATATTTTTTTTTTTAAATAGTCTAGCTTAAAAAATAATTTATTTAAAAAAACCCAATATTTCTATCCAATCAAAGGTTATTACTAAAATTATATTTTCATATCATGTGGATCTGTATTCACAACTCATTTATTGTTAATTATGAAATTCTATATATGTACTTCCCTTGCTCATTTTTATTAGAATCGCCTTGATTATTTTCAAAATTTTAGGAGAGACAAATATTTTTGCATTATTTTTACTTTTATGATACTTTTTTTAAGCAACTGAATTACATAAAAGAAGGTTGATTACAGTATCTTTGATGTAAAGTGTAAAGAAAAGGTTTATTGTTGGAGCCAAATAATAACCTTAGAATAACTTTAAATAACTTTTTAGTTACTGCCTTTTAAGCTTTTCTTTCAAATGTACACAAATGACGAATATACATAAAAGAGTTTTTATGTTATAACTGCTGAACTATTACCACTAAATAATTTTAAGTCTACATACATTAAGAAGTAACTACATTAAGAAGTAACAGTACATTTGTTAATATTGAAACTTAATTTTTAATATTTTAAAGTTATAAATTATAAAGGGCTAACAAAAACAACTTAAAAGTTGATTTAGTCGAAATCGTAAAAAATTAGTTGTTGCCTTTTGTTATTGTACGGGAGCATTTATTTGAGAATTTTCATCATGAATTCATATTGAAATTTCAAAGAAAATTTTTATTTTCATTAGAATATTATTTTCATTAAAGTATCTCATAAGACTATTTCAAAATATTTTTTAAAACTACTTAGCTAATTATTCTTTTCGGTCCCGGGCTTCAATATACGTTTTTTGATTATTAATTATCCAGTTCGTATTCTCTTGGAAAAATAGCCCTATATGACATATTTCTTTTCGCTCTGATTTTTAAGACAGTTGCATATTAAAGAATTTTTTCTTATTTTTTCTATACCTAATAAAAATATTACTTTAAACTATAGTACTGCAAATTGAATGACATTTATTTATTAAAATGATTTGTTGGAAAACTTGTGAAATATGCTGCTAACAGCAGTTACACTTAATACGATAGTATAACTAATTCTAACAATTTATTGCGAATGTTCGTGCTCATTAGTATCTTTGCGGCTCATTAGAGTGTTCCATGTTTTAGCATGAAACCCCGAAGGTCTGTTCAATTATTTCATTAGCTCACTACAACGTCCTACACATGCATTGTGTAGAATGTATCTATATGTGTAGTGTTCAAATTAACGCTAATGCTTGTCACACACAATTGTCATTCATGCTAAAATATTGATAAATTCTGTTGACGAATTTGACGTCACGTTTTGTTGACACATAGAATTCATCGAGTGTTTGCCATAAATTAGCTTTTCCAAATTCAATTTAAAAAAAATTCCATTATTCCAATATTCTGTGGAATATTGACATAATAAGATAATTTTGCCAAATAATTTTTTTTTTTTCAAAAAAGAATAAAATAGTTTATATTTAAGCAAAGCCTAAATTAAAATCTCTATTTTGCACTGCATTTTTCAATTTCACATAAGTGGGTGGTACTGTTTTTGGGACATTTTTTTATATTTATTTTTTCTGAATGTACAACATTTCAAGAATATTTTGTAAAAATTTCAAGTAAATAATGCTATAACTAACGAAGATACAGCGATTTAAGTGAGCGGAAAATCGAGACTTTAAATCGATTTTCTGGAAAACATTTTTCAAGTCGGTGAACCGGTGATGCCGCAAAATCTCGGTCAAGTCGTTTTGAAATTTTTTACACTATTTCTACACATAATGGTTGCCGCCCACTGACGGCACGTAACGAAATGAAACGACAAGCCGGTCAGAATTCTTTGGTTTTATAGCCACCGGCTTTTTTGTCGGTCGTTGCCGTTTCGTCGTCGTTAGTGTGCATGAATGCATAAGAAAGCAATGTAGTTATATTTTGTAGTTTCGTTACGTACCGTAAGTGGGCAGCAACCTTAAATCAAAAGGTAATCTCGAAGTGTTTTTTCTTTTCCATCGTTTTCGACTTCAAAACGCTATAAACAAAAAAAAAAAAAAACATTTACAAAAAAAAAAAAACTAATTTAAAATTTTTTTTCAGATGATCCGCTAACCTCTAATCGTGTTCACTGAAAAGCAACTATTTTTGAGGCGCTTCGGAAGAATCGCTGTCACGGATTTATTAATAGATTATTTTTAATATTTTTTTCTTTCCAAATATACGTAGGAAGTCAAACTATAACATGTATATGAAATAAATACACCAACATTATTCATGTCTCAAAAAAAAAAAAAAACAAATTATAAAAAATACCTTCACCTTTTACCTTGACTGATTTTACCATATTTACAGTTTTCATTGTAAATGACAGATATAAGGCGAGCTGAAAGTTTATTAAATTACCTCCTAGAATAAATAACATATTTTAAACTTCAGATCTTAAGGGATAAATTAAAATATTTTAAATATATTTTGTTTTTTTTTAATTAGAATTAACTAAAAGTTTTATCAAAATTTCAAAAATCAGATGTCCTGTTTCGATACGTCGAATTGTTTGACATTAATTTATTTGCATTTAATTTTCCATAGTTTTCTATTCATTCTATTCATAAACATGTTCAAGTTTTTGACAAAAGGTGTTAAAAAATCTACTAAAAAAGCGAATTCGGAATTTTATAATCAATTTTATAATAGACTAGCTGGAATACCCGACGCCATCGGGGGTTGGTGTAGCATTTGGGGTGTATGTAGTGTATGGTACGTAATACAACCCATAATGCACATCGATCAATGAGTCGAATCTCAACCACATATTTTTTGTCATTATTTCTGCTTTTTAAGATTTCAGTCTTAAAAAAAATCATCAAATAAACCTTTTTCGTCACATGCACTTAGATATCAATTACACCGAGTTCCCGTTCCAAATTGCATTGGACTTAAATTTTATATCATTTACGAACGATGTTAAAAATGTTGAAATTTGAATACGTATGGCAAGCTAGATTCTTGTGAAAAGTTTGTAATTTTTGTAATTATTACTAACTTACTTACTTAGGTGGCCGTAACAACCCGTGTCCGGATTTCGACCGACCTCATCAGCTCTCGCCAGGCGCCTCTGCTTTGAGCGCCTTCTCCAATCGGATACACCAAGTGCGGTTAGGGCTTATTCAGTCTGGTCCATCCATAGGAGACATGGTCTCCCTCGTCGTCGTTGACCAGCGACCCTCGCCTCGAGCACCTTTTTTGCTGGAGCTTCGTCGTCCATACGATGGACATGACCCAGCCAGCGTAGTCGCTGCACAGTTATACGCCGAACTACGTCAATGTCATCGTAGAGCTCATACAGCTCGTGGTTCATTCGGATGCGATAGTCATCGCCGACTCGAACAGGACCGAAGATTTTGCGAAGAACTTTTCTCTCGAACACCTCCAGAGCGGCTGCGTCAGTTTGCGAAACTACCCATGCCTCAGCGCCATAAAGCAGCACAGGTAGAACGAGCGTCTTGTAGAGTGTTAGTTTTGTCGATCGAGAGAGGGCTCTGGAACTTAGCTGCTTACTGAGCCCGTAGTAGCACCTATTGGCAATTATTGTTCTTCGCTTTATCTCCATGCTGATTTCGTTGTTAGTATTAATGGCGGTGCCAAGGTATACAAACTCCTTGACTACTTCAAAGATATAGCTGCCGGTTAAAACGTGGGAGTCTAAACGCCGCGCTCCCTTGTTTGTAGACAGCATATACTTTGTTTTACCCTCATTTATCGTCAAACCCAGTTTGGCTGATTCCTTTTCGATTGCGGCGAAAGCAGCGGTAACATCTCTCTTGGTTCTGCCAACAATATCAATATCATCAGCGTACGCAAGAAGCTGGACACCTTTATAGAAAATGGTGCCATTACGATGCACACCGGCCTTTCGTACGATCCCCTCCATGATGATGTTGAAGAGATCGCAAGACAGTGGATCGCCTTGCCTGAAACCTCTTTCGGTATTGAAGGTTTCGGAGAGGTCATTTCCTACCTTGACGCAGCTGCGTGTGTTGCTCAACGTCATTCTGCAAAGTCTAATCAACTTTGCAGGTATACCGAACTCAGACATTGTTGCGTATAGGCAATCCCTTCTCGGGCTATCGAACGCAGCTTTAAAATCGACAAAGAGATGGTGTGTGTCAATTTGATTTTCTTGGGTTTTCTCCAGGATTTGTCGTAGCGTGAAAATCTGGTCTATGGTGGACTTACCAGGTCGAAAGCCACACTGATAAGGTCCAATCAGTGTTTTTGTAATCAGCTTTAATCTTTCACACAGTACGCTTGAGAGAACCTTATATGCGATGGAAATAAGACTGATACCTCTGTAACTTGCGCAGATTGTAGGGTCTCCTTTCTTAAGTATAGGGCACAGTACGCTGAGGTTCCAATCGTCGGGCATGCGTTCTTCTAGCCATATTTTGCTGATGAGCTGATGCATGCGAATTATCAATTCATCGCCGCCGGTTTTAAACAATTCAGCTAACAGGCCGTCAGCCCCCGCTGCTTTATTGTGTTTGAGTAGTTGGATAGCAACTTGAACCTCTTCATGGAGAGGTGGTGGTTCTTCCACTCCGTCATCGTTGATTGGTGGCACTGAGCTGTGCTCTTCATGGGCGGCATTGGTGGAATCATCGCCAGTAAGTAAATTGGAGAAGTGCCGTCTCCACAAGCTCAGCACACACTGGGTATCCGTATTCAGATCTCCATTTTCGTCTCTACAAGTGGATGCTCCGGGCTTGAAACCTTGGATTAGACGCTTAACCTGTTGAAATAATTTTCGTGCATCCTTCTTGCCCTGGTATACCTGTAGTTCCTCACGCTCACGCTTTTCCTGCTCTCTTTTCTTGCGTATGAAAAGGCGCCTCTCTTCCTTCCTCTTTTTGCGGAAGTTTTCTCGCACGGCTCGCGTTGCAGCTGACTGCAGCGTTTTTCTGTATGCGGTGTTTTCTACTGCTGCCGCGATGCGACACTCCTGATCGTACCATTGGTTTCGAGGTTGCGGGCACCGGGAACCAATGACTTTTTCAACGGCAGCGCGCATGGAGTGGGATATATGCGCCCAAAGTCCGCCGGCGTCGTCGAGTCCAGAGGTTGGTTGGTTGAGCTTAACCGGGAGTTGAGCGGAGTAGGCTTCGGCAGTCCGTTGTAATTGCAGCTTAGCGACATCTAGCATTCGTTGCATTCCTGTGCGTATGTTCTTCGCATTGCATAATCGTATGCGGATCTTGGCTGCAACAAGATATTGGTCGGAGTCAATGCTGACCCCTCGAAATGTACGCACATCTAGAACACTACAACAACGATTACAACATGATCAATTTGGTTTCGTGTTTTTTGATCCGGGGACAGCCAGGTGGCCTTGTGGATGTCGGGGTGCTTAAATCTGGTGCTACTAACTACCATGTTTCGTGCGGCGGCGAAGTCGATCAGTCTTAGACAGTTGTTCGTGGAGGTCTCGTGAAGACTGAGCTGACCGACAGTGGGGCCAAAGATGCCTTCCCTTCCGACTTTCGCATTAAATTCGCCGAGGACTATTTTCACGTCATGGACCGGAAGGTGGTCATATACGTCCTCAAGACTAGCGTAGAAAGCGTCCTTGACGGCTTCGTCCATTTCCTCCGTCGGATCATGCGCGCAAATAAGGCTAATGTAGAAAAATTTTGCCTTGATGCGGATCGTGGCCAATCTTTCGTTCACAGGTTTGAACCGGGAAACAAGGTGGCGTAGTTTCCGGCTTACGACGAATCCACATCCGAATTCGCGCTTCTCCGCATGGCAGCTGTAGTAGATATCGCAGTGTGCTTGTTTAGAGCAGCCTTGCCCTTTCCATCGCATTTCCTGGGTGGCGATGATGTCAGATTTTATTGTTTTGAGGGCTTCCGCCAGTTGGATAATGGCACCTTCCCTATAAAGGGTTCGGACATTCCAGGTGCATATCCGTAAATCATTGTCCGTTTTTCGTTTGCGGTGGTCGTCAACGTAATTGGGGTTCTTATCCGAGGCTGGTTTAGTTTTCATTGGGCAGTAGTAATGTGGCGGGACCCAAACCCTGCGCACATTCCATGTTTTAGGTCTATGGAGCGACCCGCCGCTCAAATTAGCCGTTAAACTGACGGATGCCAGTTTGCCGTTGCCCGGCTTTAAGACATGCCTTAAAAAATTTTCGTTAAGAAATATAAAAATAAAAAAAGATGTTTATATTTAAACAAAATACAACTTTAAATTATTTTTTTTTTAAGACCGAATTCTGAAAATCGCTAAAATTGAAGCTAAAATATGTCGCTAAAATGTTTCAAATTCTTCGTTCAATGTTTTAGCGATTTCGCTATAATGCGATTCTGATTTTCAAATCGCCTAGCGAAAAATTTTGCTGTTACTACTCAAGAGTTTTAGTACTCACATGACTATAAAATGTTAAAAAACTTTATGCTACTTAAGTTGTACAACTTTTTTCTATAAAAAGAAATCTATAATTTTAACTGATCTTACCTTCGCCAACTTTTATCATCTTCGATCTCACTCTATTCCAATTTAACGAAATTCTGTTTTGCGTCTACTCCAACTCATACCTTGACTGACCTTTTGAAGGTAAGCAATTTGCACGCATCATCAAAGTCATTTGACACAACCAGTGCTGTCATATTTATAGTTTTCAGACTAAGTAACAGGTTTAAGGCGAGCTGAAAGTTTATTAAATTACCTCCTGGAATAAATTACATATTTTTAACTTCAGATTTTAAGAGATGAATTAATATATTTTTATTTATATATATTTCTTTTTTTGTAATAAGAATTAACTAAAAGTTTTATCAAAATGTAAAAATCACATATCCTGTTTCGATATGTCTAATTTTCTTACATTTAGTTTTCTGTTCATTGGTTTTTTATTCAGTTGAAACACGTACAAGTTTTTCTGCTTTTTAAGATTCCAGTCTTAAGGCTAACGTCTTTATAATAAAGAGGCTCTTAATCCAGTTAAAATTTTCAATTAAACCTTTTTTGTCACATTTAATTAGAGATCAATTTCACCAAGTTTCCGGGCCAAATTGCATAGGATTTGAATTTTATCACATTCACAAACGATGTTTAAAATGTTGAAATTTGAATACCCACAGCAAGCGAGAAGCTTGTCGAAAAGTTTTTAATTTTCGTTATTATTACTGTTGCAGTTACTTTTTTCTTGACCAGGACAGTAAAAAAAGTTTTTTCTGCTTTTAAGCTTTTAAGCATTGCGGCCATACTCGAAATATGAATTTTAAAACTGATATCTGCGGTCACAAGCAATAATGACATAACTCAAAGTATCTTCGAGTGTCGTATATCGAGTGGTGGCCCTGGCATACTGGTGAGGTTCGTGGCTTGTATGCGATGAATGTTTCAAATTGAATTAATTTTTCTGTTCGGCCGTCACCTCTCTGCAGACAATGGCAAACGTCAGAGAGTAAAAACTGATATTAAAAGCTTCTTGAGAACAAATGCCTTTCGGAGTCGGCATTAGACTTGTAGGTTCAGTTCTAAATCATTTGTGTTTAAACATTTGACAGAAGCTTGGTCAAAGTCCATTCAAGAGCTGAAATGGCCATTCGTTTTTTTTTTATATAAAAAAATTCAAAAATTTTGTATGAAAAACTACATTTTGAAAATGATAACATTGTGTTCAATTATAAAACATGTCGATTTTTTTCGGTGTACAGCTTAAAATTTACAACTGTTTCTCAATTAACTCAATTCGATAACTATAGGTAACCATCGTGTTCTTTATGCCATCGTGATCCTTATGGCTACCTATAGTACCAGTAGTGGAACTAATGTTAAAACTGTATCCAGAAACAAAAGCGTATTTTTTATCATTAGAAAATTGTCATACTTTGCTGAAAAATTGTTTTCAGTCGGAATTAAGTTAAGCAGTCCATTTATTTGCAGTCCATTCATTTTGGTTTAAATTTCATGACAAAATAACAGTTAATAAATAACGGGAATATGAAAACATTTCTCTTAAAGAAACAATGACCTTTATATCCTAATTGGTAGATGCGATAATGAAATGATGTAGAAATTAATTTTTTCCTTTGAGAGTTAAGCAAATTTCAAAAAAATGTAGTATATATTTAGTAGGTTTATGAAAGTGAAGCCGAAACTTTAAAAAGTGATATATTCACTAGTTACAAAATATGTTATGATTATTTAAAAGTATGGTCTAAAAACTTTCAAAAATTTTCGAAATTTAATACCTGACGTGAGTGAAATCACATTGAAAATTGTGCTGAATTTCTTAAATTATGGATAAAAGATAAGAAAATTCAAGGAGTTAAAGCAAGGAGTTAAAGCAATAATTTGCCTACCAACAATGGATGAAATACTTTCAAAATTGTTCGAGCAGTGCATTTTATGCAAAAACTTTAACGCTTGCAGTGGTCAAACGAAAGAAACATACTGAAATTATCTTTTAACAAAAAAATATAACTTCACAAACGTATCGTGTTTTGAGTTTTTCGGCATACTTAATTTCAAAAAGATAAACTTTTATTAAAACAAGTTAAACAAAGCTTTAAGTATAATTCTGAGATGGATTGATTACTCAATCTCAATTTGATCTCGTTTTCTATTTTAATTTAAAAAAGCTTTATAAAAAAAATCAAATATGATTTTTTTGTTTATTTGGTCTCATTTATTCAAACATTGTGCTTGCTTAACTTTTTGAAATAATTAGTACCTAAATTACAGTTTTTATTTAGTCTATAATGAAAATTTATAATATTTATTATAAAGTTTATTAAATTTAATATAAAAAATGTTTAGTTTATGGTTTTACATCTTTAAAAAATGTTTGTGAAACAAAAAAAAATTGATATACGTAATACCGTATATTAAAAAAAAATTTTAATTTTATGTATTTATTTTGCAATAAATATTATTTCAATTTACAAAATGTCTCTGTTTGTTCTTTTATTAGAGATTATTAGACATTTTTTAAAGTTTTTGAACCATCTTGTCGAACCAAAATATATTATATATTCTTCTTAATTCATTTAATTAGACATGACTTATGACTTCTTAGACGATGGAAAAATCTATAAAATTTTTAGTTTTATAGAACCAATTCATTCAAAACATCCAGTCCTAACCATTTTGTTTAAAAAATAAAATCATCGTTGGTTGAAAAAAAATTCTAGTCCTTTTCACACTTTATTTATCAATCCAAATAGAGCAATATTTTTATAGTATAAAGGTCTCTAGCAGATCGATTCTGTCGTGGTAACGTTAGTCTTATTACCGAAAAAATTCACCTTTTGGTGACTTTTACACCATTTTGGTATTCTGCAATCTAGCGTTACCAGTGGTAATTCTTACCATCTCCTTAGGTGGGAACAAGAAAACCAGCCAGATGCAAGAAAAGAGCTTTATTTCTTCTTAAACGAGCTTAAGACGTTTGACATCGTTACGAAGTGTACAGAATATCGATTACTAAGACCGGTAAGGATAACATTTCAACAACAAGATTATACGTACTATTACCGGTAGTGCACAGAATCAATCTGTAAGAAATACTTTTGGCTTTTCTATAAGAGTTTATATAACATTGATTTTATAAAATTGAGCCTCTACGCACGGGTGACAATCTGGACGCGATGTAGGGGCTTAAGTTGCAAAGACACAATGGCTATTGGTTTAGGCTTTGTGGAGCAACAAACAAAAAGTCACCCCCCCCATTTCTAAGTTAGTAGACGCCATGCCGAGGGAGATTGCACCGGTGGTGCAGGGTCTAGGGGTTTTAGATCGCGAATGGTGTCTCCTCAGGGCAGCCCACTCCTTGTTGTATTTTACTAGGGTAGGGCGGATAATGGGGATCTCTGCCCGTTCGGTCCGTTTTTCTCCCCAACTCGTGGGATATTCTATGAACACCCAAAAAACAAAACAAAAAAAGGAAGGGTGCGCTGTGGGGACGAGTCCCGAAGCGGTGGAATCCCAAAAGGATTTAACCGTGGAAGGGTGCGGGAAGCCGCATGGCAACCCGCCGGGCCTGGTGGACGATAAAACTCCGAAAGAAGTGGAATTGTCAGCCAGACCTGTCGAAGCTGCAACACCAGGGAATAAAGCTGAGGGGTGACTCGAACATGTGAGTCGAAAGGTGGACAGCGCACGGCTGTTAGCTCTTCGTCTAAGGACGGGGAAGGTGGACATCCTGTAAAGGTTGATAGCCTTCCACATAAAGGAAGGACGATAGAAGTTGGTGGACGACCCTCAAAAGTCGATAGCCAGTGGAAATTGTGGAGGGCTGATAGCCAGAAATCGAGCGGTAGCAAACCTTTGCCTACACAAAGAGTTGCGTTCGCGAAGTCGAAGGCTGATAATTTATTTTTTTCTCAATTGCTAAACTGCATTCAAGTGCAGTGCATGGGTATGTTTTGTATATTTACTCACAGTAATAGACGTAATACACACGTAGTATCTGGATGCATCTGACTTTGTTTTGTTTCACTTTCATTTAATTCCATTTAATATTCAAGCATTGTTGCTCGATATGCAACATCTGTGCTTAGAGCCATACCATAGTCTGCAGTGGAATGTAGAGTCTAACTTCAGTCTAGCTAAAGTTGTGTAATAGAAATAAATACATTTCAAAGCAAATTTATATTTGGAATCATTTTTCACCATGTGGTATAAATTATGTATATGAATATGGTACATTCAGAACATCAAGCTGACATAGCAACTCGTAGGGAAAATTTTGAATTCCTTTACACCTCAATAACGCTGTCACTGTACTTCTGCTCACCCTACATTTCTTCCTTAGTCCTTAGCATTCAAATTGTCTTTGTCTTCTATTTTAATTGTTAAACCAAAATTTGTCATTTTCATTTTCTGCTTTTGTGATTTTCCAATTAAGTATTGAATTTGCATATGCTTCTTTTGTACTAATGTCCTTCCATGTAAACAACTATTCTAAGAATAGCTATTTTGTAGCATTATTTTTAGTGTTGCAGATAATTCTGATATTTGCCATTGAAAATTTAGTCGGAGAACTGTAACTTTTTATCAACTCTTAAAAAAAAACCGAACTCGTAAAATATCCAGCAGGGATACTTTTCAAATATTTAATTTATATAAATTGTGCAGCACCGCAGACAAAAAAAAGACCAAATACAATATAAAAGAGAGTGTGAAAAAACACCAAAAGGGTTATTTATGGTTGAATACCCCTTCTATACATGCATAAATGTAACCAAAAAATGTGTTTTTTGTGATATCAAAGTAAAACGATTCTATATAAAAAAGATTTTGTTGTTGTTGTGCAGATTTTTGTTGTTTTGATATTGTCACATTTACAATAAATTTTTTTTTGGGCGCCATCATAAAAAAATTGCCACTAAAAATGCTGTAAAAGGCGCAAAACTGAATGTCAGTTCGAGCGTGGACTTAGCTGAGTGGCTGGCAGGCAGGCCAGACTGTCATTGTTGCTATTCAGCCGTCAGTTATCAATTGCAATGAAATTTTTATGATGGCGTGAAATTTTTATTGCGGCATGTTTCTGTTTGGCCTGCTTAAAAAAAAAAAGCAAAAATATGTTTAAAAAACCGCTAGCAATGTGATTGTTATTTTAGGCGCAAATATTTCTTCGATGGAGTAAAAATTATTTGACAAATAAATTTCATAGATTTTACTTTAAGGAGTGAACATTTTGTGGGCACTAAAAAATTGTCACATAAAATATCGCGATATAATTTATTTTATGACAAATATTTATACACATTTTATTATATGTAATATTTTTGCCGCTATTTTGCACTCCGCATAAGTTTGTTCCACTGTACCACTGCAGGTTGCAATCGATGGACGACAGTATCTTTTAATATAAAAATTTTATGAAAACTTCGTTAGTCTCTTGAATGGCAGCTGTAAAGAAAAATGATTAATGATCGCATGTGTAAATTTCAATATGGCAGCTCAGGATATACGAAAAAAAATCCTGGAAAAATTATAGTAAAACGACAAACAAAAAATAGCATCACATGAATAACGTGTACAAAAAATGGTGCACAGAATGAATCATTGCACAATGTTGCCACACAATGAATTTATGTGATACTCGATGCATCATCAGCTGAAAATGCAAGAGCAGCCAATTTTTTCTTTTTATATTTTATTTATATAGCATATTATATAGTTTTTCACAATAACTCGAAAATGCTATGAGCAGCAGCGGCAAAATATGTGAAGAGCGTAATCGATTAATGTCAATTTTATTTATGCTACACCGTTAAAGGGGGTGCGGCTGACGCTGTTGGTAACGGTGTCGCTTGCAGATGCTAGACAAGGTGTGCATCAGTTGAAGTGAAAATTAAATGATGCGCCAAGCTTTTGACTTTTAATAATTTTTAAAATATTTTAATAATGCGTAAAAAAATCTTCAAGAGTAGCCAAAGTGGTTAGTTGACATATTTTAAATTTTATAAAATTTTATTCAATATTAAATCCCATATTGAAACCAAATATGAAAAAAACTTTTTAGTTTAATAAAAAGCATTATTTAAAAAAATTATAGACGGAGGCGCCGATAGAGAGAGAGAGAGATGTATGTAGAAAATATGTATTGTCACTGAAACCTTCTTCTTTTTTCTTTTCAAACTAATACTTTTTTCTAGATATTTTTTTCGTGGTTTCTATTTTCATTCTTTCTATTTTCATAGAAAAATTTTTTAAATTGCATAACATTAAATCTATATAACAGTACGTTCAAAAAGTCCATAGGATGACACGTAGATGGCGTTACTAGATTTTTTTTCATATGATTTTTATTTAGTACCAACCTTCAAATGATACGTATAAAAATTTGGCAACAATCTGACAATTGATGAGTGAGTTATAGCATTTTGTGTGCAACTATTGTTATTGAAAAAAACAAAACGTAAAAAGTGAATTTCGAGTTTTGATAAAGCAGTGCTTTTTGATAAAAAAAAATACAGTGGAAACCAAACAATGGCTTAATAAACATTATCTGGACTCTGCTCCATCGATACAAATGGTAGAAAAGTGGATAGCTGAATTTAAACGTGGTCGTACCAGCTCAAATGGTGCAGAGCGCAGTGGACGTCCAAATCAGACTGTTATTCCACAAAACATCAAAAAAATCCACAAATTGGTTATGAACGATTGCAAATTGAAGGTGCACGAGCCAGCTGACATTGTAAAGATATCAGATGGTAGTATTTTTACCATTTTACACGAACATTTGGGTTGCGAAAGCTCTGTGCAAACTGGTGACGCGTGAGCTCACAGTCGACCAAAAATAACAACGAATTGATACTTCAGAGGAGTGTTTCGCGCTGTTAAACCGCAATAAAATCGAATTGTATCGTCAGTATGTGACAATGGATTGTCACTATTACATACCAGAATCCAGAAGACAGTCTGCTGAGTCGACAGCAATCGACGAATCGAATCCAAAGCGAGCAAAGACCCAACAGTCGGCTTGTAAGGTGATGGAAACTATCTCCAAAAAGGAACTACCATCAACAGCGACTATTACTGTGCACTTTTGGATCGATTGAAGGCTGAAATCGCCAAGAAACGATCACATTTGCAAAAGAAAAAAAATGTTGTTTCACCAAGACAATGCACCGGGTTACAAATCGATGAAAACGATGGCAAAATTGAATGAATTTTGCTTCGAATTGCTTACCCACCCACCATATTCTCCAGATTTAGCACCCAGTGATTTTTTCCTGTTTTCAGATCTCAAGAGAATGCTTGCTGGAAAGAAATTCAAGTCCAATGATGAAGTAATCGCTGAATCTGAGGCCTATTTTGACGAGAAAGAGAAATCGTACTATAAAAATGGTATCGAAAAGTTGATAAAACGCTATACTGCTCTCGAAGGCAACTATGTTGAATAATATTATCGAGTATTATCAAAATTTTGTTTTTTTTTACTTATCCTACGGACTTATTGAATGACCTGTTATTACGTTAGTAGTTACTTTTAATATGAAAAAATATCTGTTTTTTCCCCCAATATACGAGCGCCGTTTGATAATTCAGTAATAAATTAAATTCCCGCCTAGTACCTTTAAATGCAACACTGGTCCTGTCAACTACCTTCTGTTAATAGACTACTGCCAATTTTAGGTCGCTTCGAAGCTTAGCTCGTGTTTGGCAGCCATTGACAGCAGACGATCTTGTGAATTTTGGAGAAAATGGGAAAAAAGTGAATTTCGTGTGCTCATCAAGCATTATCTTTGGGTAAAAAAACCATTAGCCAAACCAAGTAAAGGCTTGAAAAATATTTTAAGGACTCTGCACTCACTGAATTCCGATGCGGTCGTACAAATACAAGTGACGATGAACGTTCTGGAGGCCCAAATGAAGTCAGTCACTACAGCAGAAATGGTCACTAAAATTCAAGATATCGTATTGGCCGATCACAGAGTTAAGATGTGCTAGATTGTTGAGGCCGTAACAATGATACGGCACGTAACAAATGATTTTGCAAAATCAATTGGAAATTATCCGCAAGATGGGGTCCGTGTTTGCTCATTCTCGACCATAAACGCGATCGTGTGACTGATTTAAAGGCATGTTTGGCAATGTTGAACAAAGATAAGAAGGATTTTCCTGTCGATTAGTAACCGTGGACGAAACATGGATCCATCACTACACACCAGAGACAAAGTAATAGTCGAAACAGTGGGCTTCACCGGCCGTGCTCCGAAGAAGGCGATGACGGTGCTATCGGCCGGAAAGGTTATATCGACAATATTTTGGGATGAACGTGGTATAATTGGACCGATTCAATGACGATCTGAAAGAGAAACGCCCCCATTTGCCGAGGAAAAAAGTGCTCTTCCATCAAGAAAATGCACGCGTTTACAAATTTCCATGAATTGAAGTTGGAATTGAAGCTAGATTTGGCCCTCAGTGATTATTTTCTGTTTCCAAATCTGAAGAAATGGCTCGCCGGAAAAAGATTCACCACCAGAGAGCAGTTCATCACCGAAACAGAGGCCTATTTTAAGGACCTTTCGAAAACGTATTTTTCGGATGGGATCAATTACTTGGAGGAACGTTGGACGAAGTGTATCGAGCCAAAAGGAGATTATATTGAGAAATAAAACTTTTTTGCCGTAAAAATCATTCCTTATTTAATTTTTCACTGCCCTCGTACATTGTAATTATTAAAGCATTTAAAACTATTCAAATAAAAAAAGGGACAAACTGATATTAAGACTATTTGAACAAGATTTATCATAAACTAAAACAAATGCAAGGATTATAAATAAAAACGGTAATTTCACCTTTCCTAATCTATTCTTAACACAAATAAAAACCCTTTTTTGGGATATAATTAGTTCTTAATTCAGCCGAAGATGTTATTTAAATAAAGAATCATTTAATATTATTATCAGTGAAAAGGAAAATAAATATTAAGTTCACAATTCTTCAAAATGAGATGAAACCACTTTGAACTCTAACTAAATCACGTTTAAATTAATAATGAACAGTTTTGAAATGAGCTCAAAGTTGGTTTTATTAATTTATATCTTCTAATTTTTTTTTTATTTCTAGCGTTCCTTCTCGTTTTAATATACCGCAAGATTAGGGTAAAGTTTTGGATTTGCCATTTGGGTTAACATACATAATTAAGGCCTCAGAAATTCAATTTATTTCCACATTATTTTACCTTTTTAAAATGCAGTCAAATTGTTTGTTATTCTCTGACAAATAATTTAATTATTGTCGCTAATTGGCATAGACAACCTTTTTGACCCTTGCAAATGTCATAATAGGCAAAATGCTGCAATGCGTTCACTTTAGTTATTTATTGTTTATATTTCAAATTGGGCCCCTTTTTTGTTTGGAGGAATTAATTAGAAATTTGGAAAATTCAGTTGCATAGGCATAACACTGCTGGGAAATAAAACAACAATATTGTCAAACATATAATAATAGCTTTGCTAAATTTGTGCATTGAACTCCAATTAGAAATGAAAAATATAAAATAGTGGTTGGACTTATTTTGCAGAAAAACAAATAATTCTTAACTAAAAACAAATGCAGAGAACTGCATAATTATATGCATAATATTTAACGGTTGACATGTTGTTAGAAGTGCCGGCTGATGATTTCAACGGGAGCTGGGTTCAAAGAGCAGGCTCACGTGTGCCTCTTGGCATTCTCGCTCGATATTGTAAGTAGAAACTGTTAAAAAAATCGGGTTAAAGAGATTTTTGTTTGTTCATACAGATCAGAGCCGAAACAAGCTTCTATGTCGCCCAAGAAGTATCAAAAATTTGTCAAAATTCAAAAGACGAATTTGCTTAAATTATAAACATTGATCAGCTGTTACCTATATATATATATAGCTACCTATATTGCTTCTTAATAAGCAAATATCAAAATGGTAAGTATCAAAATACTTATCATTGATGAATTCAAATGATTTTCTGCTCATATAAAGAGCACATCATTTGCAGAACTCGAGGGATGAAAACAGTGACGATGTTCTCACAACGTTGAGCGCTCTTTGTACACGTATGAATAACCAATACAAGTGTTTGAGGAGTTTATGCGAGAGCGTAGCGTTCAACGAATTGATCTGAAAAGATTATTCATTGCTTCTGTTTTTATAAATGATAACTCGACAGAGCGAGAGCGAATTTTGATTGCTCTACGCATTCTGATTCTATTGCTCTAAGGCCAGTCTTTACAAACATAAGAAGTGTCTTTGGGATCGCTGTCCTGTTGTAACCTCCATTTAAGTGGCATCTTTTCATCAGCATATGGGAACATCACATTTTTTACAATAATAACGTACACGAAATGATCCATAGTTTCTTCAGTTTTATAAATTGGCACAATTCCTTGTTCAGAGAAGCAACCCCAGACCATTACACTGCTTTCTCCGTGCTTAAAAGTGACTTTGCAGTACTAAGGATTTCATCTTTCTTCTTTTGGTCTGCGTAAACGCCTTTTTCCATCCGAGCATTTCAGGTTGTACTTGGATTCTTTGGAAAACAGTACAGTCTTCCATTTTTGGGCACTGCAGTTGAGGTGGGCTTCAGCCAAGTCAAGTCTGGTTTTACTGTTACGATATAAAAAACTGAATAATCCGGCATAAATCTCAAATGATTTCTTTATTGGGCAGAAGCGATTGTTGGTTCTTATTGAATTATCAAGGTCCTTTTATTCAAGGAGTTTTCTTGGCGCGATTTTTTTTTTTTCTTTACGTGGTCTTCTTCCACAATTTATTTTAGAGGTGCGATCTATGTTCAAAAACTTTGGAATCAGTCAATATATAATAGATAAGATATTAGGTAAGCCGCCCCTTAAATCGCTTATAATTTAAGTTTGAATTGACTTGAGTAGGGTGCGGTGGGGTAAAGCGTTTTGCTTTTTTTTTTGGTGGCTCACAGCACCCCCAAATGGAATTTTTTCTTAATTTCTATGCGTTCGGATTTGAACATTTTTGATTTCGGCAAAAAATTATGGGTATACTTCGAAAATGTTCATTTTTCTGTTTTTGAAAAATGGTGTGTTCAAGCGTTTCACCAAAATAATCTTTCCGTTTTCATGTATAAACACCAACATAAATCGATTTAATGGCCTCGGGCAGGTTCCTAAGTCAGTATGAAACTAAAATACTGAATAAAGTCATCGAATCTAAATTTTTTATGCATCGCTAAATCGAGGTCAGAGTCGCAGTTTCGGCAGGTGTAGTAGCCACGGTTGCCCATGAAACACATTAAGCATTAAATAAAACGCATTAAACACACACAAAAACACTAAATACGCATTAAAACGGAGTTTGTGGGGTGCAACGTTTCATTTTGAAAACACGGCTGGCATCACACAACCGTTCGACAGATATTTCACAAACACTTCGTATTTTTAAGAACAAAATTAAACCAAGAAGACTGATATATTTACCTTTAATTTGTAGTTGGCATAAAACACGATTAATTCACTTGATCGAAAAAAGTTTTGGACAAAAATTGTTTATTACTGTTTTAGAATAGTAACACAATGCACGTCGCTGTATTATGAAAAACTGTGCAACACTTGTCGGTATGACAATTGGTTATATGTAAGCGCGCTGTCAAAATTTCACAGGAAAAACTCTTCAAGCCACCGCACCCTACCTATTATCTTATCTTTTCTCTAAGCACCCATTGAACTTACAAGGAAAAAATGTATACAAAAAAGTTTCGACATTAAATACTAAAAAACTGCAACTACAAAATTTAAAAATTTTTCCTATATTTTGCACCATTTCATAGATATTCTGTAAAAAGAAGTTTTTGACCTTTGATTCAAGATGTCGGCACGAACGCAGCACCAACATCGGTGTATTTTATATTAGTGTCTCTATTCGAACAACACTCTAGAAAACAATTTTTACCTAACCTTTTGTAAGACAAATGTTAAAAATTATTGATTTTGGAAACATGTTTCTTCGAAACTACATATCCATGAAGCAAATTAAAAGTGTAATTGGAATTAATTAAAAATATCTTCTAAAAGTTTTTCAGCTTTTTTGTTCTTGCGAATAGGAGATAAAGCGTGTTACTTTTTACTGTTAGGCTGAACTTTGGGGTCTATAGAAATAATTAAAAATCAAAATAATATAATAAAAAAATTTGCATATTTTGAAATTCATATCTAGAATCTTGGATGCTATAAAGAAAATTTTTTTTTTCTTACCAACGCATACTGGGTAAGGGGTATATTAACTTAGTCATTCTGCTTGTAACGCCAATAAGGAGGCCTGGCAGGTATAGAAAAGTATATATACTTTTGATCAGCATCACCTCTTGAGTCGATTTCCGTGTTTCCGTCTGCCTGTCCATCTGTCCGTTTGTGGACACGTATACAGCGGTAATTTTAAAGCTATCGCGATGAACTCCAAAATATAGGCTTTTTTTAAAAAAATGGATATTAAGTTCGAGAATGATCCAAATCGGATGGAAACCACGTGTACCTCCCATACAAAGTGACTTTATTTTAAATCTCTTCAAAATTAAAGAAAAATTAAAGAAATCTTCAATATAAATCCTGAATATGAAATTTGGGAAAATCGGATAAAAACCACACCTACCTCCCATACAAAGTGACTTCATATTAACCGTTAAATCTCTTAAAAATCTGCTCAAATTACAGAAATATCTTGGAATTTTGCACATAGGTCTTGATATATAATATAAGCCATCTCTATGATATTTGGCAAAATCGGATGAAAACCACGCCTACCTCCCATACAAAGTGGCTTTATTTTATCCGTAAAATCTCTTAAAAATCCACAAAAACTTAAGAAATGCCTAGAAATTTTGCACGTAACTTTGATCTTCAATAAAAATCCTGACAATGTAATTTGGAAATATTGGATGAAAACCACGCCTACCTCTCATACAAAGAGGCTTTATACTAACCGCAAAATATCTTAAAAAGCTGCTGAAATTAAAGAATGGTCTTGAAATTTTCCATATAGGCTTTGATATTTAATGTAGACCATTACGATGGTATTTGACAAAATCGGATAAAAACCACGCCTACCTCCCATACAAAGTGACTTTATATTAACCGTTAAATCTTTAAAAAATCTGCTCAAAGCACAGAAATGTCTTGGAATTTTGCCCATAGGCCTTGATACATAATATAAATCATCTCTATGATATTAGGCAAAGCGGATCAAAACCATGCCTACCTCCTATACAAAGTGACGTCAGCAAAATAGAAAACTTTCGTATTACAAATTCCACCCACATCGCTTATTCAACCCATACCAAATTTGGCACATTTATTCTATATACACATATGGTGTATTGTGAAGTCTTTAGAGTTGGAAAGTGGGCGTGGCATTTTACATTTAATCGAACTTCTTCAACACCGTGTGTCTGACATCAATCAAATTATCCATAATTTGTCCTTAATAATTTGAGCAGTCAAAAATTCAATCAGAAAATAAAATTGGGTGGTACTAGACAGGGCGAGTGGCACTTTATTTTCAAACGTGTTCCATCTACACCGTTTCTCCGATTTCAACCAAATTTCACCGATAAATTCTTTACTATAACGATAAGTTTTAAGCCTACAAAAGTGGGTGGGATTGGACAAGAGGCGTGCCAGTTTCAATTCTAATCAAACTTCTTCTAAACCGCTTTCTAATTTCAATCAAATTGGCAAATATATTTTTTGTAATAATGAGCAGTGATTAGTCTCAAAAATTGGGCGGAATTAAACAGGGGCGTCTTCTTCCAAATTTTCCATATTCTTTGGAATATGCAGTCAGTAGTCTTGAAAGTTGGGTGAAATTGAACGGAAGCGTGGCACTTTAATTTTAAACGAAATTGTTTTACACCGTTGGTATGAATTTCCACATATCAATCAAATTTTGCACAAAAATTATTTAGCATAATGAGTAGTGGCAGCTTAGGGTAAAATAAAATTAAGCGTATGACACAAATATTTTTGGAGATATTACATAAACATTTTATGGACGGCTAAAGACTTCAAATGTACCTCAATACGGCCGCGGGGGGTATTTCAGCTTCGGTACCCCACCGAAGCTCTATTCCTTACTAGTTTTTTCACTTAAGAGAAAAATCTGGAGTTGTGAAGTCTGAAATTGAGGAAAAATATATCTTCCTGTTTTGGTCCCCTTTGAAATAATCGTAACTTTTTATAAAAAGAGTTTACGCAAGCAAATTAAAACTCTGTATTTTTGTAAGCAGATAAAACATTCTAATAAATTTTTGGTTATTTTCAAAATTTTTTGAAATTGTCCAGCTCACCGATTTGGTACTATGTTTTCAACTTATTTAAACTAGTTTTAATATAATGTTTGTAATCAATTACAATTGGCCTTCGTCACGATTAATACTCGAAACAATGAACTGTTTAATGACTTTTTTTTGATATGTTTTATGTTATGAGTTTTACTACTGTGAAAATTTTTCAATTATTAAGAGTTATATTTTTCGAGCTCAAGGTCGATGTTGCTTTCTGAAGAAAACAATAACAATACACAGGTATAGAGCAGTAATCACACAGCAGACTAGACAGACTGTTTCATTGGCCGCTACACCAACTCATCAGTAGTCTTGCGTGATCACTGTGATCCACTAAGCTGTTTATATTCTTTTTCTTTCGTCAATGTTACGAGTAAATTACTTCGAAATACATGCAAGTAGTACAAATAATATGAAACAGCTTAAAGTTCTTCTAATTTTAGATGCATACTTTTTTGGTAAAAAAAGAATTTTTCTACTTGAAATTCAAGTTTTTTCATTTAAAACTCAACTTTTTCTTGTTGAAGAAACTTTTAACGAATAAAACGAATTCATAAATATTAAAAAATTATATAGCCCCCTTCTCTGTCTGGTTATGCTCATGTTTACATTAGCGATCCTTATATTAAGGTGATCAAGATTTTTAATATTTTCTTTGGCATCATAAATTTAATATTTTCGATTTAATAACATATACAATAAAGAAATTTATGCCGTCATCTAGGTTTTATTTAATGTTTACTATAAATTTTGAGTGACTGTATTCTGCTTATACGTAACGTCATAAATTCAACGAATTGACTTTTGTTATTGTTCGATGAGTTTTATTATGTTAAATTTAATTGAAGTGAAATATAAATTATAATTGAAATGCATTTGAATAAAAACAATCGAATTTTGATGCAACGATTGAATGCTGGGTGGTGTTTGATGAATTTCGAAAATAATAAATTGAATTTTCATGAATGAATAAATTTTGCCTGCTTATAAAATTATTTCAATCAAAGGAAATTCCAGCTAAATAACAATAACAACAATATACGGGCAGACTTAAGTAACAAAAACAACAGCAGCAAGGATTAACAAGGACGTCAACTTCATTAAGATTGACAATAGCGCAAATATTCACTTTGGCTCCGATAACTGCTGCAACTGCAACTGAAGACTTCTCAAACAGGCGATTGCTGAGCGCGTGGAAAAGTGTTCTAAGCACGTAGTTGGATGAAGGCGGCTGGGCATAATTTTTGAGTCCTTAGAACGTTGCTGTTGCTTTTGCTCTTCTTGTTGTTGACTTTACAGGAAAAGTTTTTAATTTAATTCCTAGCACAAGTTTTGCATGAAAATTAAAGATGAAAAAAAAAAAATTGTATTAAGAGAATGTCTTGCGCTGTGCTTAAGTGAAGGACATCAAGGATCATCATTTCAGCAACAGCTGATTCATGTCAGCTTCGGACTGCCGCTGACTGTTGATATAATTGCATCGAACTAAGTTAATTCATTCGCAGAAAAGTGAATTTAAACTTTTTTGCTTCATTAACTTTGAAGGTGTCAATTAATGAAATTCACAAAAGATTTTTGCCGAAAGTAATCCGAAGAAACTAACTTTAACGCTGTAGTCTTATTTCGATGTTAATTTGAAGATTATTTTGAAGTTGTTTAGTTTGAGTTTACTTTGTGTAAAAACTACAACAAACTTTCTGTCTACATCATGGCAAAATTGAAAATCGCATAACACGGAAATACAAAATATAGGAGATATAATTTTGAAGTGGTAAATTCTTTTTATATAAAAGCTTTTATTTATTGGCTAACATTTAACTAAGAGATATATTTTTTGCATTTTCAGCCGAATTGGCAATATACTATTTAATAACTATATTTTTAATTAAAGACCCATTTTTCACTCTCGTTTGTATTTTTTGGAAATATGTGTATGTCGCAGAGCTATAAAAGAATGCAATAATTTGTGATTTAAAATCATTGAATGGAACTCCATGAATGCAATCATTTCTTCAAATCATTGATTGTGATTGGAAATTATTGACATCATTCATTTTTTCAAATCATTAATTGGATTCATTCGTAATATAACTGATATTTTGGCATATATTTGATCTGCATATGATGAATATTAAAGGAGCAATAGAATTTGCTACAGAATTTTTTTTTTTTCCAAGTAACCAATATTGTCCATTAAAGTCTCAACAACGCGATTAGGTGCTGAACGAAGCCCAGTTGAACCTGTCTGCCACAACGACTACATTTATGCCTTAGTAATGAAGAGAGCCGGACAAATCTCACTGAACCCATTGCCTTAAAAAAATTATTCGTTATTGTCAAAGCAACAAAATAACAATAGAAAATTAATTAAAGCTTATTAAAAATGAATTGCATGGTTTTAACCCTTCTTCGAACAGTATTAATAACATATTTGCTTGCAAGTAACAAAGAACAAATTTGCAACTAATTTTATATATATCCAATTATATACATTTCCAATACTTGTTCAAAAGAGATAATAAGATATGTTAAAAAATAAAAATAGACCTCCATCCACACAATTTTTTTTTCCATCTTTGCCCAAGAAATCAACCGAAGTCGGATACAAGCACACTGTTTGATAAAAAATATCTTACTCAATTCACACTGATATTTTAAAACATCATATTTTTTGGATTCAAATGGTTGTTTTCAATGATTTGAATGAATGAACGAAATCAATCAATGATTTGAAGAAGTGATTGCAATCATTTTTTCAAATCATTGATTGTGATTTGAAATTTCAAGTCGCAATCAATGATTTAAAAAACTATTGCATTTATAGAGTTCCAATCAATGATTTGAAAAAATGAATGCATTCATTTTGAATATAAATCACATGACTTAAAATCACAAATGATTGCATTCTTTTACAGCTCTGGTATGTCTTACGTATATAATATTCACTCTAATTACTTATGCTAAAAATTTGGCTTCTATGTGTGGAAAGTTTTTTAAGATTTTGAAAATTTGGAGATTTATGGGAGGGATTTTTTTTTTCAGTGATAATATGGAAACATTATCTCCCGTTCATTATTTTAAGTCTACATCCTTTATTTATGGAAAGTGATTGCATTTTCATATTCAGAGTTTTGTGGAAGCTGCCACGCCTTATTGCCCATTATCGCCTATATATTTTGCAGATTATCTTTGATAGAATTCAATTCCGTTCTTAATTTTCAAATGCCTGCTTCTATACTTAACAAACTATCGAATTTTGAAACTCACCGTCGTGTGAAAGTTGTTAGGCCCCATTTTTCAAACTTAACCATATTTTGTCAGTGATTATGTATGATAGTATTTACTCCCATTCTAAATTTTTAGACTGCAGATGCTACTAGCCATGAGAAACTCTGCGCTGCGTTCCATTATTGAGTTGAAGCACTTAACTGTGCTTTTGCGCTGATACAGCGGTTTTATTAAAAGAACTGCACTAACGTAGTTAAATATATATAATTTAAAATATATATAATAATATATATATAATATATATTTTATAAAATAATGTAATGTCATATCTGTGGTATTTATCTGTTTGATTGATGTGTCAACCTTAAACAAAGTACAACAAGCTTAAATTTAAAAATTGTGGTGGATGCTGAGCAATAGCTCTGCCTTTATTCAAACATGTGAATTTATCACCAATATTCCTTCATTATTATAATCTTCTTCAAATGGAGATATTGAACCAAACAGGACCTTTATTTGATAAATTGTATTTTTTCTAGGTGAGGCTTAACAGTGCTTGGTTGGTTGGTTGGTTTATATGGTGATACTACTACGAGTAGTATACAATTAGCTCTGATGAGCCGTTTTGATGCCGTAACCTCCTGTTCCTGTATATTGGGTACGTTGCGCACCAGGAGGTTGGTGTTTGCTTTATAACCATCCAGTGCGGTTGATAAATGTGAGTAGGTTGCAAATTTTCGCTGCCGAGAGTTCTTCTAAGTTGCTGAAGAACGGCTTAGCTAGCACGCTAAATCTATATCTGGCTAGTGCAGGGCGGATGCATAGGAAGTGTGTGAGTGTTTCTTTTTCATTTGGGTCGTCGCACCTGCGATAATGGGCGTTGAAGGGGATTCCGATTTTTTCCGCGTGTATTCAAATGCACCAGTGCCCCGTTATGATAGCTGTGATCCTAGCTATGTCGGTCCGGGATCTGGATAGCATATCTCGGGTTTTGCCTAAGTTGTATGTTAGCCACATTTGCCTTGATGCTGGTAGATGTTGTTAGCCCTCTCCATCTATTACTAGCTATGGCAAGGTAAAGGGTGATTTTTTTGAGGTTATGATTTTCATGCATTAGTATTTGACAGATCACGTGGGATTTCAGACATGGTGTCAAAGAGAAAGATGCTCAGTATGCTTTGACATTTCATCATGAATAGACTTACTAACGAGCAACGCTTGCAAATCATTGAATTTTATTACCAAAATCAGTGTTCGGTTCGAAATGTGTTTCGCGCTTTACGTCCGATTTATGGTCTACATAATCGACCAAGTGAGCAAACAATTAATGCGATTGTGACCAAGTTTCGCACTCAGTTTACTTTATTGGACATTAAACCAACCACACGAATGCGTACAGTGCGTACAGAAGAGAATATTGCGTCTGTTTCTGAGAGTGTTGCTGAAGACCGTGAAATGTCGATTCGTCGCCGTTCGCAGCAATTGGGTTTGTGTTATTCGACCACATGGAAGGTTTTACGCAAAGATCTTATTGTAAAACCGTATAAAATACAGCTCGTGCAAGAACTGAAGCCGAACGTCGAATTTTCAGTGAATGGGCCCTAGAAAAGTTGGCAGAAAATCCGCTTTTTTATCGACAAATTTTGTTCAGCGATGAGGCTCATTTCTGGTTGAATGGCTACGTAAATAAGCAAAATTGCCGCATTTGGAGTGAAGAGCAACCAGAAGCCGTTCAAGAACTGGCCATGCATCCCGAAAAATGCACTGTTTGGTGTGGTTTGTACGCTGGTGGAATCATTGGACCGTATTTTTTCAAAGATGCTGTTGGACGCAACGTTACGGTGAATGGCGATCGCTATCGTTCGATGCTAACAAACTTTTTGTTGCCAAAAATGGAAGAACTGAACTTGGTTGACATGTGGTTTCAACAAGATGGCGCTACATGCCACACAGCTCGCGATTCTATGGCCATTTTGAGGGAAAACTTCGGAGAACAATTAATCTCAAGAAATGGACCGGTAAGTTGGCCACCAAGATCATGCGATTTGACGCCTTTAGACTATTTTTTGTGGGGCTACGTCAAGTCTAAAGTCTACAGAAATAAGCCAGCAACTATTCCAGCTTTGGAAGACAACATTTCCGAAGAAATTCGGGCTATTCCGGCCGAAATGCTCGAAAAAGTTGCCCAAAATTGGACTTTCCGAATGGACCACCTAAGACGCAGCCGCGGTCAACATTTAAATGAAATTATCTTCAAAAAGTAAATGTCATGGACCAATCTAACGTTTCAAATAAAGAACCGATGAGATTTTGCAAATTTTATGCGTTTTTTTTAAAAAAAAAGTTATCAAGCTCTTAAAAAATCACCCTTTAGTAGAGTGAATCCTTCCCTTCACTGTACTTAGTGGGACTGCTACTGGTTCTGCACTTGTAACGTCAAGGGAAGAACCCAGTCTGGGTAGTTCACCCGCCTTTTCATTACCATAAATGTTCCTATGTCCGGGAACCCATATATTAAGGTGATGTCAAGTTGGTGACTCAGTCGAGCTAGCTCCTCTTTGCATTGCCTAACCAGTTTGGAGTTCATTTTGACCGCAGCTAAAGCTCTTATGGCGGCTTGGCTCTCCGACAATATTGCTACATTATGGTTGTTTGTGTTGGCTCGACTAATAGCTCGACAAGCTTGTCTTATCGCTGGATGTTCGGCTTGAAATACACTAGCCAAATCCGGTAGACGGAAAGCTACACTCAGTTGCTCTGAGTAGACACTGGGTCAATCTACGCATTCCATCTTGGATCCACCAGTGTAGATTGATATATCCAAGACTGTATCAGGTCCTCCATTGCGCCATTCTACCCTAGGGATAGGGACTTTAATGGTAAATGACCTTGTAAAATCAAGCATAGGGATGTCATAGTCCATATTCTTTGCCACCAGTTTCTGTGGTACTGAACTAAGAATGTTGCTGTGTCCATATGGTCTGTTCCCCCAGTTGTGGGACTCCCTGAGTCTGACTGAACAGTTTGTTGCGCACATTTTAATATGGAGATCTATGGGAAATAGGTGCGTGAGGACGTTAAGTGCATCGGTTGGACAAGATCGGATGCCCCCCGTAATACCTATGCACGCTGATCGCTCTACTGCGGTATTTAGCCATATGAGTATTTCGGGTTGAAGACCCCATTTTTTTCCGAAGGTCTTCTTACAGGCGTATAAGGCTATGCAGGCCTTTTTAACTCTGTTTTCGACGTTGTTTTTTCAGCTCAGCTTAGAATCTAGTATGACTCCTAGATATTTGGCATTGTTGGATAGTGGGAGTGTTTGGTCGTTTAGTTTCTGTAGAACATAGTGTTGCACCTTGGTTTTTGCGGTAAATAGCATCAGTTCCGTCTTGCTAGGATTCACTCCTAGGCCGCACCTAGCAGCCCAGCTGCTGAGCTTGTCCAAAGCTCCCTCCAGAATCTCGCTGAGAGTGGAGGGAAAGAGTTCGGATACCATTAGGACCACATCATCTGCGTATTGCACCACCTTGCCTCCGTTACAATTCAGTGTCTAATCTTCAGTGTCTATATTTAAGAAGGCAGCGAGAGTGTTTTGTTTAAAGAAGATAGATCTTTCTATTGTTGTGATAACCTCATGTAGGGTGGTCTAGGTGAATCTACCCTTGAGGTAGCCATGTTGTGCTGTGGATAAGGATGTTCTACTTACAATTAGAATATATTTGAGATGCATGTCTAGGACTCGCTCCAGAGTCCTTAGTGCGAATGATGTGAGACTAATTGGTCTGAAATCCATAGCAGATTCATGATCTCGTCTTCCAACTTTAGGTATAAAAATTACCTTGACTCTTCTCTAGCTACTTGGAGTATAATTGAGGCGAAGGCAGTTTGTAAATATTGAATATAAGAGTTGTGTGACTACATCTTGTAATTTTTGTAACATTATTTAAACATTATTGGTAGGATGCCGTCAGGGCCTGGGGATTTGTATGGGGAGAAGATGCTTATCGCCCAGATTATCTTATTCTTTGTGATAATAGAGCTGATAGAATTTGTTTGGGTGGCCTCAGGTAGCACTGTACCTTGGGGCTCATTGCAACTCATCCTGCAGCCAGGGAAGTGAGTATTAAGTAGGTGCTCCAATGATTCGTCAGTAGATTCCGTCCAATTTCCATCCTCTTTCCTAATGAATGAGGAACTGGAGTGTTCCTTGGATAGAACCTATTCTCGCCTATTCTACCTATTCTCGCGGATTCCTTTAGGCTGTCGATAGATTGGGAGCATTCTTTCCAAGATTGCTTTTTCGAGTCGCGAATGGCTTTCTTGTAAGTACTAGGGATAACTTTATATGGTTGCCAGTTGCTTAACCTTTGGCACTTATTGAAGATTCTTCTAACGTTTTTCCTAAGGTCAGAGAGATCCTTACTCCACCACGCAGGAAAGGATTTTTTCCTACCCCTTCTGGGAGGGGGGTGCATGGTTTCCTTAAGAGACTCAACGGGAGAATTAAGTTCCTCCGCTGTTGATATGTGGCTGTGTCTCAATTTCAGGAGTTTCGGGCGCGATACTCTGGCGAATTTAGCTCAGTCTGTGCGTTTTGAATTACGAAAATATTAGGCTCCATTACCAGGTTCAAATTTAATAGAATCAAGCTGTGATCCGAGAAGGAATTCATTATGAGTTCATGATGCAGCAAATTATTATGAGTGTCTTAATACAGTTCACGGAATGATCACCAAAAAAGAGAAGTCTAAATTTTACATTGGCATTTGAATTGCTTAATTGCTATTGCCTCACACAGGGTACATTCCAGTGCAAGTATTTACCAATCCAAATCTTGACTCAATTACAATCACTGACACTTTCAAACGGCTGATGCAGCAGATAGTTGTTCCAATTACGTTCCTGGACTTTATTACTCAAATGCATCAAGTGTTACACAACATGAACTCCAAGTCATTATTTTAAAACTGGAATTATCTCTATGGAAAATCCAAAACGCTCATTTCTTAATTCCAAAAATATTTTGGCAGCCGGGATCAAAGTTACAGCTTATAGGAATCGTCAGTTAAGTTTTCATCAGCTTTTTACTTGTAAGAATAAAAAACCTTGCATTATTGCTCTGACGATGAAAATTCTGATGATACACCCAGATGAGCTACCAGTGCCACTCCAACGAATAAAGAAGAGTCACTCCCGACGCTGCGCTCTTTAAAAAAGGTCGCATTTATTAAATTGTTGAACATTTTAAAAATTGTCTCTGTTTATCATATCAATTTATAAGTTCTTTGAAGTAAAATTTTTTCCCCATTAAAAGTTGTCATTACTTAATTTGCTGTTTTCAAAAATTGGTCAATAATTGGTCTGGCTAAAAGACTAAATCTTCTTTTGAAGAAGGGAATCCTAAAAATGTTATACAAAGCAAATATCTTTTAAAACAGGATAGTTAGTGACCAAAAACTGATGCATTGAATTATAGAAAAATCCACTGTTCACCAAAATTATATATGGGCGAATCCCAGCGTGTCTGACATTTCATTCGGACGCTTCTTTTGAAAATTTTTCGAACGATCCAGAAATATTTTTAGAATAGGTGTATACTATCAATACAATAGTACAATTTTATAGCAAAATTTTTATTTTAAACATGCGTTCGGATGTTTCACTGAACGGAAATCATTTTGAAAATAAGTTCACAATATGCCTAGATCTGCAAATTTATCAGCCGTAAAAAAAATGTCAGAGACAAAATTTTTAATAAATCTAACAAGCTTTCAGAAAATCCATATGCCATCTTTTCTAAGGGCAGAGTGAGGTTACAGTAAATTATTTCAGTTGTTCGGACGTTTCGTACCATACGATTCAGATTTTTTCATTTGGATATATTGGGTAATTAAGTAATTAAGTAATTCAGAAACAATTTAATACGTTGTTCTTTCCTTGCCTCAATCATTTCATTATTATCTTTAGCCAATACCTTTAATACCTTAATAACATTTACTAAACAAAAAAACTATATTTATGAGACACGGCTGTGGTTGACTATTTTTAGTATTTGCCTATATGTCAAAAAAAAAAAAAAAAAATAAATATGTTCTACGCCTAACTTTTCAAAACTCTTCTACGGTTTTGCTCTTATGGGGTAGTACTTTCACCTCTATATAGTGGTATATAAGAATTTTGACTTTTTTTGACACACAAAAAGTTTTCAATTATTGGTGGCTTTGTAATATTCTAACTAAGATCACTGTCCATTGAAGCACCAATTATAGCATTCCTTCCAGTTTATCTCCAACAAGAATCCCGATATGATGGCAGCCTTGCATTTTTGCCATTAAAATTCTTATTCTCTGTCTAACAGCCTGTCTGTCAGTTTGGCTGTCTGTTATTATTTTTGTCTGCTAGTCATTCTCTCAATCTTCCTGTCCTGTCTGCCAGTCTGTCTCTGTCGCTTCACTTGTTATGATAATGACATGACATAAATTTAGTTTCATCGCTAGCTTTATGCATTACTTTGGAAGCAATGCAAATTAAGTAATTTAATGTATTGACAAAATTATATGCTTTTTACACAATATGACAGCGAAACACTATCTCACACATAAGCACACACTGTGCTGTACAATGTATGTATGGTATTCGTATGTGTTTGTTGGCTTGTACTGCATTCTGTTGCATTCTATGCGACTTCCTGTCGCAAACTCTACATGCCTGCGTGCCATAAAAGCCTTTCAGTGGCAACACACTCGGCTAACCTTATGCCTCATATAGGTATGTAAGTGAGTATGTGTGCATCGATCTCTCTTGCACTAACAATAACTGGCCTGCTTGTGCGACATCCCAATAGGCAATAAAGCTAGGACGAAGGCGTGCATTTACTGCTTCTTTTGGCGGCTAGATACATGACATCCTGGCTGCTTCTGCGAGCGCTTCTATAAGGCCTAATTTTTCGCTACTCAAGGCAGTGCAACAATTATATTTTTTCTACAAAAACTGGTTCTGCTTATATTTCACGGATACTTATCCGTTAAAAGTTAAAATATATATGACTTAGTTCAAAGTTGAAATATATATGAACGTCATGACTTAGAAATCACAGAATATATAGGTATGTATACATAAAAAGAAATAAAAAAATATATATTTTTAATTTTTTCGGTTAGCCCCTTCTTTAAGCCATTCTATAGGAGTGCTTATAGCAGGCCTCTTTAAAGCAGGGAGAGCGGCAGGCATGGAAAATTTGTCCATTTCATATACAAAAGTATATGGGCTTGGCTACAAGTAGGTTACGCCTCCGAAATCCATTTCAAGGCCTGCTAGTAGCCCTTCAAATACCTGCCAATGCCTACTGGGATGGTACTCGTATGCCATATGTGTGTGTGTATGTGTTTGGTAAAACGACGTAATAGTCGTTTTAAGTGCGTTGCACTGATAGACATACCTTGCCAGCATACCAGGCCACATTCAGTGTACTTTACATCCGGCAGTGAATAAACATAATGGTTTGTCTGTAAATGTTTAAAATAAACCATTCTGTACTGCAAAAACAACAACAAATAATACAACACCAAATACACACATCCGCACACAACTACACAATTACTAACCGACCAATATTGTCAGGCATTTTACGGTCCTGTCAATGCCTTCTGATAATCCTGATTTGCATTTTTGCTTTGGTTTGATTTTCTTGCTATCGTTGTTCTGTTGTTGTTGTGGCTATTTTTTTACACTGTCTGAAATACTGCAGCAAACAGTCGTAAATAAAATAAAGGCATTTGTAATGCTTTGATACGTTAGGCTTGCACATTTTTTTTTTTTTCGTTTTAAACTAGTTTTTGCAATAAATTTCTGTGAATTCATTTAATTCATTAAAATTTGGTTCTTAATCTTTAAATTTTTTTTCAAACGCGCATGAAAATGTCCGGCATAGTAACGATCCTGTATTGGAACTTTAATACTCATTACTCTTAGCACATCCAAGACAGGTTTAAAGTTTCAATTATCCTGCGACTATATTAGACTATGACTATGGTATACATAAATTAAAAGCTTCGTCACTTAATTTGTGTTGAGCTGTGTTTGGATTGGATATCACTGGCTATTTAACAATTTTCGGGTTCTAGTTTAATTTTGTAAGTTTTTCGATCTTAAATATTAATCTGCTTATAGTTTCATTGCGTTATTACAAAATTATTTAGGATTACTTTACTATTTCGTTCAATGCTTTTTAAAGATTATGCTATTGAACATTAAGGCACCTCACGCTCCATAGAAAAACAAAAAAAAATTCTTCGGGTCCGCTCCTCAAAATAGTCCTTGGTTTATGTTATGAGGATTCCCCAAATATTTCGACTCTAGCCATAGCCATCCGTGAGCTAGAATGGTTTCAAACAACCTCTAAAAATCGAGTTTTTTATAAAAATATTGCTTTGTTTGGTAGTTAAAAAAAAAAAACAAACGGTCAAAAATAATAGTGATGAAAAAGTTCTTTCAATCTGCATCAAAAAATCTAAAATTTTTGCCGTCGGACCAAAGATAATGCGGATTTTCATGCACTATTTGAATTTTTTTTGTTTTGTTTTCACTAAAACTTAAATTGCATTTTTTTCTTTGCCATATTACTTTTAGTCAAATAAAATGTCAGTAGATACAATACAGGGCTTCTGGGACAGGTGGCGGGTGGCGCAAGCCGATGACGTCACGCCCGGCACTCAAGTATGAACGGATTTCTGCTTGTGCTGGTGGACGGACAGACAAAAAACCGCAAGTTGTTTTTGCTTTAAGCGTTGATCATGTTCTTATCAGTGTTTGTATGTTTTATGATTTTTTTTCATAACCCTAGCATTAGTTATAGCAATGACTCAAATAAATATATTTATAAGACTTCTAACGTAGACTGCGTGGTGGCATACTTATCAGAGTTCGCATGAGTAAACGAAATACATAGCAACCAGGAAGTCAAGATTTCGGTATGGAAAGTAAGTATGATAGTCTCTTTTTATAATACTCTCATCGTACATAGGTTGTTGAAGTACATTGAGTATTTCATTCATATTGAATTATTGGTTGATTGATTATCGATATTATGATTGATTGATTAATTATCGATCAGTTTTACCAGGTAGCTGTTTAACAGTATAAACCAGTTTTAGCAGGTAGCTGTTTAACAGTACAAACCAGTTTAAGCAGGTAGCTGTTTAACAGTACAAACCAGTTTTAGCAGGTAGCTGTGTAACAGTACAGATCAGTTTTAGCAGTTAGCTGTTGAATAGTACAGATCAGTTTTAGCAGTTAGCTGTTGAATAGTACAGATCAGTTTTAGCAGATAACTGCAACTGCAAGTTTTAGCAGATAACTGCAACTGAAATGCAACACCTTTAACTTGAAAAAAATTTTTGGTGATGTTGTTGTCAGCTTCTAAAATGTTCTCGAAGTTTCTACATCTCGAAGCTTCTAGAAACTTCTTGACTCTTCCTGGTTGCTATGAATTTCGTTTACTCATGCGAACTCTGATAAGTATGCCACCACGCAGTCTACGTTAGAAGTCTTATAAATATATATTTATTTGAGTCATTGCTATAACTAATGCTAGGGTTATGAAAAAAAATCATAAAACATACAAACACTGATAAGAACATGATCAACGCTTAAAGCAAAAACAACTTGCGGTTTTTTGTCTGTTCGTCCACCAGCACAAGCAGAAATCCGTTCATACTTGAGTGCCGGGCGTGACGTCATCGGCTTGCGCCACCCGCCACCTGCCCCAGAAGCCCTGTATTGTAACTACTAATGTCACAAATAGTGTTAATTTTTTGTTATATAATTCAATTCAATTTTTCAACTTGACTATAGCTTATCATCAATAGACAATTTAGTTGACTAAAACTAACATGACAAAAACAAATTCAATTTGAATATTAGTGAAAATAATATAAAAAGAAGTTAAAAAAATGAATGAATATCAAAAATATCTTTGGGCCGACTGCAAAAATTTTAAATTAAATGAGGCAGATTGGTAGAACTTTTACATAACTATTATTTCTGACCATTTGTTTTTTTTTCAACTACCACACCAACCAATATATGTATTTATAAAAAACTCACGCTAAACAATATATTTTTAGGTTATCATAAAAAAGGTGATAGTTTCTTTTTTCGGTGTTTTATCAGTAGTCCGTAGTTAAGTAGAATGGGTGGGATAAGGTAAGAGACTGTCACTTTAATTTAAATCAAATTCGTTCTACCTCATTTGTCCAACTTCAATAAAATTTTACACATAAAATTTTTGGTATTATAAACCGATCACTGCAATCTATGAAATGAGAGAAGAAATGCGATGAAAGGGACAGGGTTGCTCTGGGCAAGCATTCTGTGATATCTACTACAGCGGCCCGTCATGACATAAAAATTGTGCTTGGTGACTTCAACGCTAAGGTGGGCAAGGAAAACATCTTTGGCCCAACAGTCGGAAGTTCAGCCTCCACGATAACATATCCGATAATGGAATGAGGCTGATTGACTTCGCCCCAGTACGAAACATAGGCGTAGTACTAGATTCTAGCATCTCAATATTCATAATGCCACTTGGTTGTCCCCTGATCAAAAAACACGCAACCAAATTGATCACGTTTTGATTGACGGAAGGCACTCTTCCAGTCTATTAGATGTACGCAAGATCCGTGGTGCTAACATAGACTCGGATCATTATCTTGTCGCAGCTAAGATTCGTACACGTCTGTGCGCTGCAAAGAATGCGCGGAACCCTACCTAGCCGTCGACAAGCTGCAATCAAAATGTACAGCCGAAGCCTTCGCCACTCCACTCTTGCTCCTGCTTCAAGAAAGCACTCCTCCGATTGGCACGATATACGCAGTGGGCACACATCTCCAACTCCATGCGGCTGCCAAAGAGGTTATTGGCTACCACGCCTTGCAGAGGTAAAATTTCCCTATAAGGCCACCCTGCAGTCGGTTATAACGCGTGCTGCTAATTAGCGATACAGAGAGAAGAGGAGAGTCGAGAGAAGTCTTTTCGGGTGGAAAAAAAGATAGGCAGTAAAGCGCGAGTGTGATAAGATTGAGATGTTAGCGACAGGAACGAGGCCCGAATCTTTCGAAAAGGTAAGAAGCCTGGCCGATGGCTTTAAAACCAGTGCCTCTTCCTGCAAGGATGAAAACGGGAATCTAGTGACAGATATCCAGAGTACACTGACATTATGGAGGGAACACTTCTCTAGTCTTCTGAATGGCGATGATGACAACAACACCGCCAATAGAGATGATATCCCAGAAACCTCAATTATGGATGACAGTGTTGAAGCTCCGCTGCACGACTATAATGAAGTCTTGATAGCCATAAAACGGCTTAAGAACAACAAAGCCGCGGGAGCCGATGGTGTACACCGTTCTGACACACGGTGTAACAGAAGTTCGATCAAAAGTAAAATGCCACACCCACTTTTCTTATGTTAAGACTTCGTATTATACCGAAGAATATATGTATGGGTTGGATAATCGATGTGGGCTCAATTGGGGTACATACAGACCCGATGCCATTCAGTTTTATACATTTACTAAAGTTTTTCTATTTTGATGACGTCATTTTGTATGGGAAGTAGGCGTGGCTTTCATCCGATCTTACCAAATATCATTGAGATATTTCATGTTATATATCAAAGCTTATGTGTTCAAGAAATTTCAAGATATTCTTTCATTTTTGTGGATTTTTAAGAGATTTTACGTTTAGAATTTCAAGGCATTTCATGAGTTTTTGTGGATGTTGAAGACATTTTACTGTTAAAATAAAATCACTTTGTATGGGAGATAGGCGTGGTTTTCATCCAATTTGGCTCATTTTCAAAATTGATCTCCATTTTTTTTATAAAAAGCTTTTATTTTGAATTTCATTGCAATAGCTTTAAAATTATGGCTGTAATCATGATCACAGACGGACAGACAGACGGACACTCGTAAATCGACTCAGGAAGTGATGCTGATCAATAATATGTATACTTGTCTGTACCTGACACGTCTCCTTATTAGCGTTACAAACGGAATGACAAAGTTAATATACCCCTTACGCAGTACGCGCTGTGGCATTCACTTTAAATTAATACCCTATAGGAACAAACTAACTTGTTTTTAAAAACAAGTAATTAAAAAACCAATTTAAAATAAACCAGTAAGGCGGCAACTACTCTGATTTTGACATGTTTTAATTGCAAATTTTTATTAGATTACAAGTTTATATATATTTAACCATGTTATTTTATCAAATATTATTAACTTTAGGCCATCAGCAATAGTTTTCAATTGGCTATTTTAAAGTAATTACAAAAATAATTTAAATATAACTAATTTAACAAGTAGTTGAAAATATATGCAGACGAACGTCAATTGACTTATTTAGCGGACATCACTATACAAAATATGTTAGTTCGTTCTATGGAAAAAAGTCTGAATTTCAACTAGTTGTGGTTGACAAAAAACTACTTTATCAACTACTTTTAAGTTAGTTGATTTTCCTACAGGGTATCTAATAGTATGCAAACATCTGTTTAGGTAAATTATTTAAGAAAACTTACTTTTCCTATCCAATGAGATAGCCACAATTTTGTAATATTAGCCAACATTTTGAATTCAAGGTAAAAGAATTTAGTTTTTTTCCGCTAATTAATTTGTGTGTTACTTTTATTGTTAAGGAAATTGTTAACTCGACACTACATAAAATCAATTTAGATTTATATTTTTATGATTCTTTTCTTTCATATAAAGAATTTTTAAAACAACTTTTCGCAATAACAAAATGGTGATAAAATCAAAATAAATGTTTATATTTACAACTTTTGGCAAACAGTTTACGTAAAAACCTCAGGTTGATGTGCATTTTAAGACCACATCAAAACTCAACAAAATTTTATTGACACGAAAAAAGCTTACCTGAACACAAACACACACATATGAATGTTTATACAGTCAACCTGTGGCAACTATATTCTTGCGGGACTCACAAAAATGCCACAAAAAACAGTGTGTTAAACATTCATACAAAGCACTTTTTTATAGCCAACATTTAAATGTAAGTGTTTGCGTTTTTTGTTTGTTTGTTACTGTTGTTGCATGTTTTAAATTGCTGTTTGTTTAGCTACTGATATGTTTTGGAGTCTTTTAACATTATTTTAATATGTTTTTCACCTGCACATCATAAAGCCGACTGCTGGAAAACGTAAAAAACCTTTTATAACAATATTAAAATAACATTTATTGATCGACACTAAAATTGTTATTAAAAAAAACTGAAGCCCACTTATATTTCTATGTACATCTTTAAATGTCAGAAACTTGTTGATTCTATTTTGAAATGCTTTAAAAACTTCATTCAAGTGTCATTTAAGTTATTGAATCTGAAACTAGTGTAATCGGCCCACAGTCGAATATTTCGCTCACTGAAGTTAAAGAGAAACTCTATGTTTTTTCTCTCTATATTTTCATCTATATGTATTATATTAATATACCCGTCATAGGACGGGCTTTTATACTAACTTCATAATAAAATTATGAATGAATGAATGATAAAATTAAGATTTTGTATTAAAGTAATGCATCAAAAATAGTTGTTAATAATCAGTTCTAGTCACTCCTTTTAGATATTTTGTATTAAAAACTGTAGCAAGTTGAATGCTTCTATTTTGATTACTGCTACTGTCAGTCTTATTATCTGAATCTGATTGATTGACTCTCAGTCTGTCTCCATGTCACACCGGCTGCTCCTGTTACTGTTAGTCATTTTAGCCATGGACATGAATTTCACATTTATAGCATGCTGAAACCCGCTGTCCACCTTCTAATTGCCGAACTAAGTCAGTGCAGCTAGACTGTCCAATTTGCTGAATGAGCACCCATCGGGTGTATTTTTCTTCATCAATGCAGTCTTTTATTTAGAGCGGTAACTCATTTATTGCTCTACTGAATTGCGGACTAACAGTAACACTGACAAAGAGATAAAAGTTCAAAGCCAACTTGCATGAATGACAAAATGAACAACTGCTTGACTCACTGACTTAATGACCAGCTGACGAGCTTTTAACACCTCAAATTTGAGGATTTTGTACCAAGCACAGTCAAGCCATTAAGGAAGAAGCAAAGGGTAGCAAATCACTAGATGAAAAATAAGGGTGAAAAGAAGCAATTCAAGCATCCAGACGTTGACATGCAACACTTACGACGACTTGCACTTAGCTTGATACGGGTAGTAAGACGGGGAAGTTAGAGTCAAGTGAAAGTGTCATTAGTACAAATAGGCTTAAAGTGCAGTCATGTAGGGTGATTGTCCAGTGATTGTCTGGAAGAGCACACATGTGGAGAAGTTGGATGTTGCAAGCCCATTAGTTGTCAGTGCATTTATGTTTTAGTTAATGTTTACATTTGTACTCCATACGGATGCATCATTAGTCTGACAACATGTATTTGCACTCTAGTGGTTCGAGTTGTTTACTGCACAATCAGAATAAATTTGGAATTGATATCCAAAGCATAATTTGTGTTTCAAAACTTTTTCCAATAATTTAATTTTGTGTGTTTAAAAAGTAAAATGTCGATGCAAGATAATATTCGGTACGCATATCGAAATAAAAGAAGTGCCTGGCTGACACAGAATGTTTCATAGTTCTTTTGTTTGGTTTTATTATAAACAAAAATAGAAAAATTTGTTTAGTTATTATAAATTAAAATAACAAATTTAGATTGGTTTTCAGAACTATGGGCTGAGAATTATGCTCAAGTTTTGTTAAAGCTCTTTTCAAATTTAACAAAAACTTTTTTACTTGTTAAATACTTATTGAATGAAAAATGACGCAAGTAATCGTCTCTCTACACAACAATAACACAAACTTCACTCGATTCCAGATTTTATCTTACTGACATACTTTCATACATTCTTATGAAAGTAGAATTGAAATATACGAGTCGAGTCAAAAACTTATCTCATTTCAATACAGGAATAGTGCGAGAAAACAGCGGAGAGAAAAGTAACTGAAACGAATTATAGTGATTGTTTGTATATGTTTTTTTTCATCTGATTTATATGTAACATTTGGAAGAAATATAAGCATTCTCTTCAAATTAATGTAGTACATTCACGGCATTAATCTATGGAAACTCGACCTATGATACGAAGTTTTTAGGGTGATGAAATATGCAGGAAATACTAATTCAGCACTAAAAAATTTTTATTAGAATTGAATCGATGGGACTGCAATAAATGCAATAAATGTGATTGCAATAAATGTTTGGATAGCAATAAATCGACAGACATTTCACATTTTCATTTCAATTGTAACATTTTTTTTATGAATAAAATTAATTCTTGTCTAAAAATAAAATATTATTTGGGTTCAACAAATTATTTTAAATCTCACCTTAATAAAATGAATGTACGCAAGTTTTTTAGCGGTGAGAATTTCAACTATTATGTACATATTTACATCATTGTTTACCAGGGACCCAAAACAATCATTATTTTTTAATTTTTAAATGAAAAGATCACATAAAAAGTTATTGGTTAAAAGCTGGAGGATTCAATTTCGACCTGTTTTTATGTGCCATGATTTTTATATTAGTGTTTTTTATAAGAGAGTTGTAAGAAACGAATGTAAGCTTTTTGGATTCATCACTTACACATTTATTTTTTTTTTAATTCTACAACGATAATCGGTGGCAATACATAACCGACTATTACTACCTTGATTCACACATTGTTTGTAAAGGGTGTTCCAATAATAGGTGTGGTACTTTGTTCGATTAAAATCCGAAAAGTCGACCCTCGTCCGTCATATTTTGTGCTGTTGTCATTGTGACAGTATAGGATTTCAGTTATGGATCGCTACACGAAAGAACAACGCATTGAAATTGTAGAATTTTGGATGATTTCATTTGGTGATGGCTCATTTCCACCGTCGTATCTGGGGCTTGGAAAATATACAAATGATCGTGGAGAAGCCAATGCTGCTAAGTGTGGTTTATGGGTCATAGGCATCATCGGACGGTTTTTTTTTTAAAGATGAGGACTTAGACACCAAAAATGTCAACCCCAAGCGGTAGCACACTATGTTGGAGGACTATTTTGTGCCGTATATAAGGTTTCAACAAGACGGCGCTGCACCACACACAACTTGACTAAATTTGGACTTTTTGCGTCGCAAATTCCCGAACCGTGTAGTTTCTCGTCGCAGTGATGTGAATTGGCCGCCCAGATCATGCGATTTGACGCCGTTAGAATTTTTTTCTCTAGGGTTACACGAAGGATAATATTACATCGGTGATTCGGGCCATTCCGGAGGCCATATTGCAAAGTGTCATCGGAAATAAGGCCGAAAGAGTGAGATATCTACGGCATAGTTGCTGTGAACATATCCGCAAAATTATTTTTCGCACATATTACTATTGTGTGACCTTTCGAACGAAATAAAATATTTTGGAAAATTCTGAACCGTTGGCGTTTTATTCAAAATTAAACCTACTATTGGAACACCTTTTATGTGTATTTCAGGACTTTGGGAACCAGCCCCACCCTATAGGAAAGTCTGTCTACGTCCATAAATAAAACGACAAAAAACCAACAACAAAACAAAAACCAACAAAAAAGCAACAACTCTGGCAGCACTCGCTGTAATTTAAAAGTTAATATAATTAAGAACACTGAATTCGGCGAATTAACAGTAACGCATAAAATTTATGAAGTTGTATATATTTTTTGAATTTTAATTAATTAATTTGATTTAAAAAATTTTTTATATTAATAAAACTTTTACTAAACTATGTCCTAGTTTTTGAAGCAAAGAATTGTTCCGTGAAAAAAATTTTAAAATCGGTCAACGCATTGCTGAGCTAAAGTTCCGATAACGCTTTTCGGACAAGTTATACCATGGTAAGTTCGCTCGCTCCGCTCGCTCTCTCCAATAATAATCATATTAAACTCCTTGTTACTAAATATCCAGAACAATGTCCACACAATAATGATTTTAAAATACTCCTTTTTGTTTCAAAAATAATTTTGATTTTTTGAGTCACTTGTTATATGGTTAATTTTCCAAAATTAAGGCTATGAGTAGCATACTCCCAAAATTTATCAATCTATTGAAAACTAATAGTAATAAAATTATAAATAAAATACTCTTTGGCCGATACAGGGTTATTAAGGTGAGACATTTTTCATAAATTCGTACTTTCAAAGCATTATATCTGCAATATCCAAATAAAGTAATAATGTTAAAAGTAATTAGATAGGAATTTTGAAAAATATTTGTGTTTTTTTTTTTTTAATTCTAAATGGGAAATACAGGGTGATCAAAATCGAAATATTTAATATGTTAGCAAAACTTTGTGTAATATTTATATAACTAATTCTTAATTTGCCAAACTAAAATTTCATACCATTTAAAAGTATGGGGCATTCATTCATATATGTATATATTAGTACATTTTTTCTAGACAGTGCGGTGACTTTTTTTTATGTAATCTGATCGAATGGGCCTTGTATTTCTGTCAAGTCATTAAGCCATAACTAAAGCGTGTACAAGAATTATTTTCTGCAACCTAATCATTACTATACAAATTTAATCAAAATTATAAATAAACGCAACACCATGACGAGGTTGTTTTTTTCGTGAATTGAAACGTGAATTTTTATCTTTGAAACAAAAAAGCATATGTTTGCAAACAAGTTAGACGGCTCACGAGAAATAAGCTAAATAAATAAGTAACAAAACAAAAATATACACAATTATCTCTTATATGCATACTTCATATTAGTGGAATACAGTAGACTCACGATAATTAATATTGTTCGATAAAAACAAGTTATACTGTTCAATGATTTTGTTTAAAATGGAAATTCTAGTTTCTTGTATTGTTAATAGAGGGAAAGAATTTTTAGTTCCGAAAATAGCCAAAGCCTACAAAGTTAGATACAAAATGTAAAATTTTTAATTACTTATGTCGACTTCTAAGTCTTGACTTGAAGTATAATAAAAAATTTTGTAACAAATATTTTTTGTCGTGTGATTTGCATGCAATTTAGAGTACTTATAAAGTTTCATAATAGTAGTCTTGCTTTTTTCGATCATAATAGTAATTAAAAACTTTTTTTAACAAATTTGGATATATTTTTACTGTACTTTTATTGTACAGTAAAGATATTGTCGCGAGACTACTGTATGGCTCTCACAAATTTTTCATGAAGAACATTGGCGAATTTAATACAACACTACATTATTTTTGAAACGTTTTAAAGTTAATAACAACTTTTAATATTTAATAAAAACTCTTACTACGAGAAGGGTAAGATTTTTTGGGCTTGAACGCACATTTTAATGATCTTCCAATTAGAATTTTTCTTGACACAAGCGAATACAAAGAAACAAAAAAAACTATCGCCTATTACTATAAAGCGAATCTTAAAATGAATGCTTCTATTTCAAAAAATATTTAATTTGTTGCTCCAAAAGGAGTATATAGGAAACACCCGCTTCCCTAGTGGAAATCAGTTAAGGAACATCTTATATAAGCTATCCCCGATCATAAGGATAGGCCCTTTAAATAGTGAATATCAGCTATTCCTGAGGATATCCTTACTTAGGGAGTTCTTATAAAATTTTATTCTTGTTACAATCTGTTATCAGATGACCTGATCCGGATGAATTTTAAAAAAGTGCGTTACGCTTAAATCAGTAGGTACCGTATCAAATAAGGATTTTCTGGTATATTCTATATTCTATTTTTGGATATTTTTCACTAGGCCTCAAAATTTTTCTTTAAAGTAGCGCTTCTTTATTTTCCTTAGGCCGGTTGTTTTTCACAAATTCCCTCTTAATAATTCGCACATGTTTCATGCTGATAAGTTAGTTAAAACTAGACATCGAATATTTCTCAAAAATCTATATAAACCATTAAACTCTTCAGACCAAATAAACACTGCGAAGAAGAAGCTACGCTGGAGAGCAGCTGTACAGAATAATTTTAAAAACAAAATTTAACAAATACCAACAAAGTGTCCAAGTTTTTATAATAGAATATGTCTATTTTCAAGAATACAGCAAAGACGCTACAATTAAAATTTGGCTGTCGACAGCTTGAACGTTGGCTGGCCACACAAGCGCAAGTGAGCAAGAAAGATTTTTGCTGGTATTGAAAATTTTAAAGTTTTCATTCAAAAACAACTTACTAACTCTAGCTAGCCGAGGATAATCATCAACATGCTGAACTGCATCCTTTTAGCGATATACCTGGTCCAAAATATCTGGAGCTATTTACCAGCTTCTTACCTGGTGGAGAGTTCTATGATAAATCAGTATCAGACTTTGCAGTCGGGATGCGTAAAAAATATGGAAATATTTTTCTAATGCGTGGCATGTTTGGACGACCTGATTTAGTGATTACTTTCAACCCTGCCGACTTTGAAAAAATCTTTCGTAACGAGGGTCAGTGGCCCATACGAGAAGGTTTGGACCAGGTCTTGCATTTTAGAGAACACTATAAGAAGGACTTTTTTGGTGATAATCCAGGGCTGGCAGCAGCGTATGTCTACATAAAGAAAAGAAGTTTCAAACATATTTCTTTAAAACTTTTCTTATTTGTATTAACAGCCAAAATGAAACCTGGTACAAGTTGAGATCTACAGTTAATCCAGTGATGATGAAACCAACCACAATGAAACAGTATTTGAAGCCATTGACGAGTGTTAATCAGGAATTTATTAAAAGGTTTGATGGATGACTTAAAATGTGTTTTAAATTAATTGCTTTTACTGATGGTTCTATCATAGAATTGCAGATATGCGTGATCCACAGACACTGGAGGTGCCGGGCAATTTTGATGAAGAACTCAATCGTTTGGCTTTTGAGACCATTGCTTTAGTAGCGCTGAATAAAGAATTTGGACTAATACGTAAAAACCGTGATAACCCAGATGCTCTGAAACTTTTTCAAAATGTGCGAAATATCTTTAAGCTTATCTATCAGTTAGATGTAGAGCCATCGATGTGGAAGACGATACGAACACCGAAATATTACGAAAGCATGCGTATACAAACCGAAATACTGGAGACGTCTAGAAAATATGTGAACGAGGCTTTGGAAATATACGAACAGAAGAAAAAAAGTGGCACACTGGAAATAGAAACTCAAAGTATTCTGGAGAAGTTGATTGCTATTGACCGTAAGACTGCAGTAATAATGGCCATAGATATTATAATGGCAGGAGTTGATACGGTAAGTAAGCATTAAGAGTAAATTTTTCTCTTCTACAATCTTGCAAACTCTTTTTGCACAGACTAGTGCCACGCTGTCTGCCATTCTTCTAGCTCTGGCCAAGCATCCGCAGCAACAGCAAAAACTACGTGATGAAATTATTAAGATTCTGCCCAACAAAGACTCGCCGCTCACCGAGGATAACATGAAGAATTTGCCCTATTTACGTGCTGTCATAAAGGAAAGCATGCGATATTACCCCAATGGGCCGGGTACATTCCGCAAAAGCACTGTTGATCTGGATTTGGGTGGTTTTAAAATACCATCAGGAACTAATGTGTTACTCAGCTCTAATTTACTTACAAAGGATGAACAGTATTATGCAAAACCTAACGAATTTATTCCTGAACGTTGGCTTCGCGATGGCAATAACAAGAAAGCCGATATGAATCCATTCACTTTCATGCCTTTCGGATTTGGTGCACGAATCTGCGTTGGTAAGCGCATTGTGGATATGGAACTCGAAATAACTTTGGTCACATTGGTGCGTAGCTACTATATTGAGTTTAATTATCCAGCAGATGATCCTTTCCGGGCGTATTTTGTAAATGCGCCCAAAATACCGTTAAAGTTTAAGTTCAGCGATGTAAAGCAATAATTTCATACTAGTTGATGCATAACTTCATATGTAAGGAGATTGAAATACTTTTCAGATATTGAAAAAACGAAAACGCATCCAACCAACAGCGTCCCAAAGACTTTAATTATTTTAAAATAAATTGTAAAATTTTATATATTGAAAACTAAAGTTTTTTTTGCCTTTTGAGAACAAACAAACTGCTCTTCAGAAAGTGATAAGCGTTTTGTAGTGCACTGAAAACAATACATTATAATAATTATATATATTAATATTCATGACCTTTGTTTATTGTTCAATTGACTACACATCTTCGAATCGAAATTTCAAATTACCAATTTGCTGTGTTAACTTATATAAATTTATCAATGAAAGCAGCTGAAAGATATTTTAGTTTTATTGTTCACTGAGTATGTGGTTCCAACTCTCAATGAGATTTGTCAATATCGGACACAAGCGATTATAAATTATTTTTTCTAGCTTTTCTTAACTAAAGAATGAATTTAAAGAATGAAAAGAACGAATTTTCTTTTCAATGCTCAGAACCACTTTTGAGCTCTTTTTAAAGAGCTTATTAACCTCTCTTTTTCGTATAGCGGTAAGCCCGTAGCCAAGTGGGGGTATTAGGGGTTCAAACGCTCCACCTCCAGCCAGGGCCGTAGCTGGTGAAATATTGATAGCAAGACTCACAAATTTTTTTCAAAATTAGAAAACACTTAAATAATAATAAAAAGGAAATCTTTAAGGTATGGGGGGTGAGGGTTTTTGAACAAAATTTTTTTTAAATTATTTATGTGATCATTCAACAAAAGTGATGTCTATTAAACTCATCGTAAAATCATAAAAGAAATTTTGTCAACGTTCGGGAAAGCATATTTATCAATAATTTGTCAATTTGAAACAAAACGTATCGTCGAAATTATTTATAAGCAAAACAATTTTTTTTTGATATTTTTAAAATTACCCAAATTCACCCCTTAAATAATTTTAGAAAAAATTTTAACTCAAAAGCTCCCTAAAAGTTTCAATTTTTATTATTATTTTAACGTTTTCTAATTTTGAAAAAATTTGTTAGTTCTATTGTAGAAGCAACATTTTCACATTCTAGTTACGGCCCTGCCTCCACCCCTGATAGGGTCCAGAAAGTATGAGCAAAATAATTCTAATGAGACAATTAAAATCACAACATGATCTTGTTTTTAAGAAAACCTGAGATAATGATGTAAATTTACTTGGATATGCAAAAGTTTCAACATTTCAACACAAATTTAAAAACGTCGCTTAAACGATGAAAAATTTTTTAGGGAAAATGAAAAATCAACTTTGCTTATAAGAGTCATAATCATTGTATTTGAATTTGACTGCAAAAAGTATGTATATGAGCCATTTTATTTGAAAATAGAATAAGTCCACTTTTATATATATTGAGATATTTGGAGGTTTGATAAAGTTTTAAAATATTGGCAAATACTTACTGATTCAGAATATGTTTTTAGCATTATACATTGGTCAAATTTTATCACGCCATAGTTATTTTTAAAATAATTAAAGAATATAAACGATTTTTTTACCCACAAGTGGACTTGTACCAATTTTAAATATAATTTATTGACACATTATTTTTGATAGCGGAATAAGTAAATTTTTTTTTATTTATTTTTTTTTTTTTTTTGGTTCGACTTATATCACACTACACAAATTTAGCTCAACTAAACTAACAATAAAACTAAGTTAAAATTTTCTTTTATAGGATTTAATTTGCTTAGATGGGTCTTAAACGCTAAAAATAATAATTAAAACAAAAATTATAGGCAAAATGAACACATGTAAGACGAGTATATTAAGAGTTTATTAAGAAATGAGTTTAGCTTTTTCATAAAACGGTGAATGTAAAAGTAAAAGGGCTTCTTTAAAATATAAAAAAATTACTTCTATGTCAAACTTTGTTTCGAATTTGTCATCAAATTGATGACATTTCTGACTTTAAAAGCTTACATTTATGTTTTTCATCAAATGACTTGAGATTTCGACTCAATGGGTAATTTAAAAAAAAAAAAAAGAAATGGCCATCTCAGCCCTTGAAAGGACTTTGACCGAGCCTCTTGTGATCAATTGTGTTGTGTGTGATGCAATATGTTGGCACACAAATAATCGAGAACTGGACCTACATGTTTTACGCCTACTCCGAACTTATGTTCTCAAGAAGCTTTTCATGGCAGTTTTTACTCTCTGAGGTTTGCCATTGTCTGCAGAGAGGTGACGGCTGAACAGAAAAATGAATTCAATTAAAAAAAATTTCTGTGTCAGATGGAGGATTCGAACCTGGGTTCTCTGGCGTAAGAGCCACACACTTTACCCATTACGCCACGGCCGCCACCAATGGGTAATTAAAATAATAGTATTTATGCATGGAAAACATAAAAAAAGATCAATTCAATCAAAACATAAAAAATATTTATTTTTTTCTTATTTAAATACGAAAATTTTCCATTTTTGCAAGTGTCATCAATTTGTTGACACCAATACTTTTATGTATTAATAAAAGTAATTCGGATGAGGGTTAACTTGATTTTTCAAGCAAATACGTATCAACACTTAGGCAAACATTTCTTTGTATTTAATGTGCTTCCATAACGGTGTCTCCTTTCTCGCTATTTTGACCATTTTCGTAATGTAGAGATAAACTATTTTAAATAATTTTTTTTTTCATTTTCGTTCATACGGAAGCATCAAGAGAAACAATGCCGAACTTTTTTATTTCTCTTCAGTTAATGCGAAAAATCAACGTTTATATGGAACTTTCTTAAAAAAATTCTAAAGAAAAGAGTGCACACTGAAGTCATAATAAACAATTAATATTGCGATTAAAAACTTGTCTTACTTGTAATTGTTTGTGATTGAAAACATTTTACAGAAAATTTCTCTTGGCTAATATATGGCGAAAACGGGATCCATTAAATGCGTAATAAAAAATATAAAAGGGGGATCCTCATATCTAACTGAAATAAGCATTGACTCATATTTTTTTAAAAGTGGACTTATTCCACTTTCAAATATAACGGTTATTATATAAATATAATAAAGAACGATTTTCGATTATGGATTGTTATGCTCAAAAAGCCCCTGATATCCGAAAAATATATATTTGAAATTATACTCCAACGAATACAATTTTATAAATGGTAGAAAATTAGGCTTACATTTTTTTAAAAAATCTAAGCTTATTGGACCCAAAAACCTTTGAGAAAGCATTCGTTTAATTGATTTTTTTTTCAATTTTGAAAAGCAGAAGAATTCAAAAAATTCATGAAGCACAAAATTTAACACGTTATAGAGTATTGCATCCCCGATTGACATCTTAAATCTCCAACTGGGCACAAAATTTTTTGCCCTGTGCGAAGTCTTTTCAAAAATTACAGTCTTCGGAGCATGACCTAAAATATAAATATGCTTTCTTTTTAAACGAAAACTTCTCAATAAAAATATAATTTTTAAAACATTTTATACATTTAAATTCTAGGATTTGATGTTTTTTTTAATCATATTACCATATTTTTATAGGAAAAATAATTAATTTTATTTTATTTTATTGATCAGCTTAATGAATCCGCTTGAATTTCAAAAAGTTGCTTAGTACAAGGCATGACAGAATTATAATTGTGTAATGCGTAGGAGATTGCATTTTCTGACTTATCAAAATATATGAACTTTGTTTGATATATGCTTCAAATTTCTGATGTTCCATTAATCCTAACTTTAAATATTTATTAAAAAAAAACAACGAAGCCTAAAAAATTTAAAAAGTTGAATTGACAAAGCATGGAGTAGCGAACTACTCAATGTTGCACTAAATGTCGTCGTCTGACTAAAATAAGGCCGTATGTGGAAATTGGCATGTTTGAGTTAATGATGCCATCCTACATTTACAATAGAGATCTGAATGGCGTTTCGAAATTTTTTTAATTTTCGAGATATTCAGTAAGACTTTGTCGTATGTGACACTTAGTTATCTGTTGAATAAAATGTATGTGCGAAGAACTATCACATACTACAATTTTTTCTTACAAATTCAGGCTTTTTTATGCTCAGCAAATGAATGTCGTATGTGTTCGTTGTAAGGATATAAGTTCAAGAAGACATTTTCAGCCAATATTTAAACTGATAAATGAAATTCGAGGTCCTTTATGCATATCCGGTTATTATTTCCGGATCTGCGACTCACTTCTCAAAGTTACCTACTTATCTGAACACTTTTACTTGCACAGCTCACTAAAATAAGCATTTTTTCTACGATAAAGTTCTGACACAACTGTTTTGTTTGGAATCACCTGTATTAAGATATAATAAACAACCTGTCAAAAGTTCTTTATGATATCGCCAGAAGATATTCGGGATCAAAGTTCACCGAAACTGGTAATTCGCCAATATTTCCGTTCCAGTTAGTCAGACAGTAAATGTGGTGAGAAGAAAAAAGAATGATAGAAAACCAGAAAGAAAACTAGGGAATGTTCTAAAAAAAATACGTATAGAACCATTTTTATTTGTTAATTTTATTGGTTTTTTAACAAATATTGGCAAATTTTATAAAATTTTCCATTTTATAGATTTGTTAAAGAGTGAATTACTGATAGCTGTATCGTTCTTAGTAGATAAGTTCTACTTTGCTCTGGTCAAACAACCCTAATCGCATAGCGTGGAAACAGTTGGTTTTACTTTAAAACTGTTGAGGGCATTTTTGAAGAGAGTTCTCCGATTTACATTTTTCTTCTCACCATATTTACTGTCTGACCAACTGAGCTGCGCAAGTAAAAGTGTTCAGATATGTAGGCAACTTCGATAAGTGAGTCACAGATCCGGAAATAATAATCGGATATGCATGAAATTCGGATATGTCAGAGGGGACAAAATTTAAGGGGATCGGTTTTTTTCTCCAGCCAATTCGCTTCATAAATGTGGTGCCAAATAGATCTTACCTGCAAAATCAATTTTTGCTCCATACAAATCGTATCGGAAAAACAACAAAAAAAAAGTGCCACCTCTAAACCTTTACCAATATGATTGTGCTTCACAGGGGATATTTCTTAGGTCAATAGGATGGAAAAAAGCTGCACCATGAAAATGAAAAAAAAAGAGTTAAAATTTGAACCACCCTAGTGTAAATACATATGACTATTTCCATTAAAAAGTCCACCGTGAGACGAAAATTAAAAGTTATTAAAAACTTATTATGTAATGATATTCTCTTAGAGAAACATTTAAATTTTATTGATTTAAGCAATTTGAACATAAACGCATTTACCATGATGATCAAATCGTCTGCAGTGTTTCACAAATGTAATTTTTCTTTTTAGTAAAAATTTAAAAATTGAAGGCATTGGCTAAAAATAATGGAAAATGGTTGAGGCAAGGAGAGATAGAATATATTTAATTTGCTTTTTAATTACTCAATTACATAATTACTTAATTACCTAACTACTCAATTACCCTATTGAATTACAATAGAAATTTAAGTACAGTAACGCCAGTAACGTCACGTCAGATGACTAAGCCTTATAATAAAACAGCGAGAAAAGATTTTTATATTTGATTACGTGGAAAATAAACTTATATTATTTCAAAACCTACTAAAAAATGTTTTATATAAGAAGTCTTGCCCAATTCGCAGAGAATTGCAACTTAAACCACTTCTGTTTTTTGTAACGTCACGCCAGAGCATAGTTTTGCTTATGTCTTTGAATCCTTAGGATCGATTGTTGTAATTCTTTTACTTAATATAGTGCTATTTAATTACAACGCAAAACTTTTTCAGACTTTTTCATTAATTTTCGTACAAATTTTATTATGTTTTCGTACTAATCGTACGTAACGCCAGTTTGGAAATGCCCATATACAGTCAGTAATGCTTATAATATATATAATATGCTTATAATATATATATAATGCTTATAATGCTTATAATGCTTGTAATGTGCTTATATTGTGAACTATCGGTTATAACGAATAAAAATTCAAGTCCCGGCAGAAGTTCGTACAAAATAGTACAATTTACACTGCTTATAACGACATCAGTTATAGCGAAATATCGGCTATAGCAAACTAATTTCTATGAAAAAATTAAATAAATCATCGTTTATAACGAATAAGTGTTATTTTCGGCTACAAGCAACTGGCATTTTCCTGACAAATTTGCTTGAGAAAATTATTGGTTTAAAAAAAAAAAAAAAATTGTATCATGCGTCAACGAATTGATTTGCATAATTTTCATTTTAAAGTCGAGAAATATTAATCAGATTGGGTTGTGAATTGATGGTAAAATCAATTGCCCATAGTAATAAAGAAATTCTAAGTCGAATCCATCTTAAACTCAACATTTAACTTATCATTGATTGAAAGCGGAATTCGAGTTTAAGAAAGATTCGACTTAGAATTTCTTTATTACTAACGGCCAATGAGTTGCAAGAGAAAAGTTTTTCATTATAGAAGAAATCTCAATAGAGTGGAGGCACAAAGGTGGCCAGACAAATAAAACATTCAACGAGATGTCTTCGGCATCCATACAGAAATTTCAACATACAATTGAAAATGAATTTTTGTATCAGGAAACCAAATCACAAAACATTACGGATTTTTTCAAATAAATTCAAATATGTATGTGTAAACATTGTAACGCATTTTGTTGAGGTTTTAGTAAAACTAAGAAAGAATGTTAATAAATTACCAAAATAACAATATCGCCTATAACGATCTATCGCTTATAGCGAACAAAACTACCGGTCCCTTGAAGTTCGTTATAAACATTACTTACTGTACATATCATGGAGAGCAACTGCCCTCCCCTGCCCTAACCGCGCTACGCTCATGTATATGTAAATGTTTATTTTTTTTGTAAAGTGTTTATTTAGACCAAATTTTTTAAAATTAAGCTGTAAATAAACGAACAGTAGTGAATTTAGCTTATAATACGCTGTCCCACATACGAGCTCTCTAGTATACTGAAAATAATAAATATTCTTAATTTTTTTACTCTAATGGAACAATTTGGATACAATACGTGTGTTTGCTAATATACATTAGTGTTAAGAAAATTTTATAATAAGCCCTAACTTTGATATTTTTTGTATATGATTATATATGTATGTATGTATACATATATACATATACATATCAGGGGAAACTGCTCTCCAAAAGTCCAAAATACTAACCATATCAGAAAACTCCTATATAACAATTTTCATTCAAATCGGATAAACGTCTTAGAAGTTTTCCGATGTATTTTAAAGTATTTGTACTACAGCGCGCTCTGGTGATCAAGATAGAACAAAGTATCGCTTATAGCAAGCAAAACTACCGGTCCCTTGAAGTTCGTTATAAGCAATACTTACTGTACATATCAGGGAGGGCAACTGCCCTCCCCTGCCATACCCTCGCTAAGCCCATGTTTATGTATATGCTAATTTTTTTTTTAAAGTGTTTATTTAGACCAAAATTTTTAAAGTTAAGCTGTAAATAAAAGTCATAAAAACTCACCGTATCCGAAAACCTCTATATACCGATTTTCATGCATATCGGATAAATGGCTTTGGAGTTTTTCGATGTTTTTTTAAAATATTTGTACTACAGCGTCTTCTTGTGTTCAATATAGAACAGAGTAGATAAGTCATAAAAACTCACCGTATCGAAAACCATTTGTACTACATCGCCCTCTGGTCTCCAACATAGAACAGAGTAGATAAGTCATAAATAAAAACTCACCGCATCCGAAAACCGGATGCACGGTTTTGGAGATAAACTTCAGTCCGCATTACACTTTTTCATAACGCATACGCCAGCTTACTCCCCAAGTCAAGCGTGCCTAAAGAAGTTTTACTTCAAAAGGACGTAGTCCTTTTACTATACTTGACCTCAAGTTTCGAGTACTTTTTCCATTTTTTCTATGAGAGAAAAATTGAGGTTGCATAGCCGTTGTAAGATCTCAATTGTTCCTTAATATTTTATTACCGAATTGAATTTGAACAAATTTATATTTCTTCTTTCATCATAACTCGTTGTTATATTAAAATATTTGCATAATTATTTATCGTTAAGTTCAGTCGTATGTTAAGTCATTATTTCAATAGTCAAATATTAGGCTTAACATATAAATATGTTTGTAAATCACACATACGACAAAATTAATTAAACTAATAGTTTTTAGTCCTTTTTACAATATGTGAAAGTTAGAATAAACCTGACCGTCAAATTATTGAGTAATTCAATTCTAAACTTTAATTGCGATTTCCCAAAACCTGCGAAATGTAACATACGACCTCGGGTGACGATGTTAAATTTATTTAGGCGTATGATATAAATATTTTCGCAGATTGTACATAAACATTTTAAAGACGGTTAGAGACTTCAAATATACTTCAACACGGCCGGGGAGGGGTCAATCATCGACTCTGTGAATGATCCATTCCTTGATAGTTTAAGTTTTATCTAATTTTTTTGAATAAATAGATTTGATTTTTATGCATATTAAATATCCTTTTGTTAGACTTAAAATGACGAATTTCATTAATACTAGTATGTAGTTTTTTTAATAAATTAAGTAAATTTGGTAAGAATACTTTTTTTTTCTAACTAAATAAATAATTATTTAAAACAAAAACACTTAATCAACTAAATCATGAAGACATTTTTCAATGTGTGCTTATAACGAAAATGAACTAAGCCAATTTAAAATAAATTTTACAAAGTTTCTGTGTAATATTGTAAAATTGATTTATATTTTTTTACGAAATCATTTTTTAAGTGCAACAATACCTGTGTTAACTATGAATGCACTTCATATCAAGATATTTTCGAGTGGCTTCCACAAAATATTATTACAACATGTTTAAATGTTAAGCCTAATAACGACAAATAATTATGCAAATATTTTTATTAAATATAATATAACAAGTGTGACTTTTAAAAGTTAAGTTGTACTTTCCGTTTTAGCTTGTTTTGGAAATATGCAAAAAAATTTGTCTTAGACCATCAGAAATGGTTGCATCATGTTTGTTAGTCTGAATATTGAAAGTGTAGTTTAAGACACTGCAAGCTGTTTTTAACCCTTAATGTGCATCGTTAGCCGATTCGACTAACAACGAAAATATTTTTTGTATGTTCTTTTTTCTCGTTGTTAAGATTTCACTGTGTTTTCGAATATCAAGAATCATCGGAGAGATCTTTGTTTTGGTCAGAATGGAAGTTAGTGTTTTAAGCAAACATGTTAGTCGTATCGACTAACAAAGCATTTAATGTGACTTTTTGTAGCTATCCGTGCCAATAAAAATATAGTTTTGAAGCGAAGCTTTTTACTCCTCTTTCTGTGATTTGCTTGGAGTGAAATCTGAAAAATTTTCGACAGATTTTTTCCTAGAATTTTATAAGGTTTCTTTGTTTCAGCGTTTTTTACAACAAGACAATTTAATATATCAAATATAAAAAAAAATTACTCTGCCTGCCGTGGGGATTCGTCCCTGTCAGCTTCCGATTGGAGTTCTATGCTCTATCCGTTGAGCCAAACACCTTCTTTACGCAGAAGCATTGATTCAGAATTAAGTGCAATTGAAGCTATGTTGCAGCTATGTTGCAGCACATCGAATAATATATTAATGTATTTGTGTGGTTTCTGTAGTTGCTAAACCACTTGCTACAAGAGTTGATTAAATGATTTTTATGGTTTGGGTAACTGCTAAACCACTGGCCACAAGAATCATGAGTGTTGCCACTTTTCCACAATTGTGGTAAATTTAGCACTTTTTTGGTTTCCAAGACTATATTAATTTTTTTAATATCAAACACTTTTTAATATATTTATATAAAAATTACTGTATTATAATTAAAATTTTAGAAATTTTATTACATATAATATTTTATTTATTATTGAATATGATTTTTTATATAGTTTTATAAGAACATTTGCTGTGTTTTTTACCAAGCGATTAGTCAAAAAACGACTGCTAAGTTGCTTAAGAATGTTTGCTTAAGATTTGTCAATAATGTAAACAAAAAATATAAACAAAACAAATCCGAAGTCACAGTTGCCACCCTCATAGAAAAAGTATACAATAATTGAGAAATGACTTGGAAGCACTTTTTTTCGTTTGCTCGCTAAACTTTAAGAAACTATTAGTTTCCTGTGTTATTTAAGCGAGTATTTCTATGATAAGCGGGCGTTTTTTACAGCTCGCTTGGTAAAAAACACAGCTATTATAACATTAATTCAGCGTGAAAAAACTTGCTTTATGGTATACTTCTTATGATTTGTTTTGCTGTAGGGTTTCAGTCGAATTTTTCCTTAAGAAGAAAAATATATTGCAACGTTTTTTAAAATTCACCACTCAATTTAGACTCAATCTACCATTATCTAAAATTTGCAAGTGACAACACTGGTCATCATCCTCAATTTGGTAATGCTGTTATCGTTAACAACTGTTAACATAGCTGCAGTTATATATTTAATATTAAATCAACATTGCGTGGCTCGGTGGAAAGAGTGTAGGTTTATTAATCAGTGGGTCGTGGGATCGATCCTCACGTGGGGCGAAGTAATATTTTTTTTTTATGTGAATGCGCTTGTGCAGTTGTTGGTACATGCTTTTGTTTTAGCAACGACTGTAACATGTAATAAAATAAATAAAATAATAATGAAATGCAATAAAATTTACTGGTGTGAATAATAACGTGTGTTTTTTTAATTTTTTTAATGTTGCTTTAAATTTTTGAATTTAAGTTATTAAAAAAAAAAACAATTTAAGTTATTAAAAAACAAAATAAACATTAAACTATCAAATCTACACACAGAAAAAAATCCTACGGCGTTTTGCCTAAAACGACTAGGGTAACTATTTTTGTATGAAGCCTAAGAAATTTGTGCAAATTTCATAAGTTTTCTCTCAACTTGGTCATGCCAACATTTTATTAAATGCCAAAGATACTTGGCAAAAGCAACTTGGGATTCTTACAATCTTTTCTCTCATTGCTACTCTTTCTGTCATACGCGGTCATTACTTGATTTCCTTTTCTTATCATTTGTACTAACGTGCATGTATTTCGCAGCAATTTATTCGTTACACTGACGAAACAAGTATAACATAAAGCTGCTTAGTGTACCACAGCGGGAACCACGCAAGACTACTGATGAGATGATATTAAATAAAAATTAAGTTGATTAGAAAATGAAAAATAAAAAAGTGAAAAAGGTGTTCAGGTGGTGTGAAACAATGCTGAAAAAATGAAAAAAAAACAAATCTAAAGTGAACAACGCAAGCGCTTGTTACAAAGGGCTTAGGAAATCTTCACTAGTATAAGTATAACTTACCTAAGGTTATGATACCCAAGTTCCTTTTTTTTAATATTGCCTTAAATCTACAGCAACCCATTTCAGCAGAAGGCCTCAACAGAACACACAAGTTCTAGCATAAATTGCCTAATGGCAAAATAATGCGATTGCCTAAATTCCCTTTGTTGTATTAAAAAAATACTTAGATAACCCATTCTGGCCGAAGGTCTTAGGCAAATTATACCCGAAAATTTTATAATTTTAAATGTTTCCTCTTTCTGTATGAAACTGTGAAAAAGCTTCGCTTCTCTCGTGTGTCCAACGACGCAGCTGTATTTTTTTTTAATAATTTTTTTTTAAATAGTTGTTTTACAGTTTGGGTTCTGTATTCATGACCGAATAAATATATAAACATGAGTTCTGACCTCAACGACAATAGATAAATACAATTTGTTCTGAATATTTATGATGATAGACATAACGATCACGCAACTGAATATTACTATGGTTCTTCGAAACGAACGACGAAACCGAAGTTAAGGAAGCTGATATTATTGTACATTGAATATTTTGCGTGGGAGTATAAATCAATGGAGATAAGGCCAGGGGTCCATATGGATCATATATTATACATTATAGTAAGTAAGTCTCCATACAAAAAAAGAGTTCACTCCCTACTTAATAGCTTACCTTAAGAAGTTTTGCACCATACAAATTTTGACCACTGAAAAACCAGCCAAAACGGTATTTTTATCATTACTTACGTATATGGTGTCCGAAGTACAAAGAGGTTTATTAGGGATTATAAATCCTGCTGAAGCTTCGAAAAGATATGAAAATATCGTAATATCAAGTTATGAAATTTAGGTATGAAGATTTCAAAATTGAGAAAAGAAAGACTTTCGGTTTTTACGATTACAAAAAAACATCAAATGACTCAGTCGATCTCCAAAAAGTGTCAGCAAAATGTTTGTGGAGAGCATTAATTTAAAATATGTACAGTTTATGCAAGCAAACATTTTTCTAAATAACTTGTTTGTGAATTGGATTTAAAATATATGGGTTTTATAAATACTCTTATGTTTTTAACTATATATTAAATTATATTAGTTGTAGTTATAGTGTTGTATTATATTATGATCTCGAAAAGAGTGGTAAAAATTAAGTCACTAATATATTTGGTTAATATATTTAATAGTGGAAAATAATTGTTTGATTTTTCTTTCTCTATTAGCCAAAAAAAAATATAATATCTTGAAATCATTAGATAACTTGAACGTATTATTCTTATTTTTATGGCAAGTTTGATTTAAAGTTGATGTTAGTTGTTTCGACTAACAAAGCCCACAAACAGGGCTTTAATAGCGATCCAATTATTAACATCCAGGGTTAATATTTTTTTTTTAATAAAAAAAGAAAAATTTTTGTTTTTAACAGTCGTTAACGTCTTGTTTTTACTTGTTGACTCTATGGGAGGGTTTGAACCTCGAAGACCCTCCTTGACTACGGGCCTGCTCTGAACATAAGTGAATAAAATTTTATGTTTCGGCCTAATCTCTATCACATACACAAAATATAACCGCACACAGAGATATAAGAATTAAAAATGTAATAACATAAAAAACAAAAATTTTCTGAATTTATCAGAAATCGTTGCTGTTGTAATATAGGTGTAATAAACAAATAAAATAAAACGATTCACGAATATATAAAAAAAATGTGCCAAGGTTTTTAAAAATTTAAACATATCGTTCATTGTTAAGGCAAAACTCATTAATTACATATATGTGAAAATAGTGCTTTTAATGTAATAGTTTTAAAGTCTTTGACAGAAAAAAAAAATTTTATTTTTCGGCAGTAGCATTATCTTTGAGAAAAATGTTGTTAGTGTGTTTTACCTCTCTAACGAAAGCATATAAGTATTCTTAAAATTTCATCGACTTGTGCTGATAACAAATTATAATTGAAATTTTTGGTATATAATGCTTTTATGTCTACACAATGTAAGTAGTATTAGGAAGATACTGAACTTAAGAAGAGGTCAACACAAAAAAAAAATCTAACAAAATATTTCCAAATAGCAATAACAATTAGAATTAATATGTTGGTTTCAAAAAGTACATCAAGAATTTCTTTTGAAATAAGAAATGGCTTTCGAAAAATTGAACGTTGGATGTCCACTCAAGCGCAAGTGAGCAGGAATTTTTAGCTGATCGTTAAAAAATTTCCAAAAATTTTATTTCACAGCTAGCTGAACACATCCAACAACACGATGAACTGCGCCCCTACAGCGCCTTACCGGGTCCAACAAATATGGAGCTATTTACAAGCTTCTTACCTGGCGGTCAGTTCTATGATAAATCAATTGTTGACTTTTCAGTGGTAATGCGCAGGCAATATGGTGATATTTTCCTAATGCGTGGCATGTTTGGGCGACCGGATATGCTGATTACCTTCAATACTGCAGATATTGAGAAAATCTTTCGCAACGAGGGTCAGTGGCCAGTAAGACAAAGTTTTGACCAGATCTTGCATTTCAGACAACAGATCAAGCCCGATTTTTTTAATGAAGTTCAAGGAGTGATAGCAGCGTATGTTATGATGTTTATCTAACTATTTGGTATGTAGTTATTTTTACTGATGAACCCCTACAGTCAAGGCGAATCTTGGTATAAGCTGAGATCCATACTTAATCCGGTGCTCATGAAGCCAAACACCATGAAACTGTATTTAAAGCCTTTGCTGAGAGTCAACCAGGAATTTGTGAAAAGGTCTGTTCAGCTTTTAAACGTACTTCCGCAGTGTTGATTGCCTTACTTTTAATTCTATAGAATTGCAGAAATTCGTGATCCGCAGACTCTAGAGGTGCCGATTAATTTCGATCAGGAAATCAATCGAGTAGTTTTTGAGATGATCTCTATTGTGGCACTCAACAAAGAATTTGGACTTATACGTAAGAATCGTGATAATCCGGAGGCCCTTAAACTATTTGCAAACGTGCGCAAATTATTCACTCTATTCTATCAGCTGGATGTAGAACCATCAATGTGGAAGACGATACGCACCCCGAAATACTATGAAAGTATGCGTGTTCAAACGGAAATATTAGAGACAGCTAGCAAGTATGTGAATGAGGCATTGGCAGTGCACGAACAGAAGAGTGAAATGGGTACCAAACCAAAAGATTCAGAAACTCTAAGCGTGCTAGAAAAACTGGTAACTATAGATCGAAAGATCGCCATTGTAATGGCCATGGATATCCTGATGGCGGGTTTCGACGCAGTAAGTGAGAGTTGACCTTTACACCAAATCTCAATATGAACGACCTCTTTCCGCAGACAAGTGCATCAATGGCTGGCATAATGCTGGCACTTGCTAAACATCCAGAGAAGCAGCAAAAACTGCGTGAAGAATTAATGAAAATTCTGCCGCACAAGGACTCACCGCTTACCGACGAGAACATGAAAAATTTGCCTTATTTACGTGCCGTTATAAAAGAGGGCATGCGTTTCTACCCCAATGGGCCTGGTACTTTCCGCAACAGCACCGTCGATATGGATCTAAGTGGTTATAAAATTCCGGCCGGCACTAACATTTTGCTCACCTTCAACTTGCTCACAAAGGATGAACAGTTTTATACTAAGCCTCAGGAGTTCATACCCGAACGTTGGCTTCGCGATTCCAAAGACAAGAAGGACAGTTTTAATCCGTTTACTTTCATGCCCTTTGGTTTTGGTCCTCGAATCTGTATTGGCAAGCGTATTGTAGATTTGAAAATGGAAATAATATTTGCTACGCTGGTTCGCAACTATTACATAGAGTTCAATTATCCAGCTGATCAACCATTTCGAGCGTATCTTTCAAATGTTCCCCAAATACCGCTCACATTTAAGTTTAGCGATGTAGAAAATTAATTTTTCAATTGAATTTTACCTAATGGTTATGAAGCAAACCAATAAAATGTGTTGCAGGCTTTATCAACAGTAACCTATATTTTTTTCTTAACTTATCGTTAACTCTCACGATGAAATTCTATCGTAATCTAAGTTTTCAGTAGCAGATCGTTTTGTTATAAATTTTTTTTATACTAAGATTTATCAGCTTATATTGTTTGTAAGTTCACTATAATAAATAAGCATCGAAAACTTGATGTTGATAATAATTCTAGTGTAAAGTTAAATCACGCTAAGGTTTTGTAATCTCTCTGTGAAAATTGATTTAAGGGAGGCTATCTATTATAAATCAACAGAAATAACGATTAGGTATTTTAGGCAGAGATTGATCACATAGTGGGTGCTCGACTATTGTAAAAAAATTTAATTTTTTTACCATAAATTTCGTAATGTTTCAGCATGTTAGAACTGCTTTCAAAAAAATTTTTTTGTTGTATTTGCAAAAAAAAACGAGCGATTTTCGCATTTTATAGAGCTTGCGGTAATGATCATATCTCAGCTCCTATTAAATATGCAGTAATAAATTAAAAAACATAATTTTATTTATGCCATAGGCTATTATTTTGCATTTCAGAAAAATTAATGAGTGTGTTAATTACTTTAAAAAAAAACTTTAAAGTTTCAAAATAAAATCGTAATATTTGGTATTTGAAAAAAAAAAAAAATTTAATAGAAAGAAGCTAGTGGCAGACCATTTGGTATTAGGTACGTCTTGGTAAGAGCTTAAAATATAAATTTTTTAAAGTGATAAACTCATAAACTTTTTGGGTTACATCGTTTTGAAATATAAGAAATCTCAAATTAGCCCCAAATTTGTGGTCAAGTAAAAAATTTGAAATTAATGTTAAATAAACTACGTAATAAGAGGATTTTGATGATATAAGAATGAATGGGGTTTTTAGGGTTCATTTAAAAGATATAGCATTTTAAAATTCGTTCATTTTATAACATGAGGTATGAGTGTTCTCAAATGATGTTTGAACTTTTTTCATATAAAATGTAGTAAATGTAAAAAAAAAATTTTTTTTATTATAATAGCAATCAAAATTTAATAAAGTAAATAAAAAAATAACAATTTATATAAAGGGTGTTTTTTTTAAAGGTATAGAACTTCGAATTGAGATAAAACACAAGAAAATCGTTTTAATGTCAATCAATTTGGCTTTATTGGAAGGATAATTTTATGCCATTAATGTTTAAATATGATTTCGGGCATGTGGCCTCCGCGGCTGGCTCGAATAAATCTAATTCTACAGGTCCAATTTTCAACCACTTTTTCGAGCATATGGGGCCGTATGTCGGCAATAACGCTACGAATGTTGGCTTCCAAATCCCCTAACGTTTCTGGTTTGCTGGCGTAGACGAGCGACTTCACATATCCCCAAAGAAAATAATCCAATGGTGTCAAATCACACGATCTTGGTGGCCAATTGACAGGTCCATTCCGCGAAATTATGCGCTCATCGAATGTTTCCTTCAATAAATCGATTGTGACGTGCGCTGTGTGGCATGTAGCGCCGTCTTGTTGGAACCACAACTCATCCACATTCATGCCATCCAATTCGGGAACAAAATAGTCGGTTATCATGGCTCTATACCAGTCTCCATTAACGGTAACTGACTCTCCAGCATTATTTCGGAAGAAGAATGGCCCAATGGCTCCACCAGCCCATAGAGCACACCAAACAGTCAGTTTTTGTGGATGTAATGGCGTCTCAAGGGTCTCATGTGGATTCTCTTCACTCCAAATGCGGCAATTTTGCTTGTTGACGTAGCCATTCAACCAAAAATGAGCCTCATCACTGAACAAAATTTTGCGATGAAAATCAGCATCGAGATCAATCTCATTTTCGGCCCATACACCAAAATCACGACGCATTGCATGGTCTCGCGGCTTTAATTCTTGCACAAGCTGGATCTTGTAAGGTCGCAAGCCAAGATCTTTGCGCAAAATCTTCCATAAAGTTGATAGACAAAGCTCCAATTGCTGTGCACGGTGGCGAATCGATTCATTCGGGTCCTCTTCAACATTTTGCTCTACAGCGGCAATTATTTCTTCGGTGCGCACTGTTCGACGTCTCTGCGGATGCGTATTATCACATAGAGTAAACGTAGTGCGAAACGATCCATGGTTAACCGAATTAATTGCTCTGATGGACGATTATGTCGACCATAAAATGGACGGAGCTTGCGTTAAACTTCGCGAACTGAACCATTATTTTCGAAATAAATTTGCACGATTTGCAAGCGTTGTTCTTTTGTCAACCTGTTCATGATGAAATGGCAAACCAAACTGAACATAAATGGCATTAGAGTTGCCAGATTTGACCACAAAATGCCAGTTTTATCTCTATTCGAAAAACAAACCTCTAAAAAAAACACCCTTTATATGTACTTTAAATATAAGCCATAACAGCTTACCTTTGCGACTAGACCTTTTCTTCTAATACTTTGTCCGAAAACTATCATTGAAATTATGTTTGCATTTTTGCCTGCTGGCTTTGAAATTTGTATATGTGTAGCATCTACACACATAACTATGCCTGGTATCGAACACTTTTGAAAGAAATGTGTTCAGTCCTCACGACGGATGCAGTGTTGTTCTCAGGTCCAAAGTGAAGCGGAATAATATACTAGGGTAAATTAAGTTACGCGCTCAGATATCCTGGAATAAATTCTAATAAAAATTTTATTTTATATATGACCATACCAAGAATGCATTAGAATATAATATAGGCCAAATATTAAAATTGAATTCTAATCTCATATTAATAAATTGTAATACAAACTTGGAATAGAAATTTAATTTAGAGCAATACTTTTCTGTATTATATGTTAAAAATTTGGAATCAAGTTTAATACCTCAATTATTAAAAAGTAATACAAATTAAAAAAAATCGATTAAATAGTAATACAAATTATATTAAAGAAATACAAGGTGTAAAGAATGTAATACAAATTGTCCTAAAATTACAAAGAAAAGTGGAGATATTTTTACACTTATTTTTGTTGTATTTTGTAAAATTTGCTACACTTGGTGAATGTGTTTTAAATGTCTTTTGTACTTTCAACTGATAATTTTCATTTTATTTATTAACACTACAGAACTATTCTTAAATACGTGAACTTTCCATGTAGACATGTTTTAACCTATGCAAAGTCCTGCGGATGCATATCGTAAGTATGTTTACAGTGAAATGTCAATGAATATTGAACACAAATGTTATATGGACATGCAAGTTGTCACAAGTGCTGAGTCTGAGAATCCCCAGTGAAAAAAGTACCTCGTATTAGATCACCCTAAATGGATGGAGTCCTAGTGACAAAATTTCTGCGTGATGCTTTAACATGCGAACGAAAAATTTTACCTAATCATTAATTAAGTAAAAATGTGACGACAGATACCTAAAAAGAACATAATATTTTATCTCAACTGAATTAAGTTAAACGGCGTCATTATAGTTATATGAAGGTAATAGCCACAAATGTCAGGTAAGAAAAACGGAAAGATCTTTAATAATCGTGTCGTGATTTGTACTCATAGAGTCCTTGTACTCATAAAGTTGACTTAATAGAATGATTTTTAATGCAGCAAAAGCTTCCAGTTCCACTTTTGCTTTCAAATTTGTGTTTGCACAGCCTCATCCCAAGAGTCCTGTATGTGAGCGTGAAAGATGCTATAATAAATCATCAGCTCAAAGGCACATGCACAAATGAAAAAACTTATTTGGGACACTTTCGGAATGTCGACAAAACTCCAACTACGGACTTTAAATACGTAGACAAGATATCACTTTTAGGAGCTAACATAAAAATATCCACACAAACACAATTGTACATACGTGACACTCATAATCATACAAAAACACTCACACTCGTATGTAAGACGATCTCAGTGGCACTTCTACTTTTAAGTGTTGCCACTTTACTTCAGTAAACTAAGTAGTTTACTTTCACCAAAGCAGCCGCCAGACCAACTGAAGCTAACTGTATTCGACAGTTTCAACATTTTTTCTGCAGTAGATGCAGCAATCGTGCCTTGTATTTTTCTTAACGCTTCCTCCTTCAAGTCTGACATTTGGAGAAAACTCTTTGAGGATGTGCTTGTTGCAAACGGCTCGTTCATACTTCGGAAGGTAAGAATTATAAGTGCCTGACATGGAGGCGCAAAACTTTTCAAAACAAAATTAAAGTTTGTATTGATGCGGGTGTGTTTAGTGTGTTTATGTGCTATGTAGTGTGACTTTAAGTGTTCTAGTGGCTGCATGTGTGCTTGAAGCTTTGTTTAGTTAAGCTAAAGTGCTGTAGCAAAATACTGCCAATTTAACCCATTAAGGTACAAAAAGCAAATTTTGTGCACTCAAGTTCAAGTATAATTGTGCAGTGAACAGTGAAATGAACCATATCGATTCTTAAAATGGAACAAATGAAACTATCGGTTTGTGATAGCTGAAATAGGAAATTTGTCTTCAAGCTGACCCCTTCTAAATATACGAGCTAAACTCAACATCAATGGTAATACAGTATTTATAAACTAAAAACTACTTAAAAAAAATTTAATAATTTTACTTGAATCTTCCGCTCGCGTACCTTAAAGGCACACAAGAAATAGTACGCGCTCGCGACGTGTACTCTAAAAATTATTTTATCGCTCTCGTCCACGAGCGCGTACGTTTTTGTCACGGTTGCCACTCACCCATTTTTTTTTTATGGGCGAAAATTTACCAAATAGAAGAAAAATGTACCAATTTTTTTTTTAAAAGAATTTTATTAACATTTATTTACAAAAGTAATTTACTGAAGTATATTTGTATATACACAAAAGATAACAACCATTTTAAGCGAAAAAGGTGCTCGAGGCGAGGTTCGGTGGTCAACGACGACGAGGGAGACCATGCCTCCGATGGATGGACCAGGCTGAGGAAGCCCTAATCACACTTGGTGTGTCCGATTGGAGAAGGCGCGCGCAAAGCAGAGGCGCCTGGCGAGAACTGATGATGTCGGCCGAAACCTGGATACGGGTTGTAACGGCCACCTAAGTAAGTAAGTAAGTAAGTTGTGCCCACCAAAACGTAGATGGTCGTGGAAGAGAACGTAAATGAGACTTTTAATGCTCATAAGTCGGCTCATGAGCCGCTCACGAAAATAAAAGGCAGGAATGAAATCTATGCAGCTTAGAGAAGAGTTAAGTTTCCATTGGAATCTTTTCCTCTTTTAATGATTTATGTACACTGTGGACAAAGAGCTAGGTTCCACATGGTTTATATATGGTACTAGTTGGTTCATTGGAAATTTTTAGGTTCTATGGGACTTGGATCTAGGATTTTTTGACAAATACGAGTTCCAATTGAAGTATTCTTGAAACTTGTTAGGTCACTGGAACTGTTTGGGCTTAGTGGAGCCCTTGAATAAAGTGTTCTCTACAAACATGTTTACTCGGGTCATTGGAAATTTGTTGGGCTTAATGGACTCCTTGGACCAAAATCTAGGTTCTTTTTGTCAAATACGTACCACATGAATATATAGGTTCCAATTGCAATATTTTTATAACTAGTTGGGAAATTGGAACTTTTTAGATGTAGGGGACTCTTAATAAAATTCTTCTGTGCAAATAGGTTCCGATTGTTCAAATGGATTTCACTTTTGTGATTAAGGGATTCCTTGGATAATAGTTTTGTGCAAAATAGGATCCACTTGAACAAATAGGTTCCACTTACACTATTTTTGGATAAGTTGAGTGATTGGAACTTTTTGGATTGGAACTTTGGGACTCCTTGACACAACACAAATACAGTAGACGCTCGGTAATTAGAACCATTGTGTTTTTGGGGTAGTTCTAATTTCCGAAATGTTCTAATTTCTGATCGGTTTTTTTTAACGTAAATAATAAAAATAAGAGTTAAGCCACTTCCAAAAACTATACAAAAACATTTAAATTTAATTTATTTTCTTATTTTATTTAAAAACATAACAATTCAGTCCATTACATAACAATTATTAAAAAAAAAACAACTTAAAATTTCAGAAATTAATTAAAAATTCAGGATAAGGGCTCAGTTTAAAATTTATTTTTGTATAACATATAATCAGTAATATTTGTTTGGTTTTTTGGTTTCTTTAAATCTGATATAACAATATCGTTACGGAGGGCCAAAAGAATGGCCATGTGCTTACTGGAAGACAATTCACTCTTGTTGCACCAATTTATTAAATTGTTAACGCTTTCAATAGCTATAGCATTTGAAATAACTGGTGTGTCATCAACAACATCGTCTTCACTACTATCAGAAAACTCATCACCGCTACTTAGGTCATAACCAGTTCCGTCTTCAAACGCATGTTCATTCCATTTCTCGATGTCATCAATACACATGAAACTGTTTGGATCAATTTCTGCTAAAAGAGTTTGATTTATTTGGAGAGCTTCATTACAGTCCTCATTTTTGTTAAGCAACTGTGCTAGTGGCACATCATCATCGCTGTCGTATTAGTCAGAGTTCCAATTTAACAACTTTGACCAAGAATTCCTCATCACTGTTTGCGTCATCTCATCTCAAGCTTGTTTCAGAAATATTATTGCCTTTCGGATGGAATGGGATTTCAACAGACTATTCAGTGCACCACCTTCAGCAATTATTTCAGCAAGTAACTTACTTCTATAAGCAAGTTTTGTTAACTTTATGGGATTTTGATCCATTGGTTGCACAGCTGCTGTCACATTTGGCGCCAAGAAATATGCAACTATGTTGCCATCTTTGCTTTGAAGATTCTCAATTGGTGCATGAGCGGAGCAGTTATCAATAAGCAAAAGAGCCTTCGGAGGCAAGTTATTTTTTTGAGAAAACTGGATGACCTGTAAGCAAAAAATATTTTAAAATTAAAGAAATTAAAAGCAAAATTATTTCCTCTTACTTCATTAATAAATATCTTGTGAAACCAATTATGAAAAATCCGAGACGTCATCTAAGCATTTTTGGAAAAGTCGTAATGAAGTGGATTATTAAAACCTTTGAAGCACGTGGGATTTTTGGCTTTTCCAATAACTAAGGGCACTAATTTGTGAGAGCCATCAGCATCAGCCAAGTAAAATTGAAATTCGTTCTTTTTGAATTTTGTATCCAGGCGCACTTTTTTCACAAGCAGAGACATATGTTTTATCTGGTAGGCAACGATAAAATAATCCGGTTCCGTCCACATTATATATTTGCGACTCCATTAACCCCATCCCAGTGACTTTTGCATGGAATCTGTGAATAAATGGAGTGATCGAGGCAATATCACTAGAAAGAATCTCGCCACCAATTTTTAAAAAACGAATGCCGTGTCGCTTTTTAAATTTAGTAAACCATCCATCGCTTGCTCGGAATGCACTTTCATTTTTATCGGGGTATTCTTCACCAAAAACTTGTTTAGCTTTTTCCTTTAATATTGTTCCTGTCAATGTACACTTCCTTTCGCGTTGTTTGAAAAACCACTCATAAAGACGACTTTCCATTTTCGGATATTCGGCACTATGTATCGTTTTATTTGATGCTTCCTGGTAAGTGTTGGAAACAGCATTTAATATAGATGATCTATTTGACTTGATATAGCTGATGGCAGATTTGCTCACATTGAAATCTAGTGCTAGACGATTCCCTTGAACTCCTTTGTCCAGCTTTTCCAATATCTTTACTTTGGTTTCCAAAGATAAAGTGTTTTTTTTACGTTTATTTGACATGTTTAGTAAGTTATTTTTAGTTTTCGGTAGAGTCTACCAAAATATGTCCACGCGTATCAAATATCACATACTTACTTAGGTGGCCGTGACAACCCGTGTCCGGATTTCGACCGACCTCATCAGCTCTCGCCAGGCGCCTCTGCTTTCCGCGCGCCTTCTCCAATCGGATACACCAAGTGCGGTTAGGGCTTCCTCAGCCTGGTCCATCCATCGGAGGCATGGTCTCCCTCGTCGTCGTTGACCAGCGACCCTCGCTTCGAGCACCTTTTTCGCTGGAGCTTCGTCGTCCATACGATGGACATGACCCAGCCAGCGTAGTCGCTGCACAGTTAAACGCCGAACTACGTCAATGTCTCCGTAGAGCTCATACAGCTCGTGGTTCATTCGGATGCGATAGTCATCGCCGACTCGAACAGGACCGAAGATTTTGCGAAGAACTTTTCTCTCAAACACCCCCAGAGCGGCTGCGTCAGTTTGCGAAACTACCCATGCCTCAGCGCCATAAAGCAGCACAGGTAGAACGAGCGTCTTGTAGAGTGTTAGTTTTGTCGATCGAGAGAGGGCTCTGGAACTTAGTTGCTTACTGAGCCCGTAGTAGCACCTATTAGCAATTATTGTTCTTCGCTTTATCTCCAGGCTGATTTCGTTGTTAGTATTAATGGCAGTGCCAAGGTATACAAACTCCTTGACTACTTCAAAGTTATAGCTGCCGGATGAAACGTGGGAGTCTAAACGCCGAGCTCCCTTGTTTGTAGACAGCATATACTTTGTTTTACCCTCATTTATCGTCAAACCCACTTTGGCTGATTCCTTTTCGATAGCGGCGAAAGCAGCGGTAACATCTCTCTTGGTTCTGCCAACAATATCAATATCATCAACGTAAGCAAGGAGCTGGACACCTTTATAGAAAATGGTGCCATTACGATGCACACCGGCCTTTCGTACGATCCCCTCCATGATGATGTTGAAGAGATCGCAAGACAGTGGATCGCCTTGCCTGAAACCTCTTTCGGTATTGAAGGTTTCGGAGAGGTCATTTCCTACCTTGACGGAGCTGCGTGTGTTGCTCAACGTCATTCTGCAAAGCCTAATCAACTTTGCAGGTATACCGAACTCAGACATTGTTGCGTATAGGCAATCCCTTCTCGGGCTATCGAACGCAGCTTTAAAGTCGACAAAGAGATGGTGTGTGTCAATTTGATTTTCGTGGGTTTTCTCCAGGATTTGTCGTAGCGTGAAAATCTGGTCTATGGTGGACTTACCAGGTCGAAAGCCACACTGATAAGGTCCAATCAGTGTTTTTGTAATTGGCTTTAATCTTTCACACAGTACGCTTGAGAGAACCTTATATGCGATGGAAATAAGACTGATACCTCTATAACTTGCGCAGATTGTAGGGTCTTCTTTCTTAAGTATAGGGCACAGTACACTGAGGTTCCAATCGTCGGGCATGCTTTCTGCTAGCCATTTTTTGCTGATGAGCTGATGCATGCGCCTTATCAATTCATCGCCGCCGGTTTTAAACAATTCAGCTGACAGGCCGTCAGCACCCGCTGCTTTATTGTTTTTGAGTCGTTGGATAGCAACTCGAACCTCTTCATGGCTAGGTGGTGATACTTCCACTCCGTCATCGTCGATTGGTGGCACTGCACTGTGCTCTCGATGGGCGGCATTGGTGGAATCGTCGCCATTAAGTAAATTGGAGAAGTGCTGTCTCCACAATCTAAGCACACACTGTGTATCCGTATTCAGATCTCCATTTTCGTCTCTACAAGTGAATGCTCCGGGCTTGAAACCTTGGGTTAGACGCTTAACCTGTTGATAGAATTTTCGTGCATCCTTCTTGCCCTGGTATACCTCTAGTTCCTCACGCTCACGCTTTTCCTGCTCTCTTTTCTTGCGTCTGAAAAGGCGCCTCTCTTCCTTCCTCTTTTCGCGGTAGTTTTCTCGCACGGCTCGCGTTGCAGCTGACTGCAGCGTTTTTCTATAAGCGGCGTTTTTTACTGCAGTCGCAATGCGACACTCCTGATCATACCATTGGTTCCGAGGTTGCGGGCGCCGGAAACCAATGACTTCTTCAGCGGCAGCGCGCATGGAGTGGGATATATGCGCCCAAAGTCCGCCGGCGTCGTCGAGTCCAGAGGTTGGTTGGTTGAGCTTAACCGAGAGTTGAGCGGAGTAGGCTTCGGCAGTCCGTTGTAATTGCAGCTTAGCGACATCTAGCTTTCGTTGCATTCCTGTGCGTATGTTCTTGGCATTGCATAATCGCATGCGGATCTTGGCTGCAACAAGATAATGGTCGGAGTCAATGTTGACCCCCCGAAATGTACGCACATCTAGAACACTAGAGGCATGCCTTTGTCGATTACAACATGATCAATTTGGTTTCGCGTTTTTTGATCCGGGGACAGCCAGGTGGCCTTGTGGATGTCGAGGTGCTTAAATCTGGTGCTACTAACTACCATGTTTCGTGCCGCGGCGAAGTCGATCAGTCTTAGACCGTTGTTTGTGGAGGTCTCGTGAAGACTGAACTGACCGACAGTGGGGCCAAAGATGCCTTCCCTTCCGACTTTCGCATTAAAATCGCCGAGGACTATTTTCACGTCATGGACCGGAAGGTGGTCATATACGTCCTCAAGACTAGCGTAGAAAGCGTCCTTGACGGCTTCGTCCTTTTCCTCCGTCGGGGCGTGCGCGCAAATAAGGCTTATGTAGAAAAATTTTGCCTTGATGCGGATCGTGGCCAATCTTTCGTTCACAGGTGTGAACCGGGAAACAAGGTGGCGTAGTTTCAAGAAACAAGATGGCGGTCAGATTGTATTGTTTTGAGGGCTTCCGCCAGTTGGATAATGGCACCTTCCCTATAAAGGGTCCGGACATTCCAGGTGCATATCCGTAAATCATTGTCCGCTTTTCGTTTGCGGTGGTCGTCAACGTAATTGGGGTTCTTATCCGAGGCTGGTTTAGTTTTCATTGGGCAGTAGTAATGTGGCGGGACCCAAACCCTGCGCACATTCCATGTTTAAGGTTCTATGGATCGACCCGCCGCTCAAATTAGCCGTCAAACTGACGGATGCCAGTTTGCCGTTGCCCAGGGAACACCACTTGGAGGTTTGAGTCGACTTGAGACGATTTCGACATGGATAATGCTGGCCTCGCCAATCAAATTTCACATACGAATGACAAAAACACCAAAAATATGGCAAAACAAAAACTAAAAAGGAATTAAATATATAACTTGGGTATTTCCCTTTCTATTTTACCTTTGTTCAGTGAAATAAAAACCAAGAATGAGAATTCCCTTGTGTTAAAAATTAAAAAAAAAAAACGCGTCCAATGCATTAAAAACTCTGGTTCTAATTTCTGGATGTTCAAATTTCTAAGAGTTCTAATTTGTGAGCGTCTACTGCATTAAATTTTTTGACAAATAGGTTCCACTTGTAATATCTCAGGAAATGTTTGAGCTTCCTAACTTTAATGAGATAAGGGAACTTCTTAGACAAAAATCATGATTGTTCCAAACCGCTTAGTTCCAAAAGTGCAATTGGCTCCCATTTGTCCAAGTGGAACCTATTTGTTATAAGTCCAAGATTTTTGTTCAAAAGTTTACAAAACCTAAAAAAGTTACAATGATCCCACCAGTACCATAATTGATCCAAGTGGAACCTATTGGCCATAGCACAATATATTTTGGTCCAAGGAGTCCACCAAACCCAAAAAAGTTGAAATGACTCAAGTGCTCCAAAAACTAATCCAAGTGATATTGGTTCCTTTTGTCAAAAAATCCTAGATTTTTATCTAAGGAGTCCACTTAACTCAAAAGAGTTCCAATGATCAAAGTAGTTCCAAAAATATTAAAAGTGGAACATATTTGTCAAAAAAAAAACAAAGATATTTGCCAAAAAAGAGTCCACAAAACCAAAAAAAGTTCCATTGACCAAACAGTTCCAAAAATATTTAAAATGAAAACTATTTGTCAAAAAATGTTTGTACAATAAGTCTACTAAACCCAAAAAGTTCCAATGGAACCCAATTGCCGAAAATACCTACATCGATTGTTGTCTAAGAAGTCCAAAGAACCAATAAAAAAAATCCTTTACCTACCTGGGAGATCCATTATGCCCTTTTTCCAATCATTGCCATTTACGAGCCATGAACCGTTCCATGAGCATAAATCGTCTCATTTTCGTACAAGCTCGTGGACGAGTATGCCAAATATATTTGTAGTTCAAGTACATGAGCTAGTTATATTGCTTTGAAAATTTCTCACGTACATTGACGTGAGATGTTATAAAAGGTACACGAGCGTGTAGCAAATGAACTGTGTACTAGCTCTTATACGTACACGAGCAGACCTTCCCGTACCCTGGTTAAAATTCCTACTTACAGTAAAGTTTTAACTTTTTTGAGATAAATGAATCGGAATATGTTAAAAATAAATTAGAAAAAAAGGTACACCGAAAAAAAAAATCCACATGTTTTAAAATTGAACACAATTTTATCATTTTCAAAATGTATAGTGTATGTGTAGGCCGGGCAATTAATGTGGGTGGAGTTTGGGTGCATACAGGCATGGTGACATTCAGACTTATATGCAGTAATTTTCGGATATCAGAGCCGAGCAAAATAGTCAAAATTCAAATACTTTATCCGGGAAAGTCTTATATGAAAATCCCGGTTAAAAGCAGTTTTGGGGCTTATACGAAAAACCTGCATAACGGAGGTTTTGAGGCTTATATAAGAAATTCGCACTCATAGAAAATTGTATACACACCCTACTCGTATTAATAAAAGAAATTATGTAATTTTAACTTTTTAAATGTGTTTGTTTGTTCACACAAAAAAATAAAGAAATGTAAATTTATATTTATATATAAATTCATATCCGTCGTCATTGAACGTAATAAGTAGGCCGATTTTTTAAGCGGAAAATACTTTAAACGGCAATTTTCCAGTATATTGGTTATGGGGATTATTTTTACCTAATTTTATTACCTTATAAGAGGGGAAATCCTTTAACCGGGGGCTTATTTACAAAGGTTTTTCTATTCTGATGCGACACTTCGTATGAAAAGTAGTTACATTGTAACAAATTTATTAGTGAGGGTTCATTTGTGTAATGTTTGTGGATTTTTAAGAGATTTTACATTTAAAATTAGGGAACATTGTATGAAAGGTAGGCGTGGTTTTCATCCGATTTTGCCAACTTTCATAGTGTGGGTCTATATTAAATTTTCAAAGCTTATGTACGAAATTTCTTCCGACAGTTCTTTAATTTTTACGGATTTTTAAGAGATTTTACGGTAAAAATAAAATCGAAAAAATATATACTTTTCTATACCTGCCACGCCTCCGTATTGGCGTTAAAAACGGAATATTATAGTTAATATACCTCGTACGCAATACGCATTGGGGTATAAGGATGTACTCAGTTGATAAATTAGATTAGTTTGGAGCAAAGTTAACAGCTTCATATAAAATAAAGATACATTTTTCCAAAATATTCTAAAGAGACTCGAAATGTTATTAAGTCAGACCAACTGTACTTTAATTTATAAATGTGTATCTTAAAAATTTTAAATAAGAAGAAGCCAACTAAACTAAATTCGAGTTAAATAAGTTAGAATATATCAATTTTAGAATTTAATATATTTTATATCTTCTTAAACAAGCATTTGGAAATTTAATTTACCACCTCACAGAGCTTCGAAATTTAAAGTCATGAATTTACACATTCTCAATATTGAATGTCAATCCAAAAATGTGTTAATACACGCACTATATCAGTGTTGGCACACATACAAGCACACATCTTCCATCACTCATTGACCACAGCACCGCAAGGAAATATTGCACAATTTTGAAAAAAAAAAACAGAAATTAAAATCGAACAAGTCATGCATTAAAGAAGCTGCTGAACAGAATTGCCAGTCTGATGTATCCCACCTACTTTTGCAGCCACCCACATCAAATCAGCAGTTGTAGAACGAACGTACAAACCAAGCCGATTGACCACTGGTTGAAGCCAAATTGTGGTGCACTCATTTGTTATTTTATTCATTCATTCGAAACCATTCGAAAGTATGTGTATTGATACAACTTGCCCGCCTGCTGTCTACGTCAGCAGTGTATGAATTGCTGCCTTCACCTTGCCATGCTGTAACCAACTCATTGAATGCTGCAGATACTGTTTAAATTTTTAAGTACCTGCATAAATCTTTTCAATGACTTTCATTTCCGGTGCAAAACACGCTTCATTGAATGCACAGCAGCAACGATGTAGTACTTCATTCAATGGTCGTTGGCCGATGTTTCTGTTGGTCCAACAATATTTGGCAATTTCTTTCCTTATGTTAGATAAATTTATGTGTCTGCCAAGGCAGCCTCATTAATTTATGCATGTTTGTATATATATGTTGTGTATGTGTGTTTGCATGTGTTGAATTTGTTTGAAATGTGTGCTTATATTTATTACACTTCATGTTATTTAATTTCTTATTTAGACGCCCTTGCAAGGATTTAATACTATGACCAGTTGAATTTCGGACTGCCACTCTTAGCACTTTACAGCCAACATAGCAAAGGCTTGGCTAATACTTTAATGCATCTTTTGATGTGCTTTTTTTTCACTGCTAGTTTGACTGTTTTACTACAGGTACGAGTGACTCTGTATATGACATACATAGTGGTAATCCTAGGCAGCAGTGGAGCAGCACAAATAATGCTCTTAGAAAATCTAGTATCTGTGTGCCAACTTTGTGCAGCTTTTATGTTTGACTGAAAGTTATGAAATTTTCAGTTTTGTCAGAATATATCTCAACTAGAACACTGACTCAATGTAATTCTAAAGCTTTGATATAATATTGATATTTAATTTCGATAATCTTATTAAAGTATTAAAAATTGGAATGGAACCATTAGAGAAACTGCTATTATAAAGAAATAGATTGAAAGACAATCATCTGCACTAATTGAAGTTTAATTCTGCTTGTAAAGAAAAGTAAACTTCATATCAGACTCACAGCCAGGGAAGTTTTCGGGGTTAAAAACCCCCAGGCGACATGGTGAGTTAAAGAAAAGTTTTCTTAGAAAAAATAAGAGTAAAACTGATTAAAAAAATCCAAGTGCTTTCATATAAAACTTTTTGAATTTATAATTATCAGCAATATTTTAACTAATTTATTTTTATTACTAATTTAATATTGGAAAAAATCGCTTTTCTAAGATAAGTTTTTAGTGTTACTCTCAAAACAGTATAAGAAGAAAAGGTCAAATTAACCTTTAAAAAGTCATAATAATTATATTATATTTAACACATAAAAATATTAATATATTTAATATGTTTAACACTTGATATATTTAGCACAGCTTAAATCTATTCGAGAATCGTTTTTTAAGTGCATATTTCAGCTTACACAGGTATAGCACTTCAAAATGATTTAGTTAGATAAAAAAAGTAAAGATTACAACTCTAAATTACGAGCAGAAAAAATTAAGGAAATCCAATTTAAAGATCAGAAACTTTGGCAGACTTGATATCAATTTAAGGTATTATTTATTAATTTAAAATAATATTTATATTTTTATTTAACTATATTTCAAATTTGTATAGTAAATTTTCCTAATTCAATTTATAATAATCCTAATATCCCATTTTATCCTAAAAGAGTAAAATTTAATAAATTGCCTAAAAATCATCTCCAATAAAAAAACATAAAAGCGTGAATTGAATTCTAACGATGAAAACATCTCAAACAAAGTTAGTTACGTACTCCAAAATTTAAAAAAAAGAACAAAATGGCCATTTCAGCCCTTTAAAGGACTTTGATCGAGCTTTTTATGATCAATTGTGTTGATTTATTGAAATATTGAATTGAAATATTTATTTGAACACAAGTAATCGAGAACTGCACCTAAAAGTTTAATGCCGACTCCGAACGGCTTATGTTCTCAAAAAGCTTTTCATGGCATTTTTTACTCTCTGCGGTTTGCCATTGCCTGCAGAGAGGTGACGGCCGAACAGAAACATTAATTCAATTGAAAAACTTTCTGTGTCAGTTGGGAATTGTACCAGGATTCTCTGGCGTATGGGCCACGCAGTATACCCACTGCGCCACGGCTGCTCACTCCAAAATGTTAAGATAGATTAAATTCCAACTATAATTAACTTTTCGCTAGAAATATTTAACCGTTCAACCTGAAACTTGAAAAATATTTCCAAGAAAACCTGCACTAATTAAAATAACAAATTTTAAAATTATCAGCGCCCGTGCATAAATTTTGTTTAAATAATTACGTGGATAAATCAAATATTTTCAACACAACACGTTTCTTTGCGTATATAAATTGAATTTGAAATTTTAGCTAAACTTGCTGTTATTAGTTATTATAAACCAGTTTTTGAATTGAGTTGTGGCCATGATTCAATTATTATAAGGTTGTCCAGATATTTGACGTCTACTCACAAGAATTAGAATGTATACCCTTATTTGAAGAGGAGAGCAAAAGAGCAAAATGACATAAAAATCACGCTATTGCATGAAATACCATACTTTTTGTAGTAAAAAGTGGTATTTCTGTCAAAGAAATATGCTGCGAGTTACATTTGTCACTATCAAGTAAATAAGCAGAAACAAATTCAGCGAAAATTTTGACACGTTCTTGCAGAAAACCTAAAACAATGCATTGTACTTATTGTACGGGAGTTCGCAAAAACCCTGATTTAACTCCAAAAAGCCATGAATTTGAGATGAACATTTTTTTCCAGAATCCAGTTAGCGAGCGCACAATTCACATACGTTTAAAATAATTCCAATCCGGTACATATTTCGTGGCGGCCGTGGAGTAGTGGGTAGATTGTGTGACTCTTACGCCGGCGAACCCAGGTTCGAATCCTCCATCTGACACAGAAAATTTTTTCATTAGTTTTTCAATTAGTTTTTCTGTTCTGCCGTCACCTCTCTGCAGACAATGGCAAACCTCAGAGAGTAAAAACTGCCATGAAAAGCTTCTTGAGGACATAAGCAATTCGGAGTCGGCGTAAAACATGTAGGTCCAGTTATCGATCATTTGTGTGCAAACATTTCACATCACACACAACACAATTACGACTTAAATTTCCCAAAGATTTTCTTTGCAAGACTATGAGCTTTTGGAACCGCGTTTTGTGGACTGATGAAAATACGTATTACGTAATACAAGCAAATCGCCATGGCAGCGGTTATATTCTGCGGATGCATTTCCTCTTGTGGTCATAGTGATTTGGTTCCAACTGATGGAAAGATAAACTAATACAAATATTTGGATGTGTGAACTGATGATGCATGTCCATCTGGTGGCAAACTTATTGGTGAGTCATTTATTTTGCAACAAGATAATACACCATGTCACAAGAGTAAGTTCATAATTAACTTTTTGAACCGAACTGGGATAGATGTTTTAAACTGACCACCATAAAGTCTTGATTTAAACGTTATAGAAAATTTTGTGGATCTTTATCAAAGGAAAGCTAAGCGTTTCCTTGACTCGGACTAGGAATGAGACGTTTCTGAAATAAAAAGTCCTTGGGAGCAAATTCTAGCAAATATTTTGAAAAATCTTGTGGAATTGGTAACTAAACGGCTTCAAAAAGTAATAGAAGATAATGGTGGATCATTTTTTTTATTATCTTGTTAAGTTTATGTGCTAATTTTTCTAAACTTAAAGTTTGGTTTTCATAAAATTTAACTGTCAAAATAATTATGCCTTCTTTGAAATTAAATTTTATTTTATGTTATCCTTATTAGTTATTTCAAAAATAAAATTACACATTTTTGGTAACATTTAAGCAATAGAACTCTGAAAATATGGCCAATATTTATTTTCTAAGGAATTATAAGAAATCAGTTTGCTAAATTTCAACTCTATTGCTAATTTTGAACTCTATTTATTATAAAAACACCAAAAAAAAAGTATGACCCCTAATTTTTAAAATACTGTAAAATTTTTTTTTTTTCCACTTAAACCTTTTTGAAGAAAAGTGTTTTTCACCTACACCGAGAAAAAAGCTTATGATAAATTGAAAAAAAAACCTAGTATAATTTATAAGATGGCTTGTGTAGTTTTCAACCACCCAAGTACTTTATCAAAATGCCTAAGTTTTACATGTTGACTTGCCAATTTTTATTGGGTGATAAATTAACCAAGTATTTGGTAAGTTTTTATACACTACTTTAAAAAAAAAAGAAAATTGAATATCAAAAATTAAAATTATTTTCGGATTTCGGTTTTTTTATTTTCCTTTTTTTTTGAAGCTGCCGCCTCTCTGAAATCGGCAACAACACAAATTTTTCTTTTATCAACACCGTTTTTTTTCTTAGAAATTAATGACTTTTCAGCTTTTCTTGCTGCTTGACGTCTTTTATAACAAGAACATTTAATTAAATAAAATTAAATATCAAATACTAAAATTTTACCTTCGCATGCCGTTGAGATTCGAACACACACCAATCGATATCACTGTGTATGAAGACACTACGCTACGCATCGAGCTAAACTCCTTCGTTGCGCAATTCAATATTACTTGCAACTGAAGCTATGCTGCGCTATCATTAGAATACTGCGACATACTGCATCTGTTAATACAGCATCTGTTAACATCTGTGAATGAAATATTTTTTTTTGGAAGGGTATCGAAGTATGTGCTTTCAAAGCAATGTATTAAAGAATAAATTGCTTAGGTGAATTAACGTAGCTGCAGTTATGTCAGCAAACAGCAGCAAGGCTGCTTGGATCAGTGGGTAGAGCGATGGACTGGCACCAAAATTTCCAAAGTTCGATTCCGCACGGCTGGTAAAGATTTTTTTTTCTTTTTTTCTTTACTTTTTGTTGATGAAATGTAATAAAATTTACTGGTGTGAATATTAAGGTGTGTTTTTTAATTTACTTTATGTTATTTTTGAATTTAAAAGTGGTTTTATTACAAAAAAAAAACCGTTAAATTATCAAATCTATCCTTCTCTCGTGAGTCTAATGACGCAGCTGTATTTTATTTTTTCCAGAAAATAGCTCATGCTTAAGCCATCCATTCTAGTTGTTTTTTAATTTTGAATTTTGGGATTTTGGGCTTAAGTGAATCAAATATTTTTTTTGGCAAGGTATCGAAGTATGTGCTCTCAAAGCAAAACAATAAATTGCTTGGGTGAATAAGCATAAGTTTTTAATTCCGATACAGTTCTCTTTACTCAAGCCGACTTAGGTGATTTACCTATTGTTTTTTTCTCGGTGTAGGTACATATAACTACTTGCAAACATTTTGCTGAGAGGGCTCCTCTGAATTAATCGAACGTTTTCAGATTTTGGTCCCACTGTGCGCCGGTTTTGCTAGTTATCGATATAATAAAAATATAACAGACAAACAAGCAGTTCTAAAGGGCTGATTATAATAGACGGAAGGAAACGTTGTTAAACGTTAAGGAATGCCACTTTGCGATCTATTGCATGCATTTCTTATGTGAGCGTTTATAATAAGTCGGATCCGACCGGAACGCGACGTTGAGATCTACAGAAGTTTGATTTCTCGATTTCTCCGCTACGTTTATTGACAACTGCTGTAATTTTATTTATTCTGCATTTGTTTTGTGTACTACATTTTTTATAAAATTTACTTAAATTGATGTTTAAAAATAATAAAATTACAACATTTAATGTAATATGTGAATTAAAAAAATTTTCCAAAAAACCGTTTGGAAATTTTTCTGCCGTTACTGTTATAATCGCTACACCGTTTGTAAGCGTTTCGTCATGCGACGATGACATTTAACTCCGTTCCGATCCGACTGTTATAATCAGGACTTAAACATCTAATTTTTTGAACAATGAAAATTTGTTTGAAATTCTTTTGACATAAAAATAGATCTTTTTATCCAGCAAAACGAGTGCAAACAATTTTATAGAGTCTCCTAATTGCATTGCGTATGATGCAGGATAACATTTTGCAAAAACAAAAACAAAAAAAAATAACAGTTTAGGGATAATGCGTTAAACTTTCTAAGCAAAAATATGGAAAACATGCTTATAAAGTATTTTTCGAATAATCCAAAAACAAATTTTCAAAATCTAGTAGCATGGCAGGCAGTTCATAACTACGTACATACATATATGCAAGTACAAGGACAGACTTAGTGCGCATAGAAGCTGTGGCGTAACGAGCAAAGGAACATCGTTGTAAGACTTTTGCTAAATTTGTTACATTTAATGTCCTGAAATCACTTTGGACAAATTTTATTGCAAAAGTTTTTCGAAAGCACACAAACACACACACACACACACACACACACAGTGTTATGGAGTGGACTGACAAAGCAATTGAAATGGTAACCAACGTAGACCGAGCGACCACCTAGTGAGCTCGCCTAGTTTACCAAATGTTTTTGGATTGCAAAAATATTGCTCAAATTAAAGAACATTTTGTCGACATCAGCTCAGCTGGCATTATTAAAAGTGGCACCATACCACTTGGCCACCATACCAGCTGGCCCAAGTTAGGCTGAATTGGATTGGGTTGGCTTTCGAATAATACTAGCGATTAGGTGTGGCATCGAGGGCGTACTTTGGTGGCTCCTCTAATCGTTTTGTCGATTGTCTTAAATGTTAGCTGTAACATAGGCGCCAGGCGTCAGTCTTCGGGTGGCCTAAAAGTAATTTTAAATTAATTTGGGCGTATTTGTGGAATTTTTGCATACTGACAAGTAGGACAAGTGTGCGTGGTCTGTTTTTTCAGAATGGGTGTTTATGTGCGGAAGTTTATTATTGCCTTAGTTTGGATTAGTTACAGTTTGCCTTATTCTGTTTGAAAGCTTTTCTTTTTTTGTTATCAAATCAATTAAATTTTAAGCGCAGTTGTGTGGCAGCTCTGTGCTTAATATTTCTATAAATAAGCATGGCTGTAGTTAGCTCCAATGTAATTTTTTAATAAAAAAAGGCCTGAATTTGAACTGTTGCCGATTTTTTTTTATATACTTTAGAGGTCGAATTCAAAAAACGGCAAATATGTCGCACAATTCAATTATCCAATGCTGTTGGATTTGCTTCTCTTACGCATGTTACCTCTGAACTACGAGCACCCAAAAACTAGCTAGGGAAAAAATGCACCAAATACTTAACCGAAACATTTAAAATCGGTTTTTACATACATATCTAAATTTTTCTTTAAAGTACACTATTTTAAAGGCAATTCCATGCTTGAATGCTTTATTTTTGACTTAGATTAAATAATAAAAACGTTAAAAAAAAAAATCTTTAAAAAGTGATTTCATCATTGGATCCTCATCATATTTTTTATTTAATACTATACAAAAAGTAAATTTTTCCTTTTGTTGATGCAAAAACCTCAATAAAACGTTGAAAAAAAATATCAATACATTCTTTTATTGTTTACTTTAGGGTACGGAAAGGTCCGCTCGCGTACCTTTATAAGCGTACCATTCAAAAAGGTCAAAACTTACGCGCCCTTGGACGAGAATGTAAATGAGACTTTTAATGCTCATGAGACAGCCCATGAGCCGCTCACGAAAAGAAAGGCAGGCATGGGCGGTGGCAGGGGGACCCAGCGGGCCACGGCCCCACCCTAAGTCTTTGATCCAATATTTTTAATTGTGGTATGTCAGTTATGTAATCAAGTGATTTACTTTATGGTGAACCCTCAACTGCATCAATCATAATTTTATTATGATCAATTTTATGCTTTTGAAGTGTATTATTGTTCATCTTTACCCTTACCTGTACATATGAGGGTGAAAATATCTCCTCATCATAATTATTGTCGTCTTCAAAAACAATCTTATCTTTATGTTTGCTTCAAAATATTTTTATAAAGTAGGCTAAGCCCTTTGATATTTTTTTATTCTTTATTCAATCAACATTATTTAACTTCATCCTCATAAATAATCAAGTATGCTTTGGATTTGAATTTTTATTTTAGTTCTGCTTGAAATCAGTATAGAAATGATGTCGTCGCACAAATGATAAATTTATCAAGGTAGTAGTGACAGTAGTAGTGACATTTTCTTATAAACGGCGATCATAAGTTGTCATTTGCTTGAATATTTCACCTTTTTTTTTAAAATTTTTTTTCTCTACTTTATACTCACAGAGGGAACTTGCACTGCTACCGTAATGATAATTGCATCATGGCTTCATGTGTTGGGTTACTTGAATGCTTTTAAAAATTTATACCACTACTTGTTGGATGACATGTTAGATCTATTTCTATACTATTTTCGACAAGTTTTGTTAGCCAAGCACAGTACCTTGATAATTGTATCATGGTCTCAAATGTTCGATTTTTTTAAACGCTAAAAACTGTCCCATTACTTGATGGAGAACTTGTTACACGATCGTTTGACAGGATTTCATTTCAGTTTTAACAATTTTTTATGAACAAATTAATTCTGGTTTAAAAATAAAATATTATTTGCTTTCAACAAATTATTTCAAGTCTCAAATTAATAAAACGGATGTACGCAAAACTTTTAGTGGTGAGAATTTTAATGTACATATTTACATCATTGTTTACCAGGGACCCATGAAAAGATCACATAAAAAGTTATTGTAATAAACATTTCAATATAGTCGCGTGATGCCTACAAGCTGGAGGATTAATTTTTGACCTGATTTAATGTGCCATGATTTTTACAATATCAGTGTTTTTTTTAACCTAGTTGTAAAAAACGAATGTAATCTTTTTTGATTCATCATTTACACATTTCTTTTTTTTAATTCTACAACGATAATCTGCGGCAATACATAGCCGACTATTACTACCTTAATTCACACATTGTTTATAAAGGGTGTTCCAATAGTAGGTGTGGTACTTTGTTATCGATTAAAATCTGAATTATCGACCCTTGTCCGTCATATTTTGTGTCATTGTCATTGTAACAGTATAGGATTTTAGCTATGGATCGTTACACGAAAGAACAACGCATTGAAGTCGTCGAACTTTGGATCTTAAATTTCAAGTCGATGGTGCAAACGCTACGATCGATTCACCAAAAGGTCACCACATTAGTGAAACAACTGTGCGCAACATTGTAAATAAATTTTATCAACTTGGGTCCGTGCTTGATGTTCCGAAGCGTGCGGACATTACGCAGGACTATTCGCCATCGTTCGCAACAATTGGCTATTTCCGCGACCTCCATGCATCGAATTTTGCGCTTGGACTTAAAGTTACACATCGCCGTACATTCGCTGATTGGGCCCTGCAAATGATTGCTGAAGATGATGATTTTTTGCAAAAAAGCATCTTTTCGATCGAGGCTCATTTCTACCTTGGCGGCTATGTTAATAAGCAAAACTGCCGTATCTGGTGCTTGGAAAACATACAAGTGATCGTGGAGAAGCAAATGCTGTTTGGTGTGGTTTATGGGCCATAGGCATCATCGGGCCGTTTTTTTTTTTAAAGATGAGGACGTAGACACCGAAAGTGTCAACTCCGAGCGGTACCACACTATGTTGCAGGACTATTTTGTGTCGTATATGTAGTTTCAACAGGACGACGCTGCACCACACACAACTTTCCTCAATTTGGAGTTTTTGCGTCGCAAACTCCCGAACCGTGTAATTTCTCGTCGCTGTGATGTGACTTGGCCACCCAGATCATGCGATTTGACGCCGTTAGAATTTTTTTCTGTATGGTTACACGAAAGATAAAGTCTATGTGAATAATCCAAAGTCGATTCTAGACTTGAAAATCAATATTTCATCAGTGATTCAAACCATTCCGGAGGCCATACTGCAAAATGTCATCGAAAATAAGGCCGAAAGAGTGAGATATCTACGGAATAGTAGCGGTGAATATATCTGCAAAATGATTTTTCATACATAGTTCTATTGCGCAATCTTTCGAACGAAATAAAATATTTCGAAAAATTCCGAACCGTTTGCGTTTTATTCAAAATTAAACCTACTTTTGGAATACCCTTTATGTGTATTTCAGGACTTTGGGAACCAGCCCCACCCACATGAAGGTAGGAATGATGTCTGAGCAGCTTAAAGAAAAATTAAGCTCCCTTCAGAACCCATTGCAAATTTGATGATTTGTGTAGATTTTAGACATAGATTCCACATTGATTATATATGGTACTAGTTGGGTCATTAGAACTTTTTTAGATTCTGTGGACTCCTTGGACAAAAATCTTGGCTTTTTTGACATATACTCTCCATTTGGTCAAATAGGTTCCAATTAAAATAGGTCATTGGAACTTTTCGGGCTCAGTGGACTCCTTGAATAAAATTTTCTATACAAATAGGTTTATTCGGGTCATTGGAACTTTGTTGGGTTTAATGGACTCTTTGAACTAAAATCTGGGATCTTTTCACTTGGGATCTTTGCACCATTTGACAGATAGGTTGCAAATGCAATATTTTTGGAACTAGTTGGGTCATTGCAACTTTTTGGATATAATGGACTCTTTGAATAAAATGTTTTTTGACAAGTAGGTTTCACTTGATCAAATGGGAATCCATTTTATAAATATTTTTTAATATTTAATATTTTTGCAGCTAGTTGGGTCATTTAAATTTTTTTTATGCTTAGTGGATTAGTTGAACAATATTTTTTTATAAAATAGGATAGCTTCCACTTACACCATTTATGGAACTTGTTGAGTGATTGGAAGTTTTTGGGTTAAGTGGAATTTTTGAACCCAAATATTGAATTTTTTGGCTAACATGCTCCAATTGAAATATTTTTGGAAATAATTGGGACATTCTAACTTTAATTGGATAAGTGATCTCCTTGCACAAAAAATCATGAATTTTTTGTCCTACTACCTAACTAGATTCAAAAGTGCAAGTGGATCCTATTTGTTTAAGTAAAACCTATTTGTCAAAAATCCAAGATTTTTGTCCAAGAAGTCCACAAAAGCTAAAATGATACAATGATATTAGCAAGTATAACCTAATGGCCATAGAACCACTTATTATTGTCCAAGGAGCCCACCAAACCCAAAAAATGTTAATATGACCTAACTAGTATCAAAAATATTAAAAGTCCAAGCGGAAACTATTTGTCCAAAGAGTCTACAAAACCCAAAAAGTTTCAATCGAACCCAATTGAAGAAAATACATCGACATTTGTCTAAGGAGTCTATAGATTCAATAAAAATTCCTTTTACCTATCTGGGAGCTCCATTATGCCATAAAGAGCTACAAAAACATTATGTTTGCGACACTTTACTACTGTACATTACTTCAGTGAAGTGTATTTCACTGTAGCCTTGACATCGTATACACAAGTTCTATGTTAAAGCTCAGCAACGAAACAAGCACTTCATCAGTGGAAATGATTTTGGCTACAGTAACAGCCAGTGCTTGTGTTATGATGCAGAGCAGAATATCAAAACATAAAGCATAGCGAGTGCTTGCTTTAGTGTCGATCAGCTAGTAGGAATCTTAGTTGAATCTCTAAGTTAAAAGAAATATCTTTCACGAAATAATCTATAATTAAAATGTAAGTTAAATTGGAAACTTTGTCTTTTTGTAATAATTTTGTTTGCGTTCAAATGTAAAGACTTGCTTACAGACTTTTTTGGTAGGAATCTATGAATGAAATGTAATAAAAACAAAACATTTACCGAAAGAACGCATTGATATACTGTGCTGAACTGATTATAACATGACAAAAAAAAAAACAAACCATTCTTTGTACTTGTAAGTAGATCAGTGATCAGTTTTGTTTTATTGTTCTATTGCTTGAATGTTCTACTGTCTCTTCGTGCAGTGTTAATTCAATAATTCAGAAAAGTCCGGCCACCTGAAAACTGAGTCATAATAGTTTGGGCTATTCCATAAACCATTGTGTACTGTCTCATTTCTGACGTATGACTGCTGCGGTAAGACGAGGTATTGTATTCACGAGTTCCTGGTAATTGATCTGGCCCTGGAGAAATTGATCGGAAAATTTTCTTCTATTTTATCCTTAGACTTCCTATACTTCTAGCAGATTTGCGTCTCAAACCCCTCTTAGTTTTTAACTACAAAGACTCTATTGGAGATGGGTCTCGACCACAGGAAGATCTGGGAATAACGGGATGATGGTTATTCTTCAACCAGTACTTTGTTGTTTTCGCTATGTGACATAAGGCACTAAAACATGCTGTTGAAATTAATACTCGCTTCTTGCAGTTTAAAGGGTGCAAATGCAAGTTAAAAGCATTATTGTGTTCAGTATGTTCTTGTACTGAAAAGCGTTAATGTTACCACCAGATGCACCGCCAGATATAGAAAATAAGACCGTTTATTATTAAATATTGTCAATATTTAATATTCCTTCAATAATGAGACGATTGGATTTTGGTAGCCACACAATTAAAAATCTTGGAGTAATTTTTAAGCCAATGGTTGAAATAATGTCTTTTTTAAACCATTTCTTATCAGAATTAATACTTTTCCAAATACTAAACATTTTTTTTGTCAAAGCTGTACTCAAATTTAATAAAGTTGGAATAAAATTAGACCTTTAGAACCTATGGCTTAAAATTTAATACAAAATAACTAAAAAGTAATACAATCGGTTTCAAAAACTAGAATAGATTTTGAATTAAGATAGCCGTGCTGTAAGATTTAATTCAACATGTATAACATTTTAAACCATGCCGTATTATATTTTAATACTTTCCGTCGTAGTTTTCAGATTGTTTAGATTCAAAAGCCTTATGTCTTATGATTCAGAGTTAATTTTTCGGTTAACAAAGCTTATAATACAATTTTTGTGAAACATTTTTTATTTGATTATGGCGCAAAAAGCAACGTTTACTACTTTCATTTCAATGATGACTTGAGTTCGAAACCCACGAAACCTCCTTCAAAACCAGTTTTGTTTTTAGTACGCTATGATTTAAAATCGAATACAACTTGTAATAAGGTTTTTAATTCACATCGGGTATTGCAATTTAAACCCATGCGGGAATAAAACATACTTTTAGTATTTGGCGTGGTTCAAATTTTAATACAATTTCGGTGTCGTCATAAATGCAGTACAGGATTTACTAAAATTTAGTCCAAGATTTTTAGCCGTGCAGTCGATAACCGTTGCTAATACGTTATGTAAAAAACAACTTGAATTTTGTTACTATACAAACACAGATGGTCGAATTTCGACTACTGGCGGCACTAGCTTAAATTATAATCTCTTGAATCTATAATTTGAAACAGCAAAAAAGAGAAGACAATTTAACAAATTTCTCTTAACAAATTTAATATATTAGCAACACCTGAATATACACTTTTTTTTGTCTATCAATTCATTATTATTACAAATTTTGAACATAAACAAAAATTATTTTTCTGCAATCTAATCATTACTATACAAATTAAATCATATTAAAAAAAAAACCACAACACCATGACGCAGTAGTTTTTTCGAGCTATACCCTGTAGGAAAATCATCTAATTTAAAAGTAGTTGATAAAGTAGTTTTTTGTCAACCACAACTAGTTGAAATTCTGACTTTTTTCCATAGAACGAACTAACTTATTTTGTATGGTGATGTCCGCTAAATAAGTCAATTGACTTTCGTCTGCATATTTTTTCAACTACTTGTTAAATTAGTTACATTTAAATTATTTTTTTAATTGCTTTTAAATAACCAATTGAAAACTATTACTGATGGCCTAAAGTTAATAATATTTGATGAAATAACATGGTTAAATATATATAAACTTGTATTCTAATAAAAATTTGCAATTAAAACATGTCAACATCAGAGTAGTTGCCGCCTTAATATAATTAAAAGTAGTTCATATACTGGTTTATTTTAAATTAGTTTTTTAATTAGTTGTTTTTAAAAACAAGTTAGTTTGATCCTATAGGGTATATTTAAATCATTTGTTAGCAAGCTTATCGACGAAAACAAATATTTATGTAATTATCTCTTATATGCATGCTTCAAAATAGTAGATTACAGTAGGCTCGCGATAACAAGTATTGATCGATAAAAAATCAGTTTCATGCTTTCAATGATTTTGTCTAAGATCAAGTTTATACATTTACATACATATACACATATTTTTTGCACTTGCTTATGACAAAATGCTGCAGTTGATACGGAGTAAGCATCTTCAATAATCAAATAGTAATGCAATAATGAAATTATCACTATTCTACTGAATGACTTTTTAAAATATTTAAGACGATTAGTGAATTTATTTCAGACTTCATTATTATTTTTAAAATTTTATTAAACTAAATAAAAACTCTTAATACACAAATTAAAGAAGAAAGAATAATTTTGGTTTGATCCATTGTAATGAATGGAGTACCACATATTACTGCGATGCCCTTGCATATTGTATTCCTCTTTTACCGAGGGTGTGTAGTAGTACTCATGGAGTACTTTAATATTGCTATATACCTAAAACTCGCACCAATTTTTTCAGTCTCTTATGTCTTTTGTCATATTTAGAATTTTACTTGATACAAATGAGGATAAAAGTTATGGTTTAATACAAATAATATTGCTTATTACTCCAAAGGAAGTGTTAAAGAGAATATTTTTATAGTAAAAATATTTCGTTTATTGCTTCAAATTGAGAAGAAAAGGAATACTCATTTATTGCGCTATTACAAGTTTTGACTATTTAGTAGATAGTTAAAAGTTTATTTATGTGCAAATAAATGGAATAAATATGTTAGGCAACTATTAACTAAAACTTCATAATATTCAGTAAAGCTCTAAATTATTATTAGTTTACCTTTTTTTGCTTTAATATATTTCCTAAAAATAGCGCTTTTATAATTCTTTTATGCCGTTTATTTTATAACAAACTGTTCCTTAAATATTTGCACATAAGATAGTGCTCAGTTATCGCACATGCTGATAAGTAAGTGGAAACTACACATAGAATATTTTTCAAAATCTATTTAAAACAGTAAACACTTCAGGCCAAACAACATTGCGAAGAAGAAGCTACGCTTGAGAGCTGCTATACAGAATAATTTTTAAAAGAATATTTAACAAATACCGACAAAGTGTCCAAGTGTTTAGTATAGAATATGTCTATTTTAAAAAATACAGCTAAGACTCTACAGTTAAAATTTGGCTCTCGACAGTTTGAACGTTGGCTAGCCACACAAGCGCAAGTGAGCAAGAAAGATTTTTGGAGTTGAAAATTTTAAAGTTTGCATTTAAAAACAACTTACTAACTCTAGCTAGCCGAGGATAATCACCAACATGCTGAACTACGCAATTTTAGCGAAATACCGGGTCCGAAATATTTGGAGCTAATCACTAGCTTCTTACCTGGTGGGCAGTTCCATGATAAATCAGTAACAGACTTTGCAGTCGGGATGCGCAAAAAATATGGAAATATTTTCCTGATGCGTGGCATGTTTGGACGACCTGATTTAGTGATTACCTTCAACCCAGCAGACTTTGAGAAAATCATTCGTAACGAGGGTCAGTGGCCCATAAGAGAAGGTTTCGACCAGATTTTGCATTTCAGGGAACATTATAAAAAGGACTTTTTCGGTGATAACCCAGGGCTTGTAGCAGCGTATGTCTACATACAGCAGAGCAATTTGTGAATCATATCCTTAAAACCTTTTTTATGTATATTAACAGCCAAAATGAAACCTGGTACAAGTTGAGATCTACAGTTAATCCAGTGGTCATGAAGCCAAGCACCATGAAACATTATTTAAAGCCATTGACTCATGTTAATCAGGAGTTTGTTAAAAGGTTTGATATATGATTTAAAATGTCTTTAAAATTAATTGCTTCTATCCATCATTTTACTATAGAATTGCAGATATACGCAATCCACAGACACTGGAGGTGCCGGCCGATTTTGGGGAGGAACTCAATCGCTTAACTTTTGAAGCCATTGCTTTAGTGGCGCTGAATAAGGAATTTGGACTTATACGTAAAAATCGTAACAATCCAGAAGCTCTGCAGTTTTTTAAGAATGCGCGAAATTTCTTCAAGCTCGTCTATCAGTTGGATATTGAGCCATCGATGTGGAAGACGATACGAACACCAAAATATTACGAAAGCATGCGTATGCAAACGGAAATACTGGAGACGTGTAACAAATATGTAAACGAGGCATTGGAAATATACGAACAGAAGAAAAAAAGTGGCACACTGCAAACAGAAGCTCAAAGTATGCTGGAAAAACTGATTGCTATTGATCGTAAGACTGCCATTGTAATGGCTATAGATATTATAATGGCAGGCGTTGATGCGGTAAGTAAACATTTTAGAGCCGATATTCCAGAAAGAACCAACAATCTTCCCAACTCTATTTTTGCAGACTAGTGCCACCCTGGCTGCCGTTCTACTAGCTCTGGCCAAGCATCCGCAGCAACAGCAAAAACTACGTGATGAAATTTTCAAGATTCTGCCTAGCAAAGACTCGCCGATAACCGAGGAGAACATGAAAAATTTGCCCTATTTACGTGCTGTCATTAAAGAGAGCATGCGATACTATCCCAATGGGCCAGGCACATTCCGTAAAAGCACAGTCGATTTGGATTTAGGTGGTTACAAAATACCGACGGGAACTAATGTGTTACTCAGCGTTAATTTACTTACAAAAGATGAAGAGTATTATGCAAAACCTAACGAATTTATTCCTGAACGTTGGCTTCGCGATGTCAATAACAAGAGAGCCGATATTAATCCATTTACATTCATGCCTTTTGGATTTGGTTCACGAATCTGTGTTGGCAAGCGCATCGTGGAAATGGAACTGGAAATAACTTTGGCCACATTGGTGCGTAACTACTATATTGAGTTCAATTATCCAGCAGATGATCCCTTCCGAGCGTATTTTGTAAATGTTCCCAAAATACCTTTAAAATTTAAGTTTAGCGATGTAAAACAATAATTTTGTACTAGTTGATACATAACTTCGTAAGTAAGAATACTGAAATACTTATTATTAGATAAGTATAATATAAATATAAAAAAAAAAAATATTAAGAGGGAAGACGTATTTCACCAACAGTAAATTTATAAAGTTATAAAAGTTATAAAGTTATATTTGTTTGTTTTTAAATGGAAAAATTTTTAATTGAGAATTTTAGTTATTTTCTAAGGGTCTTGAGGGCGAACAAACGACATTTTGAATATGATAAGGTTTATTTGTAATGCACTGAAAATAAGAAATTTAACAATAATACTAATACACATACAATTTGTTTCTTGTTCAATTGATTAGAAATATACAAATGATAATTTAAAATTTCCTAAATTAAAAATTTTTATTTATGTAGCTATTATCTATATTTAAAGCTCAAAAGTAATTAATTATATCTCTAAAAACAGTAATACCTCTATAAAAGGTCTCTAAAACAGTTTTTTGCATGGAGAAAATTTTCTACATAAGAGTACTGCTATATCTGAATAAAAAAATAGGGGAGAGAGAATCTAATCTACATACAAGTAGACTAGGTCAAATGTTAAAGTATTTGGGATCTTGCGTGCCCCCCGGAATACGATGGTGATAATTTGAGCTTATAAAAATTTAAGAACTGTCAAAACCGGTTCAAATGGTGCGATGGGTATGGCCTTTCGCATGTATCTGAAGCAAAAAAATAAAATGTTATTTTAAAGTATATACCATTAATTCGGCATCCTCCACGCATGACCCGCAGAGGGTTTTTTTAAATTATGGCGAAAGTTGGAGTAAAAAGTTAAAAAAGAGATAGATTTTCGCGCGCTTTTTGTCTAAAAAGAAAAAATAGGTATGTACATGAATTTAGGGGCGATGCTTAAAGAACAAGTTTACGAGCAAATTCGAAATTTTCTATGTATTTAAAAACTATCGGTTGATAACACTTACTGTACTATTATTTAATCTGCAATGCCAGGCATCGATTTAAAAACATGTATGTATATTAGGGTGGTCCTTATTCCTAAGAAAAATAATTTGTTTCTTTTAATTTCACGGGGCAACACATTATTTGAATAACTACCATAAGAAACTAGTATTTTTTTTTTATTTTTAAATGATATTTAGGAGTCGCTTACAAGGCACATTGGTACAAATGGCTGGGAAAAGTGGCCAAAACTAGAAAATGGCCTTGTATCTACACCTTCAGGTTTTTAGGGTCGATAAACACGAATCTAAAGTCAAAAACTTAATATTAAAAATAGCGGCACCAATATGGTCATTATGTGTAAAAACGCACTTATGTGAAATTTGTCAGACGCCATTTTGAACCTTTAAACCTGAGTTTTCGCACCCATAAAAAAAAACGTGTACTTTAGATTTTTGTTCTCTATCATGTATCCGAAGCTCATTTAAATCGGCTAAAGACACCAAGGGACGTTTTCTTGTGAAAGGGCTAAGATTTGGCAACTGGTAGTGACCTCTAAATCATATACGAAATTCAAACAAAAAATCTCTCATATTTAGATGTATTTCATCCAATAATGACATGCCGCGATGATAATTCTAAAGTCGAAAAATAAGGACCACCCTAATGTATATTCTAGAAACTATAAAGTACACATTAAGCAAACAAAACAGACATTTTTTTTTGAAAAATGTAAACGCATATTATACCTTAAGCTAGTCTTGAGCAATTATCAGCAAAAAAAAGAAAAAATACAAGTATTTGGAAAAATACCACCTTGTTCAAAAATAAAGGTTCATTCACACTGTGAACCGGACTTAACTGTCCGATTCGAATTTTTTTTTTTAAGTAGGTTGCGACATGTGTCTATGACAAGGCTGCCAAATATCAGCGTCTCTCGTTGACATTTGGTAAAGTGACAGTGTTTTGTTTACAACTGTTTTCGTGTCTTCGATTTTTACGATGGAAGAAAAAATTGAGCCGGATTTATTCGCCTGATGCCTGGCTTGCGTGTCATACTCGTATACCCATGTCTCAACACCAGTAATGATGGATTCGATGAATGATTCGTCGTTTTCGACCATTTCCAGCATGTCTTTCGCGATAGCAACTCGGTCTCTTTTTTGCATGAAATTGGGCTTTTTTGCATCAAGCCCAATTCATTCTTCAAAATGTTCTGAACGTATCCAATTGAAATGCTGACGTCCTCTGCTATCTCTCTTATTGTCAGTTTGCGATACAGTCAAACCTGTTTTTGTGCGGTCTTTTTTTGTGCGAATTTTTTTTGTGCGATTTTATTTATGCGGTTTTTATTTTTATGCGATTTGTTTTGTGCGAATTTTTTTTTGTGCGAGTTGTGTTATGATATTTTTTCTTGTATGCGATCTTTTCTATGCAAAAAAAAACTCTGCACTAGCTGAAATTATCATTAAAAAGAGCAATAAAAAGAAAAGCGTAAGAGCAAAACGCAATTCTGAAGTTTTAGTTCTTATGATTTTTGTTTTTATACATAAGTATAACCCGAAATGAATAATCATAATAAGAAAACAGCAAAAAGAAACATAATAACCGGTTATTGCGAAATTTATAATAAGCTTACAAAACGACCGTCATCACAAAGACTTATCACCGACTATATGGTTATCGCAGACAATAATTCCATTCCAATGGAAACAACTAATAACTCCATTACAATATCTTCAAGTGATGAAAGCGATTTCGATTATGTATGTATTTTAATTTATTTTTTTAATATGCATTTTTTTAATGGAATAATTTTTCGTATTTTTCACATTTAAAATGAAGAATTAAAACTATATTTTTAACGTTTCCGTGTGTAATTTATTTATTTATTTGGCTTCAAGACCACTTTTTCGCTTTTTCATAGAATGTTTCCTAGGTGAGATTTTTTTTATGCGGTACAAAAAAACCGCATAAAAAAAATTTTCTTTATTAGATTACTTAAAGTTTTATGTTATAGTGTTTATGATGTCTCCGAAGAATTTTTTTTTTTTGTGCAATTTTTTTTCTGCGTTCCCTATCTACCGCACAAAAACAGGTTTGACTGTATTTGACCAACATTTCTTTGACTTTTTTCAATGTTTTCTTCGGTAGTCGAACACGATGGCCGATCGGTACGAGGGTCGTCTTCTACTTCGTCTTGGCCACTCACAAATCGGTTAAACCACTTGTTTGCCTTCTGATACGATTGAGCAGAGTCACCGTAACATTTCACCAACATTGAACGCGTATCGGCGCAGTTGAAACCATTTTTCACACAAAATTTGATACACACTCGTTGCTCAATTTTTTTTTCCATCGTAAAAATTGAAGGCACGAAAAAAGTTGTTGTAAGCAAAACACTTTATCAAATGTCAACGAGAGACGCCGATGTTTGGCAGCCTTGTCATAGACACATGTGGAAACCAACTAAAAAAAATGTTTGAATCGTACAGTTAAGTCCGGTTCACAGTGTGAATGAACCTTTCTTTTTGAACAAGGTTGTAGTTATAACTTATATAGCTTTTTTTTTTTTTTAAATAATGCATAAATTACCAAATATTAAGTTAATTTATCGTCCAATTTAAAATTGGCAAGTTAACATGTAAAACTTAGGCGTTTTAATGAAGATCTTGGATGAATGAAAACTGCTAAAGCCAGCTTATAAATTATACTACGGTTTTGTTAATTCAACATAAGCTTTTCCCCGGTGTACGTATATAATGTGAGCTTTGGTTGTTTCGCATGGATAAAGCTTGCAATGTTCTTCCAGAATCAGATTCTTCACAATATTTTGCATAAAAAAAATGGTGTAAGTTTTTTCCCGCATATTTTAAATGCATAATTTTTATTTTTTTAAATATCATATAAAAACCCCAAAAACAAATGGTTTTTCGAGCAGAACCGGACCGGTTTTGACAATTCAGCAACTATTGCTTATAATTCAGGAGGTACGCAGAATCCGAAATACTTTAGCATTTTCCATACAAATTTCACCCATTCTAAACGAGTGAAAACCCAGTCGTAGTCAAGTACTTGGGACTAACTCTAGCTAACTCTAGCTTTATTAAAACAATAGTATTGGCCTTTCCAAAAGGTTGAGCAAGCAATTGGTTTGCAGCTAATAATGCAAATGGAAGAGACAAAATGATATAATAGGATAAAAATTTATTGCAAGAAGATTTAAGTCCACCTTTTCTTAAACATATTTAATATATCTCTGCTCTGAGCTTTGGTGTAGCGAGAGGGTGGCCTGAAGAAAACATAAAAAAATACAAACAATAAAATAATATTGTAAAAAACTCATAAGGTACTGCGATTTAATAACAATACATTTTTCCAATAAGAATATAGTTATTAAAAACTATATCTATGCTGGTTTTTTAGTTGAAAATCAAGTTCTTCCACTTAAAATCTAACTTCTTCCAATTAAATAAACTTTTTACAAATCAAACTTCAACCAATATACTGCCCATGCATTTTGTTTATTTTGGCTTATTACGATATTTACTTAGCATTAAAGAAATAAATTAGTTTAAATGGAATATAAATTAAATTGAAGAATAGCTGAAAGAAAAAACTTGGCAGTGCTAATATATCAAAAAGCTGAGATATGGTTTAGTATTAAAGCAGAGCACTAAATTAAAAAATAAAAAAATAAGAAACTTGTAAGAACAAGTGGCAAGGCCAGCAACTGATGAAGCTAATATTCTCCAAGTTAGCAGAAAGTCAGCCTTAGCGGGGTTTTTTATACATACTATGTCCACAAGTGAAACAGCAATAGAAGCTGCGTTGCAACGAGAAAGAAATAAGAATAAATTTAGCAAATAACTAACAAGAGTGTCACAATATTTATGACCAGATGGCAAACATTTATCATAATGTCAGAATTTGTAGCTGTGGTAACTGTAGTTTGTGGTAACTGCAGTTTGTGGCGTTGCTCCACCTAATTATTCTTTTGAATGCAGTTTCCTCTAAAAATAATTTCAAGACATTTTTTTCTTTATGAAACAGTACCGCGATGAATTTGTCTTATGCCTTGAGCTTTGTTGTTATTAATTTTTATATGAACGTGAAAATAGTTGTAACCAATTGCAACAAAGAGTTAACTTGCGATATTTACTAACTTGGTTCTTGTTATTCTGAAGAATATTTTTATACTATTTTAAGTCATCTCGTATCCCTCCTTTTATTTTCCAATCAAACACACATTTTAAAATTGTTACAAATTCAGAATAATACCTTAAATAAACGTACGAAAAAATGCGTACAAAATGCAACGTTTTTCTAAAAAAACTTTTAAAAGAAACGTTTTAAAATAAGAAAAGAAAATGCTATGGAAAAAATGTGTGAGTAATTTTTGTTAATTTTATAGTTTCTCAGTGTTTCTATCAAAAAAACTGTAAATGTCAGAACATATTTGCGAGTTGCTTCAGTCAGTCAAATCAGTATTTGTTTACAACATAACTTAAATTTGAAATACTCCGGCGCAGCCAAAACGTATTTTATTGTTCCAAATTTTTGGAACTTTAATAATTACACAATTACCTGTCAATGTATATCAAACTGATAGGACTTCGAGCCGCTTTGCAACACGAATAAATTTTTTAATTAAACGTTATATATTCAATTTGATGTCCTCAAAATATTCACGTCCTCCAATATATTGATATATTTTTTGCAAATGCATTTTAAAAATACATCTACTGTATTTGATAGTTTATTTCAAAGTAAAAAATTTACGAATGTAAAATTTTTAGAACAGAAAAACTCACTGAAAAATTGTTTATATTATGATTTAAGTTGATCTCTAACACCATTCCTCAATTAAATTCTATTCCAGCCTGATTACGGAATTTCTCTATTTTGAGCCTCGTGGTGTTTCCTGGGCAACGGCAAACTGGCATCCGTTAGTTTGACGGCTAATTTGAGCGGCGGGTCTCTTAGCCTTAAATAGGCTGTGCGTCGGGTTTGAAGTCTACCACGTAAAAAAACCATTTCAATGAAAAGTTTAAGAAATAAGATAAAAATGATCCCCAAATCTGATGACGACTACCGCAAACCAGATATGCACCTGGAATATCCAGACTCTTAAGTGCCTCTATCCAACTGATTGATATCTTGAAAAGATACAAAGCTGATAGCACTGCAATCCAAGAAATTCGATGAAAGGGACAGGGTTGCTCTCGGCGAGCAAACTGTGATATCTACTACAGTGGCCATGCGGAAAAGCACGAGTTTGGGTGCGGATTTGTAGTTGACAAGAGATTACGGCATCATGTCCTTCGTGATGACCTGTGCACGAACGACTTGCCATAATCCGCATCAAGGCTAAATTCTTCCTCCGACAGAGGACAAGGACGATGAGATCAAAGATACTTTCTACGAGCGCCTTGATAACACTAACGAGCGCTGCCACCCACCCCACCATGACCACCATGACTACTAAATTTGCTCCTGGCTTAGAATATTGAGATAAACAAATATTTTTAATCGCACTATTGATTGACCTGCTCTAACCAAGTTTTTGTGTTATAGCATGTTTACACACAGGTTGAACAGCCGCTATTCAGCTGAAAAACCTCTTTTCAGAAAAAGGTGTTCACACTTGAAAAGAAGCTTTTCATTTGACAGACAGTAGCCATATGTTTGTTATTATAGCGCTTTGTTTTATTGTGCTTGGCTTAGCAAACAAATATCTCCTCATGAAGGTCACTCTACTAATTTGGAAGAAAGTTTGTCTTTAAATCACATCAAATGAAAACAGACAGACCAAATGCCAAATATCAGTGACAACTTGGATTTTTGTAATAGATTTTTACTTTACTTCAACGAACAGACTTCCAGGATTGTTTTCTAACTTTTCAGAGTTTTCCATTGAAAAGCAAACAAATATCAGCTTTTGATAGTTCTTCTATGGCGAAAAACTTAATATCATGTAGCTTTTCAGCTGAAAAGCCATTATTGTTCGAAAAGCGGCTTTTCGGCCTTAGTGTGAACATACTATTACCTTTATTTAAGATTTGAAGAATTGTGTAAGTATCCTTAAAGATATTTTATGCCAGTCATTTAAATAAATTTTGTACAATCGAACTTTTTTTTAATTTAAATGAAGTAGTTCACAAAACTTATACACAGAACTTAGAAAATTCATTAAAATATATATTTTGTAATGTATTAAAACTTGCCATTCAAATCAACAAATCGTTCGTTTCGCAATTAAACTTTTTTACATCAGATACATTTTATCAGTCCTCTTCCTAAATTATTGCTGTCATTAATTCAAGCTTTTTCCAAAAGAAGTAGGGTTGGGGAGGTCTGGAGTTAGACAAAAGAGCTGTTATTCTGGCACTTTCAAATTCTTAGCACTTCATTCGCAACCATAATAAAAGTTGTTTAACTTTTATGTTGGTGCCTTTAAAGTTTTTAATTGATGCTTTTTTTTTGCTATGTACAACTACAATTCCAACAACTGTTTCCGCTTTTTCTGCTAATGCTGTCATTTACCACAGCGATTGCAAAATCGCTTTCTGCACGAAAAACAAACTCATCCCAAACCTTAGCTCTGCATAATATGGTAACACTTTGCATAATTATTACCTTATTAACAATTCGGCGTGGGAACAGAAGAAGGAACAGATGCAGAAGGCAAGTGATTTTAACTCCTTGTGGATGCTTAAATGAGGACAACTTCTTTTAACGCACACTGATCAACCCTTTCGCTGCGTTTGCCTCAAAGTACCCAATACGCAATTTGTCTAGGCATTTTCGAAGGACGTCATTTATTGCTGCTACTTTTGGCGACAAGACACATAACTTCCTCGCTGTGCCGGTGAGCGTTTTTATAAGGCCTAATTTTTCGCTCTCGGCCGTGGCGTAGTGGGACAGTGTGTGGCCCATACGCCAGAGAAACCTGGTTCGAATTCCATACAGAAGGTTTTTCAATTGAATTGCAGACTATGATGGCAAGCCTCAGAGAGTGAAAACCGCCGTGAAAAGCTATTTGAAAACATAAGCCGTTCGGAGTCGGCATAAAACATGTAGGTCCAGTTCTCGATCATTTGTGTCCAAACATTTCACAACGCACACAACACAATTGATCACAAGAAGCTCGGTCAAAGTCCTTTCAAGGGCTGAAATGGCCATTTCGTGTTTTATTTTTTTTTAATTTTTCTCTAACCAAGGCAGTACAATAGTTATGTTTTCCCACAAAAAAAAAAAGGATTTTTCTTATATTTCGGTGTAGTTTTTTCATGCTTGACTAATTGGTTTAATAACTGCTGTATCAAAGAATATAGATTGAAAATATTCTAATATAATAGAAACATGTTAAATAAATAGAAACAAGATGAAACAAAAAATATTTTTTTTAAAAAATTTTTAATTTATTTATCTTTTAGAAATTCTACAGAAGTGCACAGAACAGCGAGTGCGGAAGGCCTTACGAATTTTCCTATTTCATATAAAAAAGAAAGCTTACTTGTACGTACACTAAGGGTAATAACGAATATTAAAATTATCCGCGTGCATAGGTTGTATTTAAATATTTACGTTGATAAATCAAATTTTTTAATTTTTTTCACCAAATGTTTCAATTCAGTTGTGGCATACTGCGTAAGCGAGATGCCCAGGTTCAAACTAGAAGCTGGCGCATTTTTTTTAATTTTTTGTAGTTTGTTTTAAAAATTTTAAATATTTACGTATTTGTTTAATGCAAATGCCGTGTATAGTACAAAAACGACCTGGTTTTTCGTTGAAACGTTTTTGGATAAACCTAATATTTTTTCCCATTAGCGTATACAAACATATGAGTACAGAAAGGGTCCGAAAACCTTATGAAGGTCTGGCAGTACCACTTTGGACCCCTGCCATTGCCGACTGGGTGGTAGCCTGTCAACACAACCTAGCCATATATTTAATCCTACAGCAGCTTAAATTGAGCCATCTACTTGCTGATGCAGCGTGTGCTTTCGACAGCTTTCTGCTGCTGCTGCTACACTTGAGTTGGTTTCTTTTGTTTTTGCTGTTTTGTTTGGCTGAAAGTGCAATCGACGTATTGAGCTTGCTGCAAAATTGAGCTTCAACGCGTTTTCACCGCCGCGAACGTCAAAGTCATATAGGATCTCTTTCTCTCTCTCACACACACACACACACACTCCAATACAATCACAAAGCAATTCATTTTGGTAACTGAGCTGAATTTTAATTTAATCGCTACTTTACTGAAAGAACTGGGTGGGTGCAAAAATGTAGTTTAGAGTGCCCACGGTAGCTATTAGGGTGGCATCACTTCATTGTTAGCACTCAGGAGTCGCCTTAGTAGTCGAACAAGCTAGAGTTGCACTTTTTTATATGTTATGCTTATTATTTTTATAATAATTGCTGTTGTTGTTCTATCTGACATTGTTGTTGTTGTCTTTGTTGTGCAACTGACAGCTGCAAATGACATTTGCAAGCAGATTGTTGTACTTAGTTAGCAGTTTATTGCATCTGCTGCTATTTTTTTCCTATTTTATTTCTAGTGTCATTGTTGTGGTTTCTTGTGTAGAAACTTGTCCAAAAAAGAGATTTAAAATAGAATGTCAAGCAATTCGACTGCCATTAAATGAAGTGTGTTGAATCGTTATAGCAGTAAAAGATAAAGTTTTCCTAACAACTTAAAAATTACTCAAACTTTCTCAGGGAAGCTAGAGAAGCTTGATATTATTTTGGAAATGAAACTGAGACGTGATATAAAAAAACGAGGAGTAAGTACATCTGTTTGCAATTCAAATACCAATAATTTGAAGATAATCGAAAATGAATTTATTACATATGTTTAAATAATATGAAGAATCGAAATATTAATATGAAAAAGTTAGAAACATTAAATTTTATAGAAAATCCATAAGAATATCATTTTAAATCCATAATAAAGGGTGATTTTTTAAGAGCTTGATAACTTTTTTTTTTAAAAAAAACGCATAAAATTTGCAAAATCTCATCGGTTCTTTATTTGAAACGTTAGATTGGTCCATGACATTTACTTTTTGAAGATAATTTCATTTAAATGTTGACCGCGGCTGCGTCTTAGGTGGTCCATTCGGAAAGTCCAATTTTGGGACAAATTTTGTTCAGCGATGAGGCTCATTTCTGGTTGAATGGCTACGTAAATAAGCAACATTGCCGCATTTGGAGTGAAGAGCAACCAGAAGCTGTTCAAGAACTGGCCATGCATCCCGAAAAATGCACTGTTTGGTGTGGTTTGTACGCTGGTGGAATCATTGGACCGTATTTTTTCAAAGATGCTGTTGGACGCAACGTTACGGTGAATGGCGATCGCTATCGTTCGATGCTAACAAACTTTTTGTTGCCAAAAATGGAAGAACTGAACTTGGTTGACATGTGGTTTCAACAAGATGGCGCTACATGCCACACAGCTCGCGATTCTATGGCCATTTTGAGGGAAAACTTCGGAGAACAATTAATCTCAAGAAATGGACCGGTAAGTTGGCCACCAAGATCATGCGATTTGACGCCTTTAGACTATTTTTTGTGGGGCTACGTCAAGTCTAAAGTCTACAGAAATAAGCCAGCAACTATTCCAGCTTTGGAAGACAACATTTCCGAAGAAATTCGGGCTATTCCGGCCGAAATGCTCGAAAAAGTTGCCCAAAATTGGACTTTCCGAATGGACCACCTAAGACGCAGTCGCGGTCAACATTTAAATGAAATTATCTTCAAAAAGTAAATGTCATGGACCAATCTAACGTTTCAAATAAAGAACCGATGAGATTTTGCAAATTTTATGCGTTTTTTTTAAAAAAAAAGTTATCAAGCTCTTAAAAAATCACCCTTTGTGTGAAAACTTTTGTGAATAAAGCTAGAAAAAAAAAAATAAGATGAGAAAGGGTGCGTGTCACTTCCGACGCGCGATTGAAGATTACTCTTCAAAATATATTCCTCTGAATTTGAGACATACTGTGTTCGAAAAAAAATAAGAATAGCTTAGATTTTTGTTTTTTATTTTATTTTTTATTATTAATTATTTCAAAATTAATAATAATAAAACGACTATAGGTGATTAAAAAAAAGCAGGGATACAACCAATTATAATTTTTGTAATATAAATCAAATTACACCAATAAATTATTGATCTTTATTTTTTCGATCAAAAATAAAAATCAATCATCGATCGCTATTTTTCGATCAAAAATAAAAATCAATCATCGATCGCTATTTTTCGATCAAAAATAAAAATCATTCAATGATCGTTATATTTCGATCAAAAATAAAAATCATTCCATGATCGTAATTTTTTCGATCAAAAATAAAAATCAATCAATGATCGTTATATTTCGATCAAAAATAAAAATCAATATGATCGATATTTTTTTGAACAAAAATAAAAATCAATCTTTGATCGTAATTTTTTCGATCAAAATAAGAGTTAATCACTGATCGATTTTTTCGCTTAGAAATAAAAATAAATCATTAATCGATATTTTTTCGATCAGAAATAAAAAACAATCATTGATTGTTAGTTTTCAATCAAAAACAAGAGACAATATTTGATCGATATTTTTTCGATCAGAAATTTAGATCAAAACAGATTAACATATACAGTCTAATCTCGATAATTCGGACACCTGCTAATTCGGACATCGCGGTAATCCGGACACAAAATTGTTTTCATAGTAAACTCTGTAATCCGGACACCACTCATATTACCTCTAAAATTCGGACACCTTTTTTATAGTTTGTTGATTTTGCTCTTTAGTTGATTTGTAGGCATTCACACCAAAAAAAAACAAAATGTATATATGTATGTATTCTCTTTGTTCTATTTTACAGAGAATTACATCCTTTTTTTCATATACAAGAGCCTAAAAACGCTGCTTTCTTATGAATTAAATGTTTTTTTTTTCCGATCACTTGTTGTCAGAAAGCTCAGTTACTTGTTTAGTAGTGAAACTGAAAGTCGTAAAAATTTCGTGGATATAGTGGATTGCTAATCGTTTAATAATTATTTGTTTAAGTAAACCATATTGCAAATTAATAATGACACCAAGAGTTCTTAACTCTTACGCATACTTTTTTAACGATTGATAAAAAAAAAGAAATTTTAATTAAACTGTCGCAGGGAAAGTCTTTGCGACAGCTTGCAGTGGAGTACAATGTTGGAAAATCAACAATTTCAGACATAAAGTTAAATGGATTAAAGATTGATAAGTAAGTTCTCTAGGGTATATTGATTATTTTAATTCACAAAATTGTTTTTTATGCAGCTACATTGGAAAATCTGAAAATGGGCTTGGTAAACGGAAAACAATGAGACCTGCTGAATACCACCTAATGGAAGAGCGATTATATAATTGGTTTATAAATAAGAGACAACATAATGCACCAATATCGTCGGAGATCATTCAGGAAAAAGCAAAGCTAAGTAACGGTTGGTTAAATAACTTCAGATCAAGATATGGAATAAAATATTTAAAAATATCTGGCGAGAAACTATCAAATGACCCTACTTCTGTTCCACCTTTCATTGAGAAGTTACATGCAAAAGTTGCTGAAATGGGCATAACATATTCTCAAGTATACAATGCGGATGAGACGGCATTATTTTGGAGGAAGCTGCCAGAAAAAACACTTGCATTGCGTACTGAGAAATCTGCACCAGGCCATAAGATTGGTAAAGAAAGAGTTACTCTTCTGGTTTGCTGCAATGCTACGGGGGAACATAAGCTTAAGCTGCTTATGATAGGTAAAGCCAAAAACCCAAAAGCGTTTAAGAAAGTGAATTTATCCTTAGAATATGACTACAGCAAGAATGCTTGGATGACTGAGCGTATGTTTAGGAATTGGTTTGAAACATCGTTTATAAAGCAAGTAAGACGATACCAAAAAGCAAATAATTTATCCAACAAAGCACTTTTCATATTAGACAATGCGACGTGTCACCCAAAATCACTAGGAGGACATATGTGTAATGGTTTTGCCACCAAACTGCACAGCTCTTATCCAACCAATGGACCAAAATGTCATTCGCATTTTAAATCTTAACTACCGTAAAAGTTTTTTATCCATGCTTTTAACTGGTGGAACTAATTTAATGGATGCTTTAAAAAATTTTCTTTGAAAGACGTTGCTTTTTTGGCGTCTTAAGCTTGGAATATTGTTGAAGAAACTGTGCTAAAAAAATGTTTTAATCAAATTCTATATGACGAAGAATGGAGCTCAGATGATGATCTGCCTCTAGCGTCACTACTCTCTAACGATGCAAATGAAATTATTGATCTACTTGTCGATATAGCTCCTGATGTGTATCGTACTATTGAAATTAATGAATGGTTGATGGACGACATTGAAATAAGTGATGATGAGACTGAGCAAGACGATGTCGATGACTGCAGTCGGGATGAAAATGAAAATGATGTACCAAAAACATTACACTCTCAGGCTATAATTGCATTTGACACGTGCATTAAATATGCTGAAGAGCAGGACTTTGCCGCCGGAGATATTTTAAAACTCATAAGCCTAAACGAAACAAAACTTCGAAAAATAAAAATTACAAATTTTGTTCAAAACTCTTAAAGATGTCTTTAACCTTCTAAAAATAAAAAATGTTTAATAAAAACTATTGCTTTTCAATAAAAATATTTTTAATGTCTATAAAATAATATTTCGTTAATTTTTTTATTTAATCTCGGTAATCCGGACAATTCGATATTTCGGGCAGTGCCTGGTTTTCAATTGTCCGGATTATCAAGATTAGACTGTATAAAGAACAATTTAATTCTCATTTTTCTCATTAACTATTTTAACAGTATCGCATGGCAACATTAACACACATCTAATATCATTTCTATGCATAGCTGTAAAATCAGTGACTTAGTTTAAGGGGGACATGATTAAAGCAGCACAGGTAAAGATAAAATATTGATTTTAGTTTTTGATCAAAAAAATATCGATCAAAGATTGATTTTAATTTTTGATCAAAAAAATATCGATTAAAGATTGATTTTTAATTTTGATCGAAAAAATATCGATCAATGATTGAGTTTTATATTTAATCGAAAAAATAACGATCAACACTTAATTGGCATAATTTGGTTTATATTATAAAAATCATGGCACACAAAATCATCACAAAAATGAATTCTCCAGTTTGTAGGCTTAACGAGGCTATATTAAAATGTATTTTACAGTAACTTTTTTTATGTGATCATTTCATTTAAAAATTTAAAAATAAAGATTATTTTGGGTCACTGCGAAAAAGCCTGATGTGATCATGTATTAGAAAAAAGCTAAAGGTGATGTTGATTTTATAAACCAAATATAAGACCATTAAAGTACGAAGCATCGAACGAAACGCTGGACCTTAGCTTTTTTTATATAAGGCTTACGTCATGGCATTAGCTAGCTATATAATTTGCAAGCTAATAGACAATTTCTAGGGAACGAACATTCGGAGAAAATTCTTAACTGAGCTATCGGAAGATTTGGTTCGTCCACAAACAGAACTCCGCAGTAATGAGTCACATATTATACAACGGTTTGCTTGCCGATTAGCTATAGAAGCATTACTTGGCAAACCAATTTCGGTGATAGTTCAGATACATTTCTATTTTTGATATTAACGACAGTGTTTTGCTTTTTCAGATAAAAACGGACCAAATGTATTTCAGTGGGGCCAACGTTTTAGAAAGAAACGTTATAGAAAAGAAATTATATATATATATCATTGTCCATAACACTTATGTTTTATTCCTCAAAAAAATGTTTAAAATAACACTATTAACAATATCCTGAAACTTTTCATTAAAACTCATATAAATATGTGTGGGGTCCGACCAGACACTTACATTGTTAATGTGACAATTAAAGTGGTCAACAAACGAGGGTTAATGATGTTTCTAATATAAACGAAGAGGTTAAAATCCACCCAAAAAGAAAGGGAAGTGAGAATTAAATAAACGACATAGAAAAATAAAAATATTTTATGTCCCCTTTTCCACACATCAATTTTTCTTGCCAGAAAGTTTTCAATTCCCTTTTGAACTTGCTATTTGCGTTTCCACTCAGCAAAATTTCTTGTGCTGATTTCTTGATTTTACTTTGAAGACAGCGCTAGAACTGTTTAAAGAAATATTAATACAGTTTGAGGTAGTTTTAGTTGTTAATATTAAATTTTTATGCATTCACTGTTTTATTAAATGTTCATATTATTGAAATATTACAACATTCACTTACAATGTTTTCTTATATGAATGCTTTGTTCGCAAATGCGCAGCCATCTTAACTTAATGAATCAGAATAAAACGAAACATTACAGAAAGAAAAGCACAAAAGAAAACTTGTCGGTACGAGCATGATATAATCATTTTAAGGTACGGGTCAAGGTTGATTTATAAGGTTGTCGCAAGGGAGAGAGCGAGTACCCATAATTGTCAAATCGAAGTTGACAGCTCATAGAAAATCTGCAAGTGCTCTCTATTATCGTCCGTTTTTCTTTCGTAGTCATTCGCAAAATTGGCTGGTTTTGACAATTATGGGAACTGAGAAGAGAGTGCGATCAGCCCTGCGACAACCTTATAAATCAACCTTGGTACGGGTGACAGTTCTTTTGTCGACCAGCACATGTCAAAAACACATAGAAAAAGAGAAAACGAATAAGCAGCAAAGCAGATGAAAATTTAAACTTTGTATTGATTTTGACAAGTGTTGGTCAACGCTCTGAGAAAATAGGCAGTTGTCACTCCTACCATCTAAGTCATTATACCATGGGTACCGTGATACAATTATAAGGTAGTCTCACATTTAAATGGCTGCTCAAACAACAAGTTTTGCAACAACAAACCTGTGAGAACACTAAACGTCAAATGATAAAGGCAACAACAACAACAATAAGAGAAATACAATTCGACCGGCCGATTATTTTGACATACAGCTTCCTTTTTACTTCAACTTGAGCCTACCTTATAATTCTGCCATGATGGGTAGGAGCAAGTCTGTACTCGCCCCCTTTCGCCACGTTCCGAGCGCTCAACAAATCGACTTGACGGCAAGAAAAATTGCCGTGTGGCATTTTCTCATTCTATCTACGCATTGTTATAATCGTTTTCTCTCTCGATTTTCTTCCACTGTTATTCTCATTGTTATTCTCGTTTTCTCTCACGATTTTCTTCCAGAAAGTTTTCATTGATTCTGCTAGCGCCGACATGACAACAAGATGAGTGATATTAGACAGTTTTTGCAGTGATCTTTCAAGTATCTTTTACTGTGGTCCTAAGTCAACCCTAGACTTTCGAAAATGCATTTTTCAGATTCAATTGACATGACATAAAATAGCCCGGAAAAGTTACGCCAGTTGGCAACTCGGCTTATGTTTAAACAGTTATCAATGTTTACATTCTGTAAAATACATTTTTCAAGCTTTTGTGCAATAATAAATTGATGAAAATAAGCAATGAATTGTTAAAAATAAATTGAGCAACCTAAATTTTTAACAAGATTTATTGAAATAATCGAGGCATGTTCTTAAGAGTGGTCCTTAAGAATGCCGACCTAAAAAAGTAGTTTTTAATAAGAAATTCAAAAATTTTTGCAGCTCGGTACAAAATCGGTTAATAAAAAAAAAAACCCGGTGCGTAATTAAAGATCAAGAAAAAAATGTTTGCTCTATACAACCAAGGACCTTTTCTTTTTACAGCAAAAAAATATTTTTCGAAATGATTGCATTCTGTATAAAATTCATGTTTTTAAAAGATCATGCTTTCCGTGAAGTTGCGAACAAGTATTTTGACTTTATTATTATTACTTAAGCGCATATAGTAGCTGCAATTTTCATAAATAGGGTAGCAATTGAAAGGTCTTGCTCTGTAGATGTGCAATAAGGTCTTATTTTTTCTTAAATATTGTGCATTTTTTTAAAAAAGCTGAAACAATTTTCTATGAAGCAAGCCAATTTTTTTAAGATGCCTAAAAGTATGTGATAGATTTTTATTATAATGCTATGATAAGTTATAACTGGGCTACTTAACAATTAAACAGAAACATAGAAAGTTTCTATGAAATTCTGGGTTCAAACGAAAAGTAGTCCCTAATATAAAAACAAAATACCTATCATTAGATCAGGGCCGTAGCTAGAAAAATTTTGCTTCTAGAACTAACAAATTTTTTTCAAAATTAGAAAACGGTAAAATAATAATAAAAACTTTTAGGGGGGCGGGGTCGGGGGAGGGGCGTTTGAGTTAAATTTTTTTCTAAAATTATTTTAAGGGGTGATTTAGGGTTATTTTAAAAATATCATATACATTTTTTTTTTGTAAATAAATTCGACGATACGTTTTGCTTCAAATTGACACATTATTGATAAATATGCTCTCCCGAATGTCGACAAAATTTTTTTTATGATTTTACGATGAGTTTAGTAGACATCATTTTGGTTGAATGATCACAAAAATAATTTTTAAAAAAATTTAGTTCAGAAGCCCCAGCCCCCCTTAAAGTTTCCATTTTTATTATTATTTTAGTGTTTTCTAATTTTGAAAGAATTTGTAAGTCTTACGACCGATATTTCGCTAGCTACGGCCCTGCACTAGATACTTTTATTTTGGCGTTTTAACGCCAGACGGGATTACTAGTTATAATTAATCGTCAAAAGCTCAGCTTTTATGGTCTGCTAATATCTTGCGTCCACTAACTACACCGCCAAAATTTCCTTTCTTTCTAGAAGCTTTGAAGTTGAAAATTAGAGAAATTATTGATTTGTGGTGTAACAAAAAAATATATGGATGATATTTGCGTTTATGTCTAAAGCAATATATCAAATAAAATTAACCAAGATGTGAAGCTCGCAATACACAACAAACTTGGAAATTTATGTGACTCTATTCAATTGAAATGTGCCAAACATTTCAAAAATTTGGAAAGGCTTAAATTTACCGAAAATGTATGATTGGAATTAAAAGGAATAAAAAAGTAATAAAATAATTAAAAATATATAATAAAAAATTTAATTAATTAATAAAAATGGATTTCAGAAGAAATAATATTCAAACATTCGCAAACTAATACAAAACATTGCGTACTAGTAATGTTTATCCATCACACAGGAAGACATACCAATGTTAATTGATCAAATCCATTAAAAGCTGTGTTGAAGTTTCAATAAAAAACTTGGTTGATCCCACATCAAGTAGAGTTTTGACCTGTAAAGAGAATTTACTGATTGCTACAGGCGTGCAAGAATTGGTTCTTATATACTGATATGGTTTTGATAGCTGCACAGGACAAAGCTTGTTCAAGCAAAAATTTGAAGCAAACATACCAGAAAGCCTCCATCACTACCTATTTGTAACATCGGTTATGTCCTTGAAAATGGCATTTTCAGCAAATGCGGTTATTTGGATAAATCGAACACTTCAATCAGTGTATAAGTCAATAATGAGTCAATTCAATGTATTTCACAAAACTCGTATTTTACGATACAAATTGACATTTCTGTCGTCGATTTACATCAAATACGTCGACTTAATTAATTTTATGACTACCCTTATACAAAGCAGCTACTTGAAAATGTGGGCATGGCCAGTCAATTTTTTGTATAAGTATAAACTAAAGCATCGCAATGTGTTTTAAAAATAGTTAAGAATCAATATCAATTTTTGTGGCAGAAATGAAACCTCAAAATTTTACACTGACTCATCACTTTGTATGGCAGCTACCTGAAATATTGATCGTGGCTACTCAACTATTTCAGAAAAACATTTTCTTATTCTTAAAATACTATGTGAAAACTTTCAGATATGTAGGTTAATTCTTAATAGTTTATGCCATAAATAATCGATTTGGGACTATAGTGAATTAGTTGACATTTCAAGCAAAGAGCTTCACATGCTGCCATAAGAAATGTAAACATGCCCCTTAATGTTAAAGAGTATGCATAGTTTAGTTGTTTTTACAGTTGCTATTGTTGCCTGATATTAAATTATTTGAAAAATTCAGTGTGTTTTTGCTTTTAATCATTTTTGCTTGACCTTTTTTCAAACATCAAAAAATGTCAAAGCCTAGAGCTACGAGCCTTAGAGCTATCACTCTTTCAATACTCGAATAACATGCTGACTGAATTTTGCTCTCTTCCTGACGGGCTTGTATTCTGCTAACTTTTTTAATAAAATTATTTTTGCCTGAATTTCTTTTATTGCAGTTTTAAATGTTTTGAATCAAATTTCTAAAAAATATTGATGAAATGCATTCAAATAAATGCTAAACTCAATTTGACGCTAGCAACGTGTATGCAGTTATTTTGAACTCTTTGCGCGCATTAATTTTCATCAGTGGATGCATCAGTGGCAGGTGCATAAAGCGGATTGCAATGAAAAACGTATTCACTGAGAATTTTTTGTTTATTTTTACTGTTATTTTTTTTCGAATATAAATAAATGAATTTTGAAAACTTAGTTTGGCATTTAGTGGAATGTGAGCGTGTGTTCGTTGGCATATGTGTGGGTGTGTGTTTTGAAAACATTGGCATGAATAATTTAGAAACGATTTAAATTCGAGTATGAAAAATTGATTTATAAGGCTTTTGTTGTTGTTGTACATTTAACATCGCTTAGATTTTAAACAACAGCATGCTTTGAAATGAAGTACGAGCAATAAAATAGATTTTTAGTGCAAAAGGATAACGTTGAATAAATGGATATTAACGAGGGCATTTTTTAATTTAGTTGTTTCTTGTTAGCAGATTTTTTAAAGATTATAGGAAAACTTTCAAAGGAATCTCTCTCACAAAAAGGGGCAATTATCCTTATTATTAAGTGCATTTTTTTTGTTTGCTTAAATGATATACATAATTTACTTTGTCTTAAGTAAACAAGCTTAAAAAAAAGAATTCCTTATAAAAACTTCTACGGTTGTTGAAGATCATGTATAATGAATTATCCGATTTAAGGCAGATATCTGTAGCCGTGAACAAAAACAGCATCAACAAAAGTACCCTTCATTGATACCCTTCATTGATGTAATTTTAAAAAACTTATCATACCATCTGAAAGGTCAGAAAAGGTTTACAAAAGGTCAGTTGGTTTCATTATTCGGTCAGTGGTAGAACATTTTTTATTAAGTTCTTAAAAAAGTTTCAAGGTCATAAACAACTTTTCGTATTGTGTACCCCACAAGTGAAATTAAAAAAAAAAATTAGTACATGCCATATGAAAGGTTGGGAAGCCCAAGAAAGGTCCATCAGCTCCATTAATTGGTCAATGACAAAAAATTTTTTCAAAATTTTTATGTTATCACTTCACAAGTGGAATTTAAAAAATAGTTGTACCATCTGATAAATAAGAACTGAAAAGGTCTAATTAATTAATTGATCTTTTTCGATATTTTTAACACCTTTAGATGCTGGAAGAACTTGTTTATGGCATTGAAATTTTAAAAAATTAATAAAAAATATCTTCAACTCATTAATTAGCGGGGTCAACTGAGGTCTTGTAACCTTTTCCCCAACCTTTGATATGACATGATTTGTTTTTGAAATTCCACTTGGAGTGCACAATAGGGAATGTCCTTGAACATTTTTAAAAAAATTAATAAAAAATTATCTATCACTGATCGATTAATGAGACCACCTGACCACCTTTAGTAACCTTTTTCTGACCTTTCTGACCTGAAGTTATTCAAAATTCTACCGTTGTAGTGCTAAGGTCCCCTTAGCAAAGTTAAGTTAACCATAGATCATTAACCTAACGTTCACTATTCTTTATATTGCTGGTTAGAACTGAGTAAATTTTACGTAGGTTAGTATTCTAGTGTTAAGTAAATAAATTTGAAAAAATAACTACAAAAACAACTTAGATTGACAATTTTAATTGAAAGTTGAATTAAAAAAGGATATTAAAGTCAGTCATTCAGAGCGTTCGTCTACCGCACTCTCTTTAATGAAAAAGTTAGGCGCATTAAAATTAAATGGTTGTCAAAGTAGTCAAAAGCTTTCCCAATAATTTCGCTAGCCTTGTGCGACTTTTGAACTTTTAAGCTCAACCGCTCTATTCAACCTTTAATGTTGCCACTTTCGTGACAATTATATAAAATACAACAAAAAATAAGAAAAAATATTCTTTTAAACTCATTTTACGGCTTAATGATGCCAAATGGCATAAAATTCGACAAATACTAGGCCGCAAAGCGTTTCAGCGAACTGCACTCTCCTTTTCTTAACAATCGCCAGCATTTTTAAAGTCACTGCCGATTTGGCCGCTAGCTCGGCATTCCCTCCACTAGTTTCCCTCCACCAACATCATAACACTTTCTTTTCTTCAACTTCTTGCTTCTACTGTTTGACCACATACAAAGTTGCGCTAGCAAACAAAATCGTTCGCTTTCATTTCTAGCTGCCATGCTTTTATACCTTGCGGCCATTTTCAACCCTTTTTATATGATAGCATAGCTTCGCGCTAGGATTTTCCCCTCACCGGACACGCCCACCATACTTTGTGGTGCAGAAGAAAAAAATATGAGAAAAAGTTTTGCTAAAACTCATTATCATGTCGTTACGTTCAACAATTTTAATTACCCTGCCACGTAGCGTCTAACGCGCCCACTATACCCAATCCATAGATCCTTATGTAAAACGCTGTATTTGCTCCCAACCTCCTTGCACGCCTGAACGCTTTGTATAAACTTGGCTCTTTGCTTAAGTGCCAAGACAATAATTTTTTTGTGCTCTACGTCGTTGTTAGCTACGTCGTCTGTTTTCGCTTGGCTGGCATATTATTATTATTTGTGGTGAATTGAAAAGGTCGGAGAAGGAAAAAGTTTGAGAAAGTTTATATTGAATATTGATTTATTGATATTTGGCAGGCTGTTAATATTTCGTATCAAGCAATGTTAACCGTGCAATGTTAACCGTAGGTAAGAGTTTCACCTTAGATACATACAATTTGAAATTATAATGGATGAATTGAAAAATTAAATATATATTTTTTCTTAACACTTTGACTGCTGCCACAAAACAAAAAATATCACCATTAATGCCAAAAGTGTTTCTTTTTTGTGTTAATGTGATGTTTATGTATTATTATTAATTTTGAAATAAGTGGTTTTAGATTTTTTTCCTGCAAAGCAGGGACTAGGTGCTAAGGCAAGAAAAAAATCGTCTCATCAGCAAGCCATTTAGTAAACTTCTTTACAAAAATACCTTCACCGTGACGGTATCTTATGAATATTTTGTGTGCGCCACCGGTGTTAAACGTGTTAAAAACTCACCTTGAAAAGATAAAAAATGCATAACAATCTAAATATTATTTTAAAATGTTGGTTATGCTTGGTTTCCACAAGTCATTTTTATGACAACACAAAACTTAATCGCCAAAATACCACCTCAACAACAGGTATGTTGAAATTTTCTGCATAAAATAATACCCATAACCATAACCAAAACCATATCCATAACCATAACCATAACCATAACCATAACCATAACCATAACCATAACCATAACCATAACCATAACCATAACCATAACCATAACCATAACCATAACCATAACCATAACCATAACCATAACCATAACCATAACCATAACCATAACCATAACCATAACCATAACCATAACCATAACCATAACCATAACCATAACCATAACCATAACCATAACCATAACCATAACCATAACCATAACCATAACCATAACCATAACCATAACCATAACCATAACCATAACCATAACCATAACCATAACCATAACCATAACCATAACCATAACCATAACCATAACCATAACCATAACCATAACCATAACCATAACCATAACCATAACCATAACCATAACCATAACCATAACCATAACCATAACCATAACCATAACCATAACCATAACCATAACCATAACCATAACCATAACCATAACCATAACCATAACCATAACCATAACCATAACCATAACCATAACCATAACCATAACCATAACCATAACCATAACCATAACCATAACCATAACCATAACCATAACCATAACCATAACCATAACCATAACCATAACCATAACCATAACCATAACCATAACCATAACCATAACCATAACCATAACCATAACCATAACCATAACCATAACCATAACCATAACCATAACCATAACCATAACCATAACCATAACCATAACCATAACTATAACCATAACCATAACCATAATCATTAAAAAAAAACCAAATGGCCATTTTAGCCCTTGAAAAGCCATTGTAGCCTCTTACCGAGCTTCTTATGATCAATTGTGTTGTGTGTGTTGTGAAATGTTTGAACACAAATGATCGAGAACTGGACCTACATGTTTTATGCCGACTCCGAACGGCTTATGTTCTCAAGAAGCTTTTCATGGCAGTTTTTACTCTCTGAGGTTTGCCATTGTCTGCAGAAAGGTGACGGCAGAAAAAATAATTAATTCAATTAAAAAAAACTTTCTGCACCTGATTACAAAAGTCGCATTGGCTCACAAAGCTAGAATCAGTGAATTAAAGTACAAATTGTTAGAACATCCACCCAATTTGTCAGATCTAGCTCCTTCTGACTTCTGGCTGTTCTCACATCTCAAAAAAAAACAAAAAAACTTGCGTGAAAAACGATATTCATCTAACGAATAGCTGATTGCAGCTACAGAAGGGTATTTTGGAAAACTTCCGAAAGGTCACTGCAGCGATGAGATTCACAAAATCAGCGATGAGGACCGTTGGAACAAGTATATTAAGCTTCTGGGAGAATATACTGAATAACGAAAAGCATTTCAAGCTATTAGTGGCAGCCATGACATACAGGTTGAGGTGCATGGCTTGTATGCTATAGAATCCAGGTTCAAATCCCATCTGACATGGAAAGATTTTCAATTGAATTAATTTTTTTGTTCGGCCGTCACCTCTCTGCAATGGCAATGGCAATCCTCAGAGATTAAAAACTGAAAAGTGTAAATCCATGAAAAGTTTCTTGAGAACATAGGCCGTTCGGAATCGGTATAAAACTTGTAGGCTCAGCTCTCGATCATTTGTGTTCAAACATTTCACAGCACGCTCAACACAATTGATCATAAGAAGCTCGGTCAAAGTACTTTCTAGGACAGTTTTATTTTTTTTATTTCAAGCCATAATATTATGTTTTCTATTTATTTTCTAGATAGAAACTTATTGAACAAACAGTATATGAATGAAGTTTCTTTTTTATTTGTAAACCTTTTAAAAAAAATTTAATAAAATAAATAATAAATATATAAAAAGTGATTACCAATTGTCTTTCAATTAATACAATTACTAAAAAGATAAAATATTTTCAAAATTTTCAGCAATATTACAATTTTTAAATGAATATTACCGAACAAATACAACAAGAGCAACTTTTTTTTACACAATTTCTTCCCAAACTTATTTGCTGCAAGCAAATTATGCGCATTTGGGAGTTTTATCCCCCGTAATTATCCTGGATCCACGCTTGCTTAACAAAATATCAAAAATGTCTAGAAGAAATCTCTTAAGATGTGAAAATGAATCCTCGTAATATGTGATTAATCCTCTTAAAAAAGAAAAAAACCAATAATGAACCATATTTGTAAAGGAATATGCTTATGAAAAATCTTATCGTTTATTAATCGATTTATCACTCATGCGTGCTCATCTGTCAACTTAACTGTGAAAGTGATTAAACAGTTTATTCCTTACTAACTTCACTCACTTCTTCTGTCCCATTTTCTTTACAAATTTCATTTCCTGTAAACATTTTATCCTCAACGCGCCAAAAAAGTTTGACTTCAAAAAACTATTTCAGCCAAAAATATATAGAGCTACAAGTAATTATATTGCTTCAATTAAAAAAAAAAAAAAACTACAGAAACGAAAGTAACAAGCAACAAAAAAAAGTATTTAAATGAAAACAAGTTGTTGGGATTATTTAACGCGCAGTAAAACGAATAAAAAAAGTTAGGAAGGATGCGCTGGACATCAGCAGCATCACCAACATCAACAGCAGCATAGCCTGGAAAGTTGCAGCAAAAGTAGTTGCAATGTTTGTGCTACTCAGATGCATCATTACAAAGTTAAATTGCAGCAATTCATATGCTGCTCACTATGTAAGGATACACGATGCATGAAATGGTAGGTCGGTCAGTAGTGTGTGTTTGTGTGTGCATATGAAATTTAAAATTGTATAAGCAGGAAGACAGACGCTGTAAATTTGTTAACTGACTAACTGGCTAACTGACTGACAGTCTGCTGACTGCATGACTGACATTTGCTGTTTGGGCGTTAATATTAAAAGTTCAATGTTGAGCGGAAGCTGACTCAACTCTGCAGCAGAATTTCTTTTGTATGCGTGTGTTTTTGTGTTCGTGGGTAACATTTGAGTGCATTAATAATAAACAGGATGTGGTTAAGCTGAGTGCTGCATGATTTCTACAGAAACGCCTGCTATACGCCTGCAAAACTGTTTTTTTTTTTTTTTAATGATCAGTGATTTAATATTTACATCTACGTGGGTTGCCTTTTAAGTTTTGCACCTAACAATGAAATCACTTTGTTTAATAAGTGAAAATGGCTTAATAGTTTTTTCAAAGTGTTCTCCAATATGATCAATACACTTTTGCAAGTTGGTACCACTGAAACCAAGTTTTCCAATTCCGGGGGACCCACAGTAGATCGTGTATTAGACAAAAATTAATAATGTTTTTGTCTGGAAACCCAACAAAATGGGTAACATTGTAAAGGAAATATTTCTAACAAAGTAGATTGAAACTATCAGTCCAAAATAATATTATTTGTGAATTCTATAGCCCTTTAAAATCAATAAAACACATTTATTACGCTAAGGGAAATAACAAATATTAAAATTATCCGTACCAGTGCATAAATTGTTTTTAAATATTTACGTGGAAAAATCAAATATTTTCCTCACAACACGTTTTTTTGCCTATTCAAATTTGCGTAAGGTGAAATTTGATTTGATTTTAGCTAAACTTGCTGTTATTAGTTATTAAAAACCAAATTTTTCAATTGAAGTGTGGCGACGAAGTCCAGGTTCGAGTCCGCGGTTGGCGCATTGCTTTTCGCTTTTTTGCTTTGTTGTAAACATTTTAAATATTAACCTATTTGTTTTATGCAAATGCCTTAATGGTTCAAAAACGACCTTGTTTTTGAATAAATTAAAAACGTTTTTGGAAAAAATTTAATATTTTTTCCTTTAGTATAAACATTTATTTTATTTTGCGGATTATTTATTTATATATACGATAAGCTTGTATAAAATATGATATGCTTGACTACAGTGACTCAATTGGAGCACGACAACCCGTGCAGACATTCATTGAAACATGTTCATACAAGTTGCGTAGAAGCCACGTTCCAAAATAGGGCACCCAAAGGGAGGGCATCCTAGGGACTGACCAATTTAAAATAATTTTTGAAATTTTTCTCAAGTAGCTTAACCTAACCAATCATCCCAAATCTCTTTATCACAGTAGGACTCCATTATTTTTATTTAACTTTTGTATGGGCTCAGTCTATCGTGTGACCCAGCAATTCCGCGTTTTGAGTGCTCAAAAACGCTTTTGTTTGAGCTGATGTTTGGGAGCTGGTATTTTAGTGATAGAGGATGATCTTCCTTCCACGGTAGATTTTCCGCAATTCTCCGAAGACTTCCGGTAAACAAATGGTTGTGTACTATTCAGTATTAATAGCTCTAAGCTGCTTAAGTGGTTAGCGAACAACTTTTGTCAGGTTTGTTAACTTTAAAAGGCCCAAACAGTGAATTACCGCTATGTTTTCAGCATATATGCTTTGCAGAACCATGATTCGGCACCTGTTACGATAACTGTTACGATTTTTATGCAACGGGAACAAATGTTTCTGACGCCTAAATACTTACTTACTTAGGTGGCCATAACAACCCGTGTTCTGGTTTTGGCCGACCTCATCAGCTCTCGCCATGCACCTCTGCTTTGCGCGCGCCTTCTCCAATCGGATACACCAAGTGCGATTAGGGCTTCCTCGGCCTGGTCCATCCATCGGAGGCATGGTCTCTCTCGTCGTCGTTGACTAACGACCCTCGACTCGAGCGCCTTTTTCGCTGGAGCTTCGTCGTCCATAAGATGGAGATGACCCAGCCAGCGTAGTCGCTGCTTAGTTATACGCCGAACTACGTCCATGTCTTCGTAGAGCTTATACAGCTCATGGTTCATTCGGATGCGATAGTCATCGCCGACTCGAACAGTAGCAAAGATTTTGCTAAGAACTTTTCTCTAGAATACCCCCAGAGCAGCTGTGTCAGTTTGCAAAACTACCTATGCCTCAGCGCCATAAAGAAGCACAGGTAGAACGAGCGTCTTGTAGAGTGTTAGTTTTGTCGATCGAGATAGGGCTCTGGAACTTAGTTACTTACTGAGCCCGTAGTAGCTGCTATTAGCAATTATTGTTCTTCGCTTTACCTCCAGTCTGACTTCGTTGTTGTTAATAATGGCAGTGTCAAGGTATAGAAATTCCTTGAGTACTTCAAAGTTATAGTTGCCGGATGAAACGTGGGAGTCTAAACGCCGTGCTCCCTTGTTTGTAGATAGCATATACTTTGTTTTACCCTCATTTATCGTCAAATCCACTTTGGCTGATTCCTTTTACGCCATTACGAAGCATACGACCTTTCGTACGATCCCCTCATCCTGTAAAGTCTTACCCACTTTTATACCGAATTATACATTATTTATACATTATACATTAATTAGACATTGTTGCGTATAGGCAATCCCTTCTCGGGTTATCGAACGCAGCTTTGTAATCGACAAATAGATGATGTTTGTCAATTTGGTTTTCTAGTTTTTTCCAGGATTTGTCATAGCGTGAAAATCTGGTCTATGGTGGATTTTCCAGGTCGAAAGCCACACTATAAGGTCAAATCAGTGTTTTTGTAATCGGCTTTAATCTTTCACACAGTAAGATTTAGAGAACCTTATAAAAAAAAAAAGACGAAATGGCCACTTCAGCCCTTGAAAGAAAATTGACCGAGCTTCTTCACAGTTTTCACTCTCTGAGGCTTGGCATGGTCTGCAGAGAGGTGACGGTCAACCAGAAAAATTAATTGAATTGAAAAAACTTTCCGTGCCAGGTAGGATTCGAACCAGGGCTCTCCGGTGTATGGGCCAAACACTCTACCCACTGTGCCACGGCCGCCAGACCTTATATGCGAGAACCTTATATGCGACGAAACTAAGACTGATACCTCGATAGTTGGCGCAGATTGTTGGGTCTCCTTTCTTATGTATACGGCAAAGTACGCTGAGACTCGAATCGTCTGGCATGCTTTCCGCTAGCCATATTTTGCTGATGAGCTGATGCATGCTTCTCATCAATATTTATCGCTGCCGGTTTTAAAAAATTCCGCTGACAGGACGTCAGAATCCGCTGCTTTGTTGTTTTTGAGTCGTTGGATAGCAACTCGAACCTCTTCATGGCTAGGTGGTAGTACTTCCACTCCGTCATCGTTGATTGGTGGTGCTGAACTGCTTTTTCCTTGGGCGGTATTGGTGGAATCGTTGCCAGTAAGTAGATTGGAGAAATGCTGTCTCCATAATTTCAGCGCATTTCTGACGCCTAAATGCTCATATAAAATCGAATTTATGCTAGTCCCACTAATGTCCAAGGATGCCTCTATCACACCTTATGTCACATGCTAGCCTACTTAAAAAAGTTCACGCACTGCATCGATGTTTTCTGGTACACCAGTTGTTCAATTGTTAATTTCAATTCAATTCAATTGTTCAATTGTTTAATTCCACTTTTTTGCTGAAAAACAAATTTGGGCCACTGCAAACAACACAACCAGCGCACGTATACCAAAATGCTAAAGCTAGCAAATGTCCAGTGTTCTATTAGAATAGAAGAGCCTTTCTGATTTTGAGGATTTAATTATAAGATTTGAGTTTATCAGCAACAGTTTCTTCAATAGCACCCAACACTTTATTTGCTTCCCGCTACCTTTGGCTACCTGCTGCATTCCGTTGTACTGTATGCTTTGATATCAGTACAAGGCAAGTGCCTGTTGTGCGTGCCAAGGCTTTCTTCTTACAATCACAGTGAGCTGGCAAACATTTTTATTATCTTCATTTTCATACCAAATAATGTTGAATTTCATTGCTATGCCAAGCTTTGAAACTCAACAGTTTCCAGTTTTGATTGTCGCCCACCCTCTCACTTTGACAAAAGTGTATTTTCAACCCTCTAGGAATTTTTGCATGCAAGCAACAATTATTATGCCGAGCACGCCTCAGGAAATATATATTTTTATGACTTGTACTTCAAGCGTTTATTAGTGTCCTTGCTACATTTGCTAGATGACCTTCAGTTTTGTTATTGGCTTTGTTTTTGTTGTTGTTTGAGCATTGTTGCTTTGTTGTTTGGTTAGTTAAATCATAGCCATCTACAAGTATGCTGCGCACGGTTTGGCATGCGTCAAGCATGTGAAATGAAAGCAACTTCCGTGCAATTGTTGCCAAGACATCCTTTATGTTTAATTGCTTTATTATAATAATGTGTGAGCAAGCAAACAGTGGGCGCAGGAGTGAGTTTATGTGTGTTGGTGGAGCGAATGTTTAGTGCGTTTAGTTTGAATGGTTAGTAAAAGGTTTTAGTTGTTGGCTAAGAGCAGCTGTTGCCGGAAGGAAGCTACAAAAGCTGCAGTAGGCTTAGGAAGCAACGATTTGTAGTGGAAGCACGTGATGCAGAGTTAATTGGAATTACACACATTTGTTATTTTAAGGATAATGCGAAGGATATACTATGGAAATAATAAAAATTATTTGCACCAAAGTGTGCCGCTTTAATAGTGCTAATAATGAAACTCATTATGTACACAATTTTTTTTTTTTCATAAAATTATGTTTATTTATATAGTTGTGACATATTTATTGGTATATGATATCAATTTTTCATTAGCTGGCAGAATTTCTGAGTGTTCGTTCGAAAGGTTTAAGTAGATGGAAATGAAAAGCTAGAATAGATATGTAATTATATTACAGTAAAGAGTTTTATAGCATGCAATTTAATTGTTGCATGCAATTTTGCGTTTCATAATGAAATTATTATCAGCTTAGTAAATACGTAAGAATGACATACGGGCTCGAGGGTTTGACATATGGACAAATTACGCATTAATTACTTACATATTTGGCAGCACTAACGACTAACTCAACAGACGGGCAGATAAAGAGGAAAACAATGAATAAAATGGACGGACAAAGCTAAAGTTAGTTGACTACACGCCAAATTGAACGGTGCTAAGCAGTGAAATAAAATAAACGGCATCTATTTTAGTGTACTGTAGATGACATGACTCATAGCATGATGTGGTGTGTATGTTTGTGTACATGATACATACAACACTATGAAAAATAGCCCAAAAGAAAAATGCTAAAAAAAAAATTAAAAACGTTCCAAAAGTTAATGAAAAATGGCCCAATGTTAATGAGATGGAACAAAAATTTTATTTTTATGTGACTGATAAATAAATAAGAAATGTGTTAGCCGTAAGCTTGTAATAAGAAATAAATCATGCTTTAATAAATAGGAATGAGTTCCATGATTTTTAATTATAAGAACAAATGTTTGAATTCATTTATTTAATACTAAAATTTTTATTTTTCTAATGTTTAGGAAGGAGCATCTGCCCTACCCTCGCTGCGCCCATGGTGTATAATAATAATTTTTACCGTTGCAATAATACTCATTTTGAATTCCATACAACAATTTTGCATTTTCTGTTAGCGTCCTGATGACGTTATACATTTTCGATTAATTTTTGTCATGAGGACAAAAAAGTAACGTTTGCAGTCGTACCACCACTTTTATCGTAGCGCTCCTACTAAGCGAGTTGAAATTTTATGCAACGCCGTTGCATTTTCCTTAAAATTATTTTTTGGGCTAAAACTGCTAGGTGAGACGTAATGTTATCACGTCAAAAATCACACTTAATGTTACTTTTTCTCTTCCCTTTGTTTCATCCATTTGGGGCTTCTTATTCTTCCTTATTATTATGTTAACTTTAAGGGGAGTGATGTAAGGCATCGCGGTGTCATGCCAATAATAGGATTTTTATTAGTTAATTACACGTATTCATTTTTTTATTGAAGAAGAATTATCTATATATAAAAAACTAGTGATAATGCCCCGAAAATCGGGTGTACTCCCTACTTCGCTTTGGAAATCACACTTTCTCATTCACATTGGAGCGAGTTTGTGTCTTAAGCCTTTTAATCATTTTCTCAACTTTAAACGCTCATATCTGCTAAACGCTATCACTTTTCAAAAATTTAATAATTTTCTGCTTAGTTACAACTCAAGGCCTTTCTAATGATATATCAAATGTTGCTGTAGCATTTGTAGATTTGCTGGATTAAGGGGACCCTTACAGGAATAAATATATAGAAAGATAAGTTGCATTGTGTATGATATTGATGTTCTCTGTAATGCGTGAACTGATTTTGTTTCTGGTTTTCCATGAAAGGTTTTTATGTATAAACGGTCTTTGTATGTGTATTGGTTCATGAGTTATAGGCATTTGAACATGTGTTTGTGCGTATATGGTGTATATGGGGAAATATTTGCAAATCCCTATATCTCGGCAGATATGGATACTACGGTATTGGAATTTGGTACAGATGTGGGTAGCACCATTTTTAAACACAGTAGAAAAAGTGGGCGGAATAAGTCAAAAAGACGTGACAATATAAATAAATAACTATATCTCAGTAAACTTGGGTACTAAGGTATTGGAATAAAATAGCAAGAAATATTTTTTTATTAAATTTTTTTTTATTTATTTAACATATAATGTTGGCAAGAAGCCCAGAGAAAAATATAAAACACATTGCACGAGAGCATAACAACCATTTCTAAGATACAGATAAAATTTAAATAAAAGCAATTAAAATTTTACAAATTTTGGAAGAAAGAATCATTAATAAGATAAAAATACAATTTAAACAGAATTTATATAAAATTCAAAGCAATTAATTTTTAAACATTAAACAATTTTAGTTCAAAACATAAAATTGAATACATTACACATAACAACCAATAATAAGATGAAAAGCAAATTTAAACAGATTTTATATAAAAATCCAAAGAAGTTACAATAATTTGTAGAAATAATTTTGACCAGCCGTAACATAAACGACAGAGAAAATATAATTAGTGATAGGGACAGAGAAGAGTGGGATACAGAGAGATAGAATCAGTGGTTAAGAGTAGTAATGCTTAAAGGTCTTATTGTTTGCAATACTTTTGATGCTGGGTGGAAGTGAATTCTACAATCTGATCGCGCTTACGAAAAACAGTCGACTGGAGTTAATTAAGTTGGTCTTGGGACCAAAATGTTCCTACTTCTACTTGACCTGCAGAACTCAAGTTTATCAAAAAGATATCGTGGGGATCGCTAGTAGATAACTTTGTTAAGAACATACAGTTTCTTGCCTTAAGGTAATCGAGTAAACTCATGCCCAAAATTAGGTTACAATATTGCGAGATATGATCAAATCTTCTCAGATCGTAAATATAGCGGGCAGCGTTATTGAATGCAACTAACAGTTTGTGAGAAGGCCTTGAATCTAGCTGGCTATAAACAACTTCAGAGTATTGTAAAGATAACAAAATTGTTTATAAAGTCACTGCACAACGAAATATTAGTAAATGAGACTGATTCTCCTTAACGTTGTACAAAATATAATAAAATAAAAATATCAACACAGTTTATAGTTTTTTATTACTTTTATTTATTAAATGGACGCGTTTTGACACCTGTGGTGCCATCATCAGCTTAGTAATCAGAAAAACTGTTTTTCTGTTTTTCTGAGAACCTCAGAAAAACTGTTTTTCTGTTTTTCTGAGAAAAACTGTTTTTCTGAGAACTAAGCTGCTGATGGCACCACGGGTGTCGAAACGCGTCCATTTAATAAATAAAAGTAATAAAAAACTATAAACTGTGTTGATATTTTTATTTTATTATATTTTGTACAACGTTAAGGAGAATCAGTCTCATTTACTAACTTCTGAGAATGTTATTATTGGGAGCAGCAATTGTAACACCAACTTTCTCCTAGTATTTATTGGCATGAACGAAGCAGTCATACGGAGGTTTCGCAATACGTAATAAACTTTACTTACACACGAGTTGATGTGGTCCTCACAGGACAGAGTTGAATTGACAATGTATCCAAGATTGGTTACCTTTTTGACTGTTTTCAGCTCAGTGTCGTTTAGTAGTACTGGTAGGAAATCAGTGTTCTGGAGGGGTGTTTTAGAGATTGGCAGTATATATGATTTAAGGGGGCTTAATTTAAGCATATTGGTTCTGGCCCACTCTGCAACTGTTTTTAGATCCTCATTCATTTTAAGAAATAAATCATCAAAGAGTCCAATAGGTCTGGATAAGTATAGCTGAAGGTCATCAGCGTACGCATGCATGGTGACGTTTTTGCACTTATTGAATATGTCATTAATAAACATGGTAAATAGCAGTGGGCCAAGAACTGAGCCTTGTGGAACTCCCCTCATGGTCCTTCTAAATACAGAAAAATTGTTTCCCACCTTAACTCTTTCATTGTGTGTGGCTTAATTTCTAGCTTTTTTATACCGCTTCCAGTTAAGTGCAGTGGTATAGCGTTTCCATTTGTTGTAAGTTTTGTTGCGATTTTTTAGAGCCAGTTTAACTGAATGGGAAAACCAAGGACAAGTACTATTGGTAACCCGACAGGTGCATAGTGGAACGTGAGTATTAAAGAGATTAGTCATGGTATCAGTAAAAAAGGTTAATTTTTCATTGACTGAAGTAAGGTACTAGCAGTCAGTCCAATTTATGACAGACAAGTCATTCATAAGTGAGACATAATCTATAGCTCTAAAGTTACGGTATGTAAAAAAAGTTTCAGAGGGAGAATGTGAGACGTCTACGTTTAATATGCAAAAAATTAGATTGTGGTCGGATAGAAAAGAGATTTGATCAAAAAGCGAGATAGACGATGCGTCAGAAATTGCAAATATATCTAACAGGCCTGGGCTAGCGTTATTTGGAAACCTCGTTGGCATAATAGTGTTCACAACATGTAGTCCTACTTCAGATAGTCTATCCAAGAAATTTCGAGTAAGGTTATCATTGTTTAGTAGATTTAAATTCAAATCACCACATAAAACTAAGTGCTGAAAATCTATAGCATAGCTAGAGATGGAAGAGAAGACAGGTTCCAAACTGCAATTACGACATGGACTATAAATACATGAGACAAAAATTTTAGTTACGTTACCGCATATTTCAATATTTAAAAATTCGACCTCGGATCCATTGGACTTACTTAAGAATTTAACATTGAGATTTTCCTTACAATATATCGCACCCCCTCGACCTCTTCTATTTGCTCTATCATGACGGAAAAGTTTAAAATTAGGTAAATTGAAGTATGAATCACTAACGTCCTCATTAGACCAGGTTTCCGTGACGCATATGATGTCGACAGAAGAATCTGCAAAAACGTATTTAATACAGTCCAACTTAAAAGTTGGACAGTTGGACAACAGAGAAGTTGATAGTGCGAAAATAACGTTAGAGAAGAGAAACATGCAATAAGAAATAATATTAGAAATAAAAAACAAATTAATACGCAATATTTGAAAATGTTTAGTGATGTACCATAAAGCAAATCAGACATTATCAGCAGCGCCACTAGATAAAGATTATAACTCAGTAAAGTTCGAAATTTGAACACCTTCCTTACCCTTTTGTAGCCTGATATAAACGCATGCACGGTAACTAAAAGCATTGTACATTTTTTTAGTTCGTTTGAGGGTGATAGCAGCATGCAGAAGTTTTCTGGTTTCGGCCGCAAGACTCTCATGCAGGAATACATTATTGTCTGATTCAAGCCCGGCGTCTCTTAGATTTACGGGTTTTTTTGCCCGTCTGCGGTAGTCACCAAAGGCCTTAAGGACACGATTTCGGTCAAAAGATTTATAAAATTTGATGATGACAATGCAGTTGTTATTACGCCTTGGCTTGACCCGAAAAATGTCTTTTAGTTGGGGTGAGAGGAAATCCAAAGATCTGTATATAAGACTAAAGATGCTTCGGAGATTTTCGCCCTCAGAGAATGGCACTCCAAAGAGTACAGCATCTGTAGAATAATCAATGCAGTCTTGAGTTTCCAGAAATATTATTTTGGACTCGTACTCAGTAAATTTGTCGCGTATGGTAGACAATTCACAATCCAGCTTTTCAAGTTTTGCCGAGATATCAGTTGATAGGCTATTGAGAAGGTTGTCCGAGTGTTGTTTTAACCGCTGTTCTAACTGCTGAAGTTCTTCTCTTCTACTCAATTTCATGCGTTCTTCTAACTCAAGAAGTTGAACACCGAGCGAGCAGCTGCTATGCAGTTTAGGCGTTTAGGCGTTGCTTCAATACTCAAGAGATTTGAACTCAAAAACAGCAATCGATATTATTTCAATAAAAAAAAGGTTTAAAAGCCACGCCCCCCATATTAAGAAAACAAAATAACACGAGAACGGATCAGCCGATTTAAACGAAAAAGTTATCAAATTGTGTTGTATTAAATTTAGATGAGAAAAACAAAATTTTCCATGCCTACCTGCTAAGCCTACTAACATTAAAAAACAAAATTTAAAGTGAACGACTGAATCGATTTGAACCAAATATGAATCAAACAATTCTGATTGCATTTATATGACACTATTTAGAAACGCACAATATTGAAAGTCTGTCTGCCCTGCTCACCTTATCTCAAAAAAACATAATAAGACGTGAACAGCTGAGCCGATTTCAGAAAAAATGAAATCAATAAAGTCTGTGCCATTGCGATTAACATCCCACCAAAAAAGTACTTCCAAATAAGGTAAAGTGGAAGGGAATGTATTGAATTCTATCCCTTCCATTTTTATACCCAGAAGGCATTCTTTCAACATATGGATGTGATTGGGTCATTCTCCAGAAGTGCTTTCAGAATGTTTTCAAAGGAAGATTTCTTTAAGTCATTATATGAAAAGAGTGATCGTTGCTATCAACCGACCGAAGACTTTTGCTTAGTATAATCTATCTATATACATAAATTTGAATGTATTTATGTATGTGGAAGTGTATGCCATATATAAACTACGAAACCGCTAAGCTACTTTTTATAAAATTTTCAGCGAAACTGTAGCAAAGTCTCGAGATTGTCTTGAGTTTGGTGCCGATCGAATTAATTAGATAAGAGGCAGGCATTAGACAAGAGCATGTCACCTCCTTTTGGAGTTATAGGTCACACAGCGTCGAAATTCGGTATTTGAGTAAGGGAAAATCCGCCCTTTATTTATAAATTAAATTGAATTAAAATGAAAATTTAAATTTTGGCCTTTTTGCAATATACGCGGTATTGCAAGTGGCTGATACGCGTTATTACACGCCCAACGACGATAATGTCTTTTTATCATCTTTTATCATTATTATCTTTAGCCGATACCTTCTATTATTAATAAAACAAAAACATTTACAAAAACTACATTTCTAAAACAGTGCGGGTAGTTTGATCATCATGGTAAATGAATTAATGTATAAATTGATTAAATATATAAAATCTGAATGTTTCTCAAAGATAATATTCTAAAATCATAAGTTTTTAATAACTTTTAATTTTTCACCTGTGGTTCCATTTTCTGGAATTGCCAATATGTAAGCCTGTTAAAAAAGTGCCTGGCGAAGCGGGCGGGTGTTCAGCTAGTGGATATATACAGGGCTGCCCATATTCGACGGACCCATGTTTTTGTTAAAAAAATCAAAGAAAAAAATAAAAATTTGGCGGTTGGCAATCTTAATCATTTAATTTGTTCCAAGTAGATTTGTTTACATCAATTTTTGAATATGATATCTCTCAAATGGCTGCCTCTGGCGTTGATGGCTTTGATTGTGCCCTTTTTGCAGCATTTTCCATCGTTTTCGCCAACATTTCGGCCGGAATAGCGGCTATTTCTTCACGAATGTTGTCCTTGAGCTCTTCTACGGTCCTTGGCTTGTTAACGTAAACCTTTGACTTCAAATATCCCCACAAGAAGAAGTCAGGCGGCGTCAAATCGGGCGAACGCGGTGGCCAGTCCAAATCACCACTTTTCGACATCAAACGGCCCGGAAACAAATTCTTCAGAAAATCGATTGTTATGCGACTTGTGTGCGGTGGAGCGCCGTCTTGTTGAAACCAGAACTGCCTCATACGCTTTCGACGAATAATTGGCATCACAAAATTGGTCATCATGTCGCGATAACGCTCCTGGTTGATGGTAACAGCATGGCCATTTTCATTTTGGAAGAAAAACGGCCCAATGACCGTTTTCGCACTAACGCCGCACCAAACTGTGACTTTTTCATCATGAAGAGGCACTTCTTGAATCTTCTGAGGATTTTCAGTGGCGTAAATACGGCAATTTTGCTTATTTACGGTCCCATTCAATGTGCATTTCTCACATTTTTTAATATTTTAAAAGCACGTTGAGTTTTCACAATTGACTTCTTCTGTTGAATGTAAATTTCAACTATTTCAGAGCGCTCGCTTGGCGTGTATTGTTCCATGGTAAAAATCTGCTTGGACTGACGCTTCAAACGCGGTATGTCATTAAGCGATCTGACATCTTTGTCAAAAGTTATGGCATTGCCAGATGGGTCCGTCGAATATGGGCAACCCTGTATTTATAATTTTATGCTTAAAATATTTTCAAATGTATTGGGAAAAAAGCTTTCACTAATTCTTAAACTATATCTACCGTGCTAGTGTATGCTATAATTTTATTTGTCGTGCTTTAAATTAAGTCCATTAAAATAACTACATATATTTAAATTAATTTTTCAAGCGCTATCCACAGTAAAATGAAAGCCATCAGTAACAAAAAAAAACTAGCATGCGATAAATTTCAGTAAACATTGAAACAGCATAAATTTTACAATATACGTATGAACATTATACGACAACGTGGGGCATTATATAAACGAATTTAACCATACCGCACACAATGGCAGCGTATACCTCAATACATCAACCGGAAGTCGGAAGTCGGACCATTTTTTGTGTTGTAATAAAATTATGAAACGTATGTTTAGTGTAACCAGTACTGAGTTCAACTAGAATTGTTGGTCATTGTTAGTGCAGCGGTTGTTATTGTTATTTGTTGTTGTTGTTGCTGATGTTATTGTCGCTGTGCACTGAACCGAAATGCGAGCGCAACTCTTGTTGCTAAAAAGGAAAAATTGCAACGAGTTCAAGTAACAACGACGGCGAGTGCTTCTGTTGTGCTGCTACTATTCCAAGCTTACATCGACACACGCACAGAGACATAAGGTACTCTGCGTTGTAGTATTTGGAAACTACGATATATGAGTTCAATAGTTTATGTTGCTGTTGCATTTGTTGTTGTTGTTGTTGTTGTTGCTGCTCTTTGTTTGCCGTAGACGCAATTTATTTGCTGCTCAATTGATTGGAAAATCAAAATGCGCTTCATATGCTTCAATAAAGTCATACATACTAACGTATATGTGTGTATGTGTGTGGGTGGGCTTTATGAATCGTGCATGTATTAGTAGACGCAGTTAAAGCTATTTTTGTGTAAATCTTCCAAAAACTGCTTAGTTTTTGATGCTACAACATCAAAGAGCTTTATTTACGCTTATTTATAATTGCTCTGAATTTTAAATACTCTGTTATTCTGCTATTTTGATTTTAAATATTTCAAACGTAATTCAAACATCGAGTTCATATATATATATATATACTCGTATATATTTTTTTTTAATCTGCGCAAAAATTCAATAAAATAGCTTATGAGAAAAATAACACAACAGCATGAACAGCGGTGAAAGCAACAACATAACTTTTTTTAATATCATAAATTGAGCATTTATATTTCTAAATTGCTGCAGGATATACAGTTGAAATAAATGGAAAAAAGCTTAGAAAGCGAAATGTAAAAGGACACGGAGAATAAAAGTTGTTATATGAATTTGGAAACATTTTAATACGTTCAAATAAGTTTCATGACTTTTAAGCAGTTTTTAATGAATAATTTAATAATGTATAATTTTTCTCAAACTGACTTTATATTTTCACATTGTTTTAACGTGACTTTAAAAGTTTTTATAACATAAAATTTATTAATGCATATTAATTATAGTCACATTAAAATTAATTTAATTAATCAATTCATATTATTATTAGTCGAAAAAAAATAAATTGAGTCTAAAAATTATTAATAATATTAATAAAATAGGTTTAGAAATTCTTTTTGTTGGGCAGCTGGGAGTCATTAGAGCATTTATTTTAATATAATATATAAATATACTAGCAAAACCTCTGCCCGCTTCGCCAGGCACTTTTTTAACAGGCTTACATTTATATAGTTATGTATGTGTAGATGAAAGTGTCTGTGAAGTTTCTATATTCAGAAGTGCTTTTTTAAAATTATAGAGAATTTTGATGTTTTGTCTTTCACCATCGAATTTGTAGAAATAAAAAAAATAACCTGGCAGTCCTATGAAAAAAAAGTTACAGAATTTTTAAATTCTGACAACGGATGCGATTTGTGTGACCCATTTTTAGCTAGTGTTCACCACAACACCGTATTCGTAAAAATAACAAATGTGAGTGGCAGCTCTATTGCAAAATACTTCAAATTTTACCTAGTGTTTGCCCACCGAATTCGTGGAAATAAAAAAATCTAGGTGGCAACTCTATTTTTTTTAGCTTAAACCTTCGCATCATAATTATCTGAATTAAAAAAAAATCATATAATTTGGTTGAAAATTACGGGCAGCAGACCCAGCAGAAAACTCGCTCAGGAGTCTAATAGTCAGACTGGAATTCAAGATTGAATTTCTAAACATAATTCAGTTCCTCCATTATTCAGTTCCGATTTCAAGGCTGAAATCTAAATATAATTCAGGTTTCCTTCTTACAGAAAGACCTGATGAAAAACCCAGTTTTCTAGCAAAGCTCAGGTCTCGATCATGCCTATCAGGTCAGGATTCTTGCCTGATCAGGCATGACATTTCTGCTGGGGAGCGAAACAAACACTTTTTTTTTGTTTTGTATATATGGGCATTTCCATTGTAACTCACGCGACATTCGTACGACTTAAAGCTTCGTTTTCTTGGAAGTTTACGTTATTAATGTAAAAAAAATTCTTATATACATATGCCTTAGAAGAATAGTAATGGTATAATATACCAAAATTGTCGTTCCTGTAACTAATTAAAAATAACAGTGGTAAATATGGGCGTAACTCACGCGACAAAAGAAAGGAACTGTGTTTTACAAGCAGATTAGATTGTAAAAATTTAGCGAAATTTACCATATAACCTGTTTTTGTTTTTAATTTTTTAATAATGGGAAAACAGTGAAGTTTTATAACAAACCCACTTTACCGATGAACTTTGCTTACTCAAAAATATATTGAGTTTCCAAAAAATATTTGCAGTTTCTAAAAAAACAAGAGAGAAAAGACATTAAGACATTTCAGTTGAAGACATTCCTCCCATAATATCGGTAAGACTTCATTAAAATTTGTTGACAAGATAACCAACCTCGGGTTTCGAATAAACTCCTCGCTTTCTTGTGTGGACCATATTAATGACTTTATAAGTAAAATATATTTCACCTTAAGAAATTTAAGAATGACTGCCGAGTTCACACCAATGGAAACTAAGCGAAGGTTGGTAATTTAACTAGTTTTACCATTTATAAATTATTACATACATAAATTGCAAGTATTAATTGCAAGTAAATCTTACAATTCCTAGCTTTAATTACATGAACTCTTCAAGATTGTTTTTCGTTAGCTCCATAAGGTTGTGGAATTCTTTGCCTATTCAATTAAAACGCGTATCCAATTCACGGAACTTTAAGCAACTTATCTTTAATTACTTCTTTTGATTCTTCTGTTTTAATTCTCTTTTCAAATATTTTCTTCAACTTAACATATCTTTATATCCTAAAAATTATAGCCCTAATTTTAAATATATATTTAAGTCATCTTTATAGCTTTCATCTTTATAGATGTATGCCTGTATCCATATTTGTACGTAAACGAACTAATAACTAATAACTAATAACTAATTTTTGAAAAATATAAAAATTATAAAATAAATAATAAAATAAAAGAGCTTAAGAAGAGTAACTAACATCTAAGTTTGGCCATGGTCGAAGCTTACTAGGTGTCATGTCCTATACCTTCAATAGACGAGGGTTTTAATATTAGTTAAGACATTGACATTTTTATATCAGTATTTTACTAGATAAAAAAAAATTTTATTTCGAAACATATTAAATTTTTCAGCTATGGTCGACATTTTTGTGGAAATACCCATATAGATTAATATAATTAAAATATATCTACAATAAATGAGCATTTTCGCGCATATTTTCGTGCGATTTTTTTTCAATTCACTTAAAATTTAATCGTTTTTTTAAAAAGTAGTGTATGTGTTCTCTTTTCCCCGCTAGCTCGGGGCTCTACGTATTTCTATCGTAAAATATTACAATAATATAAATACAATAACTGTAGGGAAGTGAAAATCGTAGTTCATTATCAAAATTTTTTGTTGCAGTATAAAAGTAACAATTTGTAAAAGTCATGACATTGTAACAAAAAATTTCAAGTTTATTTTTAAGGGTAGGAGTAGTATTTAATGATGCAACTGAAAAAATAAAAAACAAAATGTTTGTGCTGCATTCATATTTCTTGAAAATGTATTTGATCACCAAACAATTTTCAAAAAATACAAATATAACTTATACTTCAAATATACATAAATATACTCAAAACATGAAACAATAAACATGAGGTCTACATCATTTCAACAAAAATCAATATTTTTTGTATACCCATGCAACGAAAATTAATAATTAATTAATATTTTTTTATTCATTCCTATTAACATTAATTGATATTGTAAAATATCAACAGAATCAAGAGTGCAAAGAAATATCCTAAAAGATAATTAACAATACACTTATGCTAACCTATCCAATGTCTTCAACCATTTGGAGCTTGTTAAGTGGTTGGTCAAGACAACAAAATTTAAATTGTTGATCCATCGCATTTGATGTAAGTGATGAGTTAATATCAGACATATTTTCAGATTTCTATCTATCAAATTTTAAAAAAGTTTAATTTTATCTAAGTTACAAAATAGTTAACAAGCATCTCTTGTCAATTATTGCCAGTTTATTTATTACAACAATGAATTATTAATATCATTTTAAAATTTTTAATTTACTAATAACTCACTTAGAAACTTGTCCAATTCCTTACTTAAACTCACGTCCCCTTGGTTTCAATGATGACGTTCTATTGCTTGGGCTTATTTAATTTGTTTTGTTTTAAGTTTGTTTGTAAAAGTTTACTATCGAGTAATTTAAATATTTCAATCTTTGGGTTTAAAAAAAGCAAACAAAAAATTTTTATAAATATATGTTTTGTGAGAACAAAACCAGAAAAAGTTTTTTAAGATTTCCTTTTATAAAATCTTTTAAAACTTTTGGGTTAATAAAGAAACTCGTAGAGGCTTAGAAATGTATATATTGGGGCAAAAAAAAAACATGAAGAATTTATAATTTAGGCTAATAGCTTACTTTTTAATTTCTGAAAAATATAGTTTTAAAAAGTAGACCCAAGAATGGAAATATAATATTACAATTGCATTTTACAACTGCCTACATACTCGTAATGTCAAAACGAAAAAAAAAATACAACTCATTTAAGTTTCAGTATCCAAAAGAAGAAAAAATTATTTTAGAATTATATGGTATTGACGAAAAATATTAATGTGACCATTTTTAAAACTGCAAACTGCGGAGTGGTGGATGAAGTCTTCTTCTTTCTTTCTATTTTCTTACAAAGTTTTTCTTAGTCCTTAATGGGTAAATTACGAAGTCCCTCTGCAGTGCAAACAATTTAAAATTCCAGGATTAGGGCATCTAGCAAAAAAGTGAAACGTTTTTCCAGCGATTTCTTATTTCAGTAGCAGATTTTTGGCCAAACTTATGGTTTAAAAGTCAAACCCGAAGATAAGAAATAACAGGACATTGCCTTATAGGTAGACATGCCGTAAGAAGGGGGTTCACGTCAATGATTTCTCTAGGAGCTGGATAAATGAAAAAGAGAAGGATTAGCCATCGCATCTACTCTGGTCATGCTTCTCTCTCTCCTGCAAAGGAGAGAGGCATTTATAAAGTCCTTTTTTCGATAACTTTAGGGATCTTGAGGAAGTAGACGTGAAGTGCCTACTTGCATTAATCGACTAAACTAGGTGGTTTATTGTGAGTGCTTAGAAGTCGTAAGTAGATCATTGTGGCATTAGTACGGATTGGTTCGTAGTACGTAGTACGGATTAGTACGTTGGGTCGGTCTAGAGGCCGGCCACTGTTTTAGTGTAACTTAACCGTTCAAACTCTTACTTTTCCAAGTTTTATCGATCAATCCAGAGATCCAAACGAAAGATTCATAAGACAAAATTCCTTATTCAAGCAATAGCATTAATATTAATTAAAATAATAAATATGTATATAAATAATTTTCCATATGGACTAAAAGCATCAATTTGAGACATTTCAGTTTAGGTATTAAGATTTTCTTAAGTCGGTGTGAAGAGTTGAAGTTTAATATAGGTACACAGAAAAAAATCGACAGGTTTTAAAATGGAACACAATGCTTTAATTTTCAAGTTGCATTTTTCATATCTTAACTTTAGAATTTTATAAATAGTGACATATGTATTGAATACAATATGTTGTTATTTTGGCAAAATTAGTTTTAAACTATTTTTTTATAACAACTTTTGTTTAAAAAAATAGCTGATACCAAATTTCGTCAAATTTATAATATATTGTATTCAATATAAATGCTAATATTTAAAAAAATTCTAAAATTTGATATGAAAAACACTCTTGAAATTGAAAACATTGTGTTCGATCTTACGGCATGTTGATTTTCAGTGTATGTACACTACGTATCCATGGGGGTACTAGCTTTCTTGCATTCTGATTTAAACCAGAAATATTTTGGACGCTTTCTAATATCTTAATAAAAATGTTATTAAAGTCATAATATAAATTGCTGTCATGTGGTCACGATTTTTCAATTCGATTTTTCATCACGATTTTTATGGTCAAGGTCATAACATAATAGCTGTTATGTGGTCACGATTTTTTTGTTCCAAAATCAGATCTTAATCGTTAATTCGAACAACAAAGATTACAGTTATAAAATGTTATACCATATCTAAAGCGAAGTAAATTTTCTCCCATTCCGTTATTTCGAAATTTATCGAATATTACACGCTGAAAAAAATTCTGCTGGTGAATCCATAGTCACAGAACCTCTTCTTCAGTAAAAATCATAGGTTCTAAATCGGATTGAGTTCAGGGCCTTATGTCGGCCACCCCATGCTATTGATATAATTGGTTTTTAAGAACACCCTGGTGTCTTTAGACGTATGTTTGGGATCCTTGTCTTGGGATCGTAGACATAAGCCGTTATCTTGCTTTCAATCAAAATTAATTATCCTACACCATATTTCGTAAAACAACTTCAGAATAAAATTTTTCCTTCTACAAATTTAACGGTGGGAATATAGCGGTTATAAGTTATCTGATCGGATTCCGTCTGATCCGTGAATTTTTATTTTATTTTCGTCAGTCAAAATCACGGAAGACCACTGCTACAAAGACCAATTTACATGAGCTTTTGCAATTTCTAGATGCAACTTTTTAAGACATGCTGTTAGTAGGTGTTTGTATACCTTTCGCAGAGCCTTGTATCCCATTTGTTTGCTCTCGATTAACAGTCATTCTACAAAACTTCTTTCCCAAGTTATTTATGAGCTGCTTTTCAACGTCAATGCAGTCAGTTTAGTTTATAGCTCTTCGATCAAGGTCGTTTAAAATGCTTCGTCGACCAGCGCGCTGCTTAGGAGCCTCTAATCATTGTTATTAGCAATATTTCGTATGAAGATCCGTATAAAACACCCACATATGACGCTACGAGATGATTTGACGAGACCTTATTTAGTTTTTTAAAACCAAATTTCTTATTAATTGAGTTGATTTTCGCAGTTTTCCTAAAATTAATTCCTTTTAATATTAAGCACATATTTAGCACTCAAAATTGATTTTATCTCCAGTCTTGAATAGTAAATATTTCGAAAATGGCACAGATATGAAGTGTTCATTAGACTTTTTTTTTGAAATGCAGCAGAGACCTTGAGCGAATCGTTTTTTTACGATTCTAAATCGCTCGTCAAAAAGCGAGTGCGTGTGCGTGCAGTGGCACACAACAACAACCACTTTCACGCGAAGCCTTCTCATAATAGCGATGAGCGACGAGTGCCGCTGCTTTCACTCATCGCTCATTAGAAAGACTGCTGAATTCTAAGCATATGATTCTAAGCAACCTCAATGATTCTAGAGTCATTGAATGATTTGTGTGCACTTCAGTATTGGCGTGCGTTTTCCTTGTTTTACTTTTGTTTTGTGTTTTACGTGTTGATTGAGATAAATAGCCAGTTTCTAAGATGGGGATCGCTAGTACAAAGGATTAAATTGTAGCAAAATTACTTCATACTTGTATGTTGTCTATTATTCGTTCCTTGTTGTTATTGTATTGTTTTTAATCAATTTTTCAACTCACTTTCACACTTGCAATGATAAATTGCTGAGAACCTTTATGTTTAGGAATGCCATAAGGAAAGCGGCAATCCAAAATAAACAGGAATGCCGCTTTTTAAAGCTGTAATAGTGTATATTACTTCCATTTATTTTAAAAGAATGTTAATTATAATTGTCATACAAATGTTAATTAAACCTGCTCTTTAAACCAAGTTGTTTTTGTTGATAATAAGTTAATATGTACATAAATCAATAATTTGGTATGTATGTATTTATATTTTGAGAACTTTTGAAGGAGTTTTTTAATTATTACTTTTTTAATAATATTTAAAATGATTTTTATAGGTTTTCATTAATTTTGAAACAATTTTATTTAATATTTCAATAATTAATTTGTAAATTAATTACGACCTTCTTTCATAAGTTTTTAAGTTATGTGTTTATATAACTGCAATAATTTTTCAATTATTAAAGGTTATATTTTATCGAGCTCAAGGTCAATGTTGCTCTCCGAAGAAAACAAAATTATTGGAGTTATATAAACACATAACTTAAAAACTTATGAAAGAAGGTCGTAATTAATTTACAAATAAATTCTATGGCAGAGCCCGGCCGTTGAAAATATGATTATTTGTGTGTGTTTACACACAATAAATTTAAAAAAAAAGAAAAAAATGTCTAAGTTTTCAAAAGAAACAAATCTTCATGTCGTCATAGTTTAATATCAGCTAATTGCTGAAGCTAAGATCGACTGTGAAATAGAAGAGCAACAACAGCTAGCACAACAAAATCTTTGAGTATTTAGAAAAGCTTTTTAACTATCTTCGAATAATAGAACATACTTTCCCTGAAAGTATGCTTCACAAATTAGAAGAACTTTAAGCTGCTTTCATATCATTTGTGTTCTCGTACCGTAATTCAGGGTAATTTACTAATTGCATTCGTGAAACAAGTAGAAAATTAAGAGCTTAGTGGATCACAGCAAGAATCACGATAAAAGGCTACTGATGAGTTGCTGTAGCGGCCAACGAAACAGCTGTCTAGTGTGCTATGTGATTGATACTCTATAGGGTATTGTTGTTGTTAGTTGTTATTCCTTCAGTTGTTTTCTTCTGAAAGCAACATTGACCTTGAGCTCGATAAAATATAACCTTTAATAATTGAAAAATTATTGGAGTTATATAAACACATAACTTAAAAATTTTAATAATTCTTAAACAAATTTTCAAAAAAATTTTTAATATTTTTTTCTCAATAATATTTTCACAATTTTTCACTAAGTTATATCAATAATATATTTTTTTTTTTTGTTAAATATATGCATTTAAATATTTTTTTAATGCAATTTTAAGGTTTATGTTCATACATTTGCCGAGTCCGCTAGTATTATATGTATATAATATTAAAATATTTATTATATGTATAATAAAATATGTCAGCGGTAACACTGCATGCAATTTCCCTTAATGACTCTAGAATCATAAGTAATGACTCTAGAATCATTGGAAGCATTGAGCGGCATTCTTATGAGCGATGAGTGAAAGCGGCGGCACTCGTCGCTCATCGTTGTTATGAGGATGCTTCGCGTGGAAGTGGTGGTTGTTGTACGCAACCGCAAGCACTCGCATTCGGTTTTTGATGGATGATTTATAGTCATTCGTTCGAATCATAGACTCATTGCAGTTCTCTGAAATGCACATCGAGCTCTGTAACACAATTGAGCAAATGTCACCCAATTCCAAAATGGAACTGTAAACATGATGACGGTAATATATTACAGTTACGGTATACAAAAGTAACACGGCGAAGATAGTCTATACTTGACTAAAGGAATTTTGCAAACATGCTGCATGTACAAATAATAAAAATTAAACTCTTAGAAATTTATGTTTATTTGCTTTAATATGTTACATACTGTATATGGTTAGAAATTTTTCCAATTATATGTGTAAAACGAAAAGTAGGCAAAAGTTCCAGAGAAATAATATTAATCATGTAATCAGACACAATTACATGTGCAATTCCACCTAAAAAAATGTAATCAGAACTTCTTAAGTAAAAGCATAAACGATATTTTAAATTTTGAAACACACTTAACAACACATACTTGTATTGAGTTTCACTAGAATACAACACATACTTTTGGTGTGTATTTCCTAACATCGCATGTAGTAATTTCACCTAAATATTTGAAGTTATTTCAACTCAACTTGAAAAGGCCTTGTATAAAAATAGATTCAAGCTTTACATATCTATTTTTTTTTTTTGACAGAATGTGCAATATATTTATTTTCCAAGATTATTTCTTGCAGTGCTGATATAATCGCCTCAACTTGCTAACAAGTTGAATTGCAAATATTCCACACCAACCACAAATAAATATTCTACTAGTTTATTGTACGAAAAACCCGGCTACAAAAGATTAAACATTGAAGTGCGTGCAGCAGGCAGAAAAGTATAGAGTGAACAGCAAATTTTCGAGCTGTTGATACTGATTTTGCAGTATAACCGCAAAGGCCTTCATGGGCTAGTTTCACTTTAAATCCTTACTAGCGTTCAGTCGTTCCTTTACCCTTCCTTCGTTCATGCCACACGTTCGGCAACAACACTTCGGGCGAAACTTTGGCAACGCAATTTATTTGTAAATGGAAAACCTTGCAAGTATATCGTCAGGCCAAAACCTTGACTACTGTGCGAATATTTGCAAGACGGCCTGTGCAAATATGGATGTGCATGTTTGTGTGTTTGCGTATGAATGTGCGCTTGTGTATGTGCGCGGGCTTACTTGCATTTGTTTATAATAGCGCCGCTTTTGTGGTTTTTGTATTTGAGCTGCAAATGTTTTAATTAAGTTTTCAACGCCAACTATTAACAACAACAACTTCATCATTCACCGCCTAGCCGGATCGTAATTCAGTTCATTAACTATAAATATGAATTTTCAGTATTGTTGCTGTATATTTTTCGAAATATTCCTGTAAATAGTTTTGAGCAGCGCAACAACAATAGCCAATGGTGGAAATGAGAAAAGTAAAGGGAATGTTAATGTAAACAACAAGTCAAACAACATCAACAACCTGCATAATGTTGATAAAATATGCTCAAGCGGTTTCTGAAGTTTCTTGCTTGAAACTAATTAAGTTGGTGGGTGTAGAGCTGAATATAAAAAAAACAATGCTTTTAAGTCTGAACCATTTATTTCTGACTTTCTAATTTACATTTTATCTCTATATATATATAAAAGATTAAAAATGTATGTTAGTTACCTAAAAGCTCAAGAACGGCCGAGAGGATTTTAATTTTTTTTTTTGCTAATCAACTGCTATGATATCCGATTGAAAAATAGGCCATACAATTTTTACCACACCCTCTTTTACCGCCCACAAATCAATAAAAATGCTATATTTCAGGCAGTTTTGGTTGTATTAGACTAAAATTTGGTAATTTATTTCAAATAATTACTGTTGGCAATTGCACTGAAAATGGGCGTGGTCTCACTACATCTACGTCCACTTTTGAAAAGTCATTAAGGCTCCAAAACTACTAGGCCAACTGAGCTGAAATTTTGGCAGTAGATTATTTCTGAGTACGAGATGGCTTACGGAAATATTTTTGCCACACCCCCTTTAAACGCCCACTTATATATATAAACACTGTATTTAAGACTGTATTTATTCTTATCGTTATATTTTAGAAGAAAAACGAGGACCATCTGCGCCTTTATTTTCGAGTTTAACTAGATTAAAAAATTGACAATAAAATTGTCAGGATACAAAATCAACCTTGTACTGGTAATGCTTTAAAAACTATTCACTAAAAATAAAAATCTAATTTTATGAAATATTGTATAATTTAACATTCTTTTAGTACTATACTGATGAGCTAGACTGTTTCTGATTTCTGGAGTCTTCGGGTTTAACGTGTTCGACTATAACTCCCCATTGGTGCCGATTGAACATGGAAGCGGTTGGATAATGAATGGATACTTTAAATTAGTACATACTGTCGACCTCGACTACTCGACTCGACCTCGACTACTAGTACTACGTTCTCTTTCAGAGAACTGCAATGAGTCTATGATTCGAACGAATGACTATAAATCATCCATCAAAAACCGAATGCGAGTGCGTGCGGTTGCGTACAACAACCACCACTTCCACGCGAAGCATCCTCATAACAACGATGAGCAACGAGTGCCGCCGCTTTCACTCATCGCTCATAAGAATGCCGCTCAATGCTTCCAATGATTCTAGAGTCATTACTTATGATTCTAGAGTCATTAAGGGAAATTGCATGCAGTGTTACCGCTGACATATTTTATTATACATATAATAAATATTTTAATATTATATACATATAATACTAGCGGACTCGGCAAATGTATGAACATAAACCTTAAAATTGCATTAAAAAAATATTTAAATGCATATATTTAACAAAAAAAAAAAAATATTATTGATATAACTTAGTGAAAAATTGTGAAAATATTATTGAGAAAAAAATATTAAAAATTTTTTTGAAAATTTGTTTAAGAATTATTAAAATTTTTAAGTTATGTGTTTATATAACTCCAATAATTTTTCAATTATTAAAGGTTATATTTTATCGAGCTCAAAGTCAATGTTGCTTTCAGAAGAAAACAACTGAAGGAATAACAACTAACAACAACAATACCCTATAGAGTATCAATCACATAGCACACTAGACAGCTGTTTCGTTGGCCGCTACAGCAACTCATCAGTAGCCTTTTATCGTGATTCTTGCTGTGATCCACTAAGCTCTTAATTTTCTACTTGTTTCACGAATGCAATTAGTAAATTACCCTGAATTACGGTACGAGAACACAAATGATATGAAAGCAGCTTAAAGTTCTTCTAATTTGTGAAGCATACTTTCAGGGAAAGTATGTTCTATTATTCGAAGATAGTTAAAAAGCTTTTCTAAATACTCAAAGATTTTGTTGTGCTAGATGTTGTTGCTCTTCTATTTCACAGTCGATCTTAGCTTCAGCAATTAGCTGATATTAAACTATGACGACATGAAGAGGCCAAGATTGCCAGTTATGTGGGAAAAATCCCAATCGTGGTAATTTTTAATTGCCCTTGGGAATTTTGTTTTTAGGAATTTGCATAGTATTTTTTAATTAGCGTGGGAATTCAGTGTAGTATTTTTTAATTGCCGTGGGAATTTTTTTTTTTTAAATGATTTTTTTCACATTTATTAAGCAAAACTTCATATGCAATCATTGCCATTATACGGATTAAACGCTCTGTTTACACCACGATTTTATATCGTAAGTTACTTTTGTAAAATTCCTTAAAATTTTTTTTGTTGCAAAATACGCTTATGTGAATATATCGCTCTTATGCTTGAGCATCATATATACGGCGTTCATTGAATACCACTTTTATATCTATGGTTTTTAGTTGTAGAGGGTTAAAGTAAACGAAGTGTTACGTCCTTGTTTCTTATTACAAAATGCTTTCTGAACATCTCCAGATTTTCCGAAAATTTTGATTAATTGTGGTATTTTTTAATACAAATGGGATTTTTTTTGGGATTTTTAAATGCATATGGGATTTTTGGTGGTATTTTTAAAAACCGCGGGATTTTAATGGTAATTTTTAATAATCGTGGGATTTTTTGTGGTATTTTTAATTTCGGTGGGAATTTTTTGTTTATTTTGGCCGTGGTAATTTTGGTGGTATATAATTTATGATACGGTGGGAAAAAGGTAATTTCCGTGGGAATTGTTCCGAATTTTGACTGGCAACCTTGGTCGAGGCCATGGAATACGTAAAACCATTAATCTATTCGAATGGAGCATTCCTCATTTACATACTCTCTGTACCCAAGGTTAAGCCTTTTCGCTACCGATTGCTATTGGGAAGAGCTACCACCTCAAAATGAAGGCGCGTCGATCTTGAATATAAGAAATTACTGGTAAATGAGAATGCTCCTCGATTGCTGCCGATTGTTCCGCAATAAATAATGCAACAATTTGTGAAGGAAATTCAGTAAGGAAGCTGCCTGAGAACACATGTCTTCTAAAACTCATCAAAGGTGGAAACGCGAAATGTCGCCACGAAGCTGATGAAAGTGAAACAATAGAATTAGTTGACGAAAACACTATCTCCGTAACTAATTTTATAGGAACCATTAAAAGCGAAAGTTATTCGAGGGTATTAAATGGAACATTCTTAATTCAACTAAACAACGAAATGGTGCGTATTGCCAACCAAACATTTTCAATCAGGATAGCCAGAAGTCTTCAGGCGTTCCCTCAGTACTAACCAATGTGACGAATGAAGGACTTAAGCCCAACTTGCAATACATTCACAGTCTGAGCCTCGACAAATATCCACCGCTATAGAAGCCATGTTCTTGCTGATCGTAGAAGAAATATACAGGGAACATCACAATACCTAACCTGCATCAGAACACAACTCAGGAACCTAGAAAGCATCCTGTTGTCTCCTGTCGCAGATATTTGAAGGGGGGCAGTTAACTCACGGCCAAGCTACCATTCCGTTGACGAAGCGTCTACTTGTGGAAACCTAATCCGCACGCGCGGACTAGCCCGCATCTACGACCTGGAAGGCAGCGGCGATAAACAGCAGCAACATCAAACATCGTAGGAACGCAAAGTCAGCAGCTTTAGGGTAGAAGCTAAGCTAGGGTTTTAGGCAATAGCATTACTTTCATAATTATATTGAGTCAGTTATATTTTGGTAGCGGAATAAACAAGTTCAAAATAATCTAATTGTTTCCTTTAAGGTTGGCCGTGGGGCATTGGTTAGCATAGGGCTAGCATAGGGCTAGCCAATGCGGCCACCTACTATATTTTTTTAAGTGTATCCTGGGAGGATACGTTAACTTGTATTATTTGGTACAATTCACATTCTCAGAATTTTTTCTACGAAGAAACAAATAAAAATATCTATTATGTTCGTGCAATGCTCTACTTTCAAGGCTTAAGATAAATAAGTATAAACGTCACGCAGCTATTCAGAAAAAAATAGTCTCAAATAAATGTCAGTATTCTAAATCTCTTTGGAACCGAGAAATCAAAAAGAGCAACCGACTATATCATACCCAGTGTAAGATTCGGTACAGAATACACCACATCCATTCCCAGCAGACAAGAATGGGAAAAAACGGCTGTAGAATCCTACGGCAATCTCCATTTATATACTGATGGTTCCAAAATGGAAAACGGAACTGGATCGGGTGTATACTGTGAAACGCTACAAATGAAAGAGTGTTACAAGCTCCCGGATTACTGTAGCGTTTTTCAGGCAGAAATATATGCTATTGAAAAAGCTGCACGGGCCATTTACAGGAAAAATCTTACCCCCACAAGGGTAGTAATTTTTGTGGATAGCCAAGCGGCCATCAAAGCACTGAACAGTAAAACGACGAAGGCTCGAACAGTGCAAAACTGTAAGCTTGCACTGAACAGTATCTGCAATACCCACAACGTCACTCTCTGCTGGGTTCCCGGACATAGCAATATTGAAGGGAACGACGCAGCAGATGAACTGGCAAGGCGTGGAGTAACCGCAAGTACAAACAGAGCTGACACAGATGTGCACATTCCAATAGGCGTCGTCAAAAGGAGTATAGAACTAAAAGCCAGAGATATTGCCAACACAAACTGGGCTTCCAGAGGTGACTGCAACATATCTCGAAGGCTTTGGCCTGAGCTAAATGAGAAAAGAACTAGAAGCCTTCTGCTTTTGGTCAAACGGGAAATCCGGATCCTTGTTGGAGTTCTAACGGGCTATTGCCCCATTGGGGTAATGGCCAATAGAATAGGTATAACAGCGCCAGACTTTTGTCGGAGCTGCAAAGACCCGGAGGAAATAGAAACAATAACTCACCTACTATGCGAATGTCCAAGTCTACAGAATCGTCGACTCCGACACATGGGGAACAGATTTTTCAAAGACTTGGAAGAGTTGGTGAACACACCACTGCTAGACATCTGGAGGTTCGTAAAAAGCACAGGATGGTTTGAGGAACAAATCGGAACAATGGTTTAACTTGGTACCACAACTATAAAAAGGGATTCGTAATGGACCTATAGGCCCCCGCGGAAGCGCCGGTAACGGTGCACGACCCTTCATACCTAACCTAACCTAAATGTCAGTACTCGTATTTCTTAATATGAGAAATGATCAGTAATTTTAATATATGATATAGCTAACTATTATAATATATACATATTATCATAAAAAAATTTACTAATATCTAGAAAATTTGCGCTAAGGCCATCATCCTATATTTAAAGATGGCACTTTCCTTAGTTTAAGTAAATTTTTCTTAATCAAAGAACATATCCTCAGTTTTAGGATACAACTAAACTTCTTTAGCGCAAATTTTCCTTGATTTTAGTAATTCTATTTTTTTTTTGGCTGTACGAAAGAAATGGCTATTTCAGCCCTTGAAATGACTTTGACCGAGCTACTTATGATCATTTGCATTGTGAGCATTTTGAAATGTTTTGAACACAAATGATCGAGAACTGGACCTACATGCTTTATGCTGACTGCGAAAGGCTTATGTTTTCAAGAAACTTTTCATGGCAGTTTTTACTGTCTGAGGTTTACCATTTTCTGCAGAGAGGTGACGACCGAACAGAAAAATTAATGTAATTGAAAAAACTTTCTGTGTCAGGTGTGAATTGAACCAGGGTTCTCTGGCGTATGGGCCACAACTTTACCCACTGCGCCACGGCCGCCACTTTTAAAGAACACATTCTTTCAATAAATCTACTGTATATTGATTTTAATGTTTTTATTCTGTGAAAATAAAAACTATTCCCTTAAAAAGAAAAAGTTTTAGGAAAAAGTTCATAAAATTAAGTTAAAACTTTTTTTAATCTTTAGCAGATTCATTGAACCAATGAAGTTGTTCGTTTTTCTTTTATTTTATATATTTGATTGATTTCCTTAATTTAACATACCAACTCCCAAACTCCGGCAGCGCAGTTTTGCTTTTGAATGTGAAGCTATTTTAATAAATTTCACTAGACGTTAACTGCCTTGAATGCAAAAGCTTCGACATATTTTAGAAAATTTTATGTGTATTTAATTTATTCAGAATTTTTCTAGTAAATAATGTTTTGATTTTATTTGAGTATCTGTTTGGTTGTGTTAAATTGATTTAATAGATTTAAAATTATTTAAATTTATTTGCATTAAATTTAATTTTCTCCAAACTCCTTATTGTGTGATGTATCGATATAATATGATTTTTTTTTTCGGAAAACTTTTATGATATTTTTTATACCTATAATGAGCTGTTATTTTCAGTTATATTTGCTTAATTAAAACTTCTTTACAAGTATTCAATTTCAGGTAATTTTAATAATTTAAAAATTTTTTTATGTAAAAAATTATTGTTTGTACTAAATATTGAATGAGTTCAATTCCAAAAACTGCATAAAAAAAATTCACGAAAAATAACAAAAAATATAAACAAAAAACCGTGGTGCATATAAATGCGGCTCATTAAAAATTTATTACAAGTCAAATGAAACACGTCTGCCTCGTAATTATGCACCACAATCTCCATGCGACCAGCTCGCTCTGACCTAGCTTAACAAACGGCAGCTCCGTCGGAATTTCAGTTAATATTTTCCATCATATGCATAATTTTCCAGTAGCCTTTTTTGTAAAGCGTTTTTGTTTTTTTTTTTTTTTTTGCGTTTAATGGTTCATTTTTCATTCAGTTTCGAGCTTCAATTAAAAGCGATGCTAATAAATTATTAATTATGTAAAGCGCTTAATAATTAGCTTAAATGAGCTGCATTTATTATGCAGCGAAGGGTTAATGTTGGCTGCATATATAAATGGATTTTTAAGGGTTAACGAATACGCACGAAAAGCAAAGCTTTCAAAGTGATTTTTGTTTTCAAAAGTAAATCTTTTTAGGTTGTTAAAATGTCAGTAAAGATGAAAGATATATTTTCTGCTTACTTATCTTCATAGTTTTTTGTGCAGTAAATTGTCTAACGGCTCTGTTAAGTGGGCTCTTATGGAAAACTGTGCTCAAGTTGTTTAAACACTTGATGGGTCTTAGGCGGATATTAAGCAAATATTTAAAATATTAAAAATTGCAGCGATAGAGGTTATACACATTAGAAATCTTTATTATTCTTCCATAAAAAAGCCTTTTTTTTTACATCTGCACTAGAGATTTTACATAGAGTATCCTGTGAGTGTGAAAAAAGCGAGTTAAGAAATATGAGAATTTCCAAGTGAACAATCTTGAAATACTTTTTATTTTATTATTTATTCATTTTATGACACAAGCTCGTCTTTTCATTCCTTCTTCACATAATAACATTTACTGCATTAAATCTTCTTATCATATTTATAAAATTCTATTACAAGTTCACACACGTACACTTAAATAAACGCACAGACTCTTACATTATAGGTTGGCTGCATTAAGTCTTCGCATACAATGAAAACTCCAACCAAACAAATATGAAGAGTAATGAAGACGTAGCAATATTGCAAATAATGTACCGGAAACTGAGGGAGATGCAGTAGTGTAATGCAAGAAAGGGTTTAAACATTTTATTTATTTCTGTTACTTTTATATCTTCTTCCTTGGCATTGCTTTGGGCCAAATTTTATTTACCACGTAACTACTACAGATAAATGTCATGCTGGGCAAATAATATTGTTGCACTACAGTGAAGTGATGAAAATGTGAGTGAATTTATATGGAAAAGAAAAAGAAATAAGCAGCACAAGTTATGCCATGTCTACACAGAGAGTTTAGTTTGAGTTCATTCGAAGCTGTTCACACAGAGATGCGTCAGCAGAATTGAACTTAGTTGAATTTGACATTTCCCAGAATAAAATCGTTCAATACTCTGAACGTACCTTGTGATCTTAAAAGTTGCATCTGAACGTACTTTTTCATCAAAACACTAGCACACTTTAAGGCATATCTCAAATTGAGTTTTGATAAACTAAGAAAGCAAGTTAAGTTAAGTTGAGTTTCATCCCGCGTATGTTATTTGTACTGGAAACTGAAGAGTTTATTTTGAGTTCAAAGGCAAAACTCAACCTTTTAATGAAAACTCAAACTAAACTCTCTGTGTAGACATAGCATTAAGTTAACAAAAAAAAATTGTATGAAACGCAGTCTTTGTTGCCAGTAGAATATATGAAAAACTAGCGCGTAAATTGATAAGAAATGCCATAAGATGCTTGTACTTATTATGAATGGGTTTTTTATAGTGCGTTTGTATTTATGTGTGTTTTTTCAAATAATGGTAGACCTGAAAGGGTCAGACAAGTATTTGATTAACAAGTTGCTCCTGCCGTAAGGCTTAATCAACTTGGGTCATCAAAAACCTATGGTAATAGTTCATGAAACAGACAACCAGAACTTTGTGTTGTACCACAACACGGACCCGTTTATGTTTTAGACAAGTAAAACATACGGGCCATCCGGTGTGGCAACACGAACATGGAAGCTGTTTCACAAACACAAAGCAACACCCAGTGCCCTGCTGATTTGGAGCATTATGTAATAAATAACATACTGCCCGTAATAGCAGTACCAGTTTAGACTTCAGTAGTGACGTACTTACCATCCATCTACTGGTGGCGACGAGACCTACCCAATCTCTTGCATATTAAGACAGATATGCCAGCCCGGTTATACCATTGCGAGACCCCGCCGGTCAATCTAGACCTGTGTAGCATTCAGACAACCACAACCAGTACGAAACTTCCCGAAGGGTTAGCCCACGACAGTCATCTGGGCAACTCGATCCCGTCACCAACATCATCATCAGGATCCCAACATTCCCGCAAAAAGACCAAGAACACACAAATGCAATTACGAAAAAGTGCATTCTTATACATGACTGTGCTCAATGAGCACTTAAGGGCAAGTTTAACAATTTGCAGTTGCTGACTCAGCTGGAAATTATTGCACATGACTGGTACCTACTCTGGAGGACCTTTGCAATTGCCACTCTTACTCTGGCCGTTCGGATTTCAACATCCAGACATAGAGTATTGGCCATTGTTCTCAGGGAATTGTTCCCGTGCTCAGTATGAGAACCCTTAGTTATCACAACCATTTTCAATACTTCCCTCAGTGACTGCCGTGCCAGTTTGAGGGTGCGAGTCAAACTCTTGACAAGCAATCCACTTCGGAAAGCCGAAGAGCCGACACTTTTATGTACGCATGCCGACACTTCACAACTGCTTTAAAACGCCCGAATTAAGGACTCAGTGCGGTGGATAGATAGGGTCTACCCCATTTGACAGGTAAAGACTGTCCCCGTTCTAACAAGTTTTAAGGTCAATTGCTATACCTTCGCAGGCTTGTGTCATATCGATATGCCGAATATGACCTGCTACCAAGATGGGCGCCACCCCGAGCTCTTGGTTGGCCCTATCAGTTTTTACGTTTGCAGGACGTATCCTACAAACAACCCTCCTCCTTTATACTGGCTTGGGACAGGCAGGCGCAAGCTAGACCTGGCGGAGTTCCTGAAAGAGTCACTAAAAAAACTTAATGAACAGAATTACAGGCAGGAGTTTTATTATTTTGGATTTTTATGATATATTTTCGGTTGCAGACATGCCATGCCCCCTAATGCGACTCTGAAATGTAATGCAATTTAATTTTTCACAGTTTAGTATTCTAGCTTTCAAAGTAGATCGTAAATTTCAGATTCATGAATATGCAATATTCTTTTTAAATACATATATTTCATACGATATAGCTTACATTTTTTATTAAAAGTCGAAAGAAGAAAAAAAAATGTATGTATGTCAAAAAAAGATTTTGTTACCTAAAAAAACCGCAAACATAAGTTTCTTATAAAACCAAATGACATTTTTTTATTTAATTTTTTAGTATTGTCCTAAGATTTGTTTTGAAAAAACTCACAAAAAACAGAAGTTTTGGCAATTTTCTAGAGCATGATTTTGCCAAAAATGTCTATGAATTTTGAATTTCAATATGATTTTAATGGAAAGTGGAAATGATTTTTTAGCATTTTCTCGATAAGTTCGGTTGCGACAGCTATAAAATTAAAAAATCATAGGCAATTTTCTGGAGCATATTTTGACTAAAGTACAAAACAAATTCATAGTCTAGAAAAAGGGTTTTTTTTTCAAGTCCGTCAAACTGATCGTCATGTATCATCATGTATCGTCATGTTTTGTACGTATGAATCTATTTCTTGCTATAAAATAATTATGCACACCAAATTTTATGGATCCGGGTTAATTTTACTTATTACCGATTTCGGCTATATGGGTTGTAGGCGTAGTAGTTGGCCCATTTGATTACAAGTTATTATTTATTTTAAAACTATAATGGATAGACAATTTGATTGATCTGGAATACTTGTTTGGGGAAATATACCAAATTACCGAATGCCGGCAAAGGTTATGGGTGGTACACGTATTAGTCGGCTGATATGGTTTATTTTTACACCAACTATATCTTGCAATAAAGTAATTATGCGTTCTAAATTTTATTGTTCTAGTATACATTTTTTTGAAAATATACCAGATTACCGATTTCGGTTATGTGGGTGGTGATCGTGTTGGTCAACCGATTTGGTTAAATTTTACACTAACTTTTTGCTATGACCAACTTTGTGTGCAAATTTTTATTGTTCTAGGATAATTTTTTGGGGAAATATACCAGATTACCGATTTCAGTTATATGAGAGGTGGTCTTTTATTCATCACATTGAAGTCCTTTCATTTTATTGAATAGTCCTCTTGTAAGACGTATTTGCACAAAATTTCATGATCCTCCGGCAACTGCTTCTATTTTTGCCGAGGCTTATATTTAGGCGTGACACTATGTGACGTTGCTCCTCCACTCGTTGCTCTCTTGTCTCACTGTCCTAAGCATTTCGTTACAATGATTATGTTTTCGTTAAATTTTCAAAAATACCGAATGTTCTGACTGTATACTCGTAACTTCAGACATTAGTTGCATACATCGTTCTTTAGCGGCACTAACTGGACGTGTCGAAGACGTTGATTGAGTTCCTTGATGCGAAAATGGATCAGTTCGTTGATTGTAACGTCCTCATTATCATTATCGGATATACCAGATCTAAATATTGAATTTTAAGGTTGTAAATTTTGGAGAGTAAGCCTTTGAGTTTTTTTCGGATATCCACGAGGCATTATAATATTTTCCATGAATCAATTATGAGGCATAATTCCACGAGCATTATTTTATTTGAAAACCACTTGGCTAATCTTGAAATGTATATGTTCTTCTGTTCAAAATTGAACCGGACTGTGTGAATGAAACAGCGACATTTAATTTTTAGCGCGATCTGTTACACAGTTTCTTCTTTTTGCTTTTTCCCTAGCAAGAATGATAAAACAAGATTACGTGTTCCACGACAGAGATAGAGAGCATGACGTCACCCAGCGCTATTGTTAACACTAACATATATTTATATACTATGCCATACTTTTTCTATGTACTTTTCAAGATATACTGCTTTATTTTGTTTTTAAAATGAAAACATTATATTATTATTTCTTAATTCATAACATTATTTAATTTCTTTTTAACTTTATAAGATTTTTGTACTTAATAATAAACTGTTTTTTACCACACACTTCATTTTCACTTCACTTTCATTCAAAAATTGTTTTTCAATTAGTTTAATTTGCCTATGTGATTGCACAGTCGCATTAGTTTTTGTTATGCAAAAGCGCGGGATGACGTCATTTAGTCAAATAAGGAAGAGAGCAGTAGGTAACGGGACTGCGGAATGCGTAATCTTGTTCCTATCATTCTTGTGTCCCTAGTTAGATGTGTCGATATTCTCTCACCGATTTTATTATTTTTTTCTTTGGCTGCACTTTTTCGTCGCCCATTGCGACCACCTTGTAGGCATGACCCTTGGACGACAATTTCTGAAGAGCGATTTATTTTGTTGGTTACGATTTTGTTTTGTCTTGCTGTTTATTTGTTTTGAAATTTCTTTTTGTTGTGATGAAACACAATAATATCGATTCTTTTCCTTACAGCTTTTAAGTCTTTTGTGCTAAAATATATTGTTCATTTGTGATAAATTAATTTTATATAATTAATAAAATACTCTAATGGATACAGATAAAAGCAATTAGTTGCAGCAAGTTTTGGAGTGCACAGAGAAGTTACTAGAAATTGCTTCCTACTGTAGCGATGTGAGCGAAGAACTTCTCAGTTTATAATTTTTTTATGTTATTGTTATTTTGTTATTTTTTAATGTATCTTTATACTCAAGTCAAATCGTGAAGGACTTGTAGACTTGAGAAAAGATATTTTTGATTCCTGAATAATGAGTTGGAGAACAGAACGCTCCATTTTCTGATTAGAACTTCTTAAGAATGAACAAAAGTAAATATATTCAGTTTCGACCACCACACAGTGATGGAGCTTTTTATCACAACTACAAAGGTATAAGTTTTGGAATTTTGCATAACTGCCTAATACAATTTGAATAACAAATTCTCTTGATCTTATTTTCAGTCAATGAAGGCACTAATATCATCATATTGGTGACTTTGGTCGATGCAAATCTGCGACACGTTTTTGTGGACATTGGATGTAACGGGCGATCAAATGATGCAGGTGTGTTGCAGCAAAGCAAGCTGAGAAACATTTTCGACAACGACGAACAATTTCCAAAAGATGCAATTGTAGGAAGTTCCGGATGTCTTCCGTACGTTATTGTTGCGGATGATGCTTTCCCGTTACAACGCCGCATAATAAAGCCTTATCCGTATTATACCAACAGTGAAAAAAAACAAGTTTTCAATTTAAGATTGTCGCATGTTTTCCAAAAGATTCCAGATATTCCAAAAAGCGATAAATTTAAAGATGGAAATTGTTGAAGTTATTACAAAGGCATGCTGTTGCTTGCATAACTTTTTGACTGATGAGAACGAAGATTATATCAGGTTCTGCAAAGAACCTAATGTAGCACCAGAAATCTGAACTGCTTTATTTTCAGAACAATATAATCGAAGGAAAGGAGATGCAGAAAACATTATGCAAAAGTTTATGCAATATTTTAATCATGAAGGTCAGCTTGATTGGCAGTATAGTAAAATAAAATAAAGTTATTGAAAATAAAGTTATTTAAAAAATGAAATCAATGCAAAACTTTTCTGATACTTCATTTTTGTTTCTTTAATTTGTATCTACCTATTCTTTCAGAAATTAAAAAATCTCTTTATATATTCTTATTTAGTTAATGCATGTATATAAATAAAAATTTATTTAAAATAATTCTGTCATTTCATATAAGAAAAATTATTTCTTAAAAAAAATTTTGCATTTCATTATATGTCAGTTTTGATATTATTGAGGTAAAATTCATTAACTTTGTTTCGTTAAACATGTTTTCAAACTGAGATGCAGAGTAAATTATAATTTTTAGACTTGTTTTTCCAGAAATAAAAATAGTTGTTTTTCGTTCTTTGCCAACCGAGAGGCATGTATAAACACAAACAAACATTCATATATAAAACGTTATTTCCAAAAACTGTAGTTAGTGAATTTTAACTCAATAATGACGACACATATTACCTTTGAATAGGTACTCGCGTAGGCACTTGTTTAGCGAATTATGTTGAAACTTGTGATGGAACTTTAATTGAATTTAATGCACTGGATTTCCCAGGCAGCATTATACTGGTATTCTTCGTCTATTTTTTCATATTATTAGCAACAAGTTTTATAAGCCAGCTGAATTCGTTTTTATTTTTTAACTTATCGGTAATCAAAGTTTTTATGCCCGATAAATCGTTCGTTATAGTTGTTTGGAAAGCCAGTTTCTGCTAGATATAAAATTAATCAGTTATAATAGTGAAATTTGAAATGACATACTTTGAAGTCTGTGCTTCATTTCTATCAATTTATTCCAGAGTCTGAGTTTTGATTTCATCACTTTTTTCAGAATCCTAAATAACATACGAATGTCAAAAATGTTTTAATTCAAAAGAATTAAACAAACTACTAGGCCAACATTCGACGCCGATTCCCGAACTTTCAAGTCGTTTTTCAAAAAGCTACGGTTTGGAAAATACCACAGCCTTGGCGTATATCCAGTTTAATCCAGCATCACTTTTTTGGAATTGCCCAATTAGACTGCATTCGCGCCAGTATTGAGTCCTCAGTGGGTTTTTTTTAACGTCCTCCAAAGTGTTTCAGGATTAAAATCCTGCATGCTACGCAAAAGAGAATTCAGCAAATTGGCTTTTTGGTTCCTGTTTAAATATTCTTTGCTTGAGATGTTATACAGCCATGAGTGCTCCTGCAGGCGAGAAATAAAGCCTTCCAGCATTGCTTTTGACCACTTGCATTCCATATCTATTTACATGCAAGGTATAGGAATTAATTAATTTTAATTACATATGAGTTTTATTCTTACTATATTTGCGTAAAATGCACAAAATAAAGTTAAGTTATGTTTTTCAAGTTTCTGTGCCATAAAAAGATGAAATGATGAAATTTCGTAGAAAAGATGAAAAAAACGGTAAATAAAAGATCGTCTTAAAATCCCTGGTACGGGCGATTTTTTCATTTTTGCTCTAGTTTCCCCTCCCGCTACATCGAACAAAAAATCGGTGAGAGAAATCGGCACAATATCAGCATATCTAACAAGGGAAATTCACCTTGAGTCTGGCCTGCGCACTTCGTAATGGAAAAAAGTTGAGCAAAGAGTGTGTTTGAAATTGAATTTTACCAAAGGAATTTCTTGTCCGGATACATTCAAAAAGTTGCAGAAAACATTGGGGAGTCTGCTCTATCACGAATACAGGCATTTAGGTGGTACGAATTGTTTATACAGGGCCGTACATTAGTCGACAACTTGCCTTACCCTTCTCGTCCAGCAACATCAATAGACGACGAAAATCTCATAAAAGCAAAGGAAATTGTGCCAAAATTGCTGAATTTCCTTCAAAAAGAGTTTCGCAAAACTGTCGCCAAGATAAACTTTTAATGAACAATATGGGTCCTCCAGTTGTCGTGTACTCGGAATTCCTTCTGAAAGGTTATTCGGTCAATATTTTTTGAGACTTTTAAATCGTTTATGGAAGGTCGATTCATGGTTTTTGCACCACGATAATGCACCATATTCGAGATATGTCCTCGTGTGACTTTTTGCTATTCCCCACACTCAAATTGTCGCTTTGTGGAAAAATTTTTAAGACGATTGAAGTCATCAAAGAGAATACGCAGATATAGCTAAAGGCCATTCCAAAATCGGCTTACCAAATGGTATATGTGTATCGCCTCCGATGATGATTATTTTGAAGGTGATAAAATAACTATTGAGGGATAATAAACCGTTGTTGTTTCATTGAACAGAATCACATTATTTTAATTATTTAGTTTAGTCTAAAGCCTGACAATTTCGCCTGATTACAATATTAATCTAAATATTAGGGTAGAAGGGGGATCATTCGCCATGAGGGCACATACGCCACCTACTTTTTTCCTAAATTAGCAAAACCATTAAATCAAAATAAGCATAATTTTATGCAAGTATCGATAAACTCCCATGCCTATATAAATGACATTTGAACACCGAGCGTGATTGCGACGAAGTGTGTTTTTGTATTTTTTGATGTGCTGCGAAAATATTTTTGGGTAAGTAAATTTATTTTTTAAAATGTTGATACTTGTATTGGGAAGTTGAAAATTCTTGAGCTTGTAACAGTGATATTAGTGCATACAATCATATATAGCTTCAATTAATATTATAGTTGAAAAAACAGATGAAAAAACAGACAGTTTCGCCGGTGTAACATTATACGTAACATCTCGGCAAGCGGCTTATTTTATTTTTGGACATGAAATATAAATTTCACTAGCAATAAGTTGTTATTTGTTTTTTTTTTTTTGTTTTTAACATAAATTCATCATTTCATTTGTTTCTTTCCGAATATATTTTATGCACGACTTATTACCTAAAAATTTAAAGTTTTATTTTGCGGATTATATACCCCATGGGTGTGGCGTATGTACCCCATGGGTGGGGTGGTTTCGTCGGTTTGACTTTTTTTGGAAATTACAAGAATAAAGTAAAAAGCAAAAAAAAATAGTCGCCCCTAAATACTAAAATATAAAAGTTTATAAATATAAGCTTTAAACTGAAAAAGATTTTCTGTTAAAATTGGTTCGGTAAATTTTTTACAGCAGTTTAAAAAAAGGTAGCGAATGATCCCCCTTCTACCGTACTATTAATATATATTTAAAATTTATTTTTACCATGTACTGAACCTTACCAGTCAATATTTTAGGTAGAGGAGTAATGAAATAAGCTACTTGGGCCTATTCGGCGAAATCTATTCTTCTGTCGCATTTCCTGCTATCAATCATAAAAGAACCGCTCATAAAACGGTCTGTTGAAATTGGACTTCAGCTTTTCGAACTTTTATGGCACTTTGTTAAGCCCGTATGATACTTCATTTTTTTTTGTCCAATTTAAAATAAGAAAAGGATAAACGTTGCTACTTTATTATTTCTGGTGTTTTGAAGAGCAGCTGCATTTAATAAATTAATATTAGCTACACACATCACTTCCAATTCAGCATACATTTATATTAAATAGTTTTGTTTACTTGAAAAATGTCAAATTAATTATTAACAGCACAGTAAATATTTGATCGAAACTGAACGAAGAACGAATTTTAAGAAACGGCAAAAAAAAATGCAAAGAAAATACAGTCCGTCCTACAAATTTTTCTCCAATTCGTACTATATGCTCACGCACACCAATTGAAACCATGCGTTCGTACTATTTGAACTGCTCTAGTTTTCATTTTCAATGACAAAAATTGAGCAAAAAAAATTAAGTATCATATAGGCTTTATCAATCTCCGAAAACAAAAATCTATTACAATTTGGTTGCTATGAAATAGTTGATTGCTGTCAATAGTTATCATTAAAGTGCACATAAATCTCGTGTAATATAATGCAGTAATCTAATTATTAAATAACGTATTACTAATTATTTATATAATCAATTGCATTATGTAAATTAAAATGTTTTTTTGTTTGAAAGCGCGTCTTACATTTGCCTGCTTTACGAGACTTTCTTAATGAAATTCGTAAATACACATCCATTTTTCAAATCAAAATGTTTAATTTATAAAAATTTGTTTCGGTAAATGAAAAAAAAATTGTACTGCTATCCTGTTATGGTTTGTAATGGATTTCATAACAGATTTTGCCGCGAAAAATATCAATTATGGAATTTCAAATCGACATTTAAACAGTTCGAAAATCAGAATAGAATACAAATTATGAGCTCAGCTTTGTTGAAAGTTAAAAAATTTGTATAGGAAATCATAAGAGAATAACAGAACATGTTCATAAAATTTCTGCCGAATAGGCCCAATTATCATTTCATTCATTCACTAACTATTCAATTCAGAAAAATATTTGTTGGGAGTTCTCCGCAAATATATTATCTCAAAGTTTTGCCCATTATTTGAAGCTGATTTACTCTACAGGGACTTCCCCGGCCTCAAATTACTTTTTAGACTAGACTATATAATATATAAACAATTCATGGGTAAGTTATTGGTAACGTACAAGTTTTTGTTTTTAAAAACTGTTTTTAATTTGCTCAAGAACTTACAAGTAAAAAGAAGCGAAGATAGGAGAATATACAGTGGTACCAATACGAGTTGCTATTTCTGGTCTCTCGCTCAGTGAGTCTCTCTTTAGTCCTTCATAAGTTAATGTGGGATATGAGAAGATAAGCAACAAAATGTTAAGTCAACGTAGATAAATGCAGAATACTCATACTTACTCCTACAAGATAAGTTCAAAAAGTTAATACGCTAAATTTAGTTTTTTTTTTTTATACTGACAGAGAAAGTTACTTAAAAGAAGTGATTAAGTTAAGCTGATGCTCGCAGTGCCTTTTATACCCAGGCGCTCCGGTCGCTCCCCTTCCTAAGCCGGCGCTGAGTGCATGCATTATCAAAACTCAATTGTGTACCGTCAGCATTGGCAGTGAACGGGGTCATAGATTTAAAGAAGAATTTAAGGCTTGGAAATCGAATTGATCCGAAGAGTTTGAATACACAGGCTGTTGTATTGTTGAACCTCAAGAAACAGTGACACCTAAGAGCATAATCTTCATATCCTAATATATAAAAGGCAAGCACAGTGCTCTGCACCCAATATCGCTCAAACTGTAATTATTTTTTGTTATCAGCCTGAAAGTATGCACAGAAAATTCATTTGATACTTATCAGTAACATGCTTGCCATTTATGTATGTGCATACTTTCAGGCTGAATATTTTTCAGAACAGTATGTTGTAAAAGCACTATAATAATGGCAAAAAATAATTAAAGCGTTAATGCTTCCAACCCCAAAAATTAAGACATAAAATTATATAAAATTATGTATTTCTATATCGTATAATACCTCAAAATGTTCGAAAAACCTGCAATGCAAGGCATCTATAATTCGTAATACTTGCGACTTTCGAGCTACTTCCAGTCTGCTTATTCCCTGACGGATCCAAGAAGCCAATCGCTTTATTTTATAGAAAAACTCCATCTTATGCTCCCTTTGATATTTCACATGCAATCGGCGGCGGCTACTTCGTGTGCTACTGCATTGTGCGCAGTCAACAGGGGATCACATGAGCAGGCACGTGATCCGCATGCTTAAGCAAAATACGTGTGACTATATTTGTGCACGCGTATGATTGTGTGTTTGTGTGAAATGCATGCAATGCACGTGAGTAGCATACATTTTTTGGATTGTAAAAATATTTTTTGTAAATTTTTACCTATAAAATTTATATGTGTTGTTTTTTATATGAAATTTTATATTCTTTTTAGTTGCATTTTGTTTTAAAGCAAATTTTTTGTAGCAAAAATTTGTTATTGTATTGGTGTACGCAAGTATGTGTGAGTGTGTGTGTATGTGTGTGAACGTTAGCACATATTAACAGCAACTATAGTAGAAAAGCTGCGAATTGCATTTGCAAAACTTTTTGCAAAAATTATGTTATAAAAGCTACGTGCAGCTGGTAGAGCTGCAGAAAAGCATCAGAATCAGAAGCAGAGTAGCAAAGTTTTAAAGGATTTTTGCGCTATTCATAGTTTTTCATGTTTTAAAATTTGTAATTGAATTGTTACGGACTTAGGGTGTAGCTTATAAACGGTACATTCCTTAAGAGAGAATATATGAGAGATATTGTCTGTGGAAATTTATGTGCAGGGAGCTACAGTTCTACGTAAATTTCACATAATAAAAAAATGGCAGTATTTATTAATTTATTCTTTTATTCCTTGCTTTGCCAGGAAAAAAAACAAATGTTTGTAATCTTTTAGAAGCTATGCGTATAAAAAACCGCTGAATATTTTAAAAAATTGTTTTACAACTCATTTTCACATCTAAGTCTTGAGTTAAGACATTATAACGCATTAAATATATATTTTTAGTTTTTATTTTTAGTTTTTATTTTGTATTCTTTTAGTTTGTATTCTTTCAAGCATTTTTAGTTTGTATTCTTTCGAACATTTATAGACTCTTGTAATATATCTATTGGCCTAGAAGGCTTTTTATTACAACTGATGGATTAAATAAATAAATAAATAAAATAAATATTATAATTAAATATATGCACGACAAGACAACGTGAGGATATATTGTCGCGTAATTAAGACGCATTTTCTGAGTTATCAATATTAATAAATAATTATAAAAATTGTGATTGATATTATTTTTGATTTTGTAGTCACTATTAACTTCTAATTGAATTTTTCGCAAATATTTTTAGAATTAAACTCCCAATACGACGTTAGCTCAGACCTGAAAAACAATCTTTTTTTCCTATTTTTTGTTTAACCGAAATAGGTATATCCCAAGGTTCTAAACACAATGACCATGCCAGTTTTGCGTCATGGTCTGTTATGAAAAACTTTAACTGTTGAATAGTCAGCAAAAAAAAAGTGTATAGAAAGGATGTGTATTAATTTAGGCCTTAATATCAGTAAGAAGTAACTTTTGGCACATTCCATTTTGGCGTTTTTTGCATTTTTACTCATTAAATCGTGGCTGTACAAGAGACGGTGATAGTATAAATATATTTGATAGATCAAGAATATGCCTTTTAAGCCTATGGTCTATTCTATGGCTTATCAAAAAAATCATTTAAAAAAGTTTAAAATAAATAAATATGTGAATAAATAAATCTGTATTTTTTTAAATATGTATGTCAGGATGTCAATTCAGGATGTCAAAATTAAAATTTTGAGATAAGAAAGATTTAATTTTTGATTCAATTATTTAAGAAAAAAAAACAAATTCAAATCCTATTTTTAGGCTTAACAATAATAGTCGAATATATTCCACCCATATTTGACTACAAAACTTTGTAGAACAAAACCCTGGTGACGCCCACAGCATTTTTAAAAATTCAAAAGGGTGTAAAACCATTAGGAGGTATGCTGAATATTACTTTTGAAAAGTCTTATTCAAATCGGAGATCAGGAATTCGAGAAAATTAACTTTAGAATTCACTTCGAAATCTGCTAATATTTTTACTTCATTTGTTGGAAACATCTAGTTTTGATCTTTTGGCATTTTGAAAAATAATTTTTGAGATTTTTTTTTATGAAAAGTGAGTGCAAATTCATTCGAACAGCTTGCATAAATTCCTTTTTATGTGGTGGAAGGAAATTGTTGAAATTGTTAATAAAAATTAGTGTAATTTTAAGGTTTATAACCCAAATTGATGAATTTCATTCTGGTCACTTAGCCCCAACCACTAACGTTTTCTAGATACGTCACTGATGAGGGACCTAAAACTATTTTACATCCAGACAAAGTAGTCACAACCTAGTTTTCGAATTTCATTATATGGCATTATTGGACTGGTAAATTGGTTAGAAAAAAGTGTCAAGTGCATCTGGATTCACGTTTTCACTCTCAGGGCTGAAAGAGACCTAATAACAATTAAAAGTAACATATAATAAAAGGATTAAAATGTATTTGCTGAATTTTTTCCCTTGTTAGAAAATACTTTGTTACGAACAAAATAATTAAACTTTGCTAATCATAACGAAGTCGAAAAATTTTTAAATTATTCTTCGGTTTGCTTGATTTTTTTCTTAAGTGCGTGTTTCAATTGTTTCTTCTGCTAATAGTTTTACAAAATTTTGCGTTTTAAAATTAATTAATGATGATGTACACCATTCTATAACAGAAAAATTTGGAAGCGGAGGAATAAAAAAAGAGAACTCTTGGTATAAGTGAACACTTCTTGACTCAATGACAACCAAGTTGAAAAGTGACCTTGTACTGAATCACCCATTATGTGGTTAAAATAAGCAACCAAGCTGCAAAGATTGTTTAATTCAATATATTTTAGTTGCATATGTTTTGGCTACTACTGTTAATTCTTGTAAAACGGATTAATTTCATATGTATTTGCTCCTTGCATAGACACTGTGCAAAACTTGTTTCAAGCATTATTCAAGGATGTTTAAATTCTCCTTCCCACATAAACTCCTCATGTAAAGCCTTACTCAAGGCTTGTTTGGGTTCAATTGTTACCTGGGCGGGGTTTCCATCCAATATGACTCATTTTCGAAGTTTATCTTAATTTTTTTAGATAGAAGGTTATATTTAAAATTTCAATACAATATCTTTAAAATTACGGCTGTAATCGTGATTACAGACAGACAAACAGGCAGACATGTCTAAATCGACACAGGTGGTCATGATGATCAAAACTAAAAAAACTTTTTTATACTTGCCACGACACCTTATGGTCATTACAAACGGAGTGACAAATTTAATATACCCCTTACGCGTTACCCTAATGGTTGCCTTGTGGTCGGGATTTGTCGGGATTGTCCAGTTATTGTATCTGACAATTTGTTCCGGAATATTAAAAAAACTGACATTGAAAAAAACACAATATTGAAAAAAAAATTGGCTGTACGAAAGCAACTGTTCTCTCAAATCTCCCAATTCACCGCAATTCGTCTTCAAGCTCTGAAAATTGTTTTCAAGTCTTGTCCAGTGTAGAAAGGTTTTTGGAGTTGAGCTTTTAGGCTCATTAAATCTGAGGTTTTCATAAGGCTAAATATAAACCAATCTTGTCTTAGTTTCAAGAACTTATATCAAATTTCACCAGATGGTAAACAAAATGCTTAAAGCAACTCGTGCCAATCAAAAATATGTTAAATAAATATATTTTTTAATTGAGAAACAGCAGAAGAAACCGGAGAATTACACATTGAACTTAAGTCACTTTTTGCGATTCGGCATTTTCAACCATCACCGGATTGACTGACCAAAAATCACGGATTAAACATAACTTAAATTCCTTTAAATAAAGTCTTAAAATGGCGTGTTGGAACGAATACTAAAAATAACATTAATTAAAATTAAAATTGAACAAAAAATTAATATCCGGTTTAATTTTTCTGCTCCCCAATTCATTCTTTATTTTCATATTATGAAACATAGTGTTTTATTGTTGCAATCGTTTTGTTTTTAATTATTTCGTTTTTATTTATGATCATATTGTTTATGATTTACATTCGATTTATGTTTATATTGCTTATGCTTTAGTTTCATTTTTCTCAAATACAAACATTAACACACAAATGTGATTTTTTGTTCCCGACGACTTATAAAAAATCCCGGAATTTTCTTGACTTGTCTCGACAACAACTTTTCTGGCAATCCTAGCGGGCATAAATATTTTATAAGTGAAAATTCTTTATCAGTGTATAAAACTGCAAAGCGAATAAAATGGGGAGTTAAAACCAATATAACGAAAGTTTCAATAAACACAAAAAAAAAAACTAAAATTCACCGCACTCGGTAGTATAACGAAACAAAGTTGTTTTTTGAGGAGTATTTTGTACGCAGTGCAATACGGATCCATCGATCCACTCGATCTTCAGATGGATGTTTTACCCTCTTAGCAACGTTTTCATGCTGAATGGAGTTGCTACACCGAGAAAAAAGCTTGTGTTAATTTGAAAAAAAACCTAGTATAATTTATAAGATGGCTTTGGCAGTTTTCAGCCACCCAAGTATTTTATCAAAACGCCTAAGTTTCACATGTTGACTTGCCAATTTTTATTGGGTGATAAATTAAACAAGTATTTGGTAATTTGTGGCGGCCGTGGCGTAGTGGGTAGAGTGTGTGACTCTTACGCCAGTGAACCCAGGTTCAAATCCTCCATCTGACACAGAAAATTTTTTCAATTGAATTAATTTTTCTGTTCGGCTGTCACCTCTCTGCAGACAATGGCAAACCTCAGAGAGTAAAAACTGCAATGAAAAGCTTCTTGAGAACATAAGCCGTTCGGAGTCGGCGTAAAACATGTAGGTACAGTTCTCGATCATTTGTGTGAAAACATTTCACATCACACACAACACAATTGATCATAAGAAGCTCGGTCAAGGTCCTTTCAAGGGCTGAAATGGCCATTTCGTTTTTTTTTTTTATTTGGTAACTTTTTATAGACTACTTTAAAAAAAATTTAATTTCAGAAATATAACTTTTTTCGGGTTTTGGTTTCTTTAATTTTTTTTTTTTTTTTTTTTTAAGCTGCCGCCTCTCGTTCTGTGATTTGCTTGATTGAAATCGGCAACAATACACATTTTTCTTTTATCAACACCGTTTTTTTCTTTCCTTGCTGCTTGACGTATCTTATAACAAGAACATTAAATTAATCAAATTAAATATCAAATACAAAAATTTTACCTTCGCATGCTGTTGAGATTCGAACCCACACCCACAGATACCACTGTGTATGAAGTCACTACACTAGCTTCGAGCCAAACTCCTTCGTTACGCTGAATGATTTATTCAATATTAATTACAACTGAAGCTATGTTGCAGCTATCAACAGAATACTGCAACATACTGCATCTGTTAATACAGCATCTGTTAACATCAGTGAATCAAATATTTTTTTTTTGGCAGTGTATCAAAGCATGTCCTTTCAAAGCAATGTATTAAAAAATAAATTGCTTAGGTGAATAAGCATAAGTTTATAATTCCCATACAATTCTCTTTACCCAAGCCGACTTAGGTGATTTACCTATTGTTTTTTTTTCTCGGTATAATTAACTAATAAGTTTTAGTTTATCTCTTCTTCCTTCTCTGATGACACTTGGATTGTGTCTTAGCTATATTAATAGTAATCCATAAACCACAAAGTTCACTAAAATTTCCCGAAAATGTACTAAAAAGTATTGTCGTTGAGTTATACTAAGGGTATTTACTTCACTGTTGAGATTTCAGAAATCGGAAATTTCCGACGAATTGAAGTGAGCGACCTTTTCTAATGTTTCGTTTTTTTTAACATGCATCTATCAACCTTAAAATCGCCATCGCTTCATTTCGTTAGTCATGCGATGCATGTCAGCAGACAAAGAGTCTCCTCATCGCATGTTTTTTATAAGTGGCCATCAAAACTTTAAATCAATTAAATGAAACTAATTGAATTGCAATTTATTTCTGAAAACTTCGGAAAACTTTAACAACAACAATTGCACTGATCTTTTCGTAAATTTCAGCATTTCTGAAATTTCAGTGTTGAAGTGAATACCTTTACTATTGAATGGACTTCGCGAACATTTATCACTACGCTGTTCTAATAGTGTGGGAATCAATCTGTATATAAGCAATGTTTAAAAATAGGTTCATGAACATAGTAAAAAATAATTCCAAATGTTCCCAGAATTTTTTAAGTTAAGTGGCACTCAACATAAACTTCCCGAAAATATACTAAAATGTACTTCATACTAGACATAGAAAAACATACTTAAGTAACAGGGTGGATAAGACGCTGAGAATATTTATGAATACGAGATAAAACCATTCTTTGCGAAATAATAATTGCGAAGGCGAAATAATCCTTCAAATGTTTATTTAATTGTTTTGTTTGCTTGTTGTTAATTTTCTAAGTTTGTAAGTTATAATATTTCAATTTAATAATTATTTTGTTTTTTTTTTTGGGCTGGGTTGGGCCGAAAACAATGCTAATAAAATAAATTACGCATTCATTAAAATCCTTCTTTGGATAGAAGTTTCACTTCTGCCTTGCGTGGCGTCCACACACATACATTTTAAATAGAAAAATCCCAAGAAATATGGTGAAAGTCCCGCCATCCGGCAGCTCTGGTTGCATGAAATAGTAATATTTGCTTGTCAATAACATAATTGCGCAGATGCGCAGTTGAACTCTTTAATCATTGCTATGGTGTAATTTTCAATTTCCTAGCTACTTTGCTTGTCTTGTTGTGCTTAAAACGCTTGGCATTTGACGTGATTAGCTCAAAGCAAACAATATTAATGTAATGCTTTATTTACAAGAAGTTAAGGAAATTCATGGAAAATACACAATATTAACACAAAAGCCAATTCAAAGGCTTATAAGGGATTGCAACAGGTTGTCAAAGACTTAGGCGTACAAAAACAACGAACTCTAAGATGAGGAAGATGAAAAAACGTGTTAAAAAATGAGGAAAAATGTAAATCTAACGGGACTTAAAAAAAAAAAAACAAAAATGAAAATAAAAGGCAAGCAAATTGAAAGTTTCTATTTTATATGCCTTTATTTTAAGCTTGCCTACTGCAGTAAAACCTCGTTTATACGGCCTGCTATCAACAGAGCCTCCGCATTATTCGAGGCAAAGGCCTTATCTGAGCACTCCGCTTTAATTGAGGTGTATACTCGGCTAATACGGAAAAGTTCAGATAAAACGGTTGAAGTCGCTATGCCGATGCTGTACGCTCCTAATATTTTGCGACGTCGACGGAAACAATATTGAAGAATGGACTCATGCTGACGATTGTGTAGAAGATTTTAGCATTTGAGAATTTACTTGTCATAGGCTAAATATTTAAAAAAAAAGGTTTAGTAATTTGGCCGGCATAGACGTTGGTGTTGAAACAACTCTCAGGACTAAAAACTCAAAATATAGAAAATAGCTAAACACTAAGCAATCAAATACAAGCACTTTTTTTAATTTTCAATACTTAAATCCGCAAAATCATAGACAACACTCTTGACATTTTAATCTATACTTACCATTATCTAGTGATAAAATTTTAATTAACACTATTAAATGCCAAATATTTAGTAAGACAGAAATCGATTAATCGTGGATTTTCTTGCAATTATGCACTTGACGGCATATCAGTACTAAAATAAAGATTAGAGCAAATAAAGTAAAACATAATACTCCTGACACGAAGAGGTGACAACACAAATTATGTAGAAAAATTACTGTTATATTATCTTTACAAATTTAAAACACCAAGAACTCATTGGAATATATGCTGGCATTGCAAATCAATGCCTATTCTTTTTAACCGACTTCAAAAAGGAGGAGGTTCTCAAGTTCGTCGGTTTCTCTGTTAATTTTATTTTTTTTTTTTTTAAATGTATGTTCATCGATAACTCCTAAGCTATATGCCTGATTGCCATAATTTTTGGGGAACAGATAGATATCATAAGCATGGAGGTGCCTGCACAAAAGTGGGCGGTATTCGAAAACTGGGCGTGGAAATAATAGATCTCGCAATACTAGATGCTACTGTATCTCGAATAATATTGACATTAAGGGTGCCTTTTATATTGCGGGACTTGGCAACCCTGGTGTTGCAATCTGTCAACTGAAAGCTCTATCGCAAAGTTTGACATTTGTTGGCTTATACGTACTCAGAACGTTTTGACATACGAGCGCTATTTGTGTTGTTTATAGTAACTTAAAAGATTCATCTCGGTCTAAAAATGGAATTAAATCGTGAACATTTTCGTGCGATTATTTTTTACAACTTTCGACGTGAATTAACACAGCAACAGTGCATGGATGAACTTAATTCAATTTTTGGCGATGAAGCTCCATCAAGGACCAGTGTTTATCGATGGTATGGTGAATTCAATCGTGGTCGTAGTTCACTCCAAGACGAATTTCGTGAAGGTCGTCCGAAATCAGCTGTTGTTCCGAAAACCATTGATGCTGTGCGCGAACTGATATTGCAAGATCGTCATGTTACCTATCGTGAGATTGAGGCAACCTTAGGCATAAGTGGGACCAGTATACATTCAATATTGCATAAGCATTTGACTGTCAAAAAAATTTGTTCGCGTTGGATCCCACACAATTTGTCAATCGCTCAAAAAAAGGCTCGTGTCGATTGGTCGAAGGAAATGCTCAAAAAATACGATCGCGGTGCTTCGAAACACGTCTATGACATCGTGACAGGTGATGAATCGTGGATTTACGCGTATGAGCCCGAAAGTAAACAGCAGTCGACTGTATGGGTGTTTCAAGATAAGCCAAATCCAACAAAAGTTGTTCGCGCACGAAGCACTTCCAAGCAAATGGTCGCCTGTTTTTTCGGAAAATATGGACATGTCGCAACCGTACCACTAGAACAACGCAGAACAGTCAACTCTGAGTGGTACACAACCATTTGTTTGCCAGTTGTCTTCCAAGAAATCAGGAAAACCAACCGCCGAAGACGGATCACTCTTCACCACGACAATGCGAGCTCTCACACATCGGCTCAAACAACTGCATTTTTGAGCACCCAAAACATCGATTTGATGGGTCATCTGCCGTATAGTCCTGACTTGGCACCGAATGACTTCTTTTTATTCCCAACCGTGAAGAATAAGCTGCGTGGACAACGATTTTCGACGCCCGAAGAAGCGGTTTCGGCATTCAGAATGCATGTTTTGGAGATACCTCAATCAGAGTGGCAAAAGTGCTTCGACAATTGGTTCAAACGCATGCGAAAGTGTATAGATCTTAATGGAGAATATTTTGAAAAACAATAAAGTGATTTTCGATGATTAATATTTGTTTTTGTTCTCTAATCCCGAAATATAAAAGGCACCCCTCGTATTATTACAAATTATGGTCAATAAAGTGGGCGTTATTCGACAAATGGGCGTGGCAGTATTATAAGAACACTTTATCTCGAATAATATTAATACTAGTGTACTGCAATTTAGTGTAGGGGTAGACAAAGTTAATACAAATTATGGTCAAGAAGATGGGCGTTATTTGACAAATGGGCGTGGAAATATAAGAAAAACACTATATCTCGAATAACTAGGGTAATAAAACTCGTTACAAGAATGGGTATATTAATTTCAAAACACGTGACATCTAATTTAAATTTAAGAGACAGATATTTGAAATAACCAGAAATAACCAACAAACTTTCAGAATTTAATAGAACAAATTTTTTCAGGACAATTGTGTTTATGTTGTTTATACACTTTTTTCGAAAATTTATCATATTCTCTAAAAAGGAAGAAATAAAAACTTTTTAAAAAGCAACCGACTACAAAATCACTACAAAGTAAAAAATAGTTTTAAAAATACTTTTCTTCTTAATTTCTTGGTTATATTTCATAATTTATTTAAACATACTATTATAAATGAAATCTTATTATTTGAATTTTTTCTTATTTGTTTTATTATCATAAATATATTTATTTCTCGATGAATACAAATGCTTCGAAGTTGGCGCTTCTGATTAAAAGCCTGATTATATTAGTGCCGACCTTATAAGCTTTTGTATTTATCAAGAAATTAATATATTTGTTATAATTAAACAAATAAGAAAAAATTCAAAAAATAAGATTTCATATATAATAATATGTTTAAATAAATTATCAAGTATGACCAAGAAATTAAAAGAAAAAGTATTTTTAAAAATATTTTTTACTTTGTAGTGATTTTTCTTTTAGTTTTCTTTTTCTAATATTGAAAAGTTATATTGAATAACTGGACGTAAGAGTGAATATAAACGCTTTTCTATGAAATAGGTCAGGGAGGGGAAAAAATAGTCACTTGTAAATATTTAACTATGAAATTTGCCTTAACTCCAAATGCCTTATTTCTTACAAATTGTTTTTAGTTTACAACAGTATTATTGTGCTTATTTTTTTTGCATGGACAGAGAATAGTTTTTTTTTTAAAATTTACTATATAATTTTGTGATTAAATTTCATTCTACTATTTTAAATACATACAAAACAATAAATATTTTTGAATTTTTTATTCTTCTATAAGAATGGAAAATTTGCTGTTGGTTTAAGAATACACATATATTTACTTATATGATAATATCGGATTATTTAGACACATTTTTTAATATCTTTGATGCAAATATTTTTTATTTTTACTATTTTTTTCTTTTCTAGGAAAGATCCCACAACTTAGGGATGATACTGGCCATCCTCAATTTCACCATGTTCGGAATTGGCGGCTAAAATCTGTCGATCCACTTCCTGTTGTGCTCCGATGGCAGCGTGTTCGGCAGCAATACGATCAAATTCTTGTTGATGCTTGTGAGTGGCACGTACGACGGCTTCGCTCTGTTGTGGACCATCATCTTCCTTTAATGCAATCACAAAAATAATGTTAATATAGATAAAAAAAAGTAGATTTATGACAACAACTCACCTCCTGGTTTTGCGGATTGGCATGTTCATTTGCAATTCGATTGTAAAGCGCAAAATGTTTCTCCTTCGCACGCTGCACCGCCTCGCTGTCCTCCAACTTGTGACTTAATTCCGGATGGAAGCCATTCTCATCGGCTACATATTTAACGGTACGCAGCTCATTTCTGGGATCAACATAGGAAAAGGCACCACGTACGACGCCGGTGCCATCGGAGACCTCAGTATGTTGGCGATCGACATGACCAGGAGCACGTCCGGCTTGATAACTAAATACGTAAGGATTTGCAGGTCCAGAATGTGTTGTCGTCTCATGTGGAAGAATATGCGAGACGTCAGCGAAAGCAACAGCGCAGATTACGCTGAGGGTGACCTTCAAAATAAAGAGTAAATACATTTTAATAAAAACCTATTACCGGGTTGATTTGTGTTATTGTTTTCGTTTTTGTTTTGGGGCTGAATGTAGCTTCGCAATAAATTCTCAATTAAATAACAGCAACAAGTTCAACAAGTTATTATGTCGTCATTTGGTTTTAAGCAATTTTTTCATAAAAAAAAGTATGATTTATATCACGTTCAGGTACATCATGCAATTTGTTCATAACTGCTACTCACCACTGCCACGACTGACTTCATTTTATTGTTATATCTAAAAATGTTTTTTGCTTTTAATTGGATATTTTATATAAAACACTTCTTATTGCCAACAACTATCAACTTATTACTGCTTCGTCTTTATCGTCGCACGTTCGATTACTTTCTGAGCTCAACTGTTGGATTCAACCAAACTTGAAGAAATTTGCAAGATTAATTTTAATTTTTTTAACTTCACAGCAAAACTGGTATTGAGTGATGTGCAGCTCGTTTTTTTTTTCATGTTGTTTATGAGTTGTTTTTGGTTTAAGTGCTCTTTTTTGATATGCTGCAAAGTTAAAGTGTACGCATATATCGGTAGCTTAGAGCGAGGTTATCTTCGGCTCTTGCTTAGCTTAAAAAAGATGAGAAAAAGTAGCTTAAGCTCCAAAGCTTTAATAAGCTTATCAATATTTGTTTACAAAAAGTTTAAATTGATTTAAAGGTTATTTCATAAAATTTGCATAACTTTTTTTGTAAGTAAATAAATCTGATTAAAATAATTAAATGCTAATGTAGTACTCATTCTGTTAATTACAACTTAGATAAGATATTAATAGATTAATAAGATATTCTTAAGCATTGAGCAGACATTAGAATTTGACCCCCAATTTTCATCTTGTAAATAATAAAGTCTTTTTTCTGGCGGTCACAAAAAACAATTACTTGTGCAAAAATTAATTCCAATTACTTTATGTTATTTTTGAATTTAAAAGTTATTTTATTTAAAAAAAAAAATTAAATTATCAAATCTATCCATCTCTCGTGTGTCTAACGACGCACCTGTGTTTTTTTTTTGCAGAAAATAGCTCAAAAAAATGCTTAAGCCATCCACGCTAGTTGTTTTTTAATTTTGTATTTTTGGATTTTGGGCTTAGGTGAATCAAATATTTTTTTTTGGCAAGGTAAGTATGTGGTTTCAAGGCAATGTATTAAACAATAAATTGCTTAGGTGAATAAGCATTAGTTTATAATTCCCATACAATTCTCTTTACCCAAGTCGACTTAGGTGATTTAACTATTGCTTTTTTTCATCGGTGTGCCTGAAAAGTTGGTAAGGCTTTGCAGGATCACGTTGAGCAAATCATGCATCTCCGTCAAGGTAGGAAATGACCTCTCCGAAATCTTCAATACCGAAAGAGGTTTCAGACAAGGCGATCCACTATCTTGCGATCTCGTAATGGAGGGGATTGTACGAAATGATGTGCATCGTAACGGCACCATTTTCTACAAGGGTGTACAGCTTCTTGCATACGCTGATGATATTGATATTGTCGGCAGAACCAAGAGAGATGCTACCGCTGCTTTCACCGCTTTCGAAAAGGTATCAGCAAAACTTGGTTTGACTATAAACGAGGATAAAAGAAAGTATATTCTGTCTACTAATAGGGAAGCACGGTGTCTAGACTCTCATGTTTCATCCAGCTTAATGTAATCAAGGTGTTTATATACCTTGGCACCGCCAATAATTGCAACAACGATGTCACTTGAAGATAAAGCGAAGAACAACAATTTCCTATAGGTGCTTTTTCACGCTCAGTAATGTCGTGGTTATGCTAGGCAACCATGTGTGGTGAGCTTTTTTGTTGTTAGTGTTTTACGAATAAAATGATAAATATGATTTTTTCTCGTATGCGTTAAGCACTAACAAGAAAAAAGCTCCATAACATGTTTGCCCAGCATAACGACGGCATAAGCAACTTAGTTCCAGATCTCTCTCTCCAACGACAAAACTAGCACTCCACAATACGCTCGTTCTACCTGTGCTTCTTTATGGGGCTGAGGCATGGGTAGTTTCGCAAACTTACGCAGCTGCTCTGGGAGTGTTCGAGAGAAAATTTCTTCACAAAATCTTCGGTCTTGTTCGAAGCGGCGATGACTCGAATTAACCATGAGTTAAGTATATGAGCTCTTCGAAGACATTGACGTATTTCAGCGTTCAGCGACTACGCTGGCTGAGTCATGCCCACCGTATGGACGGCGAAATTTCAGCGAAAAAGGTGCTTGAGGCGAGGGTCGACAACGGAGAGGGAGACCAGCCTGCGATGGATGAACCAGACTGAGGAAGCCTTTACCGCACTTGGTGCATCTGATTGGAGAAGGCGCGCGCAAAGTTTTGGCGCCTGGCGGAAGCTTATATGGTCTACCAAAACCCGAACACAGGTTGTTATGTCCACCTAAGTAAGCTAGTAAGTAAATCTGTAAGCGTTTTGTTGAAAAAGTGAACGAGTTTTTTTATAAAAATCACGAAACTTGTGTAATATTTTTTATAGTAGCTGCCTAGTATCAATACATAAAATTTGGCGTTTTATTAATTAAAACCTTAACAATGCGTTCTAAGATAACTATTTTTGCTAATATAAGAAAATGTATGCAGTTTATTTTTTACTAAGCATCAATTAATACAATTAAAATTTAGAAAAAAATCAATCTGTGATAGAAGTTTTCCTTGTTATCGTTTTTTACCGATCCAGGCTAATTAGTTCCAACACCATGGTGGAATTGTCCATGTGTTTTAAATTTTTGAGTTATATGGGAGGTTGGCGTGGTTATAGACGGACTTGCAAAATTTTTCGTAAGTGTTCTTATATAGTCCATTTCAACTTTTTTGGGCAAATCCCAAAAATGGCCAACCAGAGGCGAACAATAAAAAGTTATTAAAAACATATAATTTTAGGATATTATCTTGAAGAAACATTTAAATTTTATTTATTTAAGCAATTTATACATTAATTCTTTTACCATGGTGATCAAATCCCTCGCAGTGTTTCACAAATGTAGTTTTTCTTTTAAGTAAATGTGTAGTATGTGTTTCGTAAATGTTTTTGTTTTATTAAGAATGGAAGGTATTGGCTAAAAATAATAATGAAATGATTGAAGTGAGGAAAGAACAACATAATAAATTTTTTATTAATTACTTAGTTACTTAATTACTTAGATACTTCATTACATAATTACCCAATACATCTAAATGGAAAAATCTGAAACGTCCGACGTGAAACGTCCGAACAAATGAAATAATTTACTGTGACCTCACTATGCCCTTAATAAAAATGGCGTATGGCTTTCCTGAAAGCTTGTTAGTTTTGTAAAAAATACTGTCTTTCGACTTTTTTTGTGCGGCTAATAAATTAGCAGATCAAGGCATAGCATGAACTTAATCTCAAAATTACTTCCGCTTCGTGAAACGTCCGAACGCAAGTTTAAAATAAAAATTTTGCTGTAAAATTATGTTAAATTAAAGCTGGGATTTGCCCATATATCAAAATTTAATGGTTTACGACTACTTCTTCTTAGTGCTATGCAAATATCGTATAAAAAGTATGGGAGTTGGGAGTGGCAATTTTTTTTTGTTTTTAAATCTACATATGTATTTCAGATTTTTAAGGGAGTTGTTTTGATATAACTTCAATACGAAAAAACTTTAGCGTTTTAAAATTTTGTGTTATATGAGAGGTAGACATGGTTGTGGGCGGATTTAAAAAAATTTGTTTAATAACTCTTAATAGAGGTAGTTACGACTTATGTACCAAATTTCATTGATCTATGATGACTTCTCCAATTTTTTCCAAACCTTGTGTGGCATAAAACCACTGTGCTGCGTGTAAAACATAGTAACTGTGGAGACACCTTTTAAACGATTATCGAATTCACTGAAACTACAAAAAGTCATATAGCAGGAAAAACAACTGCTTCACTTCCCTGTGGAAGTAATGTTCATGAAAAATTGGCACAAACGAAATTGTAGCGAACTTGTGTGTTTGTGGCTTTATTAAAAACTCTTTACGACATCCGCTCATTAACAGACGTATATATTTGGCAGAAGGTGCAGTTCAAAGGCATGAGTAAAAGCAAGGTTATAAGCGATGGAAGAAGGAGAAAGAAGGTGAAAAGTGAAACAAAAAGGGTGCAAATAGCTGGTAACAAAGCGCCAAAGCGCTGGCAATCATAAAATATGCGCCAAAATAAAAAAAAGTTTGGAATGTAAGTCATATTGTACATGTATATATAGACATGTATATATAGACAGTACTAAAAGCTAAGTTTATGGCATTAATAACGACTGTGCAAACATTCTAGTGATGTGCCACTAGGGACCATGTTTTGCTGTTAATATAGTATGTGTGCTTTGCAGCGCTACAGCATGGATGTGTGCGCAGTGTGTGTGTGTGTGTGTATGTATGAGTTCAAAACTGCAGCGCATGCATGTGTGCAATATGAACAGTCAATGCAATGCATTCGATTATAATGAACACGGTTTCATCAGCAGCAAAAATACAACAATAACAACGACAAGCAATAGCAAGCACCATCAGTAGCAGCAACATGGCATTAACTGCAGCCGCAACATCAGCGTCGAGCTTGATGTGTCGGATACATTCGGGGGATGTATTCAGCGGGGACAACGAAATATTATTATGTCTGCCCGCTGTAAAGCTTAAGTCATGTTACTTCCTTGTATGTGTTTGTGTGTGTTTGCTTCTGTCTTTGGCTGAACATCATAAATAAGTCCCCGCTGGCAACGTTGCTCCAATTGGTGGCGCTTTTGCTCGTACCTCATCATATATCGCTGTACTTCGGTCTTCCTTTCAACATCATTACAAGTTGAAAATTTGTATTGTTGTTATCGATGTTGATGTTGTTGTTTTATTGTGTTCGAACTTCATCGTTGTTGGTCATTGTTGGGAAGAGTAATATAGCCAAAAAGCCATAACGTGCACAATGAAAACGTTGCAAGTGTAAATTTAATATGAACTCAATTTGAGGCTTTCTGCTGATTAACAACATTTTGTTGAACTAACTATTGATAATATTAAGTAGAAGGCAATAACTAAGGATACCTTCAAATTATTTCTGATAGTTTTCTTGATAAATTACTAATCAAAAGCTTTGTTACAGCAACTTGAAGTACTATGTTAATTTGTAAATTAACTAAATTACTACATGTTTACGAAAAACAAAAAAAAACCTGTGGAAAAAACATTTAAAACACTATTTTTAATCACTCATGTAAAAAAAAAAATAAAAAACACAACAACAATACCAAACAAAAACAACATCATTACATATGACAGAGTTGATGTGTCAAAAACCAAAACGTATTCGCTGGCCAACAATTGCGGCTAATTAACTTAAATAGCAGCAACAACATACCACACACACAACAAAAACATCATCAACAATATTGACAGCAGCAACAGCAACATTTAAGGTAACTAGTCAACGCCAACGCCATCTGTTGGCATAAAAGGCCAAATAATTGCAATTAATTGCGGCCAACATGGCCGCGTAGTTATTTCCGTTGTTGTTGTTCTTGTTTTAACTGCTTTCTTTCGTTACTTTAGTTGTAAATTTCGCAATAATGTGGTTGTTGTTTTTTATAAATATTTTGCTGTGTTGTGTTTTGTTACACAGTTCAACAACCAGAATAATTATAGACTTCGATCAACGGTTTTTGGTAAGGAAAAAATAAAAAAAAAATTTACACGTACTAATATCGGCGTTTTACATAATTTATTTTCTGAAAAATTTAGGTGCGTATTATAACAGTATAATGACTGACATAAGAATTTTTTCAAAATTTTTGATCATAAAAAAAAGGTAGCTCACGGAAATCAAAATTTTAAAAAATGTTTATAATTTGAGGGTATGGTAGGTATGGTAGTATGGTAGGTGCATACGATTTTGTAGATCTTAAAACGCAAAAACCATGTCATGGCCATATACCCAGAACTTTTCTTACTCTTTACTATGTTAGTAAGTTGTTAAAGGTATAAAATCGTCGTCCGGGGATTCATCTATGGTGGTCTATACGCCATTTTGATAATTTTGAGTTAATGGTACTATCCCGTGTTTTTGATACCAGATTTTTCGAATCTGCAACCCGTGTTTGGCTATCTCTTCCAGAAACTGAGATACTTCGTGTCCATTTTGGTTTATATCCCTTTAACCTTATCACCGCCGCGAGTGCTATATGACAAGTTTAAAAAATATTTTCTCATAACTTCGCACCCGCACACACATTTTTGTCGCGATTATGTGTATTGCCATGTATTAGCTGTCAAATTAACAACTTCGCACATCATTAGCTTTTGTAAGTTTGAATTGACAAGAAGTGCAGTAAACTTTAAAAAAAAAGAAGTGAATAAGTGCAATGAGTCGAAATCGAAATAAGTAAGTTGAATAAGTTTCATATTTACAGTGAATATTTCCAATAAAATTATATGTGCGTGTAGCCCTCGCCAAGGAGTATATATGGACACAAAAAAAAATTCGATTGTATATATCACTCCTCATGCAGGCTTGGCAAATGATGCGCGAGTGCCATATGGCACTCACGGCTCTTTGCAGCATAAAAGAAAAAGTAACCACAAAGTGAATTTGCAGTGCAATTTTTGTTGTTCTGTATGTTTTTTCATATTTTTCCATGTTTGCATTTGAACTCAGAACTTTGTAGAAGATTCTGATAACGAAGATGAGCAGAATACAGATAGCTACAATGTATTTATGCAGCCACCGGATGTTGAATATGACTCAGGTGGCGACGATGCTAATGAGGATGTTGATGATTTTCAGCTGGATCAACTGCACTTTAACCAATTTGATGAAATTTTTGATTTTGATTTGCCTGTGTTGACGGGTGAGATGTATGAAGAAAACGATCAGGAGATGGCCAATGAGCCATCTACGTCTGCCGCTGCAGTATCGAGCACAATTCGAACATCAACATCTATCTATGCACCAGAACCGAATACAACATGGACATACGTTGGGAAGTATATTGATATTCCCCTTGAGGAAAGTTGCCCAGGTGTGTCAACGAAATTCAAATACAACCGACAAGGAACTAAGTTGAAGACAACGATGGGAGGTATTTTTCCAATGGCAAACTACCAAGATTGTGCAATGTCCGCACATGAAATATTCGATCGATTTTTTGATGATGAACTGTGCCAGATGATTGTCGATTGTACTAACGAGTATGCTGTGTTCAAGAATGCGGTGAATCCGAACATAACCGTGAATGAATTACGTGTGTTCATGGGTATTCTACTAATTTCCGGCGACAGCATTATATCCGACCGGGAAGATTACTGGAGCCAAGATACCGATTTGCATAATGCGATGATCTCTGCATCAATGACACGCCAATGCTTTCGTACGATTAGTCGCTTCCTTCATTTTTCGCGGTCCTCCGATGAGAATCGTCACGATAAAATATGGAATTTGCGGACTCTCATGATGAAATTGATCGCCAATTTTGTTCAAAATTTTCGACCAGAACAACACCTTTCCTATGATGAGGCTATGGTTGCATATTACGGACCACATATCTGCAAGCAATTTCTCCATGAGAAACCGATTTGCTATGGCTACAAAGTCTGGTGCATCAATACACCATCGGGTTAGCTGCTCAGTTTTGAGGTATGCCAAGGAAATAATCCATACATCCATCCTCATCTCAGTCGCAACTATGGCAAAAATGTAGCACCGTTGCTGCAAATGATTTTCAACCTTCCCGATGAACTACGTATCCTGCCGTTTTGTTTTTATTTTGATAACCTCTTTACGAACATAGCTATGTTGATTTTCTTAAAGAATTTGGGTTATCATGGCACAGGCACATGTCGTGATAATTTCCTTCCGAGAAATTTACCGATTATAAAGAAGAAAGGTATGAAGATGAACAAAGAGAGGGGATTCATGGAGAGCACAATCATAAAAGATTATGATATATCTATAAAAACATGGCGAGACAACAACGCAGTCACCGTAGCTTCAACACTTTTCGACCGCTATCCTGACTAACAGTTCAGCCTGAAGGATATGAGATATATACCACTGCCCCGTCCTAATGCCGTTGCAATGCATAATAAATACATAGGTGGAGTCGACTGGATGTATCAGAACATCGGTTTCTATCGTATTGGTAAAAAGCACATGTAAGTTTTATTTTTCAGTTTCCCTTACACTCTTTTTTCCAGAAACTCGAAAGAACAAATTGTGGTGGTCACTGTGGACATGGTGTCTCGATGTCGCTGTGCAGAATGCTTGGGTTCAACAACGCCATTCCAATATGTCGAACGTCACTCATATCCAGTTTCGGAGATACATACATGAACAAAAAATACACCATGAACAAACTCAACGACGATTCAACAAGGACAATTCTGCTAGATTAGACGGTCTGGAGCATTGGGTAATGCCTTGTAATCGTCGTCATTGTGCGTACTATCGTTGCAAAAGCCATGCACGCACAAAATGTGAGAAATGCGATGTTGGATTGTGCGTCAAATGTTTCAAAGCGTACCATAACACTACAACTTAATAATAATCTAAGTGTGAAAAATAAAACGATTAACGTATTTCCATACCTTTTAAGTTTTTGATCAATAAAAAATATAAAAAAATGAGATTTATCCTGAAACCAATGATAATTTTATTCTTATTTGTATCCTTTTTTCTTACACTATATATGGCACTCGTCTACTGGGGGGTTGGGGGTCGTTGCACGTAAAATGTGATGATGGTGTTTTCTTTCTGGGGAGTATATTAGTAAACCCTGAAAATTTCACCCCGAAATTCTCAGCCGCATCGCGCGGCGGTGATAGGGTTAAGCAGAAATTTTAAGCGACCTTTTGCTTCATACACCATTCAATGGTGTATAGACCAAAATTAACGAAAAGCACTTTGGTCTACGTGCATTTAGCTAAGATATATGTATTTTTATATATATATCTATTTTTTTCAACTTATTCTTTTGTGTTTTTTTTTAATATTTTGAATCATGGGTAATGCGACATTATGGGTAATTTGAAATACTCTTGGCATTAACCCAAATAGGATTACTATAGCTTTGTAAAAAAAATTGAAAAAATTTTGTTGAAAAATCTACGGGAATTCCTTTGCACCTAAGAAAAGGCAAAAGAAAATCTAATTTTATTGAAGGCGAAAGAGTAGAAGAAGTCAGAGCATATATCAGGATTTTTCCAACGGTTGACTCCCATTATTGTCAACCAGTAGACAATATTTAATTGCAGCATTATCTGTTTTGAAAATCTATTATCTTTACGTGAAGGAATAGCCTTCCAGGCCAGTATCAGAAAGATTTTACAGGGATCAATTAACAATCACTTTAATTTATCTATCACGAAGCCAAGAAAAGACCAATGTGATCGCTGCGCAGAATTTAAAGCAAAAAAAAGAAAAAATTACGAAAGTCATAGAAATGAAACAAGTGGTCTTAAAGTGGAATGGGATCCTGATCGTCACAACAAGGAACCTTTTTCGGTTGTTGTATGCTTTGATATACAAAGTGTGTTCAATCTTCCTAAAGGTTTCGATTAGTCCTTCTATTATAAACGAAAGATTAACGTTTATAATATGACCGCTACAATTGTTTTTCCCTGTGGGGAAAAATCTAATTATAGCTGTGTTTGGGATGAGTTTAGTAGTGGTCGTGGAGGCAACGATATAAGCAGTTGCCTATATAAGATACTGAATGCCTTCATAGCCGAATATCCAAGAATTCAAAAAATAATTATAAGGAGAGATTCATGCGTGGCTCAAAACAAAAATCAAAGGATGTCAACAGCAATATTGAAATTTTTATCAGATACTCAAGAAGTAAAAAGTATCACCCAAAAGTTTTCTATGCCAGGAAATTCCCAAATACAGAAAATCGATTATGTTCACAGTGCCTTAGACAAATACACAGCATCTTGTCTCTTGTGAATTATTTAAAAAATTTCAAATCAAGTAAAATAAAATTGAATATTATTGAAATGCAGTCAACAGATTTCAAAGATTTCACAAAAACATCTTCTATACATTTACATACAAAATTATTCTATACACAAAAATAAAAATCATGCAGTATCTTGCAAACAATTAATTTACATTAAAATTAAAAACTCCATTTTGCATCCCTTTTTTCAAACAGTAATCATTTGGGATATTCACAGTTTAAGCACGCAGGCCTGTTAAATTTTCGATTTGTTATTTTTACGCCAACTTACGTAAGCGCATTTTTCTTTGTTGTTATTTTGCTTGCAAACGCATGAACGTGTTTTTGTGCCTCGAATTTTTATGCCATATCTACAGCATATATAACAGGGTTGCAAAATCATTGAATACGGCAAACACATACTGAGGTGCTCACAGTTGTAAAAATAAGAAATGCTATAAATACGCTTTGTTAATTTACGTTTAAACTGTGAATAGCTCAATTATAAAAAAACTGCTGGCAGGTATTTCCTACAGCAAAAACCGTTTTTTTTTGGAAAGAATTGAGTATAAATAATAATAAACAAAAAATACACAATTTTTTATTTATTTATTTGGAATTCCTTTGCAACTTCTTACCAGAAAGTGACCAAAATTATTACGGAACTAAAATTAGTTGATTTTTTCTGGGCAAAAAATTAACCACGCCATAATTTTTAATTATTATTATTATTATTTTGCACAGGAGTATTTTGCTATGTATTATGTTTATCTTTTTGTTAATATTTTAGTTCATTTTTTTTTTTACTATATATTTTTTTTTGATAGTTTTTGTTGAATAGTTTTTGTTTGTTTTTTGTCAATGAATTCATTTTTTTATGATTTTTGTTAAATATCTTTAAGAATACCTATCTCTTCCTTTTGATTTTTAATGAATATGAATTTTAATTTGTAAATTAATAAACTGTTGTTGACGAAAAATTAAAATGGGAGACATTTTTTCTTAATGCCACTTTGGTCTACGAGTATGGGTTCGAAATAAAATACGTTTGAAATGGCATATGGACTGAAGTGGATTTTTTTACCATTAGAAAATGTAATTTTTTACGCTAGATCATGTGTTAAGAAATATTGTTTTATTAATCGATAATTTTAAAACAATATGCAAAATTTTGAAATACAAAAGCCTTAAACGCGATTTCCTCGAAACTAGTTATTTTAAAACTTAGTTCAAATTCAATGACTATTTTTGCATTTTGTTTGTTATTTTGTCCTTGAAGCATCCCCTCTTTATTCAAGTATTACTACTATTTTCTTTTTTTATAGACAAAATAGCTCGCGAAATTCTATCTCTTTTTTTAACTTTTTACTGTAACTTTCGCCATTATTTAAAAAAAAAAAACCCCTTGGTGTCGTGCGTAAGGGGTATGCCAAGTTAGAGGTCTGTACTTTAAAATGACATTTGATTTTTTTGTTTCAGATACTTGTAAAGGCGATGTCCATCGAGCTATTTTGGGTGTTTTTTTTTTTAATGTCATTTTCAGCGCCCTCTATATGAAAAAATTAAAATTATTTAAAAAAAAAATATTTTTTTAAAGTACTTTTTATGTACATACAATAAGCTGTATAAATTTGAAAAAAGAAATAATAACTCCTTGTATCTAACAAAAATTTTTTTAAAAAGGGGCTTTTTTTTAATGTTACACGTATATAATATATTAATTTAGTGTAAATATAGGGTGTTTTTCTTAGAAGGTAATTAATGGTAACAATTAACGAAACGGCTCTATTTGTTTGCAAATTTGAAGCCATTGATTGTTTGAACACAAATACAGTTATATGGTTTCCGTGACTGCATCTTATGAATACCACCTTGTCGGTCTAATTTTACACCATTTTTTCCAGCATAACCGGCCTTATCTCGCCAATAACGCGCCGAATGTTGGTTTCCAATTAGTCAATCGTAATCGCTTTAGCAGCATAGACCAGTACCCCAAAATAAAAGCAATCTTATGGAGTTAAATCACATGACCTTGGTGGCCAATTGACAGCTCAATTTCTTAATATGATTCAACGCTATTCAATGCGATTCAACTTCCAATTGATTTTAAGCTTATTCGTTCTGAAAGTACGACGCACACGATGATCTAACAAAAAACGAACGAAAATGTTCAATTCAGCCCTCGAAAGGACTTTGACCGAGCTTCTTATAATCAATTGTGTTGTGCGTGTTGTGAAATGCTTGAACACAAATGATCGAGAACTGGACCTACAAGCTTTATGCCGACTCCAAACGGCTTTTGTTCTCAAGAAGCTTTTCATGGCAGTTTTTACATACAAGAAACGCACCTCAACCAGTATGCCACAACCGCCACACGGCCGTCACACGATGGTCTGATATCTTCAATACCAGCACTAGTTTGATTTTAAGGTCTTTCCTCAAAATCTTCTACGTAGTGTACGAGTAAAGTCCGAGTTGTTGACAACAGCGTTGAATCCTTGAAAATTTGGGTCACACTCATCTTTACAGTGGCGATGGCTTTTTCGGTAAGCACAGTATGAGCTCGTATGGGATGAATATTGTTCATAAGAGTAAAAGTAGACATTTATCGTTTTGCGAATAACTTGCTCAGATGAATGATTATGCGCATCGTAATGAGTGCGAAGTACTCTGTAAGTTTGCCACACGAAACGAGAATTTTGCATGGTCTTTGCATAAGCCTTTGCAAGGTAAATTGCCAAAGTATACTCAACATAAATGTCAAAAACGCGTGTTTACTTTGACAACTGACAGATATCCCTCTCGGAAATTCTATACCTCTAAAAAAATACCTTTTATAAAACCCATATTCAACGTTTCATACATGTTTATTTTCAACACGCCGATATATATGTAATCTTCTTTGTTTTCTCTATCAGAATCCCTTGTTGTAGAGTGTTATTTAAGTGGATGGTTTAACATTATTCCGTGAGTTTTTCTGCTTCATCCATTTTTTTTTAATGAAAATTAAATTAAAAATATTCTCTTGATAACGCCCCGAAAATTGGGTGTACTTACCAACTTCGCTATGAAATCACACTTTCTCATTCACGTTAGAGAGAGTTTTTTTTTTGACTTAACCAACACTGAGAGGATGCCCCTTATAAATGCGAAAGCATTGTGTTGATTCAGAAGACGGGTTACGGATAGTTGGATGGTAGAAGATGGAGGAGTGTCGGTGAAGATTTAATTTACATTTACATAGATTGAAACTGCCGGGAAACACGCTCGTAGGCAGATTGTTACACAATTTTACTGAGAGACTCAAGAACGAATTATCTCGGTAATGCGATGTTATATTGGGCAAAGAGGCAATGATAAAGGAATGGGCTTGAAAAGCTGCCAGTGACACACGAGCTGGTGGCGTGAGACCATGCATCTCCCTTGAACACTTCCCATTGTAGTACCTGTACAGAAGGCTTAGGCAACCAACATTAAGACGATGCGTAAGAGAGTTGAGAGAAGATGAAATGTTTTCATCCGGTATTAAATATAACGCACGTCGTTGAATCCGGTTCAGAAGCTCCAAATATGATCTTGAAGCCACTGCCCAAATGTGTGAATAAGTTCGTGTATTAAGACTTTTTGCCATATATAAACGCTCATATCTGCTAAACGTTACCACTTATCAAAAATCTAATACCTACAAAAACCTACAGCTCAAGACCTTTTTACTGATATATCAATTGTTACTATAGCGTTTTTAGGTTTGTATGCTTGCTAGAATAAGGGGACCTTTACATGAATAACTATATAGAAGATGGTTGTGTGTTTTATAGAAATAATTTAAACGTTTTATTCTAACTTAAATTTTTTTAAAGTTTTCAAGTGCCGGTTAAAATTTACATCACCGATTAGTTAGATGGTTAAAGATATCTAGGCAGACCAGTGTGTTAACACTGATAGAAGCTTTTTGTGCATAAAACGGCGTTGATTTGTTCCTGCAACCGCTGATCAGCATCTCGTAATAACTACAGTATGTAATAATGCACGGATGATTTGCCATTCAAGGCAATACAATAAATAAAAATTTCCTTTCATTAGTTCAAGATCTTTTGTTTACCAATTTCGAGATATTCTAACCAAAAAGCCTGAAAACACATTTTCTTTTTGCTATTTTTGAAGTTATGAAACTAGACAATAAAAATCTGTATATATAAGTGAACAGTATTAGCCTTATTTTTCAAAAAAGTTTTGAGTGTATAAAGATACCTCTTTCTTCTCCAAAATATCGATAACTGATATTACAGTATCACTGCGTGTTAGCCAACGATATATTAGCATAAGAACATATTACTGCAGTGTGTCGGCATTGCCCAGCCATTAATGCGGGGAGGTCTGCAGTAACGATCAAAGTGGTCATATATTAAAAAGATAAAATTTTTGTTAGTTAACATTTAATCTGTCGTCGTTTAAGCTTGAGATTTAATTGGTTAATAAATTTAAACATATGCAACATTTATTACCCAAAACCCAATAAATTTCAGTCATCGATATTGTAAAGAAAAAAAAGAGATATCCTAATAAATTTAAAGCTTTTTGAAAGGCTAAGGCTAGTTCTTTTTACCAGACTCCGCTCGCGTACCGTTATGAGCGTATTATTCAAAAAGGTACACAAGGAATCGTACACGCTCACGGAAGTGTACCCTAGAAAATATTATATATCTCTCGTCCACGAGCGCGTACGTTTTGTTGAGACTTTTAAATAAGGTCTCATTACGTGTGCCTACTAAAACGTACGCGCTCGTGGACGAGAACGTAAATGAGACTTTTAATGCTCATGAGGCAGCTCGTGAGCCGCTCATGGAAATGAAAGGGAGGAATGAAATCTAAGCAGTTTAGAGACAAATTTAGCTCCGAGTAGAATAGTTTATGATTCTGTAGACTGTGAACAAATAAATAGGCTCCACATGGATTATATATTTTACTAGTTGGGTCATTGGAATTTAAATTTTTGACAAATACTTAACATTTGAACAAATGGATTTCAATTGAAGTATTTTTGGAACAAATTGAACCCAATGGCTGAAAATACATCGACTTTTGTCTGAGGTGTCCATTAAACCAATAAAAATTCCTTTTATCTTCCTGGGAGCTCCTCTGTGCTTTTTTTTCAATCATTTCCATGTACTGCTCATGAACCGCTCCATGAGCATGAATCGTTTCATTTTCGTACACGCTCTATTTTGCGGTACGCCAAATATTTGTTATCGTTCAAGTACATGAGCTAGTTTTATCGCTTTGAAAATTTGGCTCACGTACATGGACGTGAGACGTTATAAAAGGTACACGAGCGTGAACCCAAATGAGCTGTGTACTAGCTCGTGTGCGTACACGAGCGGACCTTTCCGTACCCTGCTTTTTACTACTATATACAGGTTTTTAATTTACTTTTCACCTATCTAACCGAGTGAAAATTTTCCTAAGGATATAGTCAAAAAGTTATCAAGAAATCCAAAGACTTCTTTAGTAAGGATAGCGTCATAAAAATCTTATATTAACCTGATTAGATATTGAAAAGGTTTCCTTAAAATGGATATACATATCATATCCGGATTATATCGGTACATAAATAAGGTATTTCTTCACTGATTTCTACTCGGTTAGTTTCATAATCTAAAAAATAACAAAAAGACACGTTTTTCGTGCTTTTAGGTTTACATATCTCGAAACCTAAGGCGATCGTGTTATTTTAAGCTCGGATTCGTAATCAGCTTACCAAATTTCTTCGGGTACACTATGTCTGGTCTCTGGTTCCGGGCTTCTGTCACATTTCGTAGGGCTGTGTAGTTGTCGGAATAACATTACCGACTATAAGTGTGTAAATTTACAACCGTAAGCTTTAACACAATTTTTTTTGTTCATTATTAAAAAAAAATAAAATGTTAATTTCAAATGTTGTTTTATCATTTTGGAAATCTAAAGGCGTTATTAAAAAAGAGTCTACTCAATATTCTAAAAATTTTAATCCTTTATTTTCATAAATTTGTTAGGAGGAATTAAAACTCAGCTGTAAAAATTCAAAGTCCGACATAAAATTCCTCATTTTGTCACACAACCTTTTCAAACTTTGACAATAAATCATGTCAAACAACTGCAAATAGCAGTGAAATGTAAAACCTCGAAAGAAGAAAAATTCAACCCCGTCCCCCCTCCAAAAACAAAAAAAAAGAGAAAAAATGCTGCGCTTGATCTTTCAGGCGTTCTGCTAAAACAGTGTAGCACAAAATTGACAGACAGAAATAACCAGAAATCTAAAACAACAACAACAACAACAACAACAAGAAAGTAAGTATGAAGAAGTTACAAGCGCGTAAAAGCAATGAAAATCTAGTCACTTCCTGCGATCTTGCACATCCAAGCATCGGGTTTGTTTGCTAACAACGACGAAGTTAATGAAAGGCAGCGACGCGCGGTTGACACAGGAAGTGCGTGCGTTTGTCAACGGATGCGCTGCTGTAAAGTAATCACACGATTTCTATTTCCCATCACATTCCTTCATTTAAGCTACATAGCTCTACCATTTTTGCTTTGTTCTTTGGCTCTTATTTCATTTTCTTTTTGTTCTTCTTGTTTTGTTTGCTGCTGGTGGATTTTTTGATAAAACGGAAATAGTAAAAGTTTTCTAATGAGAAAAGTTCAAAGCGTGTGCGACGGATGTAATCATCGCCATGACACTTTTTAAGTGTGAGACAAGTACAAAAAATAGTAAGAAGTATAAGAAAATAACAGCAAAAATAAATAAAAATTACACAAAAAAAAAAAAGAGAAGTTTTAAGAAAGCAGTGGAAAAATAAGGGAATGAAATTGTTGGCTGCTCGTCTGACGCTCATTTTTAGAGTGATGTGTAAATAAAGAATAAAAAAAAAAAAAAAATCCAAGATTTCGATGCAAGCTACTTAATTTAAGATTAAATAATTCTTAATTACTTTTGGTATTTATTCAGCTTAGTTAAATAGCTGTAGATTGCAATAAAATTTTACATTATCTTCAAAAGTAAACCGGGTGACGACAACTGATTTTAGAGCCATAAACAATGGAAAGGAATTTTGAAACAATTTTGAGACTCTTGTGGAAGAAATGCATAACTAAATGCATATTTCTATAAATTATTCCGCAACCTCTTGACATTCATCCGGTAAAATGTTTAAAAATAATAGATACTTAAAATTATTAAAAATTAAATTCACACTTATTTTCAATGTTTTTTAATTGAATTAAATTGAAATGCTTTATAAAGAATAATTAAAATAAATGAGCTGTTTTTATGTTAAAACATGAAATTCATCGCTGCTTAATCAGCTGTGAAATTTTAAAATACAAAATATTAAAAAAAATTTATCGCAATGCTAATAAAGGATTACAGAAATCATGCACACACATGAGACGTTTTTCTGTAAAAGCGCTTAACTACATTTTTATGTTTCAGAAATAGATGTTACCATTAATTTTTATAAAATAGTAATATAAGTGAAAAAGAATTCATTATATCTAATCAAAAGCTCTCTAAATAACGCAGAAGTTTTTTTGGTTTCAAAAAATTTCCAATGAAAATTTTTGCAATATGTATAAATATCAATTTCCTCTATATTTCACTACATTAAGTTAATTGGCTTTGTATAGTTGGTACGTTTTAACAGAAGAGCCACGTTAACAAAAAAAAAATGTTATACAAATTACATTATTTATGTTGCCATTATATCATATACATACGTAAACATAACTTAATGATTAAAATAAACTTATTCGTTATTTTTCCGATAATTCTGACCCAAACCTGGAAGCCAAACAAATATTTTTTTAAAAATTAATATTTAAATTTAATATTCTTGATAATTTTCTGATTAACTTTGTACTAAATTAAATTGATTTTATTCTCACAAGTATATTAAAAAAAAAATTAATTGTTGCATATAACGCAAAATAAATATTATAAAAGAGCCATGGATAACATAAACAAACGCCTCGACACTGGTCTTCTAATTTAGCCTCTATTTTCACACCTCACTCTCAGAATCGACCTAACTTTTGGTAACCTGAATTTGTTCCACAGTGTAATTGGTTGGTAAAATGTTATTCGCTTAGGTAAAATGTAATGGGTTGGTAATCGCTTGGTAATTGGTAATCAGTTGGTTATCGCTTCGGTAATAGGTAATGAGTTGGTAATCGCCTCGGTAATTGGTAATCGGTTGATAATCAATTCAGTAATCGGCTGGTTATCGCTTCGGTAATTGGTTGAAAATGGCTTTGATAGAGCATTGCTTTTTTGATAAAAAAATATGCAGTGGAAACCAAACAATGGCTTGATAAACATTATCCGGACTCTGCTCCATCGAGACAAATGGTAGAAAAGTGGATTGCTGAATTTAAGCATGGTCGTACCAGCACAAATGATGCAGAGCGCAGTGGATGTCCAAATCAGACTGTTATACCACAAAACATCAAAAAAATCCACAAATGGGTTATGAACGATCGCAAATTGAAGGTGCACGAGCTAGTTGACTTTGTAAAGATATCAGATGGTAGTGTTTTTGCCATTTTACACGAACATTTGGGTATGCAAAAGCTTTGTGCAAAGTGAGTGCCGCGTGAGCTCACAGTCGACCAAAAACAACAACGAATTCATGCTTCAGAGGAGTGTTTGGCGTTGTTAAATCGTAATAAAATCGAATTCTATTGTCGATATGTGACAATGGATGAAACATGGCTTTACTATTAAACACCAGAATCCAAAAGACAGTCAGCTGAGTGGACAGCAGTCTTCGAACCGAATCCAAGGCGAGCAAAGACCCAACAGTCGGCTTGTAAGGTGATGGCGTCTGTATTTTGTGATGCAAAAGGAATAATATTCATCGACTATCTCCAAAAAGGAACCACCATCAACAGCCACTATTACTGTGCACTTTTGGATCGATTGAAGGCTGAAATCGCCAAGAAACGGCCACATTTACAAAAGAAAAAAGTGTTGTTTCACCAAGGCAATGCACCGTGTTACAAATTGATGAAAACGATGGCAAAATTGAATGAATTGGACTTCGAATTGCTTACCCAACCACCGTATTCTCCAGATTTAGCCCCAGCGACTTTTTCCTGTTTTCAGATCTCAAGAGAATGCTTTCTGGAAAGAAATTCGAGAAAGAGAAACCGTACTATAAAAGTGGTATCGAAAAGTTGGAAAATCGCTATACTCGTTGTATTGCTCTCGAAGGCAACTATGTTAAATAATATAATCGAATTTTATCAAAATTTTGTTTTTTTCTTGCTTATCCTACGGATTTATTGAATGACTTCCTACAATGCAACAGAAATGAAAAGCTAATAGCGTGATAATATCACCAGCAGCGTGATGATATCGCGGATCTATAGTTTTGTTGTCTACCAAAAAATGCTCAACGCCCCTAAAAAAGTTTTCACTTCAAAAAAAACATTATTTTTTCGAAATTAATACAAAATAAACGCCATGAACCAGTGGAGAATTGTCGATAATACTCGTTCTTTCGTCAATAGTTTGAACGTATCGATATTATAGTGTACAAAATTTTATTTAAGAAAAAAAATTAAGAAATATTACAAAAATTATTTCTGATACTAGTTTCAGTTAGTCAGTACCTTAATCAATTCAGCATATTTTGCATTGTTCAAAAATAATTTGACGATAATTATTAGGCAAGATATTGATTTCAAATGAAATATCTGCAAAAGTTTGAACTAATTTTGGGAGTTATATAATATGTTTTTATCACACCCAATCCCAGTTCTCCAGAAACGATTTTAGTACTTCTTTATTTTCTAGAAAAGAGTCATTGTCATAGAATACTGTAGTTGGGAAATAAATTGAATTAATACTGATAAGGAAATACATACATAATCCTTGTTTTAAAACAGGGAACGAAAATGAACGGAACGCTATTTTAGTGTTCCATAGAAAGCTTATATATTTTTCGTATACATTATTCCGTAAATACATACACTACACTACTACACACACACATTATCATTCTGTACCGTTCGACAGGAAAACATTCGGTACTGTTTGTAATGTTTGCGTAGTAATTACTTAGAACAAACCTGCTTATATATTTGACCCCTCTAGGAGTTCAGTTGCGGGGGATATAAGCTATTTTCGACAGTTTTTGTTTTTTTTGTATTGTATAGGACCCAAAAAAGGGTGACAGACAAGAGGTAGGTGAGTTCAAAATAAATGTTGAGGGGCAAAAAATAATAGGACAACTCACATATTCGATTTCTCTTGGAGTCAATTTGCGAGTGATTTAAACTATTTAGATCATTTATCTTATTTCTTTTTTTGTAGGAAGACACCAAAAGGGTGACAGATAAGGGAGAATATGTTAAGTAAAAATTATGGTGGTAAAAAAATAACAATAAAACCTGGTCATACATTTTACCCCTCTAGGTGGCACCTCGGGAGAGCTATGAATTATTTTCGTCAAATCTTTTCCCACTTTAGAACCTCTTTTGAGCGAGTGCAAACATTTTAGGGAACTGAGTTTGTCATTGCCAAAACTCGCAATCAAGATATATTAAATGAATTATTTGCGACCATAATTAATCGGTTTTCGCTCTCTGATTTCTTTGTCTCTCAAAAACCGCAACACGGTTTTTTTATTAATACGCAAACAAAAAAGTTTGTGATCCCTTTTTACCTGTGTTAACTTCAGCATATTCACATAAAACTTATATCGATGGAAAGCTATTTTTGAGTACATGTGCACAAGAGAACTGCACAAGCCTACTTGAAATCGATTTCAAGTACTTGCTTAAAATACAAGTTCAAGCTAGCTTGAGCTTGATAGTTTTCAATCAAGTCTGACTTGTGATTGAAAATAAATAAGCCCATGACAGCTTGCGACTTGCAAGTATGCTAGCGTACAAGCGAACGGCACGAAGTCCCAAGTAAAGGAAAAATTGATGCCTTCGGCAAAAAGCTTGAAAAGCTTGAAATTTGAGGCAAGTATCCAATATAAAAACAAGTATCCAAAAAATGCAATGAGCTTGTGTAGCAAAAGCTTAAGCGTATTTGGGCTTCTAAGAGTTCTGTGGACTCCGTGGTTGGCAGTTTTAGGGGGTAGCTGATTTTGAAATTGATGTTAAAATTGAAATTCCAGATGGCGAATAGAGTTGCCACCTGGATTTTTTTTGTATTTTTGCGAATTCTTGTTATTTTGAATTTCTGACAACGGATTTGATTTCGAATCTAATATCACAGTTTTAAAATTTAAGATGGAGGATAGGCTTGCCACCTAAATGTTCACCATAGTGCTGCCACCTAGTGAAATGTTTTTTTAAGAGTTTTAAACACCATTTAACAGTGTTAAGGGGTCTCTGACTTCGAATCTGATGTCAGAATTTTAAAATTCAAGATGATTATTAGTGTTGCCACCTAAAATTTTTTTATTGTCACGAATTCGGTGCTTGAGCAAACACTAGTTAAAAATGTGTCCCTGAGTCCGAATCCGTTGCCAGAATTTCAAAATTGTATAATTTTTTTATAACAGTGTTGCCACCTACCAAAATGTATTTTTAAGAGTTTTAAATATAATTTAATAGTGTTAAGGGGTCGCTGACTTCGAATCTGATGTCAGAATTTTAAAATTTAAGATGGTTAAAAGTGTTGCCACCTAAAATTTTTTATTTTGACGAATTTGGTGCTGAAGCGAACAATAGGTAAAAATAGGTACTCCATTTGCTATATGTTTAAGGGGGTCCCGAAACACGTGTTTGACTTACAATTGGAAACTGGACCTACAAGCTTTATGCCGACTCCGAACGGCTTTTGTTCTCAAGAAGCTTTTCATGACAAATTTTACTCTCTGAGGTTTGCCATTGTCTGCAGAGAGGTGACGTCCGAACAGAAAAATTAATTCGATTGATAAAATTTCCTGTGCCTGCTGGGATTTGAATCAGGGTTCTCTGGCGTATGGTGCATGCATTCTACCCACTGTGCCACGGCCGGCACTATTAAATTAAATATGGAAGTAAAATAGCCTTGCTTCATTCGTGTGGCCGACGACGCATATGTATTTTATTTTCTTTTTGGTTTTATGGATGGGAATCATCAATTACAATAATTTCGATATTTACTCTGCGTTTCACTAGGCCTGGTAAATATAAGGCTGTATTTTATTCGAATTTTTCTCATTAATTGAAATAAAGAATTAATTAAAAAAAAAATTCAATCAAGGGATTTGAAGTCCCAGCTGACTTGAAGTACCTTGAATGCTATCAATCGCCACACAGATGAATTCCGAGACAACAATTAAATTATGAATGATTGCGAATTTCAAATGTCAGAAGTACCGACAAAGAAATTTGTATCGCAATCAATTTGAACAAAATCAAAGGACTTGAAATATGAAATGATTCCAATCTTACACAGCTCTGCTTAATAGATTGAACAATTTCTACTCTTAAGCTAACAGTCAAAACTGTTAGAATATTTAACAAGTCGATGCTGTCGATCACCACCATGGGAAAGAATCACCACATTAATCCTACTTCTCTGGACGACACTAAGCGTCACCGTAGTCGTCATCAGATTTGGGGATCGTTTTTATATGTTATTTTTATATTGTTTCGTTGAAATTATTTTTTAAATGGTGGTCTACCCGCCGCACAACCTTTAAGCCAAGAAAGCCCACTGCTCAGATAAGCCCTCAAACTGACAACCGTCAGTTGCCAAGGGAACACCACGAGGAGTTTTGAGTCAGCTTGAAAGTATTTAGGCACGGATCGCCATGGCCTCACCAGGTTCAGGCAGTCAGACATGTTGACATGTAATGGTTTGTCCCTTGTTCCATTTTTTGTTATTGTATTACAACAGTGTTTTTTGTGCATTCATGTTTTTTTTTTTTTTTTAACCACACTATATTTTCCATTGTTTAAGTTTATAAATTGATGATTTCATAATTAATGAGCTAATTTAAATTACAAATGATAACTGATTGTCAAATGGAATTAAGGGATATTTAATCTCTCCTTAAAATAAATAAATATGTATGCACACACACGGCTGCATACATATATATGTGTATATTTATATGTGTAAGTAATTCAGTTATATTTGTAAATATATATAGGTAAACAAGATAATTCTTTTTGACTAATTGATTAAAAATATGCAGTAAACAAACAATGCAATTATTATTAATTATTTTATATAATTTTAACTTATATATTTTTCAAATTAAAAAAAAGAGATGTTTAACATAATGCAGTAAATGTTTTTGAAGCACTAATTTATTTAAAATAATATTGTTGTCACTGCGAAAATGTAAATTGTATTAAAGTACGTCACAAAAATTTACAACAACACTCTTAACAAGAATATTTTTAATGAACTTTGACTTAGGTGAAACTTATTTTGAATTTTAAAATATCGAAAAACAATCTTAAATGTTTCGTAATCTTTCAAAGAACTTCAAAACTAGTGCTTAAGGATTAAAGACTTAATTTGAAATGTTTTAAATTTGCTTCAGTTTTGGCTTTCATATATCTAAAAGTTTCTTAATCGAGTTATTTGCAAAACCATTGAAATGCACTTTTGTTCCATGGAATTTAGCACCAGACTGCATGAAGATACTGACATACAGAAACACACATTTACCTTCACACACACGCTCATGCATTCATAGACACTTAGAAAAACACTTTAGCAGAAGTTCAGTGATTTTGATTATCAAACACTTATTGACTGCAGCGCAAATATTTGTTGTTGTACAAGAGCAACAACAAAAATTTCTACACAAACAACAAAACAAAATAATTCATATACAGTCATACGTATTTACACACACTGCTGAAATATTTATGTACTTGGTTTTTGAGATAAGTGAGCTAGCTGTAACTTTGCAACGTTAACTTCCAAGTTTTGGTTGCATTGGCTTAGTTTTTGTAGGCTAAATTTTATATAAATATATTTTTGTATACATGTGTGTGTGGATAAATACAAGTACCCAGTAGTTCCCTTCTTAAAGAAATCTTAAGAGAACCATTCGTGATTTTTTCGATTCATGGATGAAACATGCTGATTCAGCCATACATTTCATTGACGAAAATCTCATATAAATGTTCCAAGTTCGTGCAAGAATAGAATACAGAAACATATAGATTTTTCGTGCATGAATAACACCGACAACAACACCGAATAACACAACACCGAATTGTGAAAAAAAAAATATTTTTTCTCATTTCTTTTTTTATTTATTCTTTGATTTTATTTTATTTTTTTGTACATGTTTTCTCTTTGGATCACATTATCTGAATCTGTAATCTTTGATATATCAGTCATTCAGACCATTATTATACCACGTTTACAAAATTATATATATTTTAACTATTGACGAAAAAATTACCCCCAAAATATAAAAAAATTAAGCAAAATAGGGAAGTGAACGAACACATGATAGAAAGTTGAAGAATTTTCGAGAAATTTTTTAATGAACGAAAACAAGACAGACGCGTTAAAGAATTTTCGACAAGAAATAAAATAGAGAAGAGTTATAGCGTGCTCTACGCTTTGTTCTTTTTGTTTTTTACTGTTGACGAATCCAATGCAGATGAGTTAAAGAATATTCTGCAAGTCTGTTATGGACGAATACAAGACAGACGCGTTTCAGAATATTCTGCAAGCCTGGCTTATGCCGCAAGTTTCCTTAAGAAATTACCAAGGATCAATTCATCCATGATGCCCGTGACTGCTGGGAACTTTTCTTAACATGTGTGTGTGTGTGTGTGTGCCTTAAAAACTAAATAAAACTGCTGCAATTTAATAACAGAATAAATTTCAAAATAGTTTCTTAACTGCATTTATTTGCTCATATACATTAGTATGCCCAAGAATTGTTGTTGCGTTATATTTGTTGTTGCATATTGTCCAGTCCTTTTCGGCAAATTGTTGTTATTTTTAGTTGCTTGTATTGATTTTAGATAAATATTGACCAGGAGCGTTCCGATACATTTTTGACGTTCGTGCCTCAATTTATTGATATATATTATTTGAAATTTACTGAAGTTTGCTCTATGATTTTGTCAAAGTTTTCTAACATTCAAATTAATATAATTTTTTATACACTTATGGCGAAGTGAACACTAAAACGAATGTTGTGAATGTGTTCGAGAATTTCACTTTTCACATGGTGGTTTTTATTAAAACTTTATTTAAACATTTATAATTGAAAATTCACATCAATACCATAAAATGCTAATATATGTAGCAGTTCCAAAAAAGCAAAAATTTTAAGGAATTCTGGAACTTCTCAAGAGAAAAAAAATTTGCCGTCGAATTCGATGTTTTATCTTAAATTTTATCGAACGTTTCAACGCCATCCAAACATATAAATTCTTTTAAATAAGGCGAAAGTAAATTTACTGCCTTGAAATGAATTGTATGAACCCCACGCTTTTTGATATGAACTCTGACTTTGATGTTTTAAACACATGCAATAACAAGAGAGTTTAGCTATTACAGCTTTTTTGCACGTGCTCAGCATTAACCCACTTAAAGTCACGACCCAGAAATCATTGAAAACTATCAATGTTATGGATACATGTACTAGTGACCCCAAGCAAGTTAATGTGAGAAAAATTTACCCACCAATGAATGGGTTGGACTCAGGGACAACACAAGACATAACAACTAACAATGCATATATAAATCAAACTACACAATTGTTTTTAATCTACTTTTGAGTTGACCTTTTGGCAAGTTAACATCAAAAACGCTACAATTGCTAACTAAGGTACTCATGTGGTTTAAAGGAGCAGTAGCCATATAATTTGTTCTACTGAATGGTAAATAAATAAAATTGTTAGCATTTCTACTGCTTTTACGGTTAATGTTAAAATTTAAATAAGAAAGAAGTTCTGGAGGATCGAATACACTTACTATGAGTTGGTGTAAATAGTCGATATCTGCAGATTTCCTTAAGTCACTTAAAGACTGCATTTTTAACTGTTTCAAACGATCCTCTTAAGGAGGAAGGTCTAATATGTCCCTTCCACTTAAGCCCATTAGAGCGAACCGAACAAGACGTTTCTGGATTCTTTCTATTCGATCAACATGCACATTGTAACTTGGAGACCAAACTTGACAGGCCTACTCTATGTGAGGAAGCACGATTGCATAATACAACGTTGTAGTTGTAATCATGCTATTAAATTCGTTGGGCCAGCGTTTTATTAATCCAAGCATTGAAGATGCTTTTTTACAAATATAATCAATGTGAATTTTAAACAATAGCTTAAAATCTATGCATATACCTAGGCCTTTGACGGTATCTACATGACTCAAGGCAGTATCTTTGATCTTATAATCAAAAATAAAATTATTCCTTTTTCGCGAACAGGTCTAGTTTGGCATTTAAATGGATTTAGAAACATATTATTTTTAGAACACCAAACTTTAAAGGATTTCAGATCAGACTGGGGTAGATCAGAATTGTCTTTAGAATCAACCGTTCTGTATACTTTCATATCAACCGCATAGAGAAGCAGATGAGAGTGTTCTATGATGTGATTTACAGCATTGATAGCTAAAACAAACAGAAGTGATCCAAGGTGACTACCCTGAGGAATACCTGATTCAGCAATAAATTCGGAAGATCGCTCCACAAAATACGATTTAATCCATTTCACAAAATATTGCGGAAGTCCCATTAACTTGAGCTTAAATAAAATAAGATTATGTGGTAACTTATCAAAAGCTTTACTAAAGTTAGTGTAAACGCAGTCGACGTGGTTACCTTCTGCAATCGAATTTAAGCAGAATGTTGTAAAATCGAGAAGATTAAACACAGTGGATCTGCCATTAACAAAACCATGCTGACGAGTTGTAAAGGCTTCACCACAATGAATTTTAACACGATAGTACACGAACCGCTCAAAAAGTTTAGGAATCGATGAGAGCCTAGCAATAGCGGCCTATATTTACTGACATCATTCCAGCAACTTTTATAAATAGGACGTATGACTTTTTCCAAAAAATTGGAAAATAAGTTTCGTTAATTAATTTATTGAATAATAAAGAAAGTGGTTGACTCAAAATGGAACCGCATTCGCAAAATCCTCATCGATAGATCCAATATACTTTAAAATATCCTCAGAAGTGAAGAATATAGATTCTAAAGAAACTTTGGGTACGGAATTCATATATTCAAAGTAATCTCTGTCAGGATTAAAAACAACTGAATAGAATGAGTCTTTGAAAAGGTTGGCAAATAGGCCACAAATTTATTTATTTATTTATTTATTTATTGGCCAAACAAGCCAATTTACTAATTCTAACTTAATTAAAATTTATTTTTTTTTATTTTATTTCTTCTCCCCTTTCCTTGTTTTGGTGTTCGAAAATGTACGAATTGAAGTGGGCGTAGTCCGCCCACCTAAATGACATGATTTCACGAACACGTCAAAAAGGAGGGGCAGAAAGAAAATTAAAAATAAGAGTAAAAGGTACTTACACACTAGAAAGAGGAGAAGAAAAGAGAGAGAGAGATAAAAGGCTGGGTTAACTAGGAAGAGAGAGAGACTTGGATAGTACTTATTTCCAACAAGTTTAGAGAGGGCATGCTTAAATGTGGTATACATACGGGTAACTATTTATATACAGGTAATTTAACGTAAGCCTGAGTTAATTTTGGTTAACGAGGAACTTAGACAGGGTTTGCTTGAAAGAGGATTTGGACATGGAAGGTGAGAAGTATACGGAAACGTTATTGAATTCTCTACAGTATCGACTGATGGGTTCATTGTTTGCGTATGTAGTTTGGTGCTGATATTCAGTTAACAGTCGAGTATGCCTAGTACGTCATATTAGTTCGTTGAGACATATCAAACTAGAAATATATTCACTGTCAATAGCACCATTAATAACATCGAATGTGAAACATGAGCCCAATAATGTTCTTCTTGATGATAATGGCATCAAGTTTAAAAGGCTGAATCTGTATTCATATGAAGGAAGGCTATTATAATCACGGGGGTTGTACATGTCTCTCAACGTGTATAGTAAGAATTGCTTTCGAATAGACTCGATTCTTTCGCTATGGGAATCGAAGGACGGACTCCAAATTATGCAGGCATATTCAAGTATTGGCCGCACTAACGCACAGTATAAGGATGTAGTGACCCAAATATTCTTGAATTCATTTGCTCGCCTTTTTATAAAACCAAGCTGTTTGCTGGGTCTGGACAAAATGTTGTCATAGTGCAAATTAAAGCGCTTCTTGCAATCCAAGACTACTCCAAGATCCACTACATTATTGACTCTTTCAAGCTCGGTACTATTGAGGTGGTAGGTATGTAGTGTCATGTTATTCTTACGAGAAAAACTATCGCGATATCGTGGGATATCGTTCAGGACTTCGGACAAGTCTGATATAAATTAGGTATTAGGTTCTCTTGGTCAGCTTAAATATGAGAATGATCTCTTGAGCAAAAGAGTTACTAGCCTCGAAAATAAACTTAACTGGAATGAGCAAAAGCAATTAGAAAATGAAATTGAAATTGTTGGCGTACCAAATATTAATAACGCTAATGCAGAGGAATGCGTTCAGAAAATAATGGGAGATGCTCTTAATATGTCAGTACCAACAGAGCAAATCAAGAGATGTTTTGTAAAAAAAATCAACAAGAAGAGAAGCAATAAAAATATGCAAGAAGCCGACAGCGAAATTCTGTGCGTTCATCTATCGTCGTATGAACTTAAGAAAGCCATAATGAAAACCAAAAAAAAATCTACGAATAAGCTGAATACATCATTGTTTACAGATGGCCCGAAGAAAAATATTTACATCAATGATTGTTTTACTAAATATAACAAAGCTCTGTTTATGTCCGCTTAATCAGCCCAAAAGCATAGGAACTACAAATATTTATGGTTTAGTAATTCTAAATTCTTTTTGAAAAAAGATGATGGAAGTAGGGTTGTTGTTGTAAGATCCTTTGAAGACCTCAATAACATATAGTTTTCTATTAAAATAAAATTAGTTTTTATACCGAAATGAATAACAATGAAAATTATCTTACCAACAACAATCCTACTATTGTCGCCTTGAATAATTTTGATAATATTCCTATGCTAAGCCATCAGAAATTATTAGTTGTTCATCAAAATATACGAAGCTTGCGACAAAACTTCGATACATTTGTTTGTAACCTTCAAGCACTTAAGTACTTGCCAGATATAATTTTTTTGTCTGAAATCTGGATTTTTTCGTTCGAAATCGATGATTTTTATATTCCCGGTTATGCCTTTTTTGCTAATACCAATAATTCGTATTCTGCAGGCGGAGTAGGTGCATTCGTTCGCGATTGTTTAAATTCTGAATTTAAATGCTGGAATCTTACAAGAGCGGATGTATTAAAAGTTTCTCTATGTTTAAACAAAGATATTTATAACTTTATTTGCTTTTATAGATTGCATTCTCATCCAGTTTCCTTATTTTTAGAGGAATTTTCAACGTTGCTAGGGAATGTTCATTCAGCTAACCTTGTTTTACTAGGAGATTTTAATATAGATCTTCTTCACACCAACCAATCTTTAAATACATATATGACTCTCACGGCTGAAAACGGGTTTACGTCCTTCGTAAATGAGCCTACTAGACCTGTGTCAGGAACTTGTCTTGACCATGTACTTGCTCGTTTCTCTAGATTATCTCTCAACTCTTGTTTTGGGATTAACCTGGATCTTCAAGTGACTGATCATTGCTTAACGGGTATACTTCTGAGTAGAACTGGGTACCAAATAAATTATAACCATAACTCTCCTGTTAGAGTCAAGCAAATTAATTTTTTAGAACTAAATTATGCCCTGCGCTCTGAAGATTGGGAGCCTGTTTATGCAGAACAAAATGTATCTCAGGCGTATAGCTTATTCTTAGGCATTTTAACCAATCATATTTATAACTCCAGTTATACAACCATCAAAACGTCTGTTAAAACCGTGGATGACTCTTGGTTTACTTAAGAAGGTTAAGCTAAAAAATAAACTTAAAAAAAATGTGCCCAGCATCCTTTTAATCTCATTTTAAAGCAGCGTTACGCTCGTATATGTAAAAATTTAAAAATAGAAATAAAATCTTGTAGGAATAATTACTACCAAAACCAGATTAGAATTGCACAAGGTAACTCAAAAAAAGAATGGGAAGTTGTAAATAATATTTTAAATCGCAACATAGCCAAAAACGCGGAATCGATTGTTATTAATAATGGATCGAGAATCATTACTGATTTCAAACAAATTTCAAATGAATTTAATAATCATTTTGCAACATGTAGGCAGCTTCAGCCCTCGATGGATGCCTGTTTAAGCTCTTTGAACAATCCGGAACATATTTCTATGCGCAGTTTTTATTTTGAGCCAATTTCTGGTCTTGAGTTATTGAAAATAATCAAATCCTTAAGAAACTCGAATTCTTCTGGCTGTGACGAGATTTCAAACAATATTCTGAAAAATGTTGCATACAATTTAGTGGATATTTTAAAACACATATTTAACTTAAGTGTCCTATCTGGTACATTTCCTGATCAACTTAAGGACGCAATTGTAATCCCACTTTTTAAAACAGGCTGCCGAAAAGATGCCAATAATTACAGACCAATATGTTTGCTGTCTTCAATTTCGAAAATTTTTGAGAAAGCCATGAAAGTAAGGATTTTAGCTTTTCTAAACAGTCAAAATTTTTTCAGTTCTTGTCAGTTCGGATTTAGAGCTGGTCTCTCAACGGAAGACGCTCTGCTCGATTTCTGTACATCGGTTTATAAAGGTCTTGATGATAAAAAAAGTTGCGCCGGACTTTTTGTGGATATAACAAAGGCTTTTGACATGGTCGATCACAATTTACTTCTGAAAAAATTGCATAATCTAGGTTTTCGTGGTTTTATTTACAATTGGCTTATGTCCTTTTTGACTTGTAGAACACAAAGAGTAAAAATTTGTAACGAATTAAGTGACTCTAAATACATAAATTTAGGAGTTCCCCAGGGCTCTGTCCTTGGTCCGATTCTTTTTCTAGTTTATATTAACTCTATTTTTTCGCTTAACTTCGTTGGTAAAGTTACTGCTTTTGCTGACGATCTTGCTATTGGATATGCATCAGTTAATCCCCTTAACTTAATTGCAGATATAAATCATGATGTTTATTTACTTAGAGTTTGGTTTGCAAATCACAAATTACTTGTTAGCAAAAAAACAAAGCTCATTTATTTTAGCTTAAATGGTATAGTGTCGCCGGATATTGATATCTTATTTCACGGATATGATTGTTGTCGTTTTTGCTTAAAGTCGTCTACGAGAGATAACCTCGGTTTAACTTTTAATAATAGAAACCCTTGTAGTAATAATTGTTTTGTTATAGAAAAGGTGCCTTTCTATAAATATTTAGGAGTAATGGTTGATCAACAGCTTAACTGGAATGCACATATTACATTGTTGAAGAAGTATTTTCTTTCTACAGTAAGATGCTTTTATAAGCTAAGACAGTTTTGTTCCGAGAGTACATTAACTAAAATCTACTATGGGATTTTTCACTCCAAATTACAATATGGTTTGTGCTGTTGGGGAGGAGCATATCTGCATAATATACGTCCCTTATTAATTTTTCAAAAGTCTGCTGTCAGAATAATCTGTAAAGTTAATCGTTTGTCTTCATCTATTAATCTATTCAGACGTCTAGAGATTTTACCGTTAAGGCATTTATATTATTTCAAAGTTCTTAAAATATTCTTCAAAAGAAGTGGCTACATGCAGAATCCAATATCTGCTTCTTACAACCTAAGAACGAACCAAAATTAAACCGTTACTGTTCCTGTTTTTCGCACAACACAATATCGAAATTTTTTTTCCATATTATCTTGCAGACTTTTTAATAAACTCCCTGTAAATATACGAATTGAAAGAAATTTCATTACTTTCTTAAGGAAAATAAAATTGTGGCTGTTAGAGGTGGATCACTCGGAAATCGAAAATTTGTTGCGCTCTGTTTCTTAAATTTGATTTGTACTATAAAAAAAATATTTGTCTTTCTTCTAATAAATTATAAAAAAAACTTTTCTTTTTACTGCTTGAATTGTTATTCTTAATTTTTACCCCACTTTACATTTATTTATAAACACTATGTATTAAGTTATTTTGTAGTGGCATTTAACACATATTTTTAATATTAAAATGTCATTAACTATTCTCATAAGTCAACTAGATACGATTGTATATTTTATAGGATAATCTTGTCAAAACTTTTACTATGAGAATAAAGATTTAATAATAAATAAAATAAATAAAATAAATATGTTAAAAAGAAGAGGACCAAGGTGGCTGCCTTGCGGAACTCCTGAGGAGGCTGCAATTTTTTTTGACAAAATTCCTTGGAGTTTAGCATACTGGGATCTGCCGTCGAGATATGATTTTAGCCTACTTAGTATGGGTCCCTTAATACCGAATTTTTCTTATTTACATGTTAGCATGCTGTGATCAACTCTATCGAAGGCGTTACTGAAATCTGTATAAACAGCATCTATTTGGTGCCCTTTTTCCATATTTATTAAAACATCCGATACCATGATCATGAGATTGGATGTTGTAGATCGTCCCTTACGGAAGCCGTGTTGCTGCTCATTTAGACGTGGGTTGATTATACTTGTTAGCTTATCACAAATAATTTTCAAAAAGTTTTGGAATGGCTGATAAAATTGCTAGGCCTCTATAATTTTCAACAGACCTTTTATCTCCACTCTTGTAAATTGGTGTTAGATGGGATGATTTCCAATATGAAGGAAATGTCCCACAAGACAGTGATTCGTTAAAAATTATGTATAACGGCAGATATAGTTGATCTAAACATCGCACCAGGAAGCTGGTAGGAATAAGGTCCGGTCCAGGTCCCTTAAATAAATCCAGTTCTTTTATGGCATTAGAAATCTCTTCCTGTGTTAAATTTATACTATCCACCACAATATTTGAAATTATGACGGGATCATCAGTAAATCCATCAAGAGTTCTGAATGAAGAAGGAAATCCATCGAATTTCTTCTTTGTGTTTATGAATCCCCAAAATTTTCTTAGATCAGACAATATTCTCAGCTTTACATCATTTAAATATTCGTGATATAATATATCTGAGCGATTTTCAAATTCCAGAAACAAACACTTGTCAGTCTCTAGGTCATTTGAGTCTAGACTACGGACGTATTTCTTCCATGTCCTATTCCTGTTGTTGCGAAGAGTTTTTAAATCCTTAGTGTACCAGGGGTACGCAGAATTTTTTGCAAATTTGAGGCTACAGACTGTAAAAACATAGCAAAAACTTCCATATAAAAAAATTAATGGATTCATCAAGACTATTTTCATTTAAGTATTCTAAAATTACATTAAGTTTATTATGACTTAAATGATTCAATTTCAAGAAGTCAGCTTTTTTAAAGTTGAATTCATAAAGCTTATCAACTGAATTTGAATTTACTATATTTTCTCTGTTGGACTTGCACCAAATAATCAATGATGGATGGAATTCATCAACAGTAGTTAGAGCATGAAGGCCCTCTTAACAACAACATTGTCAAGAAGTCTATAAAGACTTTTATAAATACTTATTGTATTTCAGAACAAATATATGTTCTTGGCGTGTCTTCGAATTAGATGCACAAAAATATGTATCATCGTCTGGAGGATGCCAAGGCCAAGTCGAATGAAGATCACGCCTACCTCCCATATAAAGTGACTATATGAAAACGGTAAATCTCTTAAAGCTCTACCAAAATAATCTAATTATCCAAATATTTTTCATATATATTTCCATTTTTAAAATGTGCTCTAAGTTTTTACTTGGAAAGATCGAATGAAAACTCCCTCTACCTTCCGTACAAATTGACGTTATCGAAATAGAAAAACCTACATTTATATCACAGAAATGTATGCAGTGACTTGATATTGTATATATAAGCTGTTATTAGTCCCTGGTTGCCAGAACTCAGTCCAGTAACATAGATACCACACTGAGGTAACTCGATACCTCAACGACAAAACATCGCTATAAAAACAAGATATTGAGTTTTTTGACTTACCGAAATATATGAGCTTTGTTTAATATATGGTTCAAAGTTCTGATGGTATATTAATAGTTACCTCAAATAATTATTAAAAAAAAAAAAATATAAAAAGTGGTGGACTGCCGACCGAAGTGAAAACTTAAATCTGCGAAAAAAATGAAAGCGATGATACAACAATGTTTTTGTTTTTAATTTTAAAAATAATTATGCTATTAATTCATTCATATTTGAACCATTTCATTTTATTCCAAAAAGGTTACACTATGCTTATGGTAACTAATCTAAGAAATAAAAATATTTTATTCAATATTCAATTATTCGAATATTCTATTGTCTCTAACGAAAAAAAATATGCAAATATATCGAAAAAATAAAAAAAAATAAAAAAAAACACAGGTGTGTCGTTGGACACACGAGAGAAGCGAAGCTTTTTCGCAGTTACATAGATTTGAAAACTTAATAATTTTTTCTTTTTAATAAGTTTACTTTTAAATTCAAAAATTTAAAATAACATAAAATTTATTACATATATACAGAAAACATATTTACTGCTTATTTTTTTATTGTTGAATGTCAAATTTCCACGCCAATTACATATACGGGCATATAATGCCAGCGACTCTCCATTTTAACTCTACACACATGGTTGTGAACTTGGCTGCACTGACTCATGCATGCGTTTGTTAATTCCATATTCATTGATATCATCTATTTTTTTGACACTTAAAAACGCACTTGTGGGCATTGCTAATTTTCTTCGTACCAACAGCACCACTAACGGATTCACAATACAAACACACCGATGCTGGAGACACCTTGTGGCAAATAAAAGCAAATTTTTGATAGTTGTAGCATGCAAATACACAATCCTCCTTGATAAATGGTGACGATCTACTGCAGCATAGCTTCTATTAAAATTAAGATAGAATTAACAACAGTTTCCAATAATTCTTTGTGGCCTGATAGATAGTGTCTTGGACTCTCATCTAGGAGAAAACGAGTTCGATGCCCACGGCCACAAAATATTTTTAGTATTTAATATTAAAGTATTAAATTTTCTTGTTGTAATAAGCGCTAGCAACAAAGAAACCATCAAATTTCCAAGGAAAAATCTATCGAAAATTTTTCAGATTTCACTCTAAGCAAATCACAGAACGAGGAGTAAAAAGCTTCGCTTCAAAAATAAATAACGAAAGAATAACGAAACGCACTTAAACGCAAATAGCATTATGCTAGCTATGCTGAATTTTAACAGCATGCAAAAATATATTGGCTTTGGCGCACTGGGAGAGTACTGAACTGCAAACCATAATGTCGAAGCCCACAGCTGGGACAATTTTTGTAGCGAAGCTTTTTTTTATGCCTCGTACTCTGATTTGCTTGAGTGAAATCTCAAAAATGACACTTTACTTTTTTCGACGACGTTATCCTTAGAACTTTTAGGTATTTCTTTTTTGCATGCTTCCTTAAGCATTAAAAATGTATCTTGGCCCACTGTGTGATTCGAGTACTCCATCGAGTCATAGTTCTATACCCTACCAACTGATTCAAACACCTTCGCTACCCAGAGTCATTGATTTAGTATTAACTACAACTGAAGCTATGTTGCGGCAGATCACAATAATCTATGAATAGATTTTTGTTGTTTTGATAGCTTTTTGATAGCGAGCCACTTGCTACAAGAGTTATCATCAGCCAGTTCAGTTATCATCAGTTATCACAATTGTGGTAATTGTGGTAAATCTACCGCTTTTTTACTTTTTTGGTTTCTATCACTTTTACCACCCACTGTTTGCATTATTCCATAATCTACCAGTTTTTTATTTTAGACTTAATTTAACGATTTTTGTATAAAAATGATTGCATAATAATTACGATATTAGAAATTTTTTACAATTTTTATTTTTTTTTTTTAATACATAGAGAGTAGATGCAGTACTGTTTTAAGAACATTATATGAGAATTTTTTGCAGTAAAACTAATTAATCGTGAAAAAGTTACTTTATATTGCACTATTTATGTACGTGGGAGTTTTGAGTGGAATTTTTTCGTAAGAAGAAAAAAAATATGCCAATTATTTTAAAATCTACCATTCATCTTTAACTCAATCTACTACTATTGAAAGTTTTCAAGTGACAACACTGGTCATCGTCCTCTATCTGTTAATAGATAATTGAGGTCTGCTGCAACATGTCTTCAGTTCAACATTATATTAAATCAATGACGGTGTGTAACAAAGGTGCTTGGATCTGTGGGTAGAGCTATTGACTATGAATCGAAGGGGTGCAAGATCGATTTCCACTGCGTCCGAAGAAATATATTTTTTTTATATTCTTTTTGTTGATTTGAACGCGCTTAGGTTGTTATTTGTACAAGGTTTTTATTTTTGTTTTTGCATAGCGGGAAGGAAAAATTATCAATTGCTGACAAGTGCGTTAAAATAACAATTACTGTAAGATGTAATAAAATAAATTAAACAAATAATAAAATGTAATGCAATTTACTGTGCTTTTTAATTTACTTTATGTTATTTTTGAATGGAAAAGTAATTTTATTACAAAAAAATCATTAAATTATCAAATCTATCAAACTGCGGAAAAGCTTCGTTTTTCTCGTGTGCTCAATGATGCATATGTGTTTTTTTTTGTATATTAATAACTAAAGTTTTATTTTTTTAGCACATAAATTGTGTTGAAGAAAAGGTGTGTACCTTTTCTTTTTTGACAAAAGCTTAACATTTGTCATCAAGAGAAGCCCGTTTTGACATAGATGCAGAATTTTGTTATGGCAAAAGTTTTACATTTGCCGTTAACGAAAGCCGACGACAACGAAAACCTTATTTAATTCGAAATCAGTAAATAAAATCATCGGTGAGTAAATTACAATTTGCTATTGTTTTCTTGCATAAAAATAAATCTGTTTTAATTAAATATGTTCGTTTATGGGGAAAAAATGTTTTCAAGCACGATAAAAGGAGTTTGTTTGCGGCAAACTGTCGATAAACTTTTTTTTTCTTTGCGTTTTTCCATTTTTGAGTACCATTTTTTGAGTAAATCATCAAATTTTAAATAAAAAGTTCTATCCGAAATGACCCCTGGAGGGGTTCACTATATGAGCAGATCCTATTTTTTTTTTTAAACGTCAACATTTCTTTTAAAAATATCTAATCCTTATCTGCCAATATTTTGAGGGGTCCCAATAAAAAAACTATCGATTATAAGCGATATCTCTTCCGAATCGAATCCTTAAGGGATCTAATATATAAACTGGTCCTATTATAATAGGATAATATAATTATAATTATGGAAGAAGGGGCAGACAAAGATAATATTCCAGAATATCTGTTGGACGAAATTATCCACCTTTCTAATGATGATGACGGTGACCAAGATATTAGAGAGAGCAGTGATGATGATCCACAGCCGCCTGCTAAACGGCAACTGGCCAAATCATTAATTTAAATTATTTAATTTTTTTACTTAAAACTTTTCATAACAAACATTTCAAAATTATATTTTTTTCCATATTTTTATAATTTATTTTTCAATGTTTCTTCAAAACCAACACTGAGCAAAATTGGTACATAAAAAATAAGATGTAAATTAATATTAAGCTGGAAAACACAAGTTTTGTATTATGATTGTTTTTTTTTCAAATGAAATTTATTGAAGAAACTAAGAAGCATATTATAGATCAAACAGAAAGCAAAAAAGACTTAGTTTTGTGGAAAATATTTTCAAAAAGCATGAAAAAAAAAAATTTTTCCAACATTTTGCTTCATAAGACACCAAAAATTTTCTAAATCAATTTTTTCAAAAATTTTAGTTGTTGCACAGGTCTCTAGCAATAATTTGGCTTTTACAGATTGAAAAAATATCAATAAGTCGACGAGTTATAGCTAAAAAACCATATAAACAATATGCTGAAAATTGGCATTTGACTGCAAAGTTCGAAGGTCGATTAAAAAAAAATTCGAACACAAACGAAACGCCGCGATACGGGTCTTCTAATTTAGCCTCTATTTTCAACCCTCACTCTCAGAATCGACCTAACTTTTGCTAACATGAATTTGTTCCACAAAGTTATTAATTGCCTTTTAACATTTTTTCTCAACACACCAAGTTCCTATCTGCCACCCTTCTATGTGTGCCCATACAAAAAAGATAAAAATGTTGATATACTTTCTGCTTGCCTTGCAGATTAATCAGAAATTCAGGCATTAACAGAGCAAGAGTTAAATATACTTAAACACGACCGTGTGGGTTATTTTAACTTCGACCCAGTTAAAAATCCATTTCAATACTTTAAAATAATTTCTTTTTTTTTTTAATGAAATCCGCGGCGCCTTTTTTCTCCATTAATATCAACCAAACTAACATTTTTATATACTTCTGTGATTTTCACTTTCGAAAGTGCTTTGTCAAAATTTTATTATTTAATTTGCAATGAAAAGTTTTGATTGCAACCTATGAACAACAAAGTTGATGTCGTTGGTATTTTTATTATCAAATGCAATGCCAAATTCGATAAGAATTTATTTTCAATTTCTATTAAAGAAAAATATCATCGTAGAATAAAAAAAGAAGGTATAAGCATTTCGGACTGCGCTCTCTTTCTCATAGCCAAAATTAACAAAATCAATACAAATCACTTTTTTGCTTACAAGGCTTCTCATCGTTTACAGATTCTCTATGTCGTCTAGAAAATCTATGTCTATCAAATTCGTTTTAACAGCTACGGCAGTCTGCCTCTCCGAAATGCATCTAACTTCTCTTATTCTACCATGAGAAATATATACTGAGTATCAGTTTGGGTGCCCTATATTTTTTTAACGCCTCAGGCGTAGGTCTACTTCACCTGCCCCTGATAACGACTCTTCAAAACATATCTAGCATTGATTTATTTTTCATGTTTTCTCTGCTCAACCATTTTACGTAGTTATTGTATATTTGAAGGCTCATAAATAAATAACAAAATTATTTGTCTTTTCCAGAATATTGTAAATTAAAATTTTGTCATTAGTGTTGACATTGATTTTCATCAATGTTGACACATTTGCTGCCCATTAATTCTATGTCGGTTTTATTCTTTTTTTTTTGTGTTTTTATTTTGCACATACAATTAAAAAGCAATTGCCCAAATTTATTTATTATGATTTTGTATTTGAAAAGTAATGTCAGTTTTAATTGTTAACATTTCATTTATGTGTTTTGTCAATTAAGAATACTTTGATGATGCAGTTAAGTGGCTGCATCAGAGATATGAATTTGAGATGTTTAAAGTGTTAAAGGATTACCCGAGGATCTGGGATTTTGAAAAAGAATATTTTTTTTGAAATGAAAAACAATATTTAAGGGTAATAAAAACATCAAAGTGCGTGACCAAATGTACGCATGGCGAGGGCAACGCCGATTAGAGGGGGTAAAAAAATGTTTCAAGGATTTTCTCGAAACTACTTTATTCAAACTGGGATTACTTGAACACTGTTGCATAAGTCGATTTTAAATTTTGCCAGTAGGAGTACCGTTGTTTTATTTAATGTAAGCTTGTTTTCTGCAAAATTTGATAGGCAATAGTAAATAGATTATAATTTTTTTTTGTGTTGTGCGCCCGTGGTGAACTTTTATAATATAAGCTTTTTTCTTTAGCCTTTTTCACAAAAATAACCACAGCCAAAATCCACACAGACGGACAATGGCCAAAAGGAGAACTTTCTGACCAACTTCCCAAATACAAGTGCAGAGTTTGTTCTACTTTTGATATTACATATATTGATATAAAGGGTGGTTCAATTTTAAGGGCTGTGTTGATTTTGAATAAAACAAAAATTATTTAGGAAATTATTGTCATTTCATTTTATTATGATAATACTGGTATGCTTCAATTATGTATGGAAGAAAATATCGGCCAAATGGCCGACGCGACCTCGGCGGCACACCTCCATCCGATGGTCCAAATTTTCCATGATGCTGAGGCATGAGGTTCTATGCCGTTAATGTGCCGAATTATCTCATTATTTAGCTCTTGAATTGTTGCTGGCTTATCGACGTCCACCTTTTCTTTCAAATAACCCCAAAGAAAGAAGTCCAACGGTGTCAAATCACATGATCTTGGCGGCCAATTGACATCGCCACCGCGTGAGATAACACGGCCATTCAATTTGTGAATGAGCCATTGTTTCGTTAGCTGTTTGGCAAATGGTACCATCCTGTTCCAATTCGGGCCATAAAAAGTTCGTTATCATCTCACGATAGCGAACACCATTCACAGTAACTGCCTGACCGTCCTCATTTTGGAAAAAATACAATATTTTCTGCAGTACAAGCTGTACGAGCATGCACTGGTGTTTTCACATCTATTACAGACCCGGTTTGCCCAAATTTTTGCTCGATTTTTCCGATTGTACGCACATTTGGACGATTAAATTGACCGAAAAAATCACGAAGTGAAGGATATGCATTTTGATTTGAACGCCCATTTTCATAATAAGCCTGAATAACTTTAACGCATTGTTCTATTGTGTATCTTTCCATGGTTCAAATTGAGTTAGTCTGAAATGCAGAAAGAAACTTGAGGTTTAGATGTGGTTCACATTCAATATTGGCCCTTAAAATTTAACCACCCTTTATTATTGACAGATTTATTATAGTACTATAAATTTAAGATATTATTATATGTGTGGTAAATAAGTTCCTTGTCGCAATTAATACACTGTAAATACTACGAGTAATAAAATTGGCTTGCCGAATATATAATAAGCTTTTTAGGGAGATTAAATACGCTTTTAAAAATATGCCATGGCTTGATATTTGCTGACGTAAGTTAACCAGAAAATGTTTTTGGTACTAAGTGGAAAAATTACAAAATCATTTTTGAGACGCTAAGGGTCGGGGAAGACTGAAAAATTGGAGTCTCTGATGATATAATTTACATCTGTTATTATCAAGTGAGAACAAATACACGAAAATAAACTTTTCGTTAACTGCAACTGAAAAATTCACCAACTATAGCTTCGTTTGCGACCTGTAGTTGCCGCAAACGAATATTCAGTTGTCTCTTACGAAAAAAATAAACGAAAAATTTTGCAAAAATAACTAAAAAGAAACATTTCTTAGCTCATAAATTTAGTATGATTTAAAAGAAATATGGTTTACTTTCTTACTTCCATCTTTGGAACTCGAACCGTGGCTCCGTCGATGTCTAGTTTCCTGCACGATCTGCTGAACCTGTTGCACCACCTTCTATCGTATATTAAATCTGCTTATATGCGGCTAGTGCTGCTACTCGTAGTGTTGCTGCATGAAACTCACTTGTGTTGAAGTAAAAGTACACAATGTTTTCGTTTATGGCAAAACGAAACGTTTAGAATTAGAATGTTCACATAAACCATGTGACATAAAACTTTTTCCTAATATTAATTACTAACACAGCAATAGATTGGACAAACAATTTTTACATTTAAGAGTATTTAAAAAAGTTTGTATATTTTAAATGGAAGAGAACTATTTTGGATCAACTCGGATCAAGGCAACACTTCTGTTCTGATAAGAAGGAATCTTTACCTAAGTGGTTGTATTTAATTTGTCTGCACCTGTTTGCACCAGCTTAAAATTTTTGATTCTAAATGATCTCCAATAAGCATGGAATACATCTACATCAATAACTCATTTTTGTCTTAAAGCAACTTTAGCGATCATTGCTTCTGGCACAGGTATAATTTCAAGAGTAAATAATACAAACATCATGATTAAAGATTTTAGTTGTATTTAAAATAGGGTACATTAAGTGCCTTTACTTGATCTTAGACCATGACTCAAAAATAGTTACTACTCCTGCACTAGTAGAAAGGGAAGAAATTCAGTCTTCAGCAAACTTACGAATATATTCTTGGTCTGCATACGCTGCTATTCCATGCATGTCAACTATTTTTTTCGAACGCAGAGGAAATCATACGGTACTGCTAGTATTTTTTTTTTTTTGTTTTTTTCTTTTCTATTGTTTTTGTGCTTGCATAACTATACTTGGTATGTACATGTGCCAAAGTGGCAAATGCAAAGTGATGAAAAAAATGATGGAACAACGTCTGCAGCAGATACACTGATAGAAGAAGAAAAAGTTACAAAAAGCTAAACCGACATAACGCAAATATTGAAACTGAATACAAAGAAAGTCAATAGCCTGAAGCACCAAAGTGAAGTATATTGCTACATGCTGCATGTAGCAGAAACATAGCCACGCAAGCACTCACGTGTAGACACGTTAGCACACACACACACAAAAACACACACGCACACATAGAAACAACTAATGCAAATAATTTGCAACAAAAGAAGTTTTTCTCGAAATGATATAGTGAGGGGTGTGTGACTGACAGTCAAGTAGACAGACAGTAAGACAAACAATGCCATAAAGGTGCGCAATAAGCAGCAAGCGTTTCATCAACGTCTGCCAAATATGCGTGCAATACTTACATACATGAGATAACTTTAGCTTTGTTGGCTTGTCTGTGGCTGTGTCAGCGAAAAGCTTGACGTGTGAGTAATTTTGAGTAAGTTTTAAATATAAGAGTGGTTTTTAATATATTGCGCTTTTCTTCAGTTTGTGTTTCTTTTAAAAAGTTTCAGTTTTTTAAGCAATAAACACATTAAAAGATTTAAAACTGGGAGAAACACTTCGGTGACACTACTGGTGACTCATGAGCATGGTGGCGTATGAGCAACAGCTAGCTTGATTGAACAGAAAGTTACTCATACGTAGTGGGTGGCAAATACGGTGGAAATTAAATTATAATTCTTTAGAAGTATTTAATAAAAAGCATTTTCAAGTCTTTCCGACTAACTTATTAAAAACGGTAATGTTGATACTGGCCGCTTCGAGGTTGTTAAAAATTCAATAAAAATTAAACAAACGAAATATTTGAAGATAAAGAGTGTTTTGTTAGAGGCATAGAACTGTGAAGTGAAATAAAATACATGAAAATCGTGTTAATTACCAAAGAAAAAGCTTTATTTGAAAGATAGTTTAATGCTATTAGTGTTTAAGTATGATGTTGTGAATACAAACTCATGGGCTTGCATGAAAAAAAGCGCAATCTGGAAGTCCAATATTCAATCAAGTTTTGAAACAGTGTAATGGCTAATTTGTAGGTTGCATTAAAATTTGAAAACTTTGTATTATTTTTGCATTTCAGATCAAAGATTAGTATTTGACACGTTTTTTTTTGGTTGCCCATCGCTGCTTGCTTAACTATCCTACTGGTTGTTAGCCAACACTATCCGATACTCACTATGCTTCCTTTATAAATCATAGATCATAGGATCACACTGCAAAGATTTGCACAAATAAGTGGCAATATATATTGCTGAGCTTTATATTTGCTTTCTGATTTTTTTTTTGTATCTAAAATTCATTGCTTAACGCTTATTTCAACTCGATATCCACATGTCCACCTGGCTGTCCCCTGATCAAAAAACGCGAAACCAAATTGATCATGTTGTAATCGACGGAAGGCATGCCTCTAGTGTTTTAGATGTGCGTACATTTCGGGGGATCAGCATTGACTCCGACCATTATCTTGTTGTAGCCAAGATCCGCGTACGATTATGCAATGCGAAGATCATACGCACAGGAATGCAACGAAAACTAAATGTCGCTAAGCTGCAATTACAACGGACTGCCGAAGCCAACTCCGCTCAACTCTCGGTTAATCTCAACCAACCAACCTCTGGACCCGACGATGCCGGCGGACTTTGGGCGCATATATCCCACTCCATGCGCGCTGCCGCTGAAGAAGTGATTGGCTTCCGGAGCCAGCAACCTCGAAACCAATGGTACGATCAGGAGTGTCGCATCGTGACAGCAGTAAAAAATGCTGCATATAGAAAAATGCTGCAGTCAGCTGCAACGCGAGTCGTGCGAGAAAACTACCGCGATAAGAGGAAGGAAGAGAGGCGCCTTTTCAGACGCAAGAAAAGAGAGCAGGAAAAGCGTGAGCGTGAGGAACTAAGGGTATACTGTGTGCTGAGCTTGTGGAGACGGTACTTCTCCAATTTACTTACTGGCGATGATTCCACCAATGCCGCCCATGAAGAGCACAGTTCAGTGCCACCAATCAACGATGACGGAGTGGAAGAACCACCACCTCGCCATGAAGAGGTTCGAGTTGCTATGCAACGACTCAAAAACAATAAAGCAGCGGGTGCTAACGGCCTGTCAGCTGAATTGCTTAAAATCGGCTTCGATGAATTGATAAGGCGCATGCATTAGCTCATCAGCAAAATATGGCTAGGAGAAAGCATGCCCGACGATTGGAATCTCAGCGTACTGTGCCCTATACTTAAGAAAGGAGACCTAACAATCTGCGCCAGTTATAGAGGTATCAGTATATAGATCAGTTATAGAGGTAACAGATTTTTCCAAAGCTTTTGAGAAGGTTTACCACAATGTGGTAATTGCTAAACTAAAGACTTGGGGTTTCATTCGAATTCCCTCGATTGGATTAACTCTTATCTTACGAATCGCCGATGTGTGGTCTCAATACATTTTATGCTACTTCTGTTGTACCGCAAGGAAGTATTCTTGGGCCACTTTTATTTCTTCTTTTTGTAAATAATATTGGAATGTCTTTTGACAATTGCAAATATTTGCTGTTTGCTGACGACTTAAAACTTTACCGTAAGATACATTCAATTTCGGATGTTAGCACTCTTCAATGTGATCTGTCACACATTGCTGATTAGTGTGATAGAAATTATTTTGCATTAAATTTAAAAAAATGTTTCCACGCCACATATTCAAAGCGTTGCAATAATATAATTTTTTCGTATTCTATTAATAATAATGTGTTAGAATCCAGTGAACAAGTCAGTGATTTGGGTGTTTTGTTCGATGCAAAGTTTTCTTTCACTAAACACCTAGATTTCATTATACCAAAAGCTTATTCGATTTTAGCTTTTATTAAGCGTGACAGTTTTGATTTTAAAGATCCATATACGCATATGTTTCCATTTACTGCTTATGTCAGGTCTACACTTGAATATTGTTCTGTCATTTGAAATCCGGCTTATGATGTTCATTCTAATCGCCTGGAGTGTGTTCAAAAAAGATTTCTAAAATTTTCACTGAAGCCACTAAATTTAATTGAGCCGCTACCGCCGTATAGTGTGCGTTGTAAACTGTTGCATCTAAATTCACTAAAAGATAGAAGAACTATTCAGTCTCTTGAAATTATTCGTGGATTAATTTGTGGCACTATTGAATGTGCATCTCTTTTGGAAAGTATTAATTTTAATAATCCATTAAGACCATTACGTTCATTCAATCCATTTTATCTCAGAGCTTATAAGTCTAATTATGCGGGCAGTGAACCTATCACTAGAGCCTTAAATAATTTTAACAATTTGTGCTCATGTATTCCATTAGATTTCTCTAGTCTAGGGAAGTATTTAAGAATTGTTTCTCAGATTTTGTTGTTAACTTAAGTTAAGATTTTTTGTTGTAATATATTTTTCACTCTGTGTCTTTAATTTGAGTCTGTTTTAAATGATTTTGTAATCATTTTGTAAAGATTTTGTAAAGAGGTAGCGTGCGTTACGATTGTGACGACCGACCCATTTTTAACACATTGTCCCACAATGAGAGTTACCGTTCATAACATTGAATGTATTTCTACCTGATCCGCAAAGCTTAGCTTAAAGCGTGATATAAAAGCCAACGCGGCTCACGCAAATGTCATTTCTAAGTAAAATTTGACACAGTTCCACAAATCAGTCGCGAGTACAGACGAAAGTTTTAATAAATTATAATACTTAAATAAAATATAAACAGTAAATGTGCAGGGTTAAAATTTTTGTTCGGATTATGTTGCCGCCCAAAAGCATCGAACCATGCGGCTGGAATTACCCGATTCACATATAATCTAAAGCATCGGAAAACACGCGTCGGATAACATTATTCACGTAACTAGATATCGCCACAATCACCTGCCACCGGAATCACCCAAGTATTACAGCAAGTCTCGATCACGCCAATGTTTGCGAAACACAAAACGCTTAGAAATTGCTATTAAATTGGTTCCACTTTTCGCGTAGAGTTCTGGTAACATAAAATATATAAAAAGAACTTTACACGTTTTTATTAAATTTCTGCGTAAAAATCTTCATAAATATTAAATAAGTATATAATAAGTAAAAGACTTTACGAAGGGTCAGAAATCTCAATGCAAAAACGAATCGAGTTTCTGTCCTATTTTAGTGGAAATCACTATAATCAAAATAATATAAAATTTCACAATTGAATTAATTCTGAAAGAATTAAACTTACGCAGTTTTATAATTGATTTGGAATGTACAAATTTTTTTTTATAAAACTATATATTAAAGTAAACTAAATTTAAATAATACTACATTAACATAAAAAGTGTCATGCAAGCTTAAAATTAATAACCGTTTAAGATTCTCTCTGAGTGAAAATCTTTTAATCAATCGATTTTGAAAAATTAAAATAATTATTCTCTAAAGCTTGAATTCCAGAAATTAAAGAAAACTCTAGATAATCTTTTGAAGACGCATACTTTTTTTATTTACATACTGATAGCATTTTTTTCTAAATATGATTACGTATAAATATTCTTGAACTTTACAACAACAACAGCTAACAGCAGCATCTACATCCTCGTCGCTAGGCCTACCGTCGCATCGATGGAGAAAATTTCAATATAAGTCTGTCCTAATCATACATTTTTTTTTATTTGTAGTAATAAGTATGTAGTTAAAGTAACAAAAACACAAGCCCATAATAATGGAAAACAAAAAAAAAAAACAACATTAAAACTTTGATATGCTCCCGTGTACTAATTAGTGTTCCAATTGCGGTTTGTTCCGCGCTTATGATTAAGTTTTGCTCCATAATTCTAGTGAGCATTTTTCTATTCTTCTTTTTATATTACTGCACGGTTAAAAATCTTGGACTAAATTTTAGTAAATCCTGAACTGTATATATGAAGACACCGAAATTGTATTAAAATTAAAACCACGTCAAATACTAAAACTAAGTTTTATGTATAACCGCGCATGCGTTTAAATTGCAATTCTCGAAGTAGACTAAAAACCTTATTACAAGTTGTATTTGATTTTAAGCCATAGCGTACTAAAAACAAAACTGGTTTTGTTTACACAAAATTTATTTCTTTTTTGTTTCTTCTATACTATAATTTTTAAACTAACTCCTTTTGTAGGTTTCGAATTCACTTCATCAATGAAATGAAAGTAGTAATCTTTGCTTGTGCGCCATAATCAAAAAAAAAAAAATGTTTCAAAAAAATTTTATTATAAAGCTTTGTTAACCGAAAAAGTAACTCTGAACCATAAGACTTTTGAATCTTAACAATCTGAAAATTAAGACGGAAAGTATTGAAATATAAACATAATGGTGGGCCCGTATCAGGAAAACCTCGTGGTGTGGCAGCTCAATCTACACCATAGTAGGGCAGGATGGAATTGGCATAGCAATGCTCCAAAAACCTTGGATTCTTCACAATAGAATCAAAGGTCTCTCAGATCGTATCCTGTATCATCGATCGACCTGTATCCAGATCGACCTGTATCCTAGTGAGACATGGTATACTAGCGGTACATATACTAGCGGTACACCTATGTTCCCCGGATCTTACCGTTGTGAGAATCGGGGATGGTACAGGTACTTGTATGATGGCTTCAGCGTATCTTCCTTACGACTCTCCGGACCAGCCACCTTCAAAAGAGGTGGAGAACCTGTAAAGTACTGTGAGGAAAGAGGCATTGGAGTGATCATAGGATGTGATGCCAACGCGCATAATACTGCGTGAGGAAGCACCAACAACAATGACAGAGGAGAGCAACTGCTTGAATTTGTGGAGAGGTATCATCTGTTGGTAGCAAATAGAGGAGTACAGCCGGCTTTCGTTGATGCAAGGCGAGCGGAAGTCATTGACGTCACTCTTATTTGCAGAAAGATTCTGAGCAGAATAGAAAACTGGAGGGTCGTGGATAGGCTAACCATGTCGGACCACAGATCCATTCAGTTTGAAGTCAAGTTCGGAATCCGACGCCAGCAGAGTAGCAGGAAGGTCAGGATTCCCAAGAACACGGATCCTGTGAAATATGAGGCAAAGTTGAGGGAAACACTGACCCTAAAGCTATAAAAGTACCAGGGAACACAGCGGAAGTGGAAAGCCATGTCAAACATCTTAGTTCGGCCATGGTCGCAGCTTACGAGGTGGCATGTCCTACAACTTCAATAGGCGAGGGTGATCCGACGCCATGGTGGTGTACGGAACTCGAATCTCTGAAGAAGAAGGTTAGGAAGGCCTTCAATCGGCACATGAGAGGGTGAACCCAGAAACATGGGCAGAATACAAGGCACGGAAAAGGGAACTGAAGAACCTCATACGATACAGTAAAAGGCAGTCGTGGAGGACTTCTGCTCTGGGATGGAAACTATTTCAGAAGCATGCAGGCTTCAGAAAATGGTTTCAAAAGATCCATTCTCCAAAGTGAGACTGATCCGAAAAACGGATGGAACCATGGCAGAGAACCTGATGATGCAGGTGCAGAAATGCACCTGATGGAGGTGCATTTTCCTGGAAGTTTTAAGTCTGATGACCCATGGACAAACCTCAAGAAAGGGATCCATAGGGTTGACAGACTGGAAGCCGAAAGAATGATCACTATGGACGGGGTAAGGAGTGCTATACGCTCATTTGCTCCGTACAAAACATCAGGGATGGAGGGTATATTTCCGGCTATGATGCAATGGGGGGAAGATCTCATTGCTACTAGGCTGTGGGGTATATTCGTTACTTGCTTAGCGACTGGGTACGTTCCGAGAGTCTGGAGAGGGGCGAAAGTTGTCTTTGTCCCGAAACCCGGAAAAAAAGATTATTCTGAGGCGAAGTCGTTCAGACCGATCAGCCTTACGTCTTTTCTCTTGAAAACCATGGAAAGAGTGATGGTTGACTCTCTTGAGAGCACTTCACTGATGCATAATCCTCTGAGTATATGCCAATAAGCTTATAGAGCAGGCATGTCTACGGAGAGTGCTCTTCACAAATTAGTTAGATTGTCTGAAAAATAATTATTTTCAGGAGGCATCGCGATGGCCACATTTATGGACATCGAGGGTGCTTTCGACAAAATATGCTTTGGAAGGCTGCGACAGGCTCTGACAGAATGCAATGTAAATCCAATGATAACAAATTGGGTAGACAATATGCTCAAGCACAGGGCTGTCAACATGCAGAACGGTAGAGTCAAGACTAGAGGTAGAGTAAGTAGAGGATGTCCTCAAGGAGGGGTGTTATCGCCAACCCTGTGGAACATCACTGTGGACTCACTTTTGGCTAGACTAGACGAATCGGGCATACACACGATAGGGTATGCAGATGACATTGCGTTGGTGGTCTGTGGTAAGTTCATTGACACCATTTCTGACATCATGAAGGGAGCACTCCGAATGGTGAAGGAGTGGTGTCGAGAACAAGGCCTCACCATGAACGCAGGAAAATCAGACAATATTCTATTTACTAGAAAGAGGACAGGTGTTCTGTGGATCAGAGTCCCGTATCGCCAAAGGCGAGAACATTGTGGCAGGCCCTATTAAGCAATGGACGGGCTCGGAACATCGTACAAGGTGGAAAGAAGCTGTTAATTGCAGGCAATCGAAGGCGTGCATGAAGTGGTCTCGTAATGAGGCAGCAAAAGTTATCCGTTACAATCGAAGGACTTTAAGCTGGCTTACTGCACTGGTCACAGGACACGGTCCCTACATGTACCATCTCAGAAAGATGACTCTGACCGAGGACGATGCGTGTAGGTTATGCCTAGAGGAGCCGGAAACAGCAGCACACATTCTGTGCCAGTGTCCGGCGGTGGCAAGATTAAGATTGACCATTCTGGGACGTCCATTTATTGAAGAAGCCGAGATTGGTTAACTGACCTACAAGGACAGGCTTGAGGTGACAAAAGGTGCTTATATAAGGAGCATGCTCACTTATGAGTGCCCCGAGCAGTAGCATCCTAGTAGCGGCCATCGTGTTCGACTACCGAAAAACTCAAAGAAATGTTGGTCAAAAATGGCAAATTGACGATTAGAGAGATAGCAGAGGACGTCGGCATTTTAATTGGATCCGTTCAAAATATTTTGAAGAATGAATTGGGCTTGAGACGTGTCGCTGCGAAGTTGGTACCGAAAGAACTCAATTTTATGCAAGAAATGGACTGAGTTGCTATCGTGAAAGACAGCTCACACTTATGTGGGTGCGAGGACATTCTGGCATAGAACAGAATGAAAAGGCTGATTCTTTAGCAAGAGAAGGATCAGCAGAAGAATTCTGTGGACCAGAACCACGTATCGTCATAGGCGACAACATGGTGGCATACCTTATTAAGCAATGGACGGACTCGGAACACCGTACAAGGTGGGAAGAAGCTGGTAATTGCAGGCATTCATAGGCGGCCGTGAAATGGTCAAGTAGTGAGGCAGCAAAAGTTATCCGTTACAATCGAAGGACTTTAAGCTGGCTTACTGCACTGGTCACAGGACACGGTCCCTATATGTACCATCTCAGGAAGATGACTCTGACCGAGGACGATGCGTGTAGGTTATGCCTAGAGGAGCCGGAAACAGCAGCACACATTCTGTGCCAGTGTCCGGTGGGGGCAAGCATAAGATTGACCATTCTGGGACGTCCATTTATTGACGAAGCCGAGATTGGTCAACTGACCTACAAGGACATGTTTGAGGTGACAAAGGGTGCTTATATAAGGAGAATGCTCACTTATGACTGCTCCGAGCAGTAGCATCCTTCGTCAAATAGGGGACGAAAAGGGACCCACTGTGGTCTGATTTGACCAATCCCCGACTTATTATATATATTGAAATATAATACAGAATGGCTTAACATGTAAAACATGTTGTATTAAATCTAATATCATGGCTGTCTGAATTCAAAATTTATTCCAATTGTACTAGTTTTTTAAATCCATTTTATTACTTTTTAGTTATTTTGTATCAAATTTTAAACCGTAGGAACTAAAGTTCAAATTTTATTCCAACTTTATTAATTTTAAAAAAGTACAGCTTTGACTAAAACAGTTTCTAGTATTTTGAAAGTATTTATTCCAATAAAAAATGTTTAAAAAATACTTAATTTCAACTATTGGCATAAAAATAATACCAATATTTTTAACCGTGCGGTGACTTCAGTGGAATACGCAAAATTGTAGCTTCAACGTCTGAATATTATGGCGTGTTGATAGCTTCCAAGAGAATATTTTCAACTTATTGTTTGGTTGGACAAAATAATAAAAATGTTTATTTTCAAATTGTATGATGCCATACTAACAAAAAATCAGATTCGTGGATTGTATGTTAATTCCATGGGAAACACAAAGTTTTGTGGGATTTATTTTTTTATTGTATATGTGCGTTATTGTTCGTTAATAAACGTATATTTTTTTTTATAAAGGAAAAACATTTTTTTTTTGATAATTTCGAGTGGCAACTTAAATTGACAATCCTAAGTGACAGGTGCAGGAGTAAGATCGGGTGTTCTGACAACCAATATCGTAAATTTTTGTAAAGATTCCAAAACGCCGATCAAAGTTGCCCACAGCCCGACCGGCCGAACGCAGCATTGCAATTTCATCATATGACTTGAGTTCTTACAGCTTACAAGCCACACACTTAACCAGTATGCTACGGCAGCCATTTAGGATAAGCACTCATCTCAAAAAAAAAACAGAAATTGGGTTTCTAAGGAGTTCTGCAGTCCTCTTTATACATTTTGCCATAAATTTTTTGTAATGAGGGAAAAGAATTAAGTCAACCATAAGAACTTAGGTGAGTACTAAATGGCCCTATCAAACCTAATAAATTTAATTTATTTTAAAATGTTGTTCTTTGCTTGAGTTTTCTAAAGGGATAAGTTTTATATATCTGACAATTTGATATCTTTACTTATCTTAAAACAAAACAACAATTTGCTAAGACAAACTTCAAACCGAAGATAAATTAAAAAGTTTAGTTATTTATGACTTCTTTCTTCTGTTACTCACAAAGTGATACAAAACTCACTGTCGAATTTATCTCGAAGAAATTTGTTTCATTGCAAGGTACGTATACTTTGTATTACTTGATTTTCTCCAAATATATATATTTTGCTGTTTTGTTGCTGTTTTTTTTTCTTATTTAACCTTAATTTCTATTGTTCTTATACTTATGAATTTATAATTTTTTTATTTGTTGCTTTTTTGTAGTTTGCATTTTATATGTACAAGTTTATGCCTGTTAGTTGCATAAAGAAATTTCACTTGATTTTAATTGTAATTTTGCCTTGAGCTTAACAAATATTTAACATGTTAGTGTGCACACCGAAAAAAAAACACATTAGTTAGATTATACATTTGACTTTTTTGAAGTAAATATGTACTGAGTTGAAGAATGTACGTGTAATCAGAAAAATTTGTTGTGCCAGCTAGACAATGTTTTGAAACGGAAACTTCCATACTTTACAAAAAAAAAAAAGAAAAAAAAAATATTTATATTATAATGCTTCAAAACTTCAATATTTACGAAATTTTTCTATGAAGTATACATGAATTTATTAAACAAAATCTATTTTTAGACAATTTTATTATTTTTCTTACTGGACAGCGTTCCTTGCGTTATGTTATTACTAAGCAAACAAAGCTAAGCAATGTAAGCAGCTGCTGTGGTGCAATAGATAGCACATTCTGCTTGAAATCGCGAATACGCGAGTATTCCTTTCCTCCTTAAAAGAACATGTTATTGGGCAATTTCCTTAAGGAGTGTTATTTATAATTAAAAAAAAACAAATTTAAAAATGATGTAATGAATTTGATATTGTAATAAGCTTAAAAAAAAAAATAAAAAAGCGCTACATTATTTAAAAAATAATACCCAAGATAAGAATTAAATTGTTTTTGTCTTGATGCGAAAAAAATTATACAAGTTACTTGTATGAATATGTAAATATATCATTTGTATCATTTTCATAAACTATGATGTTTGGAAAATTAAAACTTTGTTGTTTTGACAAAGAGCTTAACAGGTTCAAAAAAGTCGAAGCCTGTAGATAGGTTGGCATTAGTTTTTTGTTAATTTTCCTTAAGTATTTTTTTCTGTGCTTAGAGCTTATGTTAACACATACAAACTCAAAGGCTCAAAAATATGCACACATATACATACTCAAATCCATGCTCATATACTCACATGCGAATTTAATACGAAAAATTAAAAAGAGTTTTATGCAACAATGATTCCAAGGATTTTCTTTGAGTTTGTCTTTGCTTAAGTTTCTCGTTTTTGTTGTGCTTTTTTTCTGCTTTGAGTTTTGTCAAACAACCAAAATATTTTTGTTTTTGCATTTGTTTGTGAATGTAGCCTGCAGGCATTATCAATAAGGTACAAGGCTTAAATATTTGAATTTGTGAAGAAATATGTTCACTATTCCAATTAAGTTACGTAAATGATTAAGATTTTGGTTGAAAATTAAATAATGAAAAAGTCACTCTTTTATCACATTCATGATGCTGTGAGTTGCAATTTATACCATGCTGACTATGTAATAAAAAAATGAGTGAGTTTTGTTTTGTTACAAATAATAGTCTCTATTCTATATTTCTTCACCGGATTAAATAATTAGTTTTCTAATAGCGATTCCGAATGCTCACAACTTATTTTCATAATTTAATAAGAGCTAACAAGCTCAGTATAACAAAATTTGTGAAATTTTAATTTGGATAAGATATTTCAGAAGGAATAAATAGTAAGGAAATAAATACAAATACAAATAAAATTTGAATGTGAATAAAATATTTAAAAAGGAATTACTAGTAAGGATATAAGTGATTACAAATGCAAATTTCTTGTCTATAATGTAATTTGTTACCATAACTACTTCATACTCATTCAAAACATTTTTATAGGAAAAATATTAACAAATAGAAACAGTTTCTGAAACTTTAGCTTAAAAATAACCTTTGTTATATTTTTGCAGATATCCATTTATATACCACATTCATTTTACAGCACCCATCATACTGAATCAATCGTACCATAAACATCAAACCATACCCATCATACCATATCAGCACACCATAACATTGTACCATATTATCATATCATACCCAGTATGCCATACTCTTTATAACACACCAATCATACCATACCCATCATACTATTACCATTGTTATTTATTGGTCAAACTAAATAAATCATACTATGCTCATTAGGGTGGTCCATATAAAAATAATTTTTTTCTTTTAAACTCACGGGGTAACACATTATTTAAATATTTAATAGTATGAGCAACTAGTAAATCTTCTTCTTTTTTAATTTTTAAATGATATTTAGGGGTCACTACCAAGGCATATTGGTCCAAATGACTGATAAAAGTGACCAAACTAGAAGACGATCTCGTATCTACATGAAATCAGGTACATATCGGTTTTTGGGGTCGATAAACAGGAATCTGCAGTCAAAAATTGAAAATTAAAGATGGCTGCTCCAATATGACTTACATAACCAAAAACGCACTCATGTGAAATTTACGGATAAAAAAATATGTGTACCTTAGGATTCTGCCCTCTATCACATAAGCGAAGCTCATTCAAATCGGCGAATGACACTAAGGGGTGTTTTCTTGTGAGAGGGCTAAACTTCGACAACTGGTAGAGACATTAAATCATAAAAGAAATTCTACCAAAAAAAAATCGCTTTGATATATAGATGTATATAATCGAATAATAGCATGCCACGATGATTACTCAAAAGTCGAAAAATAAGGTCCACCCTAATACCTGTCATACAATGCATACACATCCATACCACCATACGATACGATACCACTATGATTATGATGACACTATACGATATATACTTTTCATAATATTTTTTCATACATTTCCACACCTATGATTGCATACCCATCATGCTGCCCAACTAAGGATTGAACTTCCAAGAAGCTATGGCAAGTAATATTTCTCTTCTCTCGTAAGCCTTTGAGCGAAGCTTCTTCGAAGATAGCTTGGTGCATTTTGGTTTGGTTTGCTCTCGTATGAAATAGACTCGAAACTGCTCCTCTCAAACTTAAGCTGCTGGAAGCTAACTAAAATTCGGTAAGGTGCGTCGCTATTGCCTTTAAAAAACGCTTTAAGGCCCGCAATACAATTAGAGGAGAGTAAAAAAGAGTGAAATTGAAATGGTTTTTATTAGAAAAAATTTTTTAAGAGTTTTTTTAGAAGTTTTTTTTTTCAAAAACAAAGATGGCGCTGGCTACAACGATTGCTGTAAAAGGCCTCTTTTCGCACCGCGGGTATTCTTCTGGCTCCTAGGTTGATCTGAAAAAATATAAATTAAAAATTTTACAACGTATTGAAAATATCTCCATTGAAAATGAGACAGAATTTAAAAAAGTCTTTTTTAAAAATATATACGTACGTACTAATTTTTTTTTTAAAATTTTGAATAAAACGATTTTAGAAGGCTATTTTAACAATTAATTTCATTCACATTGGTTAAAATGTTACCTAAAAATTTCCGTCCAAATATCGTTATGATCGGTCAACTAGTGTTTGTGCTAGGCTGCCCGCAGTTTTGAAAAACGTAGTTTTGAGAAAAACGGCCTTAAAGTTATACGGATCAAATAATACGAAGACGTTTGCGTTTAAAACGTAAATAAATGACTATATATACACTAAAGAGCTGCACGAATACATTCCATTTGGAATCCATTCTACGCATTCCATGCGAGTATTCCATATTTGCAAATCATTTGCAAAGCGAAACGAATGAATGAGAGACATAAATTTTTCGAATGGAATGAACATTCCATTCCATTTGAGAGAGTTCTAACGAATATGGAAATTTCTAGAATGTATTCGTTGCGTTGAGAGTACTCTCAAATGGTTACCATGAATTTTGACTTTTGCTCCAGTCATGTTTCTTAGAGTTTTATGGTAGTTGCAAAGGGGGGTCGCTGATTTCAAATCTGATGTCAGATTTTGAATTTTCAAAATGGCGGACAGGGTTGCCACCTTAAAATATCTTATTTTCGCGAATTCGAGGCTGGGGCAAACACTAGGTAAAAATGGGTCGCTGATTCCGAATCCGTTGTCAGAATTTTAAAATTCCAAAATTTTTTTGAAAATAGGGTTGCCACCTAAAAATGTGTTATTTTGCAATTTTTTTAAATGAGCATTTAGTAAAAGGGAGTCGCTGATTTCAAATCTGATGTCAGATTTTGAATTTTCAAAATGGCGGATAGGGTTGCCACCTTAAAATATCTTATTTTCGCGAATTCGAGGCTGGGGCAAACACTAGGTAAAAATGGGTCGCTGATTCCGAATCCGTTGTCAGAATTTTAAAATTCCAAAATTTTTTTGAAAATAGGATTGCCACCTAAAAATGTGTTATTTTGCAATTTTTTTAAATGAGCATTTAGAAAATCTGACATCAGATTCGACATCAGCAACCCCCCTTTGAAATCCCTTTACGTAAAACCTTTTTTCATCAACCATTTGGTAGTACTCTCAAATCAACACTTGAGAGTGTTGAGTATTCTATTCTAAACATTCTCAACGCACAAGCGCACATTCCATTCCATTCTAAGCGCTTCGAATGCATATTCCATTCCATTCTCAGCGCTGAGAATGATCATTCCATTCCATTCTATTTTTTTGAGAATGTGTTGAAACGGCTTTTGAATGCATTCGTGCAGCCCTTTAATATACACACAAAATAATTATTGTTAACATTCTTTGGAATGGTCCCCTTCTCAAACATACCGGTTTCAGCAGATGAAATCAATAATATAATAAAAAAACAGCTGTAGCAACTTGATTTTTATATTATATCAAACTCACGCGCGGGTCTCTTTTCAAACTAATAACTTCTTAATATATTATTGAGATGTTTATAAGTTACTTGAAATGGAAAAAAAAAATTTCGATTCTAGGATGCCTCTAAATCATTCTAACAAAGTTACATTTTATTTTGCCTTGTTAGTATTGGTGCGTTCTCAAATCGCGCACACTGAGCTCATACAATTTGCAGCGCAAAGCGACATAGGTTATCATAGCATCACTGTCAGCGAATGACTAAATTATATTCTCTTGTGTTGTGAGCTATGTGTACACATGAAAAGTTACGCTCAGAAAGCGCTCAGTGAGCTATGAAGCGCCCAAGCCTGCTCTAAATGTATTGCCGGCCTTAAGGGGGAAAACGCATCGAAAAACTTCGAAATTTATGAATTTTAATTTTTTTGCTTTTCTTCAAGCTTAACCTCTGATGAAAGCCGCATGCAAAAGTTCGAAAAAATAACGGAGTTATTTTAAGAATTAAGGCGTTCGGAATTTATAAATAGGCGAGTTATTCATTGCTCAACATTCAAATGCGTTTTTCTCGAAATCATGTTTTGAAATCGGTACGCCAGAATCTCGAAAACTAATGAACCGATTGCAATTATCTTCTTTTGTGCTTATTCTGTACATAATAACCTAGTCCTTGTGATAGGGTTTTTTTAGTGGCTTAGTTCTTTTTGAATCGGCGAAATAAGGTCGTATTTTTCTCAAAAAATCTTTATGTAAATTCAAATGTCTGCCACTTTGTTAAAAATCAATATTTATAAAAAAATATAAATTATATATAATATAAAATAAAATATAAATTATATAATTTTTATAAAATTTTTTTATAAAATTTTTATAAAATTTATATAAAATAAAAATATTATAAAAAAATCTGTATGTAAATTCAAATGTCTGCCACTTTGTTAAAAATCAATATTTCAAAATCGCCCATGACAAAGAATTGATATACTGTCTAGTTTAATAATTTTTTTGGCTTTTTTGATTTTTATAATTACAGATGAAGCTGGAGTGCGTACGGCGGAGGGCCTTTTATTTGCGGTACTTCATGGACCACAGTATTACTCATTGAATATTGGATATTTTAAAAATGTGTATTATCATATATAAACAGAAAAGGTTTGAGTACTGCTATAGGTTTCCTTTAAAAAAATCCAGAAAAATCGCTATTTTCGCGGTTTTTGGTGCGGTGCCCCACTTAAGCCGCGCATTATCTGTCAAGTGTTAATTTAGTCGGGCGGTGCAACCTCAACGCTAAGTAGAGGCTTTTAGGACTTCATTTAGTCCTCTTTTTATAAAGAGGCATTTTTGTTGAGTAATGATTTTTTTGTAATAAAAATAAAAAATAATAAAAATAAAATTAATATCGAACTTTTGTAAAGTCAAATCTTTATAACTACCTAAATAGCGCAAAAAGCACAAGAAAATGTTTGTTTTTGGCTCGACTTGAGCTGCGAACCCACGTTCGCTTCATTATAAAGAAATTTAGCAACACTTATTCAACAACTGCAATGGCCGAATGGGTAATTTATGGGTAAATGGGTAATTTATGCTTAATAATTAAAATGTTTAGCGGTTTTTCTCCAGTATAATAGTAACAACTTCTAATTGGTTTATTAAAAGCCACAAAAATGAATTGGTTTTTTTTTTACTTAAATTGTTTTCAGAATTTCATTCTGAATTTTGTACTGTAGTTAGACAAATATAAAAATGCCACGTATTGTATATATCTTATATTAAAACCATTTCAAAAAAAATTTTTTTTTTACTCGCGGTATTTTAATGACTAATTTTTAAATTTTCAATTCAATTGTCATTAAATAGCGTCTCGTTTTTCAACTAACGATTCATTAATTGATTAATCTTTTTCGCGATAGCGAATTCGAAAACGAATCATTAACGAATTTCGTTAACATATCAAATGTCCGAGAATACGATTCGAAACGAATTCGCTTGGCTTTAAGGGAGCCATACAACTTTAATTATCTCTTCTTCTAACAATTATTACTTTCCAAAAAAATTTCACAATTGCCTACCAGCTACATCAGGTACCTTTTATAAAAGAACCCGCAGCAAATAATGAACTTATGTTGCTATAACCGTCATTGTTCCAAGTCATTACGACATCCGGAATCGTTAGCTGTTGAGTGACATGAAATTCCAAAAAATGCAAATTGAATAAAAATCGAAACAATGACAAGTATGAGGAAAAATTCATATGTGGTCGTTGAAGGCTTCACAAAAACCGCAGGGCTTGATGTTGTTTTGAAAAAAGGAATATAAAAATTCCTCATGTGACATAAACAACGACCAAATACGCACTAAAAAATTATAAGCAACAAAAATTTCAAATGTAGCAAAAAAGAAATAAAAGTAATAACATGAGTCTGTAGAATGTCAGCATATTCAGCATTTTTATTTTTTGCAAAAATTATGCGTGCATAATAATGGATGCTAAATATTTAACTATCCTACTTTTATAGATAGTACAATTTATGTTTTTAGTAATTTTTTTTTCTACTGTTACTGCTACTGCTACGATTTATATAGTACCTAAAACTAGTCCCTGATCTTCCTACTACATTACAATTGAGATGCTGCAACCTTTTCTCTGAGGTAACGAAGTGAAAAGTTAGTTATTTTTAGTCATTATCTTACATAGTTCTTGCCTCCTTTTGCTCTTGTATTTCATTCCACTGTATTGTCAACAAAATCACCTGTGAAGACACAAAAAAAAAAAAGAAGAAAAGTAAAACAGAAATGTTGGCAAAAATTTCACCGAAACATATTAAATCAGGTTAAAGTATTTTAATAAGCTGTAATTTTTGCCATGCTTTTCTACACAAACACATTCCACAGAAGAGCTTTATTGTTCATTCAGTACAGTGCTTCCGACTTGTACACCTCCACAACTAGTTCCCGTCTTCAATCATCAACCCTTAACGTTTATTCACGTGTTTTATTTGTTTTATGTATTTTATTTTGTTTTTTCTGATGTTTACAGCAGGAATTTTCTTTGCATTTTTTGTAGGCATTTATCAGCTTGGATTATTTGTACGCATGTGTTTATGTAAGAGATTGCGTTTGGGTATGCTGTAAAGCAACATCAGCTCCCAAAGCGGCAAGCAGGCTCTTGATGATAATGCCTACATAGATAACCTAGAAAATGTTATTTATTGTCCGAATTTTGACTAATCAGAAGAATACATAAGAGTATTTATTACAAATGAAATTATTAGAAATAAAAAAAAGGATGCAAAGAATAAATTAAAACGAACGTGTTATTTCCCAAAATTTTCATTTCATTTACCTAAACTTCATCTTTGTCTTGGCGAACCGCAAACTTTTGGGTATTCGAAAACATAAAGAAATGTCAACTTTTAAGATTTTTTCTTCAAAAGACAGTATGTTGTGTTAAAATCTAATAAGGATCCGAACACTCGTACAGAGCGCACTCGCTTTTCTTCTTTCTACAGTGGTTTCTATGGATATTTGAATGTTTTTTTTAAGAAATGGCATCACATATGCATGAAAAAATTGATAATATTTTTTTAAAACAATTTGTTTTTGAAATGTCAAAAAAATTTAAAAATATCGAAGTTTAAAAAAAGTAACATATAATTTTTTGAAGCGAAGCTTACTACGCCTCGTTCTGTGATTTGCTTGAGTGAAATTTTAAAACCGACTCTTTTTTTTCTGACATCGTTTTTCTTAGAAATTTATGGTTTGTTTGCACTTTGTGTTTATTACAACAAGAAAATTTAATATCAAATTTAAAAATACATTTCTTTGTCCGCTGTGGGGACTTAATCCGTTACCCACCTGCTAAGAGTTCTCTATACTACCCATCGTTCTAAACAGCTTCGTTACGCAGAGTCATTGATTCAATATTAACTAAAACTGAAGCAATTATCTATTAATAGATTTTTGTTGCTTGGAAAGCTGTTAAACTACTCGCTACAAGAATCATCATCAGTGTTGTCACTTTATTGATAAACTATCACTTTTTACTTTTTTGGTTTTTACCACTTTTCCCACTCAATATTTGCATTTTTCACTTTTTATTTCAGACTAAATTAAACTAGTTTTATATAAAAACGTACTTACGTAGGTGGCCATAACAACCCGCGTTCCGATCTCGGCCGACCTCATCAGCTCTCGCCAGGCACCTCTGCTTTGCGCGCCTTCTCCAATCGGATACACCAAGTGTGGTTAGGGCTTCCTTGGTCCATTCATCGGAGGCATGGTCTCCCTCGTCGAAGTTGACCATTGACCCTCGCCTCAAGAACCTTTCGCTTGATCTTCGTCGTCCATACGATGGACATGACCCAGCTAGCGTAGTCGCTGCACAGTTATACACCCAACTACGTCAATGTCTTCGTAGAGCTCATACAGCTCGTGGTTTATTTGGATGCGATCGCCGACTCGAACAGAACTGAAGATTTTGCGAAGAACTTTTCTCTCGAACACCCCGAGAGCAGCTACGTCAGCTTGCGAAACTATCCATGCCTCAGTGCTATAAAAAAGCAGAGGTAGAACGAGCGTCCTGTAGAGTGTTAGTTGCTTACTGAGCCCGTAGTAGCACCTATAAGAAATTGTTGTTCTTCGCTTTATCTCCAGGCTAATATCGTTGATGCTGTTAATGGCGGTGTCAAGGTATATAAACACCTTGACTACTTCAAAGTTATAGCTGCCGTATGAAACGTGGGAGTCTAAATGCCGCGCTCGCCTGTTTGTAGTCAGTATATACTTTGTCTAACCCTCGTTTATCCTTTTCGATAGCAGTGAAAGCAGCGGTAACATCTCTCTTGGTTCTGCCAACAATTACAAAATTATCAGCTCATGCAAGGAGCTGGACACCTTTGTAGAAAATGGTGCAATTACGAAGCACACCGGCCTTTCGTACGATCCCCTCCATGATGATGTTGAAGAGATCGCAAGTTAGTAGATTGCCTTGTCTTAAACCTCTTTTGGTATTGAAGGTTTCGGAGGGGTCATTCTAACCTTTAGGGAGCTGCATGTGCTCAACGTCATCCTGCAAAGTCTTACCTAGTCTTACCAACTTTGCAGGTATACCGAACTCAGACATTGTTGCGTATCGGCCTTCTCGGGCTATCGAACGCAGCTGTATAATCGACAAATAGATGATGTGTGTCAATTTGGATGTCGTGGGTTTTTTCCAGGATTTGTCATAGTGTGAAAATACGATAGCGCTACTTCTTGCATCTGTAAATACATGAAGAAATAAGTAAACTTACTACTATCTCGATGTAACGGTTTACTGAGATTCTGAATACATCGAGTATTAAGCAGTAGATTGCTACATATACTTCTATTATTGTTCACAAAAGTAGTGCTACGGAAGTAATGTATGAAACCATGCAAGAGATTACACAGTACTAACACAAACGCGTCGGCAACACATCGGGGACGTTTTCTTAGAAAACTTAACGTACTAATTAAATATACTTATTATTAAAATTAATACAGAAAATACCTCTTTATTGCGCTGTATAAAATTGAATATACGTTACTCGTAATACTCGTAATATGCAATACGCGTAGTAGATAGATACCGTGTCGCATAAATTTATCGAGAAATAATTCAATGCAACGCATTTGCATGATTGATGCATTTTCGATCTCGTAGAGGCTCTCTGCGCGACGTCAACAATTTGTTGTCTATTTTTTATGAGGGCTGTTATCTAGCCTTAAGTGACGTCTTGTTTTTTACCGTTGCTCCTATACATAGCGGGTTATTCCTTGTAACAGATTTACAGTTTCGTTGCATAAGCAGCTCCCTCCGTGTTTCGATGTTGTCTTTAATTTTTTATTAATTTGTGTCAAAGTCAAAGAATTAACCTTAACTGACGTGTTATTATATTTATCATAACACTTATAGTCATTGTATAACAAATTCATGCAAAGCCGATTCGATATTTAAGAAAAATGCGTTTTTCAACTTTTTTTGAAACCTGTGTGGTAAAACGTAACTTTGTCACGTTAAAAATAGCAAAACACACATAAAACAAATTGTTATAAATACATTTCATATTTACACAATTTCATATTTGCACCTACCAACTAATGAACATATCCTTTTCCAACTATTGATTAAGTTCCAAAAGAGTTCGAGGTTATAAGTTTGGCTTGTGTGAGTGACCACGCCCCCTTTCTAATGCTCGCTGAAATATATAGTGACCGCCTCTTGGACACATAGCACCTATATACCAAGTTTCACCAGCAAACCATATACAACTCAGAAGTCTAATACGACTAAACTATTTAACTACTATTTTTATAAATGGGCGTTAAAAGGGGGTGTGGCAAACAGATTTTTTGCGTAAGCCATCTAATACTCGGAAACAATCTTCTGCCAAAATTTCAGCTCAATCTGGCCAGTAGTTTTGGAGTCTTAATGACTCTTAAAAGTGAGCGTACATATATTACGATCACGCCCATTTTTAGTACAATTGCTGACAGTAATTATACAAACTAAATAACCAAATTATAGTTCAATACAACCAAAACCGAATGAAATATAGCATTTTTATTGATTAGTGGGCGGTTAAAGGGGGTGTGGTAAAAATTCTATAGCCTATTTTTCAATCGGGTATCATAGCAATTGATTAGCAAAAAAATAATTAAAATCCTCTCAGCCGTTCTTGAGCCTTTACGGAACAAATATATGTTACATTTTTACTCTTTTATATATATAGAGAGAGAAGATATATTATTCTCTATCTTAGAAGAGAAGAGGTTTAATTGAATAAGTATAATAAGTATCAAGAAACTTAAGATACTTAAATTTTTTAAATTCTTAAAACTTTTGAAATGCTAAAGATACTTAATTACAAAATATACTCTCAATTCACAATGATCTGAAAATACGTAAAATGCTCGTAGTTCAAAAGAACAAACAAGGAGTGTTATTTAAATTTACAGCATTCTACAATAAACTCGTGTGTACAGTAAGTAAACTCATCTCAACGTAGCACTTTTGCTGAAGGTCACGATATGCTAGGGCGCTGTGAAATTTGATCCTCCTTCCGGCTACAATTTTCTTTATGACATTTTCTTGTCTCCTCTTTGTTTTTTGTTAACGCTTGAAAACGGTTGAGTTTCAAAAGCGGGTTAATTAAAATTCAGGCCATTTGATGTCGCATTAAGAGTGGGTTATATAAAAAAGTTACAATTGCGCGTACTCTGCACCAATAGCAATACAGTCATGTAGCCACCCAACAGGACGGAAATGGCGTGCGTTTAAGTTAACATGAAGTACAAATTTTAAATGAGCGGAACTAACAGGTGTCATGTCGTTCTGGTTGTTGCTATCATTTGTTTTTGCTGGTTTTATTTTTGTTGTTATTGCCATTGTGTTGTTGCTTTATTTATATGCGTCTTAGCGTCTTAAAAGGTCTTAAAGCGGCTCCTTCAATGCTTTTCAAAATTCTCTGCCTGCAGCACGCTTTCTGTTGGCTTGTGGAAAAGGAGTGTAGAAGACGAGAATTTCATGGTTTTTTTTTTTCAATCCTGCTAAAGTGGATATGCAAATTATGCGCTATGGTAATTTGTACTGCTTGAAGGGTTGCCATGTTATTAAAATAAACTTTTTCAATAAGAATGTGTGCGTATGAAACAACGCTTGATTTAAGTGATGACTTGGGAAAGTTTGTGCCAGAGGTTTTGGGAATGTGAAATTTTCGTTCGATCAATTTCAATATTTGAAGAAAAATATTAGGCAACCTTAAGAATGACATCATTATTTTAACTGTACAAGTATTCGAATGATTTTGAATGCATACAAATTTAACCCAATTTGTCCTACAATTATTTTTTTAAAATTTTTTTAAATTTTTTGGTTTTTTTTTTTGAATTTATTTGAATTGATAAACTAAGATCAATTGTCTATAGAAAGCATAAATATATACTTACTTACTTACTCAAGTGGCCATAACAACTCGCGTTCGGGTTTCGGCCGACCTCATCAGCTCTCTTGTTTAACCCTCATTTATCGTCAAACCTACTTTGACTGATTCCTTTTCGATAGCGGTGAAAGCAGCGTACCATCTCTCTTGGTTCTGCCAACAATGACAATATAATCAGCGTACGCAAGGAGCTGGACACCTTTGTAGAAAATGGTGCCATTATGATGCACACCGGCCTTTCCTACGATCACTCCATGGTGATGTTGAAGAGAGATAGCAAGACAGTGGATCGCCTTGTCTGAAACCTCTTTCGGTATTAAAGATTTCGGAGAGGTCATTTCCTAAATAGTGTTTATTTTAGTGTGTGGTATTTTTCGAAGGATTGTACAAACCAACACTACACTCAGTTCTGCTTCGGGATGTGCAACAATCTGCAACGCATCTCCTTCTAATTGTTAATGGTGTCAGCCAATGATTCAGGCTGTCATAACGTAACGTATTTTCTGGATTATCGTTAGCTTTTCGTTTCCTGCTTGGACCAGGGGGCTCCGGAGCAACGCCGCACAGTGTGACCAGCCCATATAGCGATGGAAAAAACATAGAAGGAGTTGATTTAGAATCATTAAATTTTGCGAGAATGAGTTTTATGGTAACGCAATTTTTCTCACAAAATCTTGTTTAATACAACTGAAATGGGTAATTTGGTTTCTTTGAATCTGTTTTGCAGATTACCTATAACCAGAAAATTACCTATAACTTCTTAATTTTGTAGCTGCCGCAAGCAAAATTTTCGGGAAAATGTTAAGAAAGCTTTCACTGGAGTATTGAAAATGCATTCTTTTTTTTATTTTCATTTTGGCAACAAGCATGCTTTAGATTACTGCCCATAACTTCTGTGTTTGTAAGATTCCGTAAACCATATTTAAGGCGAATGTTAAGAAAGCATTGCTTAAAAATGCAAATGACTATACAATAAAACATTTTTTTTACAGTTTTAAGTTTACAAAGGCTTTTAACTTTGGCAAAACCAGTGCCAGCTTTAAGCAATTTACTATTGCGGTACCATATGGAACCGCTGGGCACAAGTGCATATTTCATTTCCTGAAAGTCAAATACCTAGTTGAGCCCAGCGGCTCCATATGGGACCGACAAATAGCAGAAAATCATTAAATTGTTTGCATTAAAAGTAAAAAAATATTAAACGAAGAATATTTTGGGAAAGTATATGCTTTTTTGAAGCGAAGCTTTTTACGCTTCTTTCTGTGATTTACTTGAGTGAAATCTGAAAAACTTTTGACAGATTTTTTTTTGCAACTTATTACAACAAAAAAATTTAATACTTTAAAATTACATTACATTATGAAGAGTTGTTGATTCAGTGTTAAGTATAACAGAAGCGATGCTGTAGTAGATCGTTACCATCTATCAATAGATAGAGGATTGTGCATATTTTATTCTAAGCACATGTATGTCATCGGCAAAAAATTTGCTTACAAGTTAAAAAAAAAAAAAAAAAAAATACTTTTTCATTGTCATGTTTGTAAAAACTGCTATTTGCTACGATTTTTTTTTTTATAAATATTATGAAGAGCCTGGTGAAAAAGTTATGCAACCAAAGGACACAAAAATTACTTGATCTTAACCCTGGAATGTCATCGTTATTTTCATAACGTTAATATCATCGTTCGTCGAATCGACGACGACACTTTTTAAATTTTTTTCAAAACAATCCTACGCATACGTATAGAAGTCCATAAAAATTTGTTTTTTTTTATAATTTTGTTTATATATTTTTAGAAAAAAAGAATATCAAGTCGCTTTTCTTTAGTTTTTTTATTATAAATAAAGATTTCACAGCTATTCTTCATTTGGCTTGTTATACAAAACATACATTTAAAATAAATAAAAAGCTTGTAAATTAAAGTAAAAAAATTCATTAAACATATTTATTTCTTAAAATTAATCCTTTGAAATTAAATAGAAACACGTTTTTAGAAACCGCAATTTTCATTTTGAACATGAGGCACAAAGCACAATTTTATGGTCTCCACAGAGGTGTTTTTCACATTTTTGGCAGGATATTTTTGTCATTCGTCGCTTAGCAGGGGGACAAACAGCGCAAATCTTGCGTATTTTTATATTTTTGTTGTTTTCGACTTCGCTATTCTTATCAGAACCAATTAAATTTTCAATATTTGATCGCAGTGGCGTAGACATTGTTGGTATTTCAAGTCTGTCAGTCATATGTTTATTGACAAGTGCAAAATACAATTTTCGCATAAAAGCCGCGCGAGTGATAGGTTTTTGATTTTTTTTAAACAAGTTGTGTGAGTATATTGTATAAGAGTTTATGAAAGCCATATTCAAAATTCCAAAAAAGTAGCAAACTGACCATCTCTTTGTCTTGCGTGAGCAGCTCATGACGCTACACATTTGGTCAAAAGTATCAACTCCACCTTTTGTCTTATTGTAAAATTCAATCATGTATGGCTTGTTTGAATTTGGATTGATAGCGCCTTCTTCATTACAAGATGACAATAAATAAACAATTTTTGTCGGCTTCGGTTTGTAGGAGAGAAGTGTCAGTTCACTGTCGTAGCAAAACATTGAGGTATTTATTTTCCGCCCCTTTATATATTTTAATTCGCTCGGGATTTCTTTTTTATTAGAACGGAGAGTTCCAACAACTGTCAGCTTGTATGGCGGGCATAAAAGTGTTTTCGCCAGGGGTATTGATGTAAACCAGTTTTCCATAGTTACGTTTCTATTTGAGCCATGTACGGTTTTCGTCAATTCCTTGACATAGTACTCACCAAGTGGAAGGTTAGTTTTATTTGAGCCTTTCCCCAAATACGGCATAGCGTCGATCATGTATTTTGTACCACTATCGCACATCATAATCGTTTTGATCCCATATTTCGCTGGCTTGTTCGGAATGTACATCTTGAAACTGCATCTACCCCTGAACGCCAGCAGTTGCTCGTCAATCGTTAGATATTTGCCAGGAGTATAATTTTCGCGGCATTTTTTAATGAACATCTCCCAAATGTTTCTCATTGAAGCAAACTTATCTCCAATCAATTTCAAGCGAAGAGATTTGTCATCGAATCGAATACAGGACATAAGAAATCTGAATCTTGCTTTTGTCATTATTGAAATATATGTCATTCCACAGTAGGATCTATCAAACATTTCTTCTGCAGACAGATGTTGGTCCTTTTTGACTGCTGTCAATACCAAAATTCCAATCAAGGCAGCTATTTCGTTTGAAGATGTTTGCTTTCTTTGGGCTTCATTTGAAGAATCAAGTAAGGTAGACTCACGGTTACAAATCTCAACGTTTGTCCATCTAACGATTTCATCAATGATCTCTGTTGTGATGAACATTTGAAAGCACTTCAACGGGTCTGTTTCATTTCTGCATTGGCGCGTTGGTCCCCGAGTTTGTTGCAACGTGTTTATCGCACTACGATGAGACTTGCCTTTTTGGGTTGACCACTTGTGTTTGTCTTTTCCCCGCAAAATAGTTTTGTTCAAATATATTATGCTTGACTTGGCTTTCAGTACATGTAATGGTATATTATCCTCATCATCATCGGTTGAATCCTCTGCAGCGCTTGTATCTTCCTCAATTTCGATCTCCACGTCAGATTCTGATTCGATGTCATCAAAGTCGGTTTCATCATCTTGTTGGAAATCGGCATCAGGCATAGCAAGAAATTTTTCAATTTCCTCGTCGATTAACATTTTTGTGGCACTCATCTTTTTTTTTTTTTTTTAGATTATTAAGTTTTATTTGTTAATTAGGCTGGAGACAATGCGCTTGTTTAATGCTAGAATTTTTATTGCAAAAACCCAAAAAATATCCAATTAAAAATTTTTTTCTGTTTACTTCGAAAAAAAAAACTGACACAAAGATCATCGTTCGTCGTTTCGACGACGCGTGGTTGGGAAATAAATACTTACACGCATCGTATGAAGCCGAGCAACTGCACATAGCAACAGCATATCAGCAACTTACATATTGCGAAAAATCAGCACAAAGCAAACAAAGAGAAAAGAGAAAAACAGCAAAATGCAAACTAGCGTCGTCGAAACGACGAACGATGACATTCCAGGGTAAAAAACAATGTTTTAAGAAATAACAAACGTCTTTAGTACAATGGAATAACATTCTCCTGATTAAATTAAAAAAAAAAAATCGCGAATATATTGTGTGGGATAATTCAGGCTAAGTTCTATGCACACAAAATGTGAATAAAAAACCATTTCAGTTGCTCTCATTCTGTTTCCTTGCCTAGCTTGAGAGTTTTTATTGTCAATCATGTGAACATTTTGAAATGAATGGTATATTGTGGGTATATATGAAAAAGTTGTGAAATGACTTTAAGAGGGGTTAGAAATTTAAAAAAAAATAAAGATATAAAAAACTTTTTAAATTGAAGACATATAATTAAATGTGGTGCATATAAAAATTTTGTCATCCGTTTTTATCAAATGGATTTTAACAGTATCATAGTTAGGACAAATTTTTTTATGTGCTCTTATATCAATCATTATATAACCATATAGCGTGCCTTTTCAGTTTTATTAGGTCATTTCCTGTGTAAAACATAAAAATAAAACTAAACCTTTAAAATTATGAAATACGCTTTAATGCATATGTTCATAGCTACGACTCTAATAAAAAACAAATGTCTATGCATTTTGGAACTGAACAGAGAGATAAAGGAAAAAGTAATTTAATTTGCTTGACGCATTTCTTCACCAAAGAATAGTTTAACCCATTTTATACCCTCGTACGATTTTTCGTACACCAACTTTGACGAATTATTTAAAATATTTAATAATATACTGTAAGATGTTAATAGGCACCAATCGGAAGGTTGTTATTTTGACTGCAAAAAAAAAAAATGTTCAAGGACACCCCCACCCCCCGCTTCATTTATAGGGCGCGTGCAAAAAAAACCCTTACTGGCAAACTAATTTTGAAACATATTTTAAAAATAGAAAATAACTTTAATTTCTCTAAAAATAAATTTGGGCCTATTAGAGAATAGACTGAAGTAAACGTAGCACACGTCACCTGATTTTTCGCGGTGTTACCTGATGCCGCCAGGTGTCGTAAAAATGGTGTACGAAAAATTGTACAGTGGTCGCCGACACACATTCTATGTTTTCGACTCTGTGTCTCAGTCACACTTAAAGCTTCTATATCTTATCACTTATATTATCACTTTATATCACACTTATCAACCGCTTTTTCTTTCGCAATTTTTTGCCAGATCAAATAGAATTTATGCTGTGGTGAAAAATTTGCTAACACATTCGTAAATCAACCATAGCGTTGACGCCACTACAGAGCTGTCAGTCAGTGTTATTGTTTGCAATGTGATACTTGCATTTATTTGCAGATTGAATAAAAATATTTGGTTTGTAGTAGATTTTTCTTCAAAAAGGTAATTTTTTTTAGTAGTTTATTACAAATTACGTGAATTTTGTGGAATATAATATTTAGAAAAAATGAGTCGGCATCGCTATTTGAATGCTCATGAGCTACAAGCAATCATCGATGGATGGTCGGATGATGAAGCAATTGATAACATTGTGCTGTGCCCACCAAGCAAGGTAGATGGACTTACCGATGATGAAGACATCGATGACGAGGTAATGCCAAACATGGATGATAGCAATTTCGTGGAAGTAGCCGGAGAAATTGAAATTGAGACGACCGAAGACTTTTCTGGGCCGCTAACTAATCCCAATATAAAATCGCCACATACGCTTCGAACTCCACGAACGCAATCATTGCTGGTCACGCCTGAATCAAATGTTTATGAGCCACAGTCCAGCACATCCACTGAATGCTCTAATCCAAAAAACACAGACAAAAAAGACACCGCAGCCCATCAAAAGCAGCGCCGGTTGTTCCGACTTATAAGCCGTTGGCTGATTTCGGTGTTCCCGAATGGAAGAAAGGTAAACGGTCATCAACCGAAGTAGTAAAATATGACAAACAGCCGAATCACTCACCAATTGAAGATGAGGTTTTGGAAATTGTAACAAAGTTGGACGCCTACACACCTTTGCAATTATTCGAGCTATTTTATGATGATTCCATATTTGATTTACTGGTTACTGAAACCAACAGGTAAAGAAACAAAATCGATAAACATAATAGGTACTATCAGGTATGTCATGATTGCAGGTATTATAATCAGGATAATCAATCGGAAGAGCTTTGCACAATACCTGAAATGAAGCGCTTCATTGGTATTTTGTTGATGTCGGGGTATAGTACGGTGCCACATATTTCCGACTATTGGAGCCGTGAACCCACTTTAGGAAGACAGATCGTACGAAATGCATTGAGTCGGAAGAAGTTCCAAAAAATTAAACAATATCTACATTTAGCGGACAACTATACGTTCGACACCACTGATAAATTCGGAAAGCTTGCGCCATATTTCAAGTTGCTAAACAAAAATTTCATGCAATTTGGCGTGTTCAGTGCACATTTATCAATAGATGAGCAAATGGTGCCATATTACGGGAAGCATTCATCAAAAATGTACATACGCGGCAAGCCGATCCGGTTTGGATTTAAATTGTGGTGCCTCTGTTCGTCGGAGGGATACCTGTACCAGTTTATTCCATATGGGGGTGCCGGCGGATTCCCGAAAGATATTAGACTAGGAGCTTACACGGTCTTGCGTCTTTTGTCCGTTGTCGATTACCCAAATCGTCATGATGTATATTTCGATAACTTTTTTACTTCATATTACTTGATGTGCCTGTTGTCGGAGAGGAACTTCTTCGCTACTGGGATGGTTCGCGTCAATAGGTTGGCCGGTGCTTCTCTAAGGACCGGTGCGAAAAAATTGCCTCGCGGCGCTATCGATTATACCTTCGACAAAACGAATGACATTCTCATTGTGCGTTGGAGCGATAACAAGGAAGTCACCATTGCTAGTAATCATCAATGTATTGTTCTATTGGCTAAGGCCAGGCGATACAACAAGGAACAGAAGAAAAAAATCGACGTTCACATGCCATTGCTAATCGCTCAATATAATCAGCACATGGGAGATTTTGACCTTCACGATAACGCTGTCTTCAACTATCGGGTGGCCATACGTGGCAAGAAGTGATGGTGGACTCTATTTGCATCGGGTCTGGACAGTTCATTAGTCAAATCATGGAGAATCCTTTGTGTCATCGCCAAACACAAAAAAAAACAAACCAATGCCACAAAAAGATTTTAGGGTAGCCGTGACCAGTGCCTTGCTAAAAACGTATGACCCACTTCCCAGTGACGAAGATGATAGCGACGATGCAGATGTAAGTATGGTTGGCGATAGTGGTGCTCCCGTCCCCAAGACTACTGGGAGGCACTTGGTTAAGCGAGATCCACTCAGCAAGCACTTGCTTTGTAAGGTATGCCACAAAACTACCATTTACATGTGCTGTAAGTGCAACGTTCACATTCTCGCTAAGTGTTTTACTAAATACATAGCCCACAAATAAATATTAAAATTTTTCTTTGCTTATAAACCTTTTATAAAATATTGTTATCAACATTCAATAAAGATAACAGCCGATAATAGTATATAAAATTGTTTTTATCTCCAATTTCCCCCATCAAATAGAAACTTTTCCTGAAATACATAGAATGTAGAACAACTATCACTGTACGAAAAAACGTAGAGCTGGTTACTTTTGAATGGGTGGGTCCTCAGATCCTGTAAATGTCTCCATCTGTTTTGCTGGATTTGAAGTTGACCGGTTTGCAAGAGCCTTAGATCTATGTGATCTGAATATTGTTTCTAAGTTGGGACTCTGTCGGATTACTTAGTTTTTACTCGACCATGTCTAACAGTCGAAACACGAATAAGGTCTTTATAGTTTTTAAAAAATAATGACTCAAATATAATGCATCAAATGGCTCGTTACACTTATCTGAGATATGACAAAAATGCCCGTAAAGTCATAAGTAAAATTTTAATTTGAATGTAAGTACTCAATTTTAAATCAGTGCTGTCAATTTCACTAAGAAGTGGATTGAAATTACGAAAAACATACATACGTCTCAACACTATGATGTAGATAGACAGTTTTGCATTCATAAATAAGTTTTTTTGTATATAGAAATATAATAATTTACAGGATATAAAGTACTTAAAATGGTTTTTTCAATTTAAATTTTTGCAACAGATGCAGCTGGGATCAGTGATGAGAGTTTGAATGGTTCGGAAAAAGTTTACAAAAAAGTCTTAAAATTTTCTTACTCAAATTAAGTTTAAGCAAATTCTGAATAAAATTGTGATAAACGATTTCGGGATGCGTTTAAAATGAAATGGCTGCTTTATTACTTTTGAAAGAACCATCAAAACAACTTTTTCATGCAGTTATAAACATATTTTTCACCTTGATTAGATTGAGCTGCCTTTATTAAAAAAAAAATCAGAAAGAAGATTTTTACAAAAAACAGGGACTCGCTGTGTATTTTTAAATTCAAACTAAAGGGATGTTGTAAAATCCTTCAATATCGCAACTATCTGCTTTATTCTCAGACTGAGGAAAGGAATACATATAAATTTTACAAAAGGATTATCTGATAGTACCATATCTTGCTGGCACTTTATGCGGATGCGATAAAAACATTCCTTAGAAGTAAATATTTTACATGGATAGAAGATGAAAATAATATATTTTTCCCCAATTAATAAATTACTTTCCTAGCAACTCAAATTATGTCTTGCTGCAACAATGCAAGCAACTATGTATAAGAAAACTTGCTTAATGTTACAATTCAATTTAAACACTATTATTTGCTTTAAGCCAAAAGAGGCTTTAACTAGTGCTCACTGCTGATTCTGGGAAGCTTTTGAAATTCAAGACAATGCGTTTGCTACTTTCCTATAATTTTGGTCTTGAATATTTTAAATACTCAACCAACTGCTTGGCACGCATTCAACCCAAAGCTTGGCACGCATTCCAGTAACACATTTAATAAGGTGCTCAAGTTTATTTAACATAGTAGACAACAAGATTTAATTAATGACTGCAAGCTAGGTAGACAAACATGAAAATTTTGGAATTTAATTAAATTGTTAACTGATATCAAGTGGGTAGAAAAAGGTTGTGTGGGAATTCTGAGAATGTCAGTGGAAAGTTTTAAGCGAATTAAAAAGATGTCACACTTGAAAAAACACTTTTGCTACAGGAAACAAAAAAAAAAAACACATTGAGCTCAGTGAAAGTTCTAAATTTTCTAGATGCTAAGCAGCCACAACAAGTGAAAAAAAAAGAAGTAAAGACAACCAAAACTTAAGTCCCCAGCAGTCTTAATCACTAAGTTTTTAGGAAGGTAAACAAATAAACAAACAAACAAGCAGCTTTCTATCATATCCAAAATACCCAAAATGCAAAATCTTCTTAATGACAATAACAACCATAACGGTGCCCTTAGCAGCTTGCCCGCACAATTGGCTTTAAAATGAACATAATAAGGGGTGAAAAAAATCCGCCTTCAGTTATGATCCTAACCACCAACCCACACCTCAAAATTACATAATTTATGTTGCCATAAAGTATCCGCAAACAACAACATTTAGAATGTCAAGAGCATGCAAGGGATAAACAAAAAAACACAAAAATAGAATATAAAAAACTGTACAGAAACAAACAAGAAGCATCAACTTCACACATACATGCATGAACACATGCACACACTCACACAAAAATAGAGGAAACAACCACGTCTTTACATTCTTGTAGCGTTTAATCTGCAGCTGTCTTCGAAGACGTTAAAAGAACTTAAGCACCAAAGCTGAGCTAAACTAAATTACGGCAGCCATGTTATTGTTGCTGCTGCTTGTTTTTCATATTTTGATTGCTGTTGATGAGCAGCAACAGCACATTAAACGCTATAACTTGGCTAATTGGCTGTTTTTTAAGAAGTAGCTGACATATTTAGCGTGTATGGTGCAAGCATAAAGCTGCAAAAAATTTTTATAGTTTCTTTCAATTCTCAAATTTTCTTAAATAATTTTTTTAAATCAAATTTTAAGAATAAATATAGATTTAATTGAAAGATTTTTTAAAAAATGCTTCGTTCTCGATATATGTCTTGTAGCAAAAAGTATATCACAAATTTTAACTGTGAAAAAGGTCAAATTTTATTCTCTATGTATTAGAAATTCATTGAATGGGCAGAGCTTTGCGTATTTCTTTAAATATTCTGTATTTAGTTAAAAAAATTAGGTTATCTCCATTCAACTCAAAGATTATATTTAAAGAGACTAGAATTGATTAAACAAAATATTTTTATTAATTTTTATTTGATTTTATGGTCTACTTTCAGACACATTTAACTGCTATTGCAATAACGGAAAATAAAAACTTTTAGTATAAAAGTGTGATATGGAAAAAATTAAACAAATCTAGTACAAATATTTAAATTGACTTCTTAACTTTAAATTAACTCCTTCTTTTGAATAAACTTCGGCCAGATTTTTTTCTTAAACTAAATAGTAGTATGTAGCGACCATGGCATAGTGGGTAGAGTGTGTGGCCCATACGCCAGAGAACCCTGGTTCAAATCCCACCTGACACAGAAGTTTTTTCAATTGAATTAATTTTTCTGTTCGGCCGTCACCTCTCTGCAGACAAAGGCAAACCTCAGAGGGTAAAATCTGCCATGAAAAGCTTCATGAGAACATAAGCCGTTCGGAGTCGGCAAAAAATATGCAGGTCCAATTCTCGATCATTTGTGTTCAAACATTTCACAACACGCACAACACAATTGATCATAAGAAGCTCCGTTAAAGTCGTTTCAAGGGCTGAAGTGGCCATTTCGTTTTTCGTTTAAATAGTACGAAATTCAACACATCCGTTGCTAGGCTTAACAGCAGAGTGATTTAATGAAACATAGACGACACTACCATTAAAGAGGCATTTTATCGTCACTCTGTTGGTCCCTAGTTCCCGACAGCTTCCTTGACACCCTTATAGATAGTGCTATTGAGATTGTAGGATATGCTGATGAAATAGCATTCATCATAATGGGGAACTTTGACAGCACAGTGTCAGATGTGAACACAGTGACGACTGCAACGGCCAAGGTATATTTAACAAGGTAGTGTCGTCTCGGAGCGGTGGGTACTGCAGCTGTCAAATACATATAATATTATAATTTGCAAATTGTGTTATTTGTTTTGCTTTTATTCGTAAAAACCTGGTTTTGACAGGTGCGGTACCCAGCAAAAGAGAGAATTTTAACTAATAACACTACCTTGTCTTATTCTACCATGGTAACGGCTTTACTACACTACAAAAGAGATAAATGTAGTCATACCGATGGCTACTTGATTATTTTGAAAGCGACACCACAAAAAAATTTTCCCACACGCAAAGCCAAATTATTAAATGAGCAAAGCTTTTGACATGCTCTCCAAGCAATTAAAAGAGAGCTATTTTGTCGCTTGTCAAAATAGAAATAATTCTATACCGACGACATCAACCACAATGTCGAGCGACAATGTTGTTGAGACATATTCACCAAAGTCACCTCCATAAATACATGTAAAACAAATTTGACAGATGGCGTAACGACGATGCTGTCAATCGTCAATCTGTTCCATGCATAAGGGTTACACCAATTCGGATATGAATATATCCAAATGGAGCCAAGGTAGAGCTTTCATAGCCTGTTCCACTTGGATAATATTACTATATACTAACCCCCCTTTTAAGAAGCAATTACGTGAATTCTGTATGCCTCTAAATGACATGCTTTCCAAGTATTGCTTTAACAGTATCTTCTTCGCAATAGTCTCCCCTTGGCATAATTGGCAACACAAAAAAGTAACACCATCCAGAAACCACCTGCTGTGGTTTACAAATGAATCTTAAAGGGAAGAGGGCACGGGAGCGGAAATCTTTGGAGAAAACTTCAACGAGAGGAACTCCTTTAACCTTTGCCAATATTCAACAATCTTCCAAACGGAGATGTTTGTTATAAACAGATGTGTCAGACTCAACAGTCAAAATCATTTAACTGTTAATATAAACCATATTCATATTCTCGGATTGTCGAGCTGCTCTTAAAGTACTAAATTCGCCGATCGTTAAATCTAAACTAATTCTAGGTGCTGACAGTGCTCTCTCAATTCTGGCTCAAAAAAATAAAATAATCCTACAATGGATTTCCGCCCACAGTGGCTTTTGATGGGATCGAAAAAGCGGACTCCCTGGCTAAACTAGAAGCAACCACACCCTTAACAGGATAGACACCGTTCTGTGGTGTGTGTACAGCTCTTTTCAAACAACACGTTAAATCAAATGATTTTTGCATCATTTGCATCAAAATTAAAGAAGATGTTTTCTAAAAAAGTTTCTTACATATACAAGAAATTATTCTATCTCTTTCCCACAGTCCAAAATTGAAGTTTCCCATCTCTTTATCTCTGCAGTTGCTGTGTGAACTTCAAGCTGTAAGGTAACTCGCTTCTGTGTTGCCTCATTAAACACGACAATATATCATAAGCGCGTTTGTTCGTTCATTCGATACAATCAGTCGTTGTATGAACCAGTGATAAAGAGATAGGAAACTTCGATTTTGGACTGTGGGGAAAGGGATAGCCTTATGTCTTAATTGTTTCAAATACTAACACAAAATGTTCAATACAAGCACAAAAACTACAAAAACTCCCCGCAAACATGGGATATTCAAACTCATCATAAAGGTGTAAAATGTTGATAAACCACAGAAACTCCCCTCAAACATGGCATATCCAAACCAGTGAAGATATTTGGGGGCTTTTAGGGCTTTTTTGAGCCCTTTTTAATTGTGAAAGCCCCGAGGCCCTTTTTAGTCGTTTTAGGCCCTTTTGAAAAAATTTAGCCGAAACATTTTCGCAATTTTTAACAAGAAAAGTTTAATGGTTGATATCTGTTGACAACATTTGTGTACTATGCCATCGTATTACAAAATTTTAAATTTGGAGGTAGGAAATGGAGGTAGGAAATATCATCCACAGAAAAATCGCACAAAAAATAAAATTAAAAACCACTAAAACGAAAAATTACCGAAAAAAAAAAATAAAATTAAAGAAATATATGAAAATATGCCAAAAGTTTGAAAAAATTGCCTAAAATCTTGCGGTATCGGAGTGCTTGACAAGAATAAGCTCTCTTGAATTTATTAAATAAATGAAAATATCTGGAGAAAGAAATATATATTATTCATTAGTAATTATCAAAAGGTATGACTACTGCGGGACGAGGACCGATTTTAGCTAAAAACATATAATGTTTTAAAAACATGATGATCAAGTGATAGCAATAGCTATAATTACCATTTCACTTGTAGTCAATGTGAACTATCACTCGAAAACAAAAAGTGAAATTTAGTCCTAAAAAATGAGGTAATTTTTGTATGGCAAATAGTCAAACCAAAAGCGAAATTTTGCCCAAAATCGTGGAAAACCGCATAATTTTTTTGGCTGTTTCTAAACTAAAATTAACCGAATTTGGTATGGAGAAATTTTGGGTGAGTTTTATTTAAAGTCTATATTTCTTATCGCCTTTTTAAATGATATCATTAAAATAAGTTCCGTTATATACAGCCATGATCACATAAAAAGCATTATTTTTAATAATCTCAACTACAAATTTAGTTTGTTTTCCAAGTTATATGAAAGGAGCGAGCCCTAAAGGCTCCATCGTAGTCCTGACAATGCCTTATTATACCTCATACAAATAATTATATGTGCATAAATATTTGCTCGCATTTTTTCTCCACCTAGAATAGTATAGTATTTTTCTGTATGCAGTTTGTTTTTGTTATTCGTTGTAACTGTTTAACAAGTTTTAGTATGCAGTTCGAAATGCATTTAATGTACCGTTATATGAAAAATGTGACGGTGCATTGAATGATCAGTAGTAAAGAATAATATGTACATAAGGCATTTAGTTGGTGTTTGGTTGCTTAGTTGATAGCTAAAAGTGCTCGCACGGGAAATAATTGTTGCGAAATATAAGGTACGTTTTTTTCATTTATAATCAATAAAGTTAATTTAATTATTACGTGTTAGATATTGAAAATGCCCAGCGGAACGAGCCTTTCTGAACATGACCAGGGAATAATACAAGAAATAAGCGAAAATGGAGCTAAATGAAAGAAATAGCCAAAAGACTTAATCGCCACAGAAAAACAATAACAAATTTATTAAAATGTCATAGTAGTTATGGCTCGATTAGGCGGAGAGGTAGGAAAACACACATCGACGCTCGGTGTAAACGGAGAACTCAACATATTGCAGTAGTCAAAGGTTTGAGCACCGGACAAATAAAAAGTCAAATGGGTCTTAACATTACAAGAAGTAGGATAGTTTAAATATTACATGAAAATCCTAAAGTAACACACACTTCCAAGACGCGACAACCTAACCTTTTACCTCGACATATTAACGCACGTTTGGCCTTCGCTACCATGTTCCAATTTTTGGATGAGGAATGGCGTAACATTATCTTTAGTGACAAAAAAAGTTCAATTTAGATGGGCCTGATGGTTCCAAGAAGTATTGGCGTCATAGGGATCAATAGCGGTGCACTTGCCACTTGCGTGTCCATAGGGGAGGATCGCTGATGGTCTGGGCTGCATTTTGTTATGAAAGAAAGACTCCAATGTGTTTTATATCAAAAAAATGAATGCTGAAATTTACGTCTATTTATTGGACAATGAACTAATATAATTTTCTGGCCAACTTTGTGGCGATAATTAGACTAATTAGCAGGATAATGCGTCAATACACTGTGCAAAGCGTACAAAAGAGTTTTTTACATCCAGAAATATACCACTATTGCAATAGCCAGCAATAAGTCCAGACTTAGACCCCGATGAGAATCTCTGGGGAATCCTCTATGGAAAAGTATATAAGGATGGAAGGCAATTTGAGGCAGCTAGGGAGTTTAAAATAGCAATATTGCAAGAATGGCAAAGTATCAGCCCATCCAACCCAAAATCCTTGATTAATTCTATGCCATTCCGGCTGAGCCAAGTTATTAAAAAAAAGAAAAGCATTTAAATTACTAAAATGAAATTTTATTTAATTTTTTTTATTATTAAGCTCGAAAATTAAGTAAAAAACACATATAATTAAGTTGTGTACATATAATTTCTTACTATGATAAAATTTTGTATGCTAATTTTTTTACTTAATTTAAAGGACAATTGGATAAAGTCTTTGTTATGTTATGTTACTATTGTCATAAATAATATAAGTGCAAGAGCAGAATTTTGAAGCATTTTTATTTTAGCGCAAAAATAATTTTTCTAATGGTTCACATATAATTATTTGTATACAAATTAATCCATTTTGTTATCAATTCAATATCAACGCTAAGAAAATCAGGCCAGTACCATCTCTCTACACCCTGATGAAGTTTTGGTGGCAAATTTCAAACTAATTTCTTGGCGATTGGTTTGTCATCTTATCAGATGTAATTTGAATTAATTTTCTTCTTGCAAAATTCTTTATTCTAAAATTGTAGTTTTTATGAAAATATTTTTTATTGAATTCAGCCATGCCTCAATATATTTTTTTACAGGAGTGACTTTTTCTACTCAATTTCGTCCCGCTTTATTGATTCGTCTTCTTACAAGTCTTAACGGAGAAGAGTCTACATTAAATTGCTCATTATTTTTCTGACACTCTACGACTTTTTTAAGGCGGTTTTATGTGGAAATGTTTAGCAATTTTTGGCATTAAATTTTTTAAGGATTGTTTTTGTCATTTTTTGTCTTAAAAAAATTTTGACACAAGTAATGCGTAAAATAAAATGTATTTGAAAGAATCACCTTAAACACTATTAAGATGGAGAGTGATATAATTTAATCATTTAAATTAGAGTGTGCTATTTTTGTGATCAACCAAAAACTTCCTTCCATGTTCGGCTTTAACGAAATAAAACACGAAAAAGTTTAAGTTTTTTGATTTCCCAAAACTGTTAATTCGAAATTTCGACTATTTTTATCAAAAGTAAACTGGACTTGCTGAGTAGTAAAAAGTGGGCTATTTGCGAGACCACGGCATGATCGTGTGACCAAATAGAAAGTCTTCAATATTGAATTGCCACTTTTTAAAACTAAAAGCCCTATTAACGTCAAATTGGCCCAATTTTTGTTTGAATTCTGGCCCTTTTCCAACTAAGTCTATATCATGCCTGATCCAAACTCATATACACAAGTGGTTTTTTACATAAAAAGAGAGTTGAAAAAGGTGAAATCTGAAATTACCTTGAAGAGCATGAAGTTTTCTATCTCTTTATCTCTGGTATGAGCTTCATGCTGTTAAGTTGCTGCCGCTCTATTCTGCGTTGCCTAAGGTTGCGAACATATTTAGTGAACACTTGCTAAGCTAAGCCGAGTCAAAAACACATTGGAGCAATAAAGAAACCAAGTCATGCATCTCTTTTGCTCCAATGTGTTTTTCGCAACCATATAGAACACGACAAGCTACCATTCTCGCGTTTTGCTGTGACCGTACGAATGAACAAACTCATGCTATTCGTTCAGTGCAAACTCTTAAAAGAAATGCTATGCAATACTATCACCAAAATGTGAATGTATAATTTTGCACACACCTGGTCTAAAGCTTAGAAAATCTTTTTCCGCTTCCGCTAGTGTTACAACTTTCGTTTTATTGAATTAAAAATCACTCCAATACGACGGCGCTAAAGAAGTTTCACTTAAAAAAAAAAGTTCGATTTTCAAAAAATTGTTTGCCTAAGAGCTCCCTTAAACACCCTAGGGCAAAACTGCAACCAGCACATATTCTTTGAAATCTGACCCAAGAAGTAAAAATTCGTAATAAACTTTGATTAAAATTAACTCAAGTTGATGACATATGACATGCCATATAACAAGACACATGAGATGACATATGACTTGACATATAACATGACAGATGGCATGATATATGACATGACACGCTCTCTTTGTGTTGATGCAGTTCTTACAAAAATTGTATAAGGATGTTGAAAAATGCAGAAAATCATACCTTGACGTTTGTGTCTAATAATTTCCAAATTGAAATTTTGCATTTATGCACCATAGAAAAAACTATGTCATGAAATTTTTTTATGTTAAATCCATTGAATTTTTATGTTTTGTTTCTTTCAGTTACTGAAAAATCGAATGGTAAAGTGAGGTTTTGCAATTTTCGAAGTTTTATATGCATTTTTCAATTAAAATTAAAAGTTTCATGTCTCTTTTGATTCATTAGCTATTATTGGCATAAGGCCTGCAGGTTCAGTTTTCGATGTTTTTTATTCAAACATTTCACAACACGCACAAACCACTTCACATGATCATCAGAAGTTCGGTGAAAGTCCTTTAGAGGGTTGAATCGAATCGATCATTCGTTTTCTTTTGGCTCTTTTTTTGTTTGTTTAGTTTAATGTTTAGTGGTGGCCGAGGCATACTGGTTGAGGTGAGTGGCTTGTATGCGATTGAACCCAGGTTCAAATCCCATCTGATACAGAATGTTCTTTGCAATTGAATTAATTTTTCCGCTTGTCCGTCATCTCTCTGTAGACAATGGCAAACCTCAGAGATTAAAAACTGCCATGAAAAGAGTCGGAATAAAGCTTGTAGGTCAGTTCTCTATCATTTGAGTTCAAACATTTCAAAACACACAGCGCAATTGATCATATGAAGCTCGGTCAAAGAATTCATATGTGGTATGTGCCTCCTGCCTTCTTATTGGACCTGCCTTTTAAGACATGCCTCTACTGATGCCTATTTATTGGACATATTAAGTTGGTACTCAAGGACAAATAAGGCCTACTATTAAATTTTAGGAATACTAGGAAGTTTATAAAATTATATATTTTTAGTAAATATATTCCTTGGAATGATAATAAAAGTTTGGAACACATAAAGATGGGACCCAAGTACATTACGTTACTTACAAAACAAATAGGTTTAATATTTCTGAAATTAACTTAATTTTGATAATTATTAAAAGCACTGTACAAATAAAAATTTCAACTAATATAAAAATATAAGTTGTACGATTAAGTTGTATAAAACGTGTTTACCAATCTTATAAAATTTATTCCCACAAAATGTTCGAAAAATAAATATAAATTTTTTAATTGAACACGCGCTTTCAATTAAAAAGTATTTTATTGAATTCCCACACCCTTTTTCAAACAACATCAATAACTGTCAAATGTGCAAAAGGCGCTTTAAAAGACTTAAAATATTCCCCAAAGCAAATCCCTACCAATGTTCACCATACCGATTGTGGTAAAAACCAGGCAAGTCTTATGTAGTCGTTAACCTTAAAGCACATTTACGGCCTAATAAAATTAGCGAAAGCATGTGTTGAGAGAATAAAATTTAAGTGAAAAGAATCTCAAGAAAGCATGCATAGAACAAGCAGCAAAAATAAAAATAAAAATCTGACAGAGTTTTCAAATCATGAAGAACTCGCTTTAGTACAATAAACGCTAGTAGAGGGTGTTGGGGTGTCAGCTTAATAAATAAAAAAAAAAAAATTTAAAAAGACAGCGCAGACATATTTGAAAAACCTCCAGAGTGTACGCAAACAAAAAAAAAAAAAATTTACTCGCGACGCTTCAAGCAGCAGTTTCAGGCTATAAATGTTCGGCATGTGAGGGACGCAGGCTATATATAAAAGATGCTTTGTATGTAAAATTCAAAATTTTTGAATTTTTATTTAATTATAGTAAAAGTCTCGAGAAAAGCGGCTTTATATGATGTCACTTTCATCGTATTGGTGTTGTTGTTGTTGTTACTGTTAACAACAAAAGCAATACTAAGATAACTTAATTTTCGTATCAAGTTAAAAAAAAAAAATGCAGTACAAATTATGTTTGCCGCCACATTTTTTATGCTTTTCTGCTCGTGAGTATATAATTTGCGTCAAAAGAGGACGAGACTTACTTGTTGTGCCGCGACTGCTCGCACGTATTTTAATTTTATTGCTGGAGTTACCAATAATTTTAATGCGATTCTAAGCAAATTTTGGTTTTTTTTTTGTCTCTTCTACTTTACCTTCCTTTTAAGATATTGGGTCTGCGTTATTGTCTGTATTCTAGGACAAGAGCGATAAAGTTATTTATAACAGCCACATTACTGAAAACTTGCTCATTTTAATTTGAGTTTTTAATGTGCTTTTATTTTAATTTGTAGTGAATTTCTCAATAGAGCTTTCAATTTAAACTTTTCGGTACTCTAATTAGAAAAATTAAAGTTATTAACATAAGGTAATTGTTCACTTATTAAGTTTCTTAGTACTAAATGTTCATATAAAATTCCTTACAGGCAATACTCTACCTATGGTTAAGCGGTCAAATGCCTTAAATGTAAATTCAAAGCAAATTTTAATAGAAAAACTTTTATGTATATATACCGACATATATATATAGAGAGCCCTCTCTCGATCGAAAAAACTAACACTCTACAAGACGCTCGTTCTACCTGTGCTGCTTTATGGCGCTGAGGCATGGGTAGTTTCGCAAACTGACGCAGCCGCTCTGGGGGTGTTCGAGAGAAAAGTTCTTCGCAAAATCTTCGGTCCTGTTCGAGTCGGCGATGACTATCGCATCCGAATGAACCATGAGCTGTATGAGCTCTACGAAGACATTGACGTAGTTCGGCGTATAACTGTGCAGCGACTACGCTGGCTGGGTCATGTCCACCGTATGGACGAAGAAGCTCCAGCGAAAAAGGTGGTCGAGGCGAGGGTCGCTGGTCAACGACGATGAGGGAGACCATGCCTCCGATGGATGGTATATCCGCACTTGGTGTATCCGATTGGAGTTGGCGCGCGCAAAGCAGAGGCGCCTGGCGAGAGCTGATGAGGTCGGTCGAAATCCGGACACGGGTTGTTACGGCTATATACGTGTTAGTAGGTAAGTATATATACTGAATAATTAATATTTTTTTCTTATCCTGTCAGATAAAATAATAGAAAAAATTTTGTCATTTCTAATCCGCCAAATCTGCAATAATACATTTACTTCTTATTATTTTTAATGGTGAATTTTATTAGTAATTATATTTTTGGAGTTTTTTTTAATCTGTGGCAATCTCTTGTGCTTTTGAATTTCTATGTGATGTAGTTATTTTTAATAGATGCCTACCATAATGAAGGCACCAAAAACTAATGTTCTTTTTTAAAATTGCGTTTCAAAATTAAAAATAGAAACATACATTTTCCGAATTGACGTATAATCAGATCTCAGTGGCGCAGATAGCTATTGGTTCTGGGGGAGGGGATCGTAGGAAAACTATGGTAAAAACAACGCTATGGCATGTCAAACATGTATAAATGTTTTTTTGGTAACCATATTGTGGACACAATAAAGCCATTTATGGAAAATAAGATAATTTTAATTAAAATAATTATTAATATTAAAAGTTAAAAATTACATACAAATTAAATACATTTTTTTATATCAATCATAAGTTAAAATGATACGATTTCGGACAGGGACTCCTCATGATATCGAGATAAGACTGTTAAGATTTAAAAAAAAAAATTTAAATATTTACTTCTATTGAATCTCATCATGTGTGGGTCTTGAATATTTATGTATCCATGGAAAATAGTGAAGTTAATGGTACAAAAGTTAGAATTCTACTTATAATGAAACGCTATTTTAAAACCCTGAATCATCGATTGAGAGCATTTTTAAAAAAATACTTCAACTTATGTCCTCTATCACATAATTGAAAATTATTCAAATTGGCAAATGTCTCATGAAGACCTTTTCTTGTTAGCAACTAACAAATTTTTTCTAATTTTTGCGCTTTATGTGACAAGCTCGACTTGCATTGTTTTAGAGCCGTAAAGTTTGCGTAATTTTTTTTTTTTTGACTATGACTATGCCTCATAGCTTTTTAATAGTATAAAGCTTAAATCACAATAATTTTATAACTTCATGATAGTTTGGAGTAATAACTCATTATCAAAGAAGCTGTAAAAAATTGATTTAACCAAGATTTAAGCTTTAAGCATGTAGCAGCTTAATGTACCACTTAGAGTACTTCAGCTCATTTCCCTTTGTATGCTTCATAATATCTATCATCCGCTGTCAACCTTGAGCAAAGTTGATTGAAAACATGTTCCACCTGAAAATCTTGTTTCAACTTCAGAAAAAAAAAAAAATTCCACAAACCCCTAAATTTAATGATATTAAGTTGCGTCTGCAAAGTTTCGCATCTTCATTAGGTGCGCATCTATAAGTGCGGCTCTTAACTCAAATAATCTTATACAAGTATAAAGCAATTTGATATGTTAATGAAACACACACGAAGGTTGCTGTGATGCGCTGAAATAACTTTATATTGAATTACAAAATTAAACGCTGATGTTTGTATTAATGGAAAATGGCACAAGTTTAGATGCGTGGGGAATTAAGTGATATATACATAAACCGTATTTAAAATTTGTTAAAGCCAACCAAAATGATGGGTTCTTAAAAAAGATTGTTTGATGAAAGTTAAGAAAAAAACATTTGAAAATTTTTGTTCATAGGTTTTATCATAGGTATTCCTTTTTTATGGAAAACAGTGATTCCGACAATTCAAATTTCATTATCGAAAAATGCCCAAATTCTTGTAAAAATTTATTTCATCATTGGAAGATATGAATAAATAAGAAGTAATTTTTTTTCTGAAGTTCTACAATTCTATAGTTTATTTTTCAATACATAAATTCATAAATAATGTAATCTTAATAAAGCTATTACTTTACATATACTCACAGTCACAAAAATTACGACATTATCGAGTTACCAAAAAAATTGGTTCACTCATTAAATTTTCTTAAAGAATAGGTATTTCAGGAAAATTTAAAATATGCTGTTGAAATGAATCAAGGCAATAAGTCGGTTCATCAAAAAAATTACCTTTTTTTATAAGTGAAATTAAGGTAGAAAAAAAAAGTATTGAAATTTTAGCATTTATGTGTCCATTAGTTACAGACTTAAAAAATAAATTTTTTTTTTTTTGTTTTTAAGGCCATCCCCAATGTAGGCCCGTCTTTTGACCGCGTACAAGATTGCGTAGCAGACTGATATATCTGAAACATGTCAAAAGTAAAACAAGATAATTTTTTAATTATTTTTCAATGATAGGAGTGAATCAGAATTGAAAAAAAAATATTTTTGGAATGAGAAGTTAACCCTTCTGCATCCCTTGGATATGTGCCCTTCCTATGATCCTTTGGGTCAATATGACCCAATATTAAAATGTAAACAAAATTTCATATTTAATATAAGAAATTTATTTGTTTTGTTGTTTTTTTATTTAGTATAATAAAAAATAATTAAAACTAAAATAAATAAGCCCTTCCTGAGCAATTATTAAAAAAAAATATATATGAAATAAAATTAAATTTTAAATTCAGCCTTTTTTTTTGAAAAATAATAAAATAATAATTATATTTTTAATACTAATGTATACAAATTTAAGAATTTGTGTGACAATTTATACACAATGTTACCATGTGCTCTTTGCAAATAAATTTTTTACAAGTATCACATTTAGTGGAATACTTATTTGAATTCCTTCCATGTTGACAAAAGAAACACCGCTGTCGTTTATTTGGTAAATTACTGGACAATGGTGTATTTGTAGTATTTTGTTTAGAACATTGCGAGGCACCTGTGAGATCAGTTTGTTGCTGAATATTATTAACAAGATTTCTTGCTGATGGTCCATGTGGCAAAACCTTTCTTTGCAAAATATGCTCATTTATTAGCTGATCTGCAAGTTCTACTAGATAAAGCCTGCGTCTGAAGTTTTTATTGAAATTCCAGGCAGGATTCATTTCAGTCCATATGACGTAGGAGTTATATGCTGATACATCTATCATATTTGAAAATAATGCAACAGGCCATCGCTTAGTCATGCGCTTAGATGTGTAATTAGCAACTAGTTGGTCAAGCGCATCAACTCCAGCTTTCGTTTGGTTGTAATGATGTATTATTTCAGGTTTTTTTTGTTCATCGTCTCTTACATCGGCTGAATGATGAAGAGAACTTAAGAGGAGAACGTATTTATTTTTTTTTGGAACATAGGATGCTATAGTTATATCATTTGAAAACAAAAAATCAGAGTGCAATACGGGCTTTTTTTTCATATCCAAAATTTTTGGTGGCAAAAAGTTTTATTTTTACGGACAGTGCCAACTAATGTAATATTCCGACAAAGTAGTTGAATGGCAAGATTGTATGTAGTAAAAAAATTATCACATGTGATTCTGCATCCCTTTGGGAGAGGGTCTGATAATGTTAGCACCACTCTCTCACCTAAATTAAAAATATGGAAATATAATAAATGTAATACGAAGTACAAAAGTCTCACCTTGATTATTTTCTGGCTGTGTATTTCTTGCTCTGCCTGTGTACACTTCCATATTCCAGGCATATTTAGTTGTAGAATCGCAAAGTGCCCAAGTTTTTATGCCATATCTGGCGGGCTTTGATGGAATATATTGCCGGAAACTGCACCGACCTCGAAATGGAACCAATTGTTCATCTACAGTAACATTTTCATGTGGATTGTAAAAAATTTTGAGCTGATTACTCCACTTGTCCCAAACGTTTCGTATCGGTGCAAGTTTGTCACGAATTCTTCTTTCTTCTCTATCTTCAGAGCTGTCAAACCGTAGGCACTTTGATATGCTCGAAAATCGCTTGAGACTCATTGTTGCTCGAAAAATAGGTCTTCCGTTTTTTTCATTCCACAAGCTAGTGAGATTTTCTCCATGAGATTTATAAACTCCTGCCATTATTTGTAATCCAACATATGCATCAAGCTCTATCATATCAATGTTTTGCCAATTATTTCCATATAATTCTACACCTTTTTGATTTGTCATTTGAATCACAATATTTTTTATATTTGGTGATATAAACAAATCGAACGAAGACTTTATATCTGTAACCATAGATGTTGCTCTTTTGGTAGGTCCAGGCTTATTCAATAAAATTTGATTTTTTGGTAACCTGCCTGTTTGAAGTGGTGGCTGTTCTTTCCAAACTACACTTTTGTCCTTAGATAAATATGTAACGGAAGTGCTGTGATCTATTTCTACTGCGTCTTCCAACTCCACGCTTTCAACGCTATTGTTTGACGATGAATATGATTCGTCCTCTCCATCGCTGTTGGGTGAAAAAATGTCGTCTTCATCACTATCATCAAAAATGTCATCATCTTCGTCATTCATTATTTGTTGCAACTGAAGATCACTAAGAATCTGAAGCAATTTCATCATGGAACAATCATATATTAGAAATATTATTTTACAATACTCACTTTTCTTCTTTGTGCCATTATGTAAAAATACTCAATTATGATGAACTACAAAAAAAATATATGTATGCACGCTGATCACCAAAAATTAAACTGAACTCATTGAAAGAAAATATTCAACTGAGACAAAAGTTCTAGCATCATCATAGCGAAATATTTTTTTTTTCATATACAAAACGGGGAATCACCGAACTGCAATTTGAATGAACTCTTTTGTGTACAATGTGTTTGTGTCAATGCGTTACCATATCATCATAAAACAAATTTCAAAAGATACCTTTGCGGGATTCTCCAAATCCCACCTACAGTTGGAGAATAATAAAATTTTGAATGAAAAAATATTCAATGAAAGCGATTTTATTGATTCTTTGACTCAAAAAATGATTGATCGATGATTTTGAATGAAGATGAACTCAATTCAATGATATTCAATAGGAAAGAAATGGTAAAGTGGGATTAACTTACAATATCGCTAGTTGGGTCATATTGACCCAAAGGATATTAAATGTGTGTAAATCGTGTTTTGACATGTAGAGGGGGGAGGAAAAATTTAAATTTTATTATTTTCTTTTAAAAGCATAATTTTCGCCACTCTAATGGATAAATTAAAGTTTCACGTTCATATCTTATACAGTTATGTTCATAATAATAGCAGCGGATTGATGTAGGTAAATGAAATGTTGATTTTTTTCAAGAAATGTTGTTGTGGCTGATATTTTTTTGTTAAAATATCTTATTCTGACTTTTTGAAAATAAAAAATTAGAAAAAGATCCTTCAGATTTACTTGGGTTGTTTTTATTTGTCTATAAAAATAAATAAAAATTAAATTCATGTGTTCATAAAAATAGCAGTATTAGCAGTAATTATTAAACGTCTATCAATTAATAAATATAAAAAAAATTAACAAAATAAAATAGAAATTTAATTATATATAAAAGTTAATATTTGGTTGTGTAGCCATTATTTTTAATAACAAGTTGGCATCTGCGTTGCATAGAGTCTACTAAGCGATGGCACCTCTCTACAGGAATATTAGCCCAGGACTCGCGAACAACTTCCCACAACTGCTTAGAATTTTTCGGAGAGGCTTCAAAAACAGCTTCTTTGATATCCCCCCATAGATTTTCTATGGGGTTTAAGTCCGGCGACTGGGCTGGCCACTCCATTACATCAATTTTTCTTGTTTGAAACCAAGCCTTGGCGCGTTTGCTGGTGTGTTTAGGATCGTTATCCTGTTGGAACACCCATTTTATGGGCATTTCTTCTTCAGCATAGGGCAGCGTTGTTTCCTCAAGTATTTTAACATACTGAAATTGATCCATATTGCCATCAATTTTGTATATGGGCCCAACGCCATAATATGAAAAACAAGCCCAAATCATCACTTTGTCACCACCATGTTTTACGGTCTTTATTGTATATTGAGGCCTGTATTCTGTATTTGGCGGTCTGCGTACATGCAGTCGTCGCCCTTTGGAGCCAAAAAGAACGATTTTGGATTCATCGGTCCATAAAATATTTCTCCACTTCTCACTAGGCCAATCTACGTGAGATTTGGCGAATGATAATCGGTTTGCCAGGTGCCGCTTGGTCAAGAGTGGAACCCTACGTGGACTTCTGGCTGGTAAATTTGCTTGCAGCAATCGTCTTCGAACGGTGACTGCACTTATTGGCAATTGAAGGCTAGATTTAATATCATTAGCGCTGATTAAGGGATACTTTTTTGAAAGATTTACAATTTTTCGGTCCGTTCGTACATCTGTTCGGCGGTTTGGTCCACGTGTTTCTTCTTTATTTTTCCATTTTATTGCATTAGAAATCATTTTGGCTGAGCAACCAATTATATTTTGAATTTCTATGTAGGTTTTTTTTTCATTTCGGAGTTTTTTAATCAAATTTCTTTTTTCTTCAGTGCAGTGGTTTGCTCGACCCATATTACGAATTATGCACACTTCTAATTAACTTTTCAAAATTAATATTAGTTCTCAGTGCCACCTTTTGCTAAATTATATTATAGAAAACTTTTTTATTTTTTATTTATTGCTTTCACAACACGATATTTAATGCACTGCTATTATTGCGATCACTGCAGAAGCTTAACTGAAACACAAATCACCATTTAAAAACAACAACAACATCATAAACGAACTTAGTCATGTACCGTTAGTTTTGAGAACATAAGTATTTGCAAAAACAAATACCAGCGTTTGCTGTTACAAGTAAAAATTTTACAATTTTTAAGTAAGTACAGTGGCGTACACATCACTGCTATTATTATGAACATAACTGTAACTAAAGGGAAAAGTTTTGCGTTTGAAAATCAAAATTGGGTCAAATTGACCCAAGGAGTGCAGAAGGGTTAACTAAAAAAAAGTAATTTTTTTGCATGTTTTTTTTTTGTTTTTAATAACCGGCATTTGATAAAGTATTTTGAAAAATGATTTCACTCATCGCAATAATAATGAATCACAAGCAATAACGACATAGCTGAAAATATCGTAAGTAAATAAATAAGGCGATATTGCATTAACTTCATTGCCAACCGTTGGAAGGATATAAATAAATATAAATATTTATTTTGTAATGGTTAATATATTTTAGAATAAAAGTTCGTAGTTAGAGCAATTAAAATATCGTTTTTTTACGATATTTTGAGTTATGTCGTTAATAGTGTTGCCAGAAAAAATATTCATTTAGGGCTAGAACCTATTGAAAAAATGGGCTAAATAAAAAATTTTGGAGCTTCTAACCAGTGTAATTAATAAATTCGCAACGTATCTATTTTTTTATTTTTTTCGTTTTTATGAGTTTAATATCCGTGTTTTGTAAAATCACATTACTTGGGATTTTTTTGTCTTGCAGTTCCGTTTTCATATGAAGTAAAATAAACTCTCTTTCTCTCCAAAAGAACCCCAAGTAAGGTGATCGCCTGCGTTTTACAAAATGTGCCCATAAAACTCATAAAAACGAAAAAAGAATTGAAAATAGATACATTGCGAATTCTTTCATTACGTTCTTGCTTAAATGGAGAATTCATTAATTACACTGGTTAAAGAGAAGAAAATCCTTGTACATTCAATGCGAGTATTTTTTCCTTATTTATAATGGTCCGATAAACTCAAAAACTATATTAAAAATTTTATGGATAGGTTTTCGAGACATGCATTTTTCTTGGTCTTTTTCAGAGGTAGCATCACATATCAGACGATATCTCGAGTAAGAGTCTTAGAGTTGCCCAAGATAATTCAATTTTCAACAATCACTTAAAGCATTATTTTCCAATCCATTTCCAAAATATATGAAAAAACTTGAGTTTTTTGGCCAAAACTAAAATCTATAATTCATTCTATTACCTAGCAAAAATAGTAAAAAATTTACTTTATTTTTTAGAAGCAAATGAGATGTTGATGTAGAAAATCAATGGATAAATAAATACCGGAGTTATGAACAGTTGAGTGATTTTATCAAAATTCGATTTTTACTTTGTTTGCATACATTGAAATTACATTGAAGTTAAATAATGTCTCTTCTTCTTCGGAAGAGAATCATGATTCTTATTATTACAGTCATAGATAACTCTTTTTGTCTTAAGTTTAAAGAGATCACTCATTATTGGGAAATTGTGGCAGCATTCCTTTAAACATTTGAGGCTATTATGGTAAGCACAGTGAGTTCTCTCCATTTTCGAATAACTCTTCCGCCATAACAATAAGGAATAAAACTTTTGTAATAATCGATTGAGTTGCGCTTAGGTTTCGATAATTAGGTTGATAATTATTATCGTTTTGTTACTTGAGTTGCCAAGACAACAATCAAAAAATTTAAATTGCTTCATTTGAACCGTGAAATGTTTAAAATTAAGTAATAATTTTTGGATCCAAAAAGGGCAATTCCAAATTCAGAAGGGCTAAAAAAAGAGCTAGGGGCTAAAAGCAAATTTTTGGGGCAATTTAAAAAAAGTACCACATCTAGCCCCAAAAGCACCAAACTGGCGACACTGCTTGTTAATGCTTGTGACCACAGATATATGCAAAATTTAGTTGAGTTCGAACAAACGGGGAAGAAGGAGTTCGATTGAAATTAAATTGACACGTCGTCTTGTCTAACCCCATCTCATTTTTTTATTCTGCGGAAAAAAATGTGAAATATTTGATTGAGGTCGAACAAGCGGTGTAAGAGGAGTTCGATTAAAATTGAAGTGACACACCCCTCCATCTAATATTGATCACTTTAATAGACTACGGACTGTGCATTACTCCAAAGAATATACATATGTGCAAAATTTGGTTGAAGTCGCACAAATTATTTAGAATAAGACCAATTAACATTAAAGTGCCACTCCCCATTGTGTAATAATGCCCATTTTTCAGACAGACTACAGAATGTAGAAGTCGCACAAACGGTTGAGAAAAAGTTCGATTAACATTAAAGTGCCATGGCCCACTACGAGTATACAGGGTGTCCCGCAATTGAGTGCAACTATTTACGGAGCTGAAAGGTTATGTCGAGCAGAGCAAAAAATTGTATGGGAGGGGGCGTCTATTTTCACATTTTTAGGATACAAGGTTAATTAATATTTCACAACTTTGGTTTACGTTATTCTTTCTTGCAGAAAAACTAACTTACATAAAACTAATTTTGAATTTTAAACAATGAGATCGCCTTTCCAACGGAATATCAACTAACCCCACCAATTTAACCGTTACTGAGCTGTGATCGTGTGAAGATGAAATCAATCGGTTGAAACTACCAAATTTCAACTTTGAGTGCAAATTTCTCAGAATTTCGCGTAATAAATGAAATTTTTTTTTAGATCATTTTTGTAATTTATTCAATTTTCTTTTCAATGACACCAAAAACAGAAACATATCTTTAAAAATAAAAAAGTTGGCTTATTCTAAACTGTAAACTGTGGCTGTTATTAGAAAACAATGATGTTATCTACTGCATAACTAATTGTAAAGTCATTATTTTCAAATAAGTATAATTTTTTTAGTACAGCCAACTTTATAATTTTTTAAGATATGTTAATGTTTTTTTATGTCATTTAAAAGGAAATTGAATGAATTTTAAAATTGATTAAAAAAAAAAGTTTCATTCATTACGCGAAATTCTGAGAAATTTGCACTCAAAGTTGAATTTGGTAGATTCAACCGATTGATTTCATCTTCACACGATCACAGCTCGGTAACAGTTAAGTTGGTGGGGTTTGTTGATATACCGTTAGAAAGGTTATTTCATTGCCTTTAAAATGAACTATCAAAATTTTTTTTGTAAGTTTTTTGTAAGTTAGTTTTTCTGCTAGAAACAATAACGTGAATCAAAGTCGTGAAATAATAATTAACCCTGTAGCTCCTAAGTATGTGAAAATAGACCCCCCCTCCCATATGATTTTTTGCTCAGCTCGACATAACCTTTCAGCTCCGTAAATAGTTGCACTCAATTGCGGGACACCCTGTTTAACACCGCCAACTTTTCTGAACTATGGACTGCTAATAATACATGAGCCCAACTTTGAAAACACACAGGTTCGTTGTAGGACACACGAGAGAAGCGATGCTTCTTCGCAGATTCATAGATTTGATAATTTAAGTTATCATTACAGTTTCGGATTATGGAAAAAGTAAGCAATTTTCTAAAGCTAATAGCTTTGGCCCTTTATTAGATATTAATATACATTGTGTACATCCTTGAAGATTGAAAAAAAAAATTATTTTCATAATTTGTATGAGTTATAGATGGCGACAAAGTCAAAAATCCGGTGTCCATATGGCGGATAGGTAACCTTAGGAAGGCTGAGCCGATTTTGAAAAAACTTGTTATATTTTCTTTACTGACATATTCTCTAAGGCAATATGCCAAAAAATTTTAAAAAACTTTAAATAAGAATCAGCTAAAGGTAAAAGCTTCAAAAATGTGGTCGATTTTTTTTTACATTTTTTGGCATATTGCCTCAGAGAATATGTTAGTATAGAATATTAAACAGGGTTTTTTAAAATCAGCCCAGCCTGTCCTGAGAATAACTGTCCGCCACCGGATTTTTGAGCACTTCACTTTTACGCCACATACAACTCATACAAATTATGAAAATTATTTTTTATTTATTTTTCCAATCTTCAATAAAAAAATACATCCTTGTTTAAAAATTGATTTAAAATAAAAAAAAAAATATGTTAATATTTAATAAAAGGCCGAAGTTATTATCTTTAGAAAATTGCTTACTTTTTCCCTAACCGAAACTGTAATGATACCTTAATGGTTATTTCTTACTTAACCAATAACTACACCAATAACCAATAACTACACAAACGCATTCACATAAAAAAAAAACAATAACTGAACATTAAAAGCAGGTTTTCTTTATTAGTTCAGTATTAAAAAGTATTTATTTTAAAAACAAATTTTTGCTCTTGCGCGACTCCTAAATATTGTCCGATTTTGAAGTATTTTTTGAAAATTTATTGATTTTCCACCCACTATAACACACAAGCAGAATAGATGGCAAGAAATGTTCGGTTTTTTTGGACCAGTCTAATATATATACTATTGCTTTGTATGAAATAGCTATTAAATTTATTGCAAACTCCTCTTGGCGAATAAAATCCAAAGAGTAGCAAAGCAAACAAATCAAAATCGAAAAAATCTAAAATAAATATTATTGCTGTGTCAAAACTAAAATCAAGAGATGACAGCAGCAAATAAATACTACATGGCTGGACTACATAAAGGAATAAACTAGAAGAGCAGTTAAATTGAGAATACCGAAAGGCAATGATTTGCTATAGCTTGACACTCTGTCATCCTGGCTGTCAATTTTGAATGACTGACAAAATATATAACCTACACAAATATCTCTACTGTTGAGCAGAATTTCATGTCTAGTGGCAAATATATAAATAAAAAGGTGAATACAAGCGTCTATAAACGTTTAGATACTGCAATGGAAGCATAGATAATACGTATATGAAGCTACCCGCTGGTAAGACATTATTGTTGCTTCAAATGAATTACATGTTTAAACCAAACATTTCCAAATATCTAACCATTCATTATATTGTAATGCGGAACTGGAAGCGGAATCCGATCCAAGTCAGGTTTGTGTTTTTAGAATGAAGTTCGTATGAATTCATTATTTAAGCAAAACCGATTTCACCAGCCTCAACAACACCACGTTTTTTCTAAGTACTAAAGAAGCAAAGTGGCGACCGTAGCAAACTGGTTGAGGTGCGTGACTTGTAGGCGATAGAACCCTGGTTCAAATTCCATCTGACACAGAATGTTTATTTTTAATTAAATTCATTTTTCTGTTCGACCAGTACCTCTCTGCAGACAATAGGAAACCTCTGAAAGTAAAAACTACTTTACTTTGAGAACATAAGACGTTCGGAGTAGGTCCTGCTCTCGATTATTTATGTTCAAACATTTCACAGCACACACAACACAATTTATCATGAAAAGCTCGGTCAAAGTTCTTTCAAAGGCTGAAATGGCCATTTCGTTATTGTTTTGTTTTGTTTTGTTTTGTTTTAAGAAGCGAAGTGATATTGTGATCAGAACTGGTTTTTATTTTTATACATAAAAAAAATTATTAATACAATAGGTTAACTAGTAATTAAAAAAAAATAGGCTAGGAGCCACCAAACCTAAAAGCTCTGTTATTGCGGATTTAAAAATTTTTTGATGAAAATGAAAAGTTTACACTCAGAACATTCAGAAAAAAATTAGCCGAAAATATGTTTAAATAAATTTTATATTATTAAATGGTCATAATGTTTTACCATCATCGCAGATTTTGATCACTATTATGTTAATTTGTGCGAAATTCCATTCAGATTTAGAAAAAATCCGGCTATTTAGAAAAAAAAATCATTGCGACCATTTAATAATATACAATTTAACTAAACATATTTTAGGCTAATTAAATCTACGCAGATCAAGCTCATCTTATTCCTCTGAACGTAAGCTTTTAATTTTCATCCAACATTTTAAATCCGCGATCACATAACTTTCGGGATTGATGGCTCCTGGACTATAATATAATATACAGGCTAGCAAAAAAAAATTAATATAAATGATCATTTAATTGTTCGAAATTCATTTCTTTCGTCATTTATTTTCATTGGTTTGATTCGTTGTGTTCTCATTCGTTTTCGTTATGTTTTTGGAGTAGAGAGATATTTCGTTAAATTTTTGTGTTGTCTTCTGCCTTGTGGGCCATATGCAACAATCCCATTCCGTTGCCTGCTTACTATGTCATCAGTGCTTAGGTTGCCACTCCTTAACGAATTTTATTGAGAATTTTAAACAAGCGTTGAAGGACTCTCAGCTACATTTTATTTAAAAATGCTTCCATTTACCACTGGGTAGCTACGGTCCATCGAACGAAGTTTAATGTGCACTTTTTTCTTCAAGGTTTTCTTCAGCTTCAAATCTAAGTTTGTAAATGTGTAAATATATGTACATGTAAGTGGTATAGATAAAGGATATTTATCTGCACTTGAAGCTGCTGCCGAAAGCCAACAAATTCTTTTTAGCCATGTGCTTCTTTATGTATACTGCAGTTCTTGTGATTGTTATTGGTAGTGACATTATTGTTGATGCTTCTGCTGTAGTTTCCTTGACTGCCTTTACACCCACACACACGCACACTTGCAAGAAAATCGAAAGAACATTTCACAGTGACATGAACAATTTTTGTTAGCCATGCAATGAAATGTGTTGCAATGCGATACGGATTCCAAACAATTTATTTCTTAGAAGATCAATAGAACAAGAACACGAAGAAGTTGTACTGTAAATTTCTACAAAAGCAAACTAGGTATGTAGAGTGCTTTACCGAAAATTTCCAATTTCAATTATTATCTCTTATTATTTGTAGTTTGTTAGTTTTGTTGTTGCTGTTGTCATTTTGCTGTCATCGGCAACTACTACTGAATGGTAGTAATGGAATTTTTATGTAGAGCAACATCAACATGTCGTCAATAATAAGTCCAGCATGGAAAGATGCATGCACAGTAGAAAGACCAAAAAAATATTGGTAACTCTAAAATCAAGACAGGCAATAATTCACTTCAATAAATATAGGCCATAATTTTAAACAAAACAAATTCTCTGATTCAGTTATACATGGAACGAAAATATTGTCAATGGACAGCTTATATTTGAAATTATACTTATAGTCCCGTAAATTTCCCAAGTAACAATTCTACTTTTATAATAGTTCTAAGTAAATTTTCAGCAATGTATTATAGAACATTGGAATATATGACCTTTTACGATTATAGTTGGTTTATAGCGAAAAGTTGTGTCAGATAGTTCGAAATTATTATTAAAGGCTCCAATATTCCGAAAAAATATATTATGACTGTAATCGTGATCACAGACAGTCAAACGAACATGGTAGAAAGTCGGAAATTGACTTAGGTGTTGTGCTGATCAAAAATATGTATACTTTTCCGTACCTGCCACGCCTATTTGTTGGAGTTACAGGCGGAATGACAATGTTTATATACCCCTTACAAAGTACGCGTTGGGGTATACAAATTTGACATTTTGGCTGATATTCCTGGTTCAGCCACTAGAACAAAATTTTTACTTTAATGTAGTTGAAAAGACGAAATTTATAAAAATATTAGGATAATAATGTTTTTGTCTTAAATTTGAAAAGTTGTGTAACAAGGTGTATAAGGTTTTCTTAATATATATTTCTAGACTCCAAACCAGTACTGGTACCTTAAATTGTTGACTGCTATGTAAACAAAACTAAGCGCGAGTTACTCTCACGGTGAAGGCACTTAAATTTAAAATGATCGTCAACTTAATCTGAAAGAACAATATAACAGATGATAAAATTACAAAATAAATGAGGTAAAAACTTTTTATGTGTCAATTTTTGAGAATATTTGGGACTTAAAAACGGTGTTACAAAAACGTAATATTTTTTAGATTCAACTTAGAGAAAATTGCATGCATAATTAAAGCTTATGTAAAAAATAAAATATATTTTGATCAGTGAGAGTAAACCATTACATCCTCGCTTATAAGCATGATTTGAAATATAAGTCAATTCACATCCCAGATAACAATTCCACCTAAATAAGTCTTAAGTAAAATTTTGTGTGAGGAATTCATATAGGAAGGAGAATTTAAGCTTCCTTGAACAATCTTTGAAACAAGTTTTGTAAAAGGTATGTGCAATGAAAAAAGGCGTATGAAATTATTTCTTTTAGAACAAGATTTTATGTAAAGTTTGATCTAAGGTTTTTATTCAAGGTTTATTCAAAAACTCGGAAACAGAAAACAAATTTAATTGTTTTTAGTATTCTCCTTTTCGACGTTTCATCATTTCATTTTATTTAGCACAGAAAACTTATACATTTTAAAAATCTTTGTATATTTACCATGTCCTAACCAGCACGGACTGAACTCAGATGGAACACACGTTCAACCACTCGTCTATTTAGGACTTTACTAGCGCGGCGTTGAAACTCTCGATTGCAATCATTTTATGTACGCACCTAATTTCAATCCATTAAATTGCCTCGGTAGCCCAGCGGTTTAAGGTGACTGTCATCAACAGATAGATCCAAGGTTCTATCACACGCGCGAAGTCAGTGCAGCATTCTTCAAATTAGAAAAAGAGTCGAGTCACATGGGTCTTGCAGTAAACGCAGATAAGACGACATCTGGTGCCAACAAACAAACAGTACCAGCGTATTGGCACCCACGTCACTGTTGACAACACCTCGTTCGACGTAGTGAGGGACTTCGTCTACCTCGGATCCAGCATTAACTACACCAACTATATCAGTAGAGAGATACAACGAAGGATAACTTTTTCCAACAAGTGTTACTTTGGGCTCAGCAGGCAATTGAGAAGCAGAGCCCTCTCTCGACGAACAAAAGTCAAGCTCTAAAGTCACTAATCATGCCTATCCTGTTATATGCAGCACAAACCTGGATGTTGAGCAGCTCTGATAAAAAGACTTTGGAAACGTTCGAGAGAAAGATCCTTCGTAAAATCTATTTACCAATCTGCGTCAATGACAAGTATCAAATACGATGGAACGATGAGCTGTATGAGCTATACGCTGACATCGACATAGTAAAGCACAAAAAATCGAGCGGCTTTGCTGGCTAGGTCATGTTGAGCGGATGGAAGACGACGCTCCAGCGAAGAAAATACTAGATTCAGTACCCAGTGGCGGTCAACGCAGAAGAGGACGACCGCATCTCTGTTGAAGGACCAAGTAGAGAACAACCTGACGAAACTTGTAGCTTCCAACTGGCGCCAGCAAGCGCAAAACAGAAATGGCTCGCGCAATTTTTTACGACAGGCGGGAACCGACTTACGTTTGTAGGCGCCCCCTAGGTAAGTAAATAATATCCAAGGTTCAAACCAGCGCTTCGACGAAAATATTATTTTTTTTTGAATTGAATAGAGCCCTGCATGAGTATGCTTTTTCGCCTCCCTGAATATATTCTCTTGCTATAGAATAAAAAAATTTCCTCTATCCCTTTTCTGCTTTGCTTATACCTGCTCATACACTCTCTTTGTTTTATTCAGATATAAGAAACCATTGGCAGAATTATAAGGTAGGGCCGACTCGGAGAGGAATGAAGTAGAAAGCAGAATAAAGCGGGCTAGATGCCAAAATCAGCTGTTCATCGCGAGTTTCTTTATGCTCACATTTCGCAGTTGTTTTTAGGTTAAAATTGTTAGGTTTTTTTTTTTGCAATTTTAGGACTTCTTTCACATTTTATAGTTTTTATTACACTGTTTTTATAATATTTTCGCTCAAATTATCTAAAATTTAACACACGCGATCGCACTGTTTGCAACTTGGAAACATAAAATATTTGCTTCATTTGCAATTTCTACGAAATTCGTCGTTTTGACAACTAACCAACCTGTTCATTATCCACTCTTCGTTGACGCATGAGGGCACCAAGTGAATCGGCCCTACCTTATAATTCTGCCATGTAAAAAAGAAGAGAATAAGAGCACGATGCTTTACTAACACCAGCAGGTAGCAAATAAAGAAATAAAAATAACAAAATATCTGTGTTCATACCCTGAATACTTAGCGAACATTTTTTTATTCGTTCGTACGCAGAAAATAGATGGTCGGGATGGATCGGGAGAAATGTTGAGGGGCAAAAAATAATAAGACCAACTCATATATTTGACCCCTCTAGAAGTTCAGCTACGGCTGCTGGTCTAATAAGACCAACTCATATATTTGACCACTCTAGGAGTTCAGCTACGGCCGATATAAACTATTTTCTACAGTTTTAGTGTTTTTTGTATCGAAGGTATCGAATAAAGCAACAAAAAATAACGAAATTATGCATTAATAATAACAAAAGCTTATTGCAGGGAAAACCCAACATATTAACTCTTATTCAGGTCACTTCAGCAGATACCTGAGTATTCGTGTAATTTATGAAGTGCTCAGAGAAAAAACTGAAACAACGCGTGGATCGCAAGCTCACCTCAGTGCAAGAGTGTATGAAAAGAGAACAAATAAAAAGTTATTCTCTTGTGCTACACGACCTGTTGTTTACATTTATTCGTTTGCAGCTTTGCTTGCAGTGACTGCTAGAGCAAAGACTCAGGGTATATTTACTTGATGAATATATTCATGCAGGGCTCTATTATTGAAATAGTTTTTTCTTATGATAGTTAATTTTTTTTTATTGAAATCAGGAATTCCTTATGTTATTGTTTTCACAAACAGAAACTTTGTTTATAAAAAAAAAATATCTATGATTGAGTAAAATCTTCTTGACTACTTCCTAAAATGTGTCATTGAATAAAGTTTTATATAAAAAATTATACAATAAATTTAAATTTTCAAGGCTTTCACAAGTCTCTTTTGTGCATGAGATAAAAGCATGAGTAATTACTTTTATACAAGGCCTTTTCAAGTTGAGTATGAATAACTTCAAATATTTGGGTAAAATTTTTATCTATGAGAATTGATTTTGTTGAAAATTTTGTCTATTATCTATTAAAGTGAATTATAGACTGTATTGCCTTATTATTTTTTTATTCAAATATATTTTGTTTTTCGATAAAATTAAGCGTGGCTATAACAACCTTGACTATGTTAATTTTGGCGTCAGAACTTTCAAGTTATTTCAAGTCAAATTCAATGTTCATTGCATATCAATGTTTAGTAAAATTCGGAAGCTCTTTTTAAATGGTTACATAAAAACATTAATGCCATTTTATCAGTTTTCTTCAATAAATGTTTTTGCTTGGAAGTCATAAAAATGTTAACTTTCAAATATAAAACTGATTAGTTGAGAATTTTTTTTTATGGTACCACTTATAAAATGATCACCAAATCGTAAAAGTACTATTTATTTATGATGATACCATATTATAGAATTAATAAAAACACTGTAAACTGAAACTGCAAAAGGAAAAAGATATATACTAAAAGGTTTTTAGCATTAATATCAATAAAAGTTGTGAATTTACATACAATCGGTTTTATGCCCGAGATAAGTATCTTCAGAGATTCTTCGACATTTTTCCATGAGGGATAATTCAAAGTGGAGTGTTAGAAGAAGACTATATTTTGATAATCCATGTTTTACCATGAATTTATTTTTTTTTGTTGTCATTCTGTCACAGCTTTTAAGAAAATTTTGTAAAAATATAACATCTCATAATATTTATTCCCATTATTAAATAACTTTCTCAAAACCAGAAATAATAGATTTTGTGTATTGTAAAGTTGTTTATTTACTATCATAGTTTATTCTTGCTACCTTCAAAGATTTTCCTTGAAACAGTTTAAACAACATCAATTTAAGTTTGCTTAGCTTGTTTGCTGAATTGAATTTTATCGTTTATATAAATTGACTGAAAATAACATAAATTCAATTCAATTGTATGTATTTCATTCAATTTACTTGAATATCTTCACTCAAATCAACTGAACTGAACTCAAGTATTTCTGTAGTTTACTATAGTAAATAGTAGCTGTATTTGCTACGATTGGCGATTTTCGAACTTAAGCTGTCGTAATAGAAATCCCTATTATTTTATCTATTGTTTTCGTCAATTTTATGTGCTAACCTAACTATGCACATTTTGTTGTATTTTGTATGCTTCTGATTAGACAATAAGAGAGGGATAGTTAAATGATTGCTTGTACCTGTTTTTAGGATTATGTAATTGTGAAGTTGCTGATTTGATTTAATTTCAATTTAAGATATACCTATGTTGTATAGAATGGGCGTAGCCAGGATATTAGCCAGGGGAAGTAAAATATGTTTTTATATATGTGCGAGTATGTAGGTATATATCACAAATAAAAATATTTTTATTAAGTGTTGGGTTTCAGGAATAAAAGATAGAGTGAATCAGAAACTTTAGTTGCAAGGCCGGAAGCGGGCAGAGACAACTTATTTTATTCTAGACTGCACTTGTTCTGACTCAGCTTTCTATTTTGCCATTCATTTTTCTACATCATTATTTGCTCTTCCCACCAAGTTTATCATACCCATAATATTTTATCTAAAGAAAAAATTTGTGCACAAAAGTAAAAAACACTTAAGTTTTGCAGGTTGTTGACTTAAATTCAGGCCTTAACATTTAAAATTAAACTAATTAAACTTTTAAATAATCAGATTCAACATTTTGTACTTTTAAATTCAACCTTAGAAACAAAAAACTCTATTTTAAGATGTTGTTATTATTTCTAGATGTAATCATAAGATATTATATATATTTTTAGTAACTTTTGTCAACTTATTCTAAAGAAATATAAAAGAAGATGGCCTTGAACTAAAGACATATACAAGAGGATAAATACTATACGTAATACTTTCACATTATTTTCATAGCTTTGTTTCTTTGTAAAAGAACAAGATTTTTTTCAAAAAGTTGAATGTATTTAACACTCAAATTCGTTTTATTTTACTCAATATTTATTTAGGATATAGATTCAAAGAATATCATATTGAGATAGGGCTTTTATATATTAACGCATTGATTTTTGTTTTTTGAGTGTATTGGCAGTATTGAGTGTTGAAAATATTTGAAATATTACAATTCAAAAGATCTATCATACATTAATATCTACACAGTATTCTTACCCATAATCAATATGTATTGAGAAAAGATTCTAAGCTGTTTTGTTCAAACAAGTGAATAAAATTGTGAACTACGATTTTTGCCATTATATAGTTTAGATTTTGTGTACATTCAAGTTTTGTTCAAATTCTAAACACAAATCAACTGCAACAATGGCAACAAAAACATAACGAGAACAATTGCATAACAACAAAAAAGTAGCAACAGGAAATCCTGTCAAAGCATGAACAACTATTGCAAACAAGTTTTGTCATGTTTGTCATCTTCCGGTTGGTAAGCAACGTGAAGTACCAAAATGGGTGTGGCAAGCTGTTTGGAAAACACTCTTAGAGGTTTTCCATAGTGTACAATGGGCCACGTAGAGATAAAAACAGGACAAAAGTCAATTTCTTCACATTAAAAATAAAAAAAATATTTAATACTATCATGAACTTGTCATATTAAGATACGTCCACAAATACTCAAGTGCATAAACTTACTAATTTCTCGAATAATATGTGGTCTAAACCAATAATACAGCATCGCTACAATTATGCACTTTGATATCAATTCTTATTTTTTTTTTTTTAATTTAATGATATTAGTTATATTAAAAAAAAGGATATTAAAGATATTAGATAGATAATATATTAATAATGCAAGCTCAATATTTCCAAATACAGCTAAAAGTAAAGATGAAAGTTATTATTTTTTCAAATATTTTTTGATCTACTGAATTAAGACTGCAAAGAATTCAACTGCATATCGAAAAGTTGTACTTGCCATTTGACGTCTTATTATGAAAAAATTAATATAAAGAGACACAATTCACCATTGAATTTTCCATTAAATACGATTTAACAAAGCTACTAAATTTTTCGTATTTTTCATACAATCTTATGGCATAAAGTTATCTTTCAAATAAAGCCAATTTTCAGTTTTAAATGATATGATCTCAGTATTTTATTTCAATTCCAAGTCTTGTGCCTCTTAAAAAAACTCAATGAACTTCCCGATTTTCCTCGAATTTCGGCATTTTTAATATACTTTATTTGTCGGCAAAAGAAAGCTTATTCTTTATTTCTTATTTAAAATACTAGTATATATATTAGAGATGCAACGGATAGTGATTTGGCCAGATTCCGAATAGCCGGCGAGCTGCAAGGACGAGTAGCCGAATATCTGGCGGCCGGATAATAGATCCATAGCCTCGGTGCCACCAAATGAAATATATTTCTAATTTGGCAGGCCTTATTATACGGATTGAGTGCGGCCATTTAATTATAGCAAATATAGTTAAAAACACCTTTTACATTATAAAAATAATTGCTAAAATAATAAAATCTAAATAATTTTTAACTAATTTGTATTCAACGTTAATTTTGTTCTCAAAAATTGTTCAAACCATGACCAACTCATAAGATAGGCTCATTTTAAAATAGCTGCTCAAAAGACAAGCTTTCCAACAACAATGCAGTGAGGGCCTTAAACGCCAAATATGCTAATAGCAGTAGTAACTTTGACATCTAGCTCCATTTTTCTAGTTTCTCTCCAAGCTGAGCCTACCTTTTGATTTTGTCATGGCTCAAAGCTTTGAAAGAGTTAAATACTTCAACCTGGCAATACTGAAAACCTTTATTTTAAAACAGCTAGATTTTTTGATATATTATTTGTTAATTCGCATATTTGTATTGTTGTCAATAACAAAAGCGCGTTTCTCTTCGAACGCTGAAAATTTAGTTTTTATTCACCATAATCTACCTCTCCTTACTTTTGAGGACAAACGTTCATTTTACTAATTGAACATTTTTCTAAGTTTTTAGTTTATATATGAATTTATCATTAAAATGAACACTGAGAATGTTACTTTAAGTTTTTTGGAAGATACCTTGAAAATTTTTGATATTTTTTTACCTTTAAATAAAAAATGCCATAATTAGTACGAATTTTCAGTTGCTATTTACTAAACAAAGATTTATTTAAATAAAATAACTTTAAGAAACTATCCTGCCGAACGGATACCGTATATTGAGTAACTATCCGGTATCCGGCCGAATTGTAAATTTAGGCCTGCAAACCGGATAGTTGACGGATATCCGTTGTATCTCTTATATATATCATGATGGGATTCCAATATTTTATAAGTCAATGAAGACATTGAAACTGAGAGGACCAAGGCTTGTGAGCACTTTTAGACCAATATTTCCGCTTGAATGAAAATACATGATTTTTTACTTCACAATAATAAGTAGACTTCAATTCACGTTTAATAAAAATATTTAACTTATTAAAAACTATGTATGACACGATAAATACGCTTCATTCACAATTAGTGGAAAAAAACTAGAGCTGCCTGGCATTATTTTTCTTTATCTCGATATTTTTGGAGAAATGTCACAATTGCTCTAAAAGGAATATGTTAAAGAAACTGAGGCAAATAATCAAATCGATCTCTCAGTTCGTTTGATTTTTCTCATGACTTTTTCACAGTTTAAAATTTGTTTTTTTTGGCTTCTTCAAATTTCTTCCCTGCAACGTTGCCTGTTGCATGTAAGTGCCACTCAACTGGCCAAAATCGGACAAGATCTGGTGTACAAGATTTTGAAAATGAAATTTGTTTTCAAATTTCGCATATTTTTGCATTACTGGCACAAATCGTTCCCAAGCTCTCAGAAGATTCGTTCATAGTTTTTAAAAGGATTTCAATAACGATAACCAAAAATTTCCACTGCTGCCCTTCCCATTATTTCAGGAAAAACAGTTCAGGCTGTTTTTTTGAAGACATGCAAAAAGGCCTATGTAGAAAGTTTCAAAATCTTTCTTTAACTTCAGCAGATTTTTAAGATATTTAACAGTTATTACAAAGCATTGTATCGGAGAGATTTTTATGGGAGGAAGGCGTGGTTTTCATCCGATTTTTCAAAATTTCATAATCAGCATTTATATTAAAGATCAAGGCTTGCATGCAAAACTTAAGGGCATTGCTTTAATTTTTGTGGGTTTTAAAGAGATTTTACTGTACAAATAAAGTCACTCTGTATGGCAAGCAGGCATGATTTTCATCCGATCTGACTCAATTTCATACTTGATCTTCAGTAAAATTTAGTTTTTATTTTGAATTTCATCGCGATAGCTTTAATATTACGGCTGTAATCGTGTCGACAGACAGACACACGGACAGACGGACAGACAGACGGACACAAGGGATTTGAGTCAGGCGGTGATTCTGATCAAAAATATATACACTTTTCTATACCTGCCATGCCTTCATATTGGTGTTACAAACGGAATGACAAAGTTAATAAGCCCCTTACGCAGTACGCTTTGGGATATAAATAACCCAAAATCATAGATAAAATTCGCTCTACATATTAAAAAAGAAGAATCAAAATATTTTGTAAATTTTATTACATAATTTTTGAATGAGTTAAAATAAAATATTTCTTAGAATTATCAAAATATTTCAACATATAAAAAATAATGTGTATGTATTGGGGGTTGGAATTAATTTTAAAGGTTTTTTTTCGGTTTTTGAGCATTTATTTAGAAACAACGGTATAATGTATATTATTCAAAGTATTGTCCATCGTTAGCTACAACATTTTCCCATCTTTCTGGCAGCATATGGATTCCGCGCCGGAAGAACGACTCGTCTTTTGAGGCAATCCACGAATCGACCCATTTTTTGGTATCCTCGTAAGAAGTGAAGCGCTGCTCAGCCAAGCCATGCGTCATCGATCTGAATAGGTGGTAGTCGGAAGGGGCTATGTCTGGGCTATAAGGCGGGTGGGGTAGCAGATCCCAATTCAGCGCCTCCAACGTTTCCTTGACGGTTCTTGCAACATGTGGCCGTGCGTTGTCATGTTGAAAAACCACTTTGTCGTGTCTTTTGCCATATTCCGGCCGTTTAACCTTTAATGCTCGGCTCAATTGCATCAATTGTTGTTGGTAGCGTTCCCCAGTGATGGTTTCGTTAGGTTTTAGCAGCTCATAGTACACGACACCCTTCTGATCCCACCAAATACACAGCATAAGCTTGGCGCCATGAATATTCGGCTTGGCCGTCGATGTTGATGCATGGCCGGGTGGTCCCCACGATTTTTTTCGCTTAGGATTATCGTAATGGTTCCACTTTTCATCGCCAGTGACAATATGATGCAAAATACTCTTCCTTTTATGCCGTTGAATCAGTTGTTCGCACATGCAAAATCGCCGTTCAACGTCTCTCGGCTTCAACTCGTACGGCACCCAATTTCCTTGCTTTTGAATCATTCCCATGGCCTTCAGGCGTTTGCCGACCGTTGATAAGTCGACTCCCAATGATTCTGACAATTCTTGAAGGGTTTGACAGGGGTCTTCATCGAGCAAAGCCTCCAATTCCTCATCTTCAAACTTTTTCGGCTGGCCCGGACGCTCTTTGTCTTCCGTATCAAAATCACCACTTTTAAACCGACGAAACCAGTACTCACAAGTAGAAATCGATGGAGAATAGTCCCCGTAAGCCTCAGTAAGCGTGCGTTGTGCTTCAACCGCTTTTTTCTTCAAATGGAAGCACAAAAGTAAACCTTCCCGCAAATTGCGTTTTGTTGGAACGAAAGTCGACATGTTCACAGAGAAAAAAATATATGTTGTTTACACTTCAGTGGAATGACACATACTGAAAAATGAAGCTTAGACAATGTGCTTTGAAATGAATATAGTCACAGGTGTGCCCGATGCGATCTATTGATAGTTACGCCATCTCTTAGAAAACCTTTAAAACTAATTCCAACCCCCAATATATACTTAATTTAAGGTTAAATATTACTCTTTAAGGATTTGCCATAATTTCACCATATTAAATTACTATAATAACAGCAGAAGAGGACGACCGCATCTCCGTTGGAGGGACCAAGTGAAGAATTGAAGGAGGCGCAATTTCTTACAACAGGCGGAGACCGACTTACGGTTGTAGGGGCCATCTAAGTAAGTAAGTAATAACAGTATTCATTAACATTATTATAATGTTATTAAAATAAATAATACTTTTCTGCAAACAAACAACCATTTCTCAAATAGGATAATTCCCCAAATATGAAGCATTTAACGTTTGTTATAAAAATTTTTCAAAAATAAGTTTACATTATTAAAAATTAAATATCATTCGTATAGATCGGTTGTAGATATAGAACCATTTTTTTAAATTTATTTCGAGGCTAGGGCGCCTGCAGTGGGCTATAAAATATTGATATTATTGTTGAGTCATGAAACAGATTCCTTGGAAGATTTACATTTACGACTGGTTTTACATGTACGGTAACACGGTAAGCGCGTCAAATTTTTTCAAGCATAGGGCGCCCACAGTGGTATATTTACCTCTTGGTACCATTTTCAAATTCCGGCCGCCATATTGAGTCCGCCCTTTTTGAATTTTTTTATTCTTGACATCAAGTTCGAAATTAGAGATCCCAAAACGCCCTTGTACTGAGTTTCATACACAAACGATTATGTCGAGTTTGTTCAGTTTTTCCAGTCAGCTGGCCCACAGTGCAATGGCATCGTATAGATTTTTCTCCTTAATGTGAGCGTAAAATTTTCAACTTTCGCGCTTATGCAAAACAAAAAGACAAAAACAAATTGAAAAGAATGGATATGCAATCAAGTGAACAAATTCAATTCTTACTAGCTGCAAGGCGCGCAAAATGTTTTTGCTATTGTTGTTCCTGTTGTATTTGCATATTTTGCCACGCCGTTTGTTACAATTGCTAGAGTATAAAAAGAAGTCAATGCCATTTGTATGCTTAAATGAATGTAAATTTTATTATTCTTTTTTAATTTAATCATAAAAATGATTCCTACGTATGTTTAGATGTAAAAAATATATTAATAAAAATTATAAAAATATAATAAGCACTTAATTTTCAATCATATTTTTTTGCATTATTTGTTCAAATGTTGTTAAATTGTTTTTGAAATTGGTATTTAAATGATTTTTGCTGTTTTTGTTGCACACTTATTATTCATCGACTTCTGTGCAGTAGTATGTGTTTAATAAAGCATCACAATTGGCGAGCTTCCTCTGGTAACTTATTTGATCATTTATGCAGTCATTTATGAGTCACTTGAGTTGACTATGCAGCATGTGCGTTAAAACAAAAATAAAAAAAAAAATTTTCAATTTAATTGATTTCATTCGTAGCACTTTCCGGTTTTATGTACTGCTACATCTGAGGGTAGTTTGAAACGTTAAAACGACTGAGATAAGTTCTGAATGTTGTATTCATTTTGTAATAAAATAACCCTAATAATAATTCTTATAATTGACTAGCTAATGCACCCGAAGTTTCTCGGTATTTTTTTTTTTAAAAAAAGCAAGGCCACTGCGCGTCACATGAATAGGTACAGAGCTTTTCAAATATGTCAAAGCTTATTTCTTTGTCCCAAGCTTTTCAAAAAGCTTTTTTTGTTGTAAAGATCATTAAATATTAATAGCCCTATTCTGTTGATTGACAATTGTAAATTTATTGACAACTGTAAAAATTTCTTATTCTTAAATATAAACAAAAGCTCATAACATTACAAAACTGTTAGCAACATAAAAAAATATTCAGAACAAATAAAAAACCGAAACATTTTGGATGTTTTCAACCCCTTGGACCAAAAAATATCACATAAAAGGCTAGCTTGTCAATGAATTTACAGTTGTCAATCAACAGAATAAGGCTATAAATGTGCTCTATTTTTTTGCGTCACTTGAATAGCTACATCAGTCAAAGCATTGCTGTTGAAAAGCTTATTTATGTCAAGCTTATTTCTTTGTCCCAAGCTTTTCAAAATGCTTTTTTTTGTATTTGTTGTAAAGATCATTAAATATTGAAAATATATGCTGAAAGAGAGGTCTGAGACTTTTAGCGTTAACTTAAAATAATTATTTTAAATAAACAAGTAGAAAAATGTGCTCTATTTTTTGCGTCACTTGAATAGCTACATCAGTCAAAGCATTGCTGTTGAATCAGGTGGCTGATCCACATTTTTTTTTAAAGTGTATTTTTATCAAAGTAGGAATTTTTTTCTTTGAATCGAAATCTCAACAGAGTGAATATGGGACGCACGAAACCGTTGACTATCGCCGAAAAGGCCAAAATTGAAGCGTATTCCGAGCAGGGACTTTCAGGTCGTGCAATTGCCAACAAAATTGGTAGAAGTGCTAACGTTGTGTGTAGCTTTTTGCGAGATCCAACTTTTTACGTGAAAAACATGAGAGGAAGGCAAAAAAGGGCTACAACCGTTGTTGACCGAAGAGTCATATTGAGATTAGCATCCAATTCAAGCAACTCTGCGGCCAAAATAAGGGCGAAAAGTGGTGTTAATGCTAGTGTTTCTACTGTGAGTAGAATAATTCATGGTGCCGAACATCTTAAACTTAAAAACCTGCAAAAGAAACCACCACTGAACGAGCAAAGAAAGAATGCACGTCTAGAATTTTGTGGGATACACATGACATGGACGGACGAGTGGAAATTCGTGGCTTTCTCAGATGAGAAAAAGTTTAACTTTGATGGCCCTGATGGGTTTAACTATTATTTTCACGATTTAAGAAAGGAGGAGCGTTTTCTGTCCCGCCACCATAGTCGCGAAGGAGGAGTTATGGTCTGGGGCGCGGTGTCCTTTTATGGTACTGTTGATCTCGAGTTCCAGACAGCAAAAATGAACGCAAAGTCATACAAACAAACTCTGGAAGGGCTTTTCCGAAATTTTCAAATATTTTTGGGCCAATTCAATGGACATTCCTACAAGACAATGCCCCGATACACACCGCAGGAGTTGTCAAAAGCTGGATAATAACCAAAATGTCAACTTGTTACCGTGGCCTCCTTACTCACCGGATCTTAACATCATTCAAAATGTCTGGGGATGGTTGTCCCGCAAGGTTTATGAATCTGGGCGGCAATTTGATGATCGAGAGTCACTCGTTGCAGCGATAAAGGTGGCATGGAATAAAATTTCCTTAAATTATTTAAAAAGTCTGTATGACTGCCTACCAAACAGAATGTTTGAAGTAATTTTGAATAAAGGTATAATAATACGTATATTATTTATTATTTATTTATATTTAAATAAAGTAATTTTAAATTTTAGTTAAAAAAAAAATGATTTTGTTACTTTTTTTCATGGTTTTCTCTTTATTTAAGGAACTGTACCTATTTAAGTGACGCAAAAAATAGAGCTCATTTTTCTACTTGTTTATTTAAAATAATTATTTGAAATTAACGTTAAAAATCTCAGGCCTCTCTTTCACCAGATATTTTTAATATTTAATGATCTTTACAACAAAAACAAGAAAAAAGCTTTTTGTAAAGCTTGGAACAAAGAAATAAGCTTTGACATATTTGAAAAGCTCTGTACCTATTCATGTGACGCGCAGTCACCGTGTAAAAATCAATTCGGAACCCACAAGCAGATATTCCCTTTTATATAAATAGATGAAAATAAAAAGATGTATTACCTTTCAGAGAAATCAAATTCAACTTTTTCAATTTTAAATTCAAATTTTAAAAATTTCTAAAAAATGAACTTAGACTAAATTAAACTAAATTGAATTAGAACAAACCAAAATTTTGTGTCTTCTCTGTTATTACAATCAATGCCTATTCTGAATTAGTTTGAATAAGTTTCTGAATTTTTATTTATTTTTTTTTTTTCAATATGTTTTCCCTGCTTTTATATCGATATTTAATTTAATTTGAAAAAAGTTAATTTTTAAAATTTTTTCGTTGAAATTTTGAAATTTTTATTTTGTTCTGTTTTAGTTTATACACCTGTTTTAAACCTTAAAACCAGTTAAATATATATATCACATTTAGTAAAAACTCAATCTCTTGCTCCTATGATAACAATTTTTTATATGGCTTATGTTATATAATTTCTTTTCAATTTATTCATAACTCAACAAAATGTGTAAAAATAGGAATATGTATTAAATCACAGCCACACAAAATTAAATCAGGTTTTGGGCCCAGAGGTCAGACCATGGTTTTTATGTGTCTTTTGGGTCGCTGAATTAGAATCTGAAGTCCATTTAACCCTATTACCTAACCAGTTTTTTCATAAAAAACTGATATTTTCACCCGAAAGTCGTTATGGTTTGGTGATAGGGTTAAATGGACTTCGGATTCTTATTCAGCGAACTAAAAAACATATAAAAAACCCTGTTTGACCTCTGGGCCCTAAAGTCGATTCTTTTTTGTGTGGCAGTGTATTTATTACGCCTCATAGCTTTGTAAGCCAGTGTTGCAGTTTGGATACGAATGTATTAATTTGGATACTTTTTACTTTAAAATATTGATGGATACTTTTTTTTAGCCTCAGTGTAAATTTGGATACATTTTTTTCAAAAATATTTTGAACATGAACTAAAAATTTTCTCTTGCAATAATATATAAAAGTATACAGGAAGGATAGCATCTCGTTGTCTTCGCTTGGTTTTGCTTTATTGTGATTATAGGCCTAACCAAATAAGACGAATTAGTTTCAACTTGCCGAATGTCTGCACTCCCTACGTCTGTTTTGACATTTAACCCAGAATAAGACGAGTTACTTAGCTTGTCTGTACATCTGTTTTTGAGTTGCTTAAAGTTCAGTTCTTACGGAACAAAACGTCTGGCAAACCGTTTTCCGATGAGCTTACGTCCGCTTATTTTGAACAACAACATTAAATTGCAATACAGCTATCATTTTAATCTTTATTCGTTACGGAGCAACTAGTCAATTTTGGTTGGGCCTATACTCACAATAAAGCAAAAACAACGACCTGCTTTCCTTCTTAAGATATTTCATGTCTTGATCCAAAACAGTTTAAATAACTAATATTTTCACATTTCTTACTCTTCTAAATAACTTTCCAAATTTACTTGAATAAAATTAAAAAAGAAAAATTTTCGTATAAGAAGTCAATTAAAATCAACAAAAACGTCACATTGCAGCATTGTGCCATTTTGGGGTAATATTAACTTATTGAAAAATGCTTTACGATTACCTTTCTACAAAGAACTTTAAAATTTTAGTTATTAATATGAAAAGTTTACTTTGCAGCTTTGCTGCCATATTTTTTCCGATTTGAAACTTACTAAAAACGATAAGAATAAAAGACTTTTATTGGAAATTTTGGCAAATAAGTATGTTTGTCCAAAATATATACTTTTAAAAATCTTATTTTCTTTAAATTAAAAACCTTTTAAATTTAGTAATTTAATTTATTCTTAAAGATACATTTGGATACCTCTTTGGAATTTTCGTGGATACTTTTCTTATTATCGCTGCGGTAACACTGTTGGGAACATTAAAAAAAATGGCAACGAACATGCGCTTCGCCTGACAGTGCCTAATAAACACAATTGCGGACGAATTCGGAAGTCTTTAAAATTTTATGCATAACTGCAAAAATATTTGTGTCAATATTAATTTTATTTTACCCTTAGCTGCCACAGAGAGTAATTGGTAGGCTGCTCGTTATGTTTAAAAATATATGTGCAAAATTTGTAGTATGTGCGAATTCATACAAACGGTGTAAAATAATTTCGCTTAATATTGAAGCGCCACTCCGCCCGTTAAATCCCACCAAAATTTCTTGACTAATTACTGCTCATTATTCCAAAGAATATGGAGAATTTAGAAGAAGTCGGACGAAGGCTATAGAAGGAGATCTATTAAAATTGAAGTGGCGCGCCCTTGTCTAATTCCGCCCAATTTTAGACTGATCACTGCTCATTATTCCAAACAATATATTTGCGAAATTTGGTTGAAATCACAAAAACAGTGTAGAAGGAGTTCGATTATAATTAAATTGACACACCCCTTGTTCAATCCCACCCACTTTTGCCTGCTTAAAAGTTCTCATTATACTAAAGCACAAATGTTCGATATTTGGTTAAAATCGAAGAAACGGTGTAGATGGAAATGTACTAAATATAAAGTGCCACTCCCCTGTCTAGTACGCCGACTTTAATGAACTACAGACTGATTCTTATGCGCAATAATATGTGAGCAATATTTGGTTTAAGTCGGACAAACGGTGTAGAGGGAAGTCGATTATAATTAAATTGACACGCCCCTTCTCCAATCCCATCCACTTTTGTAGGCTTACAACTTCTCATTATACTAAAGAATATATGTAAGCAATTTGGTACGATTCGAACAAACGGTGTAGATAGAGCTAGTCTAAAAATAAAGTGCCACACCCCCCGTCGATAACCTCCCAATTGCACAAACATAAGATTTCTCAAATTACCAAGGATTATGTGTGAAAAATTTGGTTGAAGTCAGACACACGGTGTAAGAGAAGTTCGATCAAAAGTTAAATGCCTAACCCACTTTTCTGATGTAAAGACTCCATACCGAAGAATATATTTATGGGTTGGATATGCGATGTGGCCGCAATTTTGGTACATACAGAGCCGATGTCATTCAGTTCAATACATTTACGAAAGTTATTCTATTTTGATGACGTCATTCTGTATGGAAAGTATATCATAGAGATATTACATGTTTTATATTAAAGCTTATGGGCGAAATTTCAAGATATTTTTTAATTTTTGTGGATTTTTAGGAGATTCTACGTTTAGCCACTTTGTATGGGAAGTAGGCGTAGTTTTCATCCGATTTTGCCAAATAGCATAGATGGTTGGTATTATATATCAAAGCCTATGTGCAAAATTTCAAGGCCTTTTATTAGTTTTTGTGGATTTTTAAGAGATTTTACTGTTAAAATAAAGTCACTTTGAATGAGAGGTAGGCGTGGTTTTCATCCGATTTGGCTCATTCGCGAACTTAATCTCCATTTTTTAAAATTAAGCTTATATTTTTAATTTCATCGCGATAACTTTAAAATTACGGCTGTAATCGTGATCGCAGACGGACAGACAGACGGACACTTGGAAATTAACTCAGGATGTGATGATGATCAAAAATATATCATACACCTGCCACGCCTCCTTGTTGGCGTTACAAACGGAATGACAAAGTTAATATACCCCTTACGCAGTATGCGTTGGGTTAGAAATATACACGAAATAATATAATAGAAGAAAAAATTTCACTTTAAATTTTTTTATAAAACTGAAAAAAAATTAATGTTTTTATATAAAATTTTTGAAAAAAAAAATATGTATTTAAATGGCATATTAACTACAATCAATATTTAAAAAATGTTTCAAAAATGGTCAGTTTCATTATGTATTTGGAACGAATTATAGAAAATGAAAATTGGCAATACAGAAAATACAGTACTTTCACCAACATTTTTTTGAACGAAAAAAAAATGTTATTTTCATTATATACAATTTTTTAAAAAAATTATTAACTGAAATGACATATTAACAACAACCAATAAATACAAAAATTGTTTGTTTTAAACTTTAATTTCTAGATCATTTGAGCACAAACATTAAATAACGCGCATAACACAATTGCAGCTTGGTCAAAGTTCTTTCAAGGGCTGAAATGACCAGTTGGTTTTTTATAGATCAATGATTTAAAACGAACAAGCCGCAGCATCAGTTGGCAAAATAACACAAAAGCTTATCCCTTTAGCTTTGCAAATAAATCTACTATACTGTTTTTTTTTTTTATATAAACTTTTTAAATCGCCCTCGTACGTGGGCATAGTAAAATATTCGCTGTGTATGATGCGTAACTGCATAAGTCATATAGTTGTTGTACACAGCAAAAAATACTTAGTTGTTAAACATTAAAAATAAATTTCATCTGTGTGTTTGTATTTGACTTTTATAGTTCTGATCATTCGTATTCAATGGTATAAGTTTTTTGAAACCATTTTTACTCGAAATATATTCTTTCAAAAATACAACAGACATGATTATATTTAAAAAGTTTTGATTTGTTTGCTTTTTCTTATTATTTGATGTATTTATTTTTATAAATATTTGCCTTTTACTGTTAAACATTTCAAGCTTACATGTGTTGTTTTTACTGTGAAAGCCTGTTAAATTTGCTAGGAATCTTATCCGTGTACAGAGGAGTGCCATTAATTGCGTAACAAAAAAAAAAAAAAAAAAAATGCAAAAATCTGCCCTTTAATTTATTGCTTACAACTTTGACAGATTCATTGCAAAGAAGCGTACAAAATGATTTTTTAAGAGTGTTTCAATTAAAAACTTACATTATAGATTGAATGCAAGGATTGTCATTTCATTTGTATTACATCAGCAAAAGATTTCCATTTTATGTGATTTATTCATATAATAACAGCAACAATAACAATGGTAGACTAAACTTTTACCCTTTCGTTACTTTTTTTTTTGTTTTTGACTTAAAAAATTATTAATTTCCATTTTTTTACTGTTTAGGCTCACTTAAAGAATAATCAAATGTAATTAATTTTTTTTGGTTTGCAAAAGTGGTTTTTTTGGGATAACGCCATGGGGCATAGAATGTACTCAAAGGATAAAAAAATACCAATATATAAATTTTAATTTATAATGCAATTAAAGATTTTATGTTTAAAAATATCCAAGTTTTTTTTAAAAGGAAAAATTCAAAAGCATCAATTTTAAATTATTAATTAACCCTTTCACGACCATAGGGCATATGTGTCGCCAAGAGGAAAATTTTAATTTTTGTATATTTTTGATTCAATCAAGTCGTCATAAGACTAAATGAAGAGTAAATTAAATAGATAACTTTCGAAAAACTTATGGTTCTGAAAGGGTTAAGTGCGGGCATAAAATAGTTATTCCTCGACTAGTTAAGGATGATTTATTTTTATAATAATTATATTCACATTAAATACATTCAATAAGCGCTGCGCTTTTCAATTTTTATAGAGATATGATTATAAAATCAAAATACTCTGTTTTTATAAACTAACTGGAATATCCAGCGTCGCCCGGGGGTATGTTGCATTCAGGGTGTGTAAAATATGTGGAACGTGATACAAAATAACCTACTTACCCTTATGCCAACCGATTTGCATTCAAATTGAATGAGCGATTTTGGAGTTTCTCACAATTTCTTAAGAGTTTTATACTACAGCATCCTATGGTGTTCAAGATAAATCAGAATATTTGAATCAAAAATACTTACCGCATCCCAAAAAACCTCCATTTACAAATTTTCATGCAATTCGAATGAGCGGCTTTCGACGTTTTAAATATTTATACTACAACGCCCTCTGGTTTTTAAAAAGGAACAGAATAGATAAGTCATCAACACTCACCGTACCCGAAGACTCCTATGTACATATTTTGCATGCAAATTGGATGATCAATTTCGAAAATACTTTTTTTATAACTCGATCGCAACGCCTGGTACATTAAAATTGACAGACTTCCCCAGTTAAATGTGGAATATCAACTATTTTCCCATGCCACTATTTATGTATGCTAAAATATAGACTTATTTTCTGTTTAATTCGCCTCTTATTACGTTTTTAATATTTTTTTTTTTTTTTTTTTTTTTGTAATGACATTCGTGCAGTTTGTTTTCTTCATTTGTCAGGTACGTTCGTGCTTCAATTCGCAGCTCTTGGAGTGCACAAATTGTCAAACGCATTGAAATAAAGTGTAGCATGTCCAAAGCACTCTGCCTTCCCGAAAATCCTGACATGACACTTTTGGAGTTTTTCTCGAATTTTAAAAAATATTTGTACTACAGCGCCCTCTGATGTTCAAGGCAAAGTAAAAGAATAGCGCCGATATACTCGCCGTACCCTCAAGCCACTATATACATATTTTTATGCTAATAGGATGAGCGATTAAGGAGGTTTTAGCGTATTTCACCACAGTTTGTACTACAGCTCTATCTGGTGCTCAATATAGAACAAAATATATAGCTCCGTATACTTACCATATCCTAAAAGCCCTATATACAAAATTTCATGCAAATCGGCCAGATATCGGCCAAGATATCACGTTTGAGATGTCGAATTTGTAGGGAAAGTGCCACGCCCCATTATCTAATACTACCTTTCATTATTTTTAAACCATCTCGTATACAAAAAATGTTTGCTGCCAAAATTTGAGCTCAACCGGCTGTCATTTTTGAGTTTTAATTCTGAGTTTTAAACTCAAATACGTTTTTCTCCATATATATAGTTAAACTGTTTCAATGCCTTTTGTAGGCGGTGTGAATGGGAGCGGAAAATAAAATATATCTTTAAACCTGACCTGAGTGAAAGCTTACCTCTCTGCCGAATTTCAAAGAAAGCGGTGAAGAGCTTCCAGAGATGTTTGATTTTTCCATTCAAAATACAAAAATTTCATACAAAAACGCCTATTTTGGTTTTCGTGATTTTTCAAATTTCTCTTTTTATAAGCCATTCCTGAACAATTACCAACAAAATGAATAAAATACCAGCCAAATCGGTCAAGTTATTTTTTAGTTTTAGCGGGACTTACACACATCAATTAATTTTTATATATATAGATAGCACACCGTAACAAAATAATAATATAATTCAATCGTAACAATTGGAATGTTGTACTTCTTGGCAAGGATGAAAAGAGCTTTTTCGGAAAAATTTTTTACGAAAAAAAAAAAATTAATGTTTGTGTTTGTATACAAATGATCGATAACTGGACCTACAAGTCGACAATGCCGACTCCGAACGGCTGATGCTCTCAAGAAGCTTTACATGAAACTTTTTATTCTCTGAGGCTTGCAATTTTCTGACGGCCGATCAGAAATATTATTTAATTTGAAGAAAAATTCTTTGTCAGGTGGCATTAGACCTGGGTCTTGCGTCGGGATTGAGATAAATGTTGCGTTAGTTCAACATTTTTGACTGTGTATGTATAGAATATTCAGATAACTATGACATTTATACATATAGAAATATAGATGAGATTTAAATACGCTTCTTATGATCTATTATATTACATCACATCTAGTTTTTAAAAGAACAACTTCCATCTTACGTTTCCTTTTATCCTTATATTTCTTTCATTAACAGTGTATTGACAAAAGAGTAAAATAAATACAATTCTAAAAAAATTAAATCTTTTTAGAGGTCATACAATAAAAATATGATACAAAGATTACCCTGTCAACATAATTCTTCCGTAGCTTATCCGTCACCGGACGTCATTACTCCGAAATATAGTTTAAATACTTTTTAAAAAGTATTTTAAACTTCAAAATTACGTTATATAGACAATTTTAGAAGACTCAAAAAGTAACAATAGCAGAACTAATCATAAATTAAATTGTCTGCCAGGCCCAGGACTTGATTTTGATAAAAAAATTTGTAAGTTCCAGAAAAAAATTAAAAACAAGGATATGGAAATTTTTCCAGCGGTGTGGTTTTCAAATTATTTTTGAATGTCTCTTTTTTTTTAAATAACCAAAAACATTTTTCAAAATTTAAAGAATTTTTTTATCGAATTAATTTTAATATCTAATTTTTCGATTTTTGCCTATAATATTTTTAGAAATGGTCGAAATTTAAAATTTTAAATTGTCTCTTAAAAAATATAATTGTAAAAATTAACACAAAAAATATTAGTTTTAGACACAAAATTTGACTTTTGTCATAATCCAAGCTATCAAAAAAGTACCGGGAAATGATAACTCAAAAAACCCTCTTAAAAAGCTTGTAAAAATTACACAGTGTGACCGCTAAAAAATTACAGGAACCATTTGTAGAAATTCTCAAAGAGGAACGTTTTGCAAGTTCAACGCACCTACTGTGACCTATCAATGTCAGCACCGGTTTTTAACACCGAACGAAACATAGACGCAGGTCTTGTCTACAAATACAACTACGAGCTTGGTCGTGCAGAAAATCGTGCGAGCATTTTCGTGTTACTGCGCTGACATTTTACTTTATTTACTTTTCATTATTTTTCCACTCCATTGTAACCATAATCTTACAATTTTCACTAACGTTAAATGCATTCCAATTTATTAATTTAAAATAGTCATACTGTTCCACTGTGCACAAAAATAAGAAACTAAAAATCGTACTAAAGTTACTTTTTTATTTTTCAAAATTCTATTCTGCTACTATTATCTTTCCAACGAGATAAAGATGACCAAAATCGGTTAATGTTGGCTAAATGGGACTACTTTGCTTGGTAGCAGAAATATGTTATATATGTAATACATTCATATATCTCATATATGAACCACCTCTATGATATATGGAAAAATTGGATCAAAATCGCGCCTACCTCCCATACAAAGTGACGTCATCAAAATATGAAAACTTTCGTTAATATATAAAACTGAATATCATCGTGTATGTCGTGGCTAAAGACTTCGAATATACTTCAATATGGCCGCGGGGGGGTATTTTAGCTTCGGTACAATGCCGAAGCTCCATTCCTTACTAGTTTTATATACCGTTGGCTTGTTAAAATTAGCTTTGTGTACTTAGCATACAACAAAAACTTTATTTTCAAACTATTTCCAACAACAATAAAGTGAGCTGTTTTTTTAAGACACGTAAAAATATTGAGCAATTACGTTCTTTACTTTAAGTTCTTAACAACACTTTTAAGGAATTGTAAGCATTTTTAAAACTTTTTGGAGACTCATTTTTAACAATCTATGACTTTTTTCTGGTTTTGTAACCCAAATAATTTTATTCACCTTCACATACATTCTGAAATAAAATCGGAACTGCTTCCGCTTACGCTGCCTTTAAGGTGGAGACTAAAGTGTCTTAAATACTTCAGTTATGACTATTTAGCTGCAATTTTTACAAAAATAGTACCCATTTTGGCACGTGGCTTCTACGCAACTTGTATGATGACATATTTCGATGAATGTCGGCACGGGTTCTCGTGCTCCAAATGAGCAGAAATTTAGTTTCCGTTTGTGTTAGGGACAGAGATAAAGAGATAGGAAACCTCGATTTTGAATTGTGTGAAAGGGATAGAACTATGTCCTGATTGTGCCAAATATGGTACAAACACAAAATATTCAATACAAGCATAAAAACCACAGAAACTCTCCTCAAACATGGGAAATCCGAACTCACCATAAATGTGTAAAAAGTATCAACCACAGAAACTCTCCTCAAACATTGGAAATTCGAACTCATATACACAATTCGTGAGTTTTGCCTTAAAAAGAGAGCTGAAAAAGCTGAAATCTGAAACAACTTTAAAAAACATGGAGTTTTCTTTCTCTGTTAGGGATAAATGAGTAAAATTTGGGCATATATGTAAAGAAATTAGAGCATTTTTAGACTTCTTTGGACTTTTTCGTTAAAATACCTTAATTCAACTTAAAAAAACGATATGTTGGCAACCCTGTAATTCAAAAATTTTTCGAAAGCAAATAAGAAATATTTTTCTAGAATTATTAAAGTTACTTCGAGTGAGAAATCTATAGCTTTTCGATTTTTTATAATTTTTTTTCTTGTGATCGAAATGCATGAGTATTTTTGATAAAAAAGACAAGTTTCAGCAGATATAGCATTTTTTCCGAATTCCCGTTTTTTATTTTTCTGCAGAAGAAGCTCAAGAATATGCTTAAACTACTTTTGCTACTGTTTTAAGAAATTTTTTTTTTGTTTTTTTTAGATTTTTTCGTAAAAGTACTCAAAATCAATATCCAAAGAGGTACTTTTCTAGCAAAAAAATTCATAACGACCAGGTTATTTGACACGATTATACACTTTTTTTTGCATCTGTATTAGAAATAGTTTTGGAAAATTTTTTCATTTAAATTTTTTTAAATTTGGTAATTTTTTTGATTGCTTTTAATACAATAATAACAAAAAAGAGTTTTTTTGAACAGTAAAAAATCACAGCGCTGGTAGTTTTGGTCAAATTTTCATGTTTGGTAGCTTATTTTTAAGAAAAATTAAATAGAAAGCAAGCTGTTTACCAGTTTTTTGAAATTTTATACTAATACAGAACGTATTTAGGGTTTTTTGAAAAAATTACGCCTTTTTTCTCATATCTCCAAGTACTGACATGTTTCGATACAAGTCGACGCGGGTTCCCGTGGTCCTATGTGCTCGAAAGTTTATTTACATATATTTCAACATCATATGAAAAAAAATACGAGGATATGCCATAAAAAAACAGCTTCAACTTTTTTGGGACACCCTGATGACTATTTTAAAAAACGATCCTCAGCTGAATAAAATGTTATAAGAAAAATTAAACAGTAAACTTTAAGGAGCACTTGGTAATTTGTTTAATAATATTATAAATAGAAATTTTATATATAAAAAAGTTTCTTAAAATTAAAAATCAAATTTTTTATCTCTGAGTCAACTGAGTCTTTTTCGAAAAAAATCCGTATGTATCTAATGTTTACACGCAATTTGGAGAGTTTTCATACTTTATGGCGTCCTCGTGGGGGCTCGTGGTTTGAACCTCGAAAACTCCACTTAGGCTAAGTATGCCAACACTTTTTAATTCGACAAACAGCGCAGTTCTCAATCAACACAATTTCGTCCTCGATTTTGCCAGTTTGGCTTGAAGCCACAGATGTGCATATACAAATTTTATTAGTTTTAACGGTGTATTTCAGTATATTTTATGTAATAAGTATATGTTTTTTTCTTCTCCCCCCTACCAGTGCTTGAATTATTCAACATTAGAAAGGATTTATAAAATTTCTAACACTTAATGCTAAACACATATTTGCGAACAAAGCACATAAACGCACAAACACCAAGATAAACAGTATACAGCATACTAATGAACTATCTTTAGAGCTCAATAAAATTTTGGCGTTGGCCATTCCTTGCCGCATTTAAAGCAGCCACAAGGGATTGATTCCTTTTTTATATTGTTTTTTTTTTATTTATTTTACAGTAAAAGCGAATGCCACGAAGGAATTGCTTCACAGGCAGGCATTGAAGTGTATAGCACAGCAAAATGTATAAAAAATTAATTTTTATAGCTAGGCTAATCTTAGTTTGCATTCCAACGGAAGGAAATCAGCAAATCGTTGAACATTAAGGATTTTTACCATTTCCGGTTTTTTTATAGCAGCGTCCATACAAACGCAACAACAAAAACAACAACAGCAATATGAAGTCCCTTCCTAATCATTAAATTACAACAATTTGCGGAAAAATGTTGCAGTGTTGTGACTTTTGCTGTTTCTTCTTCATCTTTGCCTTGAACGACGCGCGCCGTCTTCATGTTCATCACCATCATCATCATCGTCAGAGACTGCGGGTTATTGTTGCTTATTAAGGACGCTCATTCTGCGTAGCCTTGCTTTGCTCTTTCTTTCCTACTTGGCGCTCGTTGACGTTGCGGATTTTTGAAGCTGCTCGCAGTTAATTTAAAATTCTACACCACATTCGATTGATTCGTTTCGAATCATCAATTGCGGCAGCTACTGAAATTTGTTCGCATTCTTCCAGGGACTCAATCCAAAAGGATCAGCATAAAATGAAATGAAGCAGCTTTTTGCAGCATTGCTTTGAAGTAAGAAAAGCGTCTTGGTTTCTGTAGAAGACCACTAACATACAATCACACACAAACACACACACACACAAGCAAACATGGCCACAAAGTTGATAAAGTCGCCATGATAGCCTTCAAATGGAAATTGATTGAGGTAATTGAAGGTTGATCTACGTGTAGAAATTTTTGTAATTCCGATAGCGGTGAGCCAATAGCGTCTAATAATAGCAGCTAAGTAGAGAGGATGAGTCGAAATAGGTTGTGGTATGTTTGACTTTGGAATGGGTGGTAGATAAGAAATCTTTGAAGTGTCAAGGAAGCAATTAAAGTACTTCCTGTAAATTATTTTAATTATGAGACTTCAAACTCTTCAGATTTCCTTGAAGGTAAACTTCTTCTTTTTTCTTAATTTTTCTTATTACTTGGTTAAAATCGGACAATGCAAAGTGATATTATTAAAACAGATTTGATTCTTAGCATTGATTGTCTCGTCGGGACAAGATAAGTCCTGTATTTTCAACATATTATTTGTCTTTGATTTTCAAACTTATACTGTTGAAAAGCATCGGAAACATTTAAAAAGCTAAAATTGCCTGAATACAGACATTATTAGACAATTAAAACTCCCATCGCACGAACTTCTCTACTGGTTCACAAATGTTTGTTTTGATAAAAACATTCACACAATTCAAAATTGAAAAAGTCAAAATTATTTTTTGGTAAAATTACATTTCTGCAGGTATAGTTAAAAAAATATTAAGTTTTACAATAATTCATTGGATTTTCAAATAATATAATATCCAGTTGAGCCGTTTACACATTTTAGAAAAAGTCAAACAGTAAAGTTATGTAAAAAAAAAAAACGGGGTGCAGACGGTAGGACTGCTGATGGAAGCATTAGCTTTTTAGCATTAGATCGAAAATTAAATATTATATTTATTGAAAGAATAAATAAGGACACAATTCAAAGTTTTTAATCTTTATTTTTCAAGTTCATTAATGAAATTGATAGCAAAAATTGATTCAACAGCAACAGGTGTGTGTATTTTACAGATAGATATCACTTTTATTTACCAAACATCTTTTTTATTCATTTGCCCTCAGTCATAGTGTAACGTGACTTTACACTTTTTTTAAACTTATATATATATATATTTAAGCTATCTATACTACACCGTGTTTTCTTAAATACTTTTCATATTGTAACATGTAAATTGTTAGATTATACGTTAGAATTAGATTAGAAATTAATAGATTATACCGACCAGCATAGTATATGTAATATATTGTTAATAGCATTTGCGTAATTATTATTACTAGCTAAACTCACTATAATAAGCATTTAATTTATATATGCAGCATAGGGTAACCCAAATAGCAACAACTACAGCGACAAACAAACCAACAACCACAATAATAAGACTCACACTCTAGTAACCATAAACCAGCCGTTAACATTATTTTGCGTGCGCCATACAACAGGTGACTTATAATTCTCATATAGTTCTTTTATTGAATAAACTAAATAGACACTACACGGAAAAAAAATTATCTGTAGATATTACTTAATTTACAAAAAAAACTACATATCAGCACAGCACTTTAGTCATTTTAATGAAATCACACTGCAAAATAACGTTGTAAGTATTTTATTTTGCGGTGGAGAAAAGTAAAATATTCCATATACACCAATAAACAAAATGTGAAAGCAAAAGTTCTTGTACGAGAACTTAAAAATTTTTGTGTGCATGGTAAAAAGTATATTATTTCCTTTGATTTTTGCTTGCGCCACATAGTACTTTTAAAGGACAACTGCTGCAATCTGCAATGGCTACCCTATTCTTAAGCATTGAGTTTTATTTTTGCGTCCAGTTCGTCAAGTGCGTGGAAACATAAAGAAGTAAAATAATTCTTGCAAATAAAAGGAAAACAAACAGAAACCACAAAAGAAAACCGTATTTAAATATTGAAACAAAAAGGTAAGTAAAACTTAAGTGAATTAAATTATAAAAGTAGTAAAAATAGTTATTACAGGTCCATGTTATAACACAGCATCCATGGTGCAACGTAAATTTTTTGGCTAAAAGACGGTTGATATAATTTATAAAATATATTTTCAGTGTTTATATTAAATAAAAAAATAAAACTTACAAATAAATTATTGTTTTATTTCATTAAAAGAAGATATTTTCAGAAATTAACATGATAATATATTTGGTTCTTACTGTACAAAGTAATGATTCTAATGCATCTTTCATTAATATGGTATTTTATCAGAACAAAATTTAATGGTCAACCCAGTAAAAGCGACGACGGTAGGTTAGTATTGTACACATTTGCGAAAACGGCAAAATTACGTTTGAACTCAGTAAAATTAGGCATTTAATACACAAAAATGTACATAAGAAATGAAGCGGAAAATACTTCCTTAAACACAGTAAAATGTGGTACTTTTATTAGGAAAATTTTCAGTTTGGCTCTCCTGTAGCACAATTACAGGAGATTGTTTTATTTCATTAAAAGAAGATATTTTCAGAAATTAACATGATAATATATTTGGTTCTTACTGTACAAAGTAATGATTCTAATGAATCTTTCATTAATATGGTATTTTATCAGAACAAAATTTAATGGTCAACCCAGTAAAAGCGACGACGGTAGGTTAGTATTGTACACATTTGCGAAAACGGCAAAATTACGTTTGAACTCAGTAAAATTAGGCATTTAATACACAAAAATGTACATAAGAAATGAAGCGGAAAATACTTCCTTAAACACAGTAAAATGTGGTACTTTTATTAAGAAAATTTTCAGTTTGGCTCTCCTGTAGCACAATTACAGGAAAAACAGTACAATTTGTATGGAATTTTTATGAAACTTTACAGATATAATTTTTTGCGTGTACAATTCGAGCCAAGGCAGCACTCCTTTTTAGGCGTTACCAAAGCGCAATGACCGATCAATTAACAACTAATTATCACTTACAGAAGGGAGCACTGCTTTTTAGGCGTTACCAAAGCGATTCCTAACTGATTACCGCTTGCTGAAGCGATGACCAACCGATTACCGCTTACCGAAGCGTTTACCGACCGATTACCCAGCTGACTACCAAACCTAATACCACATTGACTATCAAGCCTTCTAGCGAATACCCGAAGCTGCATGAATAGGAGATTATAATAAGGATAACTTATTCAATAAAGTAACTCTGTGAATTACTGGAAATCCTGCGTCTTTTTATTTTAAAAAATTAATTTGTGAGAGTTAGTGGGCCTTTTCACAGGACCCTGGAACGGCTGAGCTTTACCTCAACCTTTGTTAAAAGCACGTCACAATAGTCTGCGTCAAAATCAGAAAGCAGTGATCAATTTTGCTACGGCGACTTGCTCATACCAATGTGCGCACCTTATTAATTATAACATGAGTTCGACTAGCACAACTGGCGTCACAACAATGGTCGGCATGAGCAAAGCCACACTCTAAAAATTCGTTGAAAGATCACTACAATAAATGTTGTCAAATTTCGCTCCACTTATTGGCGATTTTGAAAAAATAGCACGTTATGCAGCGGGTTTTTTTTTTAATTTTGTTAAAAATTAAGGGGTTTTTTCGAAATAGGTATACCAACTCTATTGTTCATGGTATTTCAGCGTGTTGTTGCTCAGAGAGTCCTAAAAACGCTACAACAGCGATATTTTTCGCTATTGGAGAGCAATTGGAGCGGATGTTATGCTCACTCAGTGATGGTATGAAGTGTATTTTTTAACAGACCAACACATGAATCATAACAAATCACGTATTTTTATACCCCAAAGCGTACTGCGTAAGGGGTATATTAACTTTGTCATTCCGTTTGTAACGCCAAGAAGGAGGCATGACAAAGTTAAAATACCCCTTACGCAGTACGCGTTGGGTGTATAAAAATCTTTACAATAAAAACACAAGCAACATTTTTTGCGTACGAGTTTCTATTCCACCAAAAAAATACACATGCAAAAACAATTCTTTAGCAATTGCACATAGTAGCGATGCTGTCAACATCAGCATTGTCGAGTGGAGGTTGTTTTTTATTGCGTTTGCATGCATGCATTTGTTATTGTTTAAGCGGCTTGGAAATGTGCTGGCTGTCGAGAGCGGCTTGTGTTGCTGCTGTTTGTTTTAATTTTTGCGTAAGCGCAAATGTAAAGTTGATGATAGAAAAAAGAGACAAAATTGTAACTGACGCTTCTAAACTTTTCATTTTGCTCAATTATAACATAAAAAACTTCGCTAAGGATGCTAACACTTTAAAAAACTTTTTGTTTTTAAATACATTTTTAAATTTCTCCTATAATAAGTTAAACCAGGACATTTTTACTGGACATTTTCCTGTGCACTGGGACACTGAGCTCAAAGCCGGGGCATGTTTCTGTTAGGCGGGACGTATTACTTTATTACACCCGACCATATTACATCGGATATAAACAGCCTTCTGAGACCGCTATTCGTTTTTACATAACATTTTCTTTGCAAGTAGCAATGTCACCGTGATACTTTAGAAGAGTGCGTACAGAAGAGAATATCCGTTTTATGTTCGGGAAAATGTAGAGAGTGATCAAAATTTCCGATTCGACGACGCTCACAAAAGATAGATCTTTGTCCGTCCATTTAATGGAGAATTGTATGCAAAGATTTTGGCTTGAAGGCTTACAAGACTCAGCTCCTGCAAGACTTGAAGTTGAATTTTGAAATTTCAGAAAATGGGTCTAAAATTGACTGTCATTGGATCCGCTGTTTTATCGAAAAGTATTGTTCAGCGATGGGGTTCAATTTTGGTTCAATGGGTATGCCAATAAATTGAATTGTTGCATTTGAAGCAAAAATAGTACCCATGAGATTATCTAAACGTCGTTGCATCCCAAAAAATACATAGTTTGGTGTGGTTTATGGGTTGGTGAATCATCGGACCATATTTTTAAAAATATAATGCTAATCAGTGTATGCGTATTACGGTCAACGGTATTTAATATTGTATGTGGCTCCAGCAGTAGGGCGCTACATGACATAGAAAAAAACGAAACTATCAACTTCTTGAAAGAAACATTCGACGAATGCATAGTTTCGTGTAATGGATCTGTAAATAAGCATCCAAGATCTTCATTTTTGACGCCTGTTCAAGCCAACTTTATTTTGTGTTATTGATTACATACGAACACAAATGCTTGAAAAAGTGGTCGAAAACTTAGTCTCTCGGATGGCATTCATCAGATCCAGCCGTCATGGGCGAAGTTGCATTCAAAAGCTAATTGCAGAATGTATTCTCTCGATTGAACACAAATAAATGGCTGCCAAATGAAATTTCATGTTTTTTTTCTTCAAAATTTAAGTTAGTACTGGCTTTAAAAACACCCTTTATTTTTCAATGCAAATTTTTTTAATTATTTTACACCACATAGAATGCTCTTATCGATATGTCAGATTATGATTTACAACAGCAAAGTCGCCGTCATGTCCATGATGACTGGAACCTTTTTGTATTTTCTATCTTTTTTTTATATACATATATTTTGTCTGCTCTCAAATTCAACTTGAATATGAAAATTTTAAATAATCTAAACAGCGTCTTTACTCACAACCAGCTAGTCACTGGGACGGAGGGAGTAAATCATTAACATAATGTTTTCATATCAATGCTAGAACTGCCAGAGGTCATCCACTCGACGCCTTACTATAATGATAACATAGACGACAATGAACAACAAAAAATATACATAGCAACAACTACAGAAGCGTTTGGGTGCAGAATAACTCAAAAAATAAAATTGATTCAATATTTATGCAATGAGCTGAAAAATTACAATAATGTTTGTAAGGCAGCCAGCAAGTTAGCACTGAGTACAAGCAAGCAAATAGAGCGTAGAGGACGTCAGTTGAAACCAGGACTCTTCAGCTATGATGTGTTTCACATAAAGACAACATTGTGTATTTAATGCCAAGAGGAAAAGTTTCAGTTGTTGTAGCACGCTTACATTTGCTTAAGTGCAAGTAATAACATGAGTGTTGCCAATGTTGCCCTAGATAAAAATAGAAACTTTTTTCCAAACGCTACGCTTTCTTCAAATCTTTCATTGTTTGTATTGTGCATAAATTGTGACATATGAAAAAATTATAACTTCTACACAAATATTAGTGCTTTTGTGTCCACAAAAAAGACACACACTCCCCACTCCCCCCACTCCCCCCACTCCCCCCACTCCATTAACTGATATTGTTTTTTTTCAATCTTATTTTCGTCTGCTTGTTGTTTTGCTATGCAAATATTTTACATACATACAATATGAATCGTTGCTGCTGTCAACATGCTTTCAACTGGCAGTATTTTTTTTTATGTTGCTACTAAGCTGACTGACTCATTCCTGCTAGCTATGTTTTATTCAAAATTTCTGCTATATGGCAACCGTTTAAAAAATTCAATATATAGTTTTGATGATTTTGTTATTCACTGCAGTTAATTAAAATGCTCTGCCGGATTTGGTATTTTCTGTTTGCTTGGCTTGGATTATTTTATTCATTTTGTAAACAGTTTGTTTTTCACAATAGTGATTGATTTTTCTTGCTTCTTCTTTAATGTATTGTTTTAATTTATTTAAGGTTCCTTTTTTGTGATTATCCTTTTCTTGCTTCAGAAATCACGCTGTATTGTTAGTAAATTTATAGCACTTGTAATCATAAATCTAAGGATTAACCTTTTCTATAGTGTTTTCTCCTTTCCTTTATTTCGTTATCTCTTCGGCTTTTAAGCTGAAGTTTGGACTTAATTGTTTATTTGGTAGTATTAACATTTAATATTTATTTATTTTATAGGCAAAGAAGCGTACCATAATTTACTGCATGTCAGTTTTGCGAAGTCTGTAGAAGTGTTTATTTCCACCATTATATTTTGTAAAATAAGCTTTATATATTTTTTTGACGTAGAATAACGTCTTACAGCGTGGTTGGTATAGGGATAATTTTCACAACTTTTTCGAGCACATGCTAACGTTTTGGGGGACTTTTTGGGGTATACCTACAGCCTTTAATATTCATCGTACAAAGATAAAACATATGCCAAAATATCATTTATATTGTCAATAAAACGAATATCTAATTTTGGATTTTATTTTACTTCTTTAATATAGTCACAAGGTAGCAAAATCAAAGAAGAAAACTGCATCTTTTCTTATGAGAAAAATCATGCATTGATACATTAGTTGCTGTAGACGTTTTTATGCTAGTTGCTTTACTTCGTGCCGAAATAACGAACGCAATATTGTGTCGTATGTGGAAACGAATCGATTTACGAATAATTTTCAGTAGCTGCTTTTGTTGTCGTTGTTATTAATACGTATGAAATATGTGCATATCGCTACCTTAATATAGAGAGGCCCTAACTCAATTTTTTTTACATTATAGGAGAAGAAAAAAACTTCATAAAAAACAAAGTTCTGCAATTTCTACAGTAAAAAGAATTGTAACATCGCTACATCACTTATAGTTTTTAATAAAAAAATTTGTTTACAAAAAATTCGAAACTACAGAACTTCATTTTTTATTAAGTTTTCTCCTTCTCCTATTGACTTAGGGCCTTTTGAGATAGGGCCTTTCTATATTAAGGTAGCGATATACAGTGAGTCAGAGTCAAAGAGAGTCACACTATCGAGTAAGCAGAACTTTAAAAAAAAAAATATTGAAAAGCAGCACAGATTGAACTTTAATTGAAAAACAGCACAGATTGAACTTTAATTTGCTTTTATTGCTTGAATATGAAGCTTCTGTAATAAACAAAGTAGATTAGGGTGTCCCAAAAAAGTCGAAGTTGTCATTTTTTTTATGTGATACCTCCTTAAATAAATGTAAGAAGTTGGTGTACCTAGGACCACGGGAACCCGTGCCGACTTTCATCGGTACATGTCACTTCTTGGTTATATGGGGAAAAAGTGCCAATTTTTACAAAAAACCCAAAAATCTTTTGTATAATTGTTCATTTTGAAAAAAAGGCTTGCAATTCGTTTTCTATTTAATTTTTCTTTAAAATAAGCTATCAAGTATGAAAATTAAACGAAAATCTAACGAGTTTTGATTTATTACTTTTCGAAAAAAAACTCCCTCTTGTTCTTGTTGTATTAAAATAAAATCTAAGAAATCCCAAATTGAAAAAATTTCAACCTTCAATAATTCTAAAACACTTTCTCTAATTTTCAGTCAAAAAAATTTTTAAATTCCAGATGTTGGATTTAGGTTTTTTAAAGAAAAAGTCCCTAAAAGTCGAAAAATGCTTTTATTTTGTAACACTTTTGCACTAATTTGACTCATTTCACTCAATTTGGTTTCGCGTTTTTTGATTCAGGGACACCCAGGTGGCCTCGTGAATGTCGAGGTGTTTAAATTTGGTGCTATTGTCTACCATGTTTTGCGCCGCAGCGAAGTCGATCAGTCTTAGACCGTTGTTCATGGAGGTCTCATGAAGACTGATCTGACCAACAGTGGGGCCAAAGATGCCTTCCCTTCCCACTTTCGCATTTATCACTCTACACAAATTTATCTAATAATTTTTTTGACAAATGTCAATTAATAATGTCATAATATCCATGATATAATAATTTACAAGGTAGCAGTAACAGTTTTTGTCAAAAAACGCATAGAAAAATAGAAAACGAATAAGTAGCAAAAAAGATGAAAAATTAAACTTTCTATTGATTTTGACAAGTGTTGGTCGACGCTCTGAGAAAAAAGGCAGTTGTCAAGGCTACATTATAAATTATTATATCATGATAATATCAACATATCTTTTTGTTTTGTTTTATTTTTCTTTCATTCACACGTGCTCCAATACTTAATGTATGGCACTGGGTCAAACATATCATATTGAGTCACAGCGATCATGAGCGACGCGCTTGTGATTACGATAGCTCAGTTGTTATATAAACGCAAGCTCAGCATAATTCCGATTGGCGTTGACCTACTATGAATGCATGAAGAAAAACATGTGGAAGTAAAATTGTAACATAGTAAGGCTATTTACAGTTTAAGTACGCAGGCCTGTTTAATTTACGATTTGTTATTTTCACGCAAACTTACGTAAACGTATTATTCTTTGTTATTGTTGTGCATGCAAACGCAAATACGCAAACACGCGTAAATAAAAGTAGCCCTTGGACGTGTTTTTTGTGTCTCGTATTTTTATGCCCTATCTACGGCATATATAACAGCGTTGCAAAATCATTGAATACTGCAAACTAAAACTGAGGTGCTCACTGTTTCAAAAATAACAAATGCTATAAATAAGCTTTGTTAATATACGTTGAATATTATTGATTATTTGAAGATTTGATATTATTGATTTGATTAGTTGAAGATTATTTTAAGGTATAAATAGCTAAATTTTTGGCAAATAATCGAGCACCAAACAAGTGTGTTTTCTTTAACTTCTCATGAATCTTTAAGAGCGGCAGATTTGCTATCCAAAACAGTTTGCCGAAGTTGGCATTAGGGAACTCACACTTTTTACACTTACACTTTTCCTTTCGTGCATTGGCAATTCCTGCCTTTAAAATTAAGTTATTCAATCCTGTTCCTATAACAATCCTGCGTGTATCACACCATGCTAATTAGACAATTCTTAAAAAAAAAAAAAAAAAAATATTCACCAAAAGAGTTCATGAATTTTGCTCCAATAAAAGTGTTAAGAAATTGAATTTTTGATTGGTTTTAAGGCCTTTCCTTTGCAGAGAAAACCAATTCGAAGTGAGTGTTTTCATGAAAGTTGAATATTTTGAGAAATGGATGAAATAGGACAGACATTTAAAATTTGTTTTTTTTTTGTTTTTTGAAATTGGTTGGGTGATGTGTAACACCAACAAAATATTGGTTACAGATCAGGAACTTTAATTTTTTATGTTTATTTTACTTTTTATGCTTAGTTAAAGTATTGTGATAATAACTTAATGAAATCTCCTGCACCTGCAACTGTAAACGTTTTTGTGGCGTTGTTAGAACACATATTTTCATTATCTTCCTACCACGATTGGATTTTGGGCTGAATAGTATGAACTAGGCCGATCTCGTTCAATGCCGTTGAGGTTACTGTATTTCAGATTTTTTCATTGTTGCTTTTTTTAATGTCAGTTATAATGTTGTTCACCGAGAAAAAAAGCTCTAGGTAAATCGCCTAAGTCGGCTGGGGTAATGAGAATTGTATAGGAATTATAAAATTATGCTTATTCACCTAAGCAATTTATACATGGCCAAAAAAAAAAAAATATCCAAAATCCAAAAATACAAAACTAAAAAACAACTAGCATGGATGTTTTAAGCATAGTTGTGAGCTATTTTTTGCAAAAAAAAAAAAAAAACACAGCTGCGTCATTAGACACACGAGAGAAAGATATATTTGATAATTTAATGGTATTTTTTTTTAATAAAACCACTTTTACATACGTTAATATTCACACCAGTAAATTTTATTACATTTCATTGCTAATACTCGCTGACATAACTACAGCTATGTTAACAGATGCTGTATTAACAGATGCAGTATGTCGCAGTATTCTGTTAGCTTCAGTTGTAATTAATATTGAATAAATCACTCCGCGCAACGAAGAAGTTTGGCTCAATGCGTAGTGTAGTGACTTCATACACAGTGGTATCGGGTTGGTGTGGGTTCGAATATCAACGGCATGCTAAGGTAAACTTTTTGTATTTGATATTTAATTTAATTTAATGTTCTTGTTATAATAGATATCACTCAGTAAGAAAAGCCGAGAAGTCATTAATTTCTAAGAAAAAAAAGGTGTTGATAAAAGAGAAATTTGTGTTGTTGCCGATTTCAGTCAAGCAAATCACAGAACGAGAAGCTTAAAAAAAAGGATAATAAACAAAACCAAAACCAGAAAAAAGTTATTTTTTGAAACTCAATTTTTTTTTTAAAAAGTAGTATATAAAAAATTACCAAATACTTGACTGAAAACTGCCAAAGCCATCTTATAAATTATACTAGGTTTTTTTTTAATTTAACATAATCTTTTTCTCGGTGCAATGATACGCGGCAGGATCGGCATGAAATGTTTCGGGGAGGGATCGACATGAAGTGTTTCGCGTTTTTATTCATAATTAAAACTGAAAAGGACCTGCCTATTAGTGTCCCGGCATTTAAAAACGCCACGGGCTCTAAATATTCATATTACAGCCGTCACTATAAACTGCAATCAGACTGGACATTTTTATATTAACGCCGTCACTTAGAAGTGCTGTCAGGCTGGAAAATGAATGAAGTAAACAGCTGTTTGGAGCTAAAAAATTAATTGACATAGTTTGGTAAATTCCTTTATTCATATTGTAGAACAAAGGTACTTTAGTTTTAACAAAATAAATAACATTTTTGAGTGCAACTAACATGTTTTCTGATTGAATGAAATAATGCAAACAATAATCTTATGTTCAAATGTATAAATATAACAACATTATGACATTAGTGGTATTCGCTCTTTTGAGTATTTATGAATACACTAGTGTACTTCTGTCAAAAAATTACACTAAATACACATGCAACAACAAATACCATAGCTTTTGAAGTTACACTTTATGTGTTTCTTTACAACATCAAAAGATGATTGTAATGTAGTTGTATGTGTTAATTGTATCATTTTGACATTACTTGGCTGCATTCTTGACACCGTTTCTTGTCCTTTGTTCGCCATAATTTTTCGCGATAGCTCGTCACATCATATCGTTTTCTAATTAGAACTGTTTAAAATCCATCTGTAATCTGTATCTGTAATGGAAAATGTTAAAATAAGGAAAAAACGTTCAATTGCCACCAGTGTAGTCAATAGTAGATACACTGCTGTGGAAGAAGTCACTCACTCTTTCCCTTGTATTTATCGCTACAATTACAATCAGTACATCTAATACACGAAAGAGCGAATACCACTATTATGTGTGAGTGAATACAATATGTGTATAATACATATTCATGTGTTATAACGATTTGAGAGTAATAACAATAAGAAAGAAATATGTGAAGAATAAAGTGCAAGTAAATGATATGATCGCGTGATAATATAATATCGAGTGTAATAATGTAACATGTAAAATTAATTGCAGCATAAAATAATATAAGTGCAAGTGAACAATTGTACGTCTTAATTGAATCTTATATTGTGTTAAATGTTTTACACATCACCCCAGTGAAGGTAATTTCTTCCTCATTGATGGAATTTTACCACAACGTGAAAAGATTTCAAGTCTTTTGTTATATTTAAAGATATTAAACAATACCACATTTTACATCTACTCACTTTTAAAATCTGAAGGAAACTTTATCCAAACCACTACTTTTTGTAAATTAAAAAAACTTTTTAACAAAAATTGTTCACGCTTTTTAAGAACTCTAATGAAATGTATGTCTGTCTACTTCCAACACTTATGACAAACTAGATGCTGTCAAAGGAAACATATCGCAGTAGTTCATTCACTCATATGTTAACATTTTGTACAAAAATCGCAGTGTTACACATCACCCCATAATACACATTACCCCACCTTACCCTTACTTAAAATATAATTTAATTTAAAGTTTAGTCGAAATCTGTATACGATTTCTGATACCAAGTAATAATGAGCTTACAACAAATTGGGGGGCATAATACTTATTATTTTTAGTATGTTCTCTGTTCAGATAATTATCTTCAGTATGTACGGAACTAAAACAAACTTTACTTTTTAGCCATACTCGTATGTATAAATACTTTAAGAGAAAATTTTAAGAAAATAAAAATCCAGACGTTCAAATCAACTTGTTCAGTTTAAACATGTGTCTTTAACATCAGATCGCCAATTCTATATAAATATATGCAATCAGAGCCTGAACGCCCTTCCGACTTGTATTTTAAATAAGAGTAACTTTAATATTTTCAAGAAGAAACTCTCAAATTACTATCAAGTACAACAATAATATGCAACTAATTAAGTCTATAACAACAAATAAAAATCAAGCTTCACATAATAGCTTAAATTTACCAGCTTTTTAACTTGGCTACAAGCAAGTAACGAGGCTTAAAAGCGAAGCAAAAAACCTGCTACAAGAATATAGAAAACAAATGAATTTTAATTGTCTCTTAAATACACAACTAATTGCGACTTGCTGGCAATGCCACACATACAAACTCCAATACACACATGTACTCCACACTACTTTGACTGAGCCGCCACCCAGTTAACACTTTGACACATTGGAGCGTAGTGTGTTTGTTGCTCCAGTTCACATTAGATGGCAATCCTATTTCGTGCAACGTTACGTTACGAATACGTCCCCAAAGACTTTAACAGCACTGCAGCAGTGCGAGTGAGCATGTGTGCGTGTGTGGCTTAAATTTTTGGTTGCCTGCCAAGAGCCGAGACACACAAATACAAAAGTTGCTATTTTCCTGTGGATTCCGTAACAATTCCGTTTAAATTGAAAAGAAGAAGCCACAAAAAGTTTTCCATCACTTCTTTTGCTGCTTCTATCAATTCTTTGTTTTTGTCTCCTATTTTATTGTTGCTTTCTGTTTTCTTCTAGTTTTGGGCAACTTTTTTCCTTCGTTCTTCTTTGGATGTGACGTAAATTCTTTGCATTTCATTTTGCTGCTGTTTGAAATTTTTGGTCGTTTTTTTCCTTATTTTTTTGTTTTTTTTTTTTTTTTTTTGGTTTTGGCTTGCAACTTTTTTCAAACGAATTTTACAAATGCATGTGGCGCATACGGCTTGGCATTGCGTCTAGTTGACAACCAGCAACCAGCATCAACAACAAGCAGCAGAACAACAACAACAACAACAACATTAAGTAACAGTAGCAAAAGCGACAGCAGGGTCTATAGCAAAAGCAATGCCGAAAAATCGTGCAGTTTTTGGGTTGGAAAAGAATTGAAATTAAAATTCGAAAGCGTTCGTTCTTGTGTACTTCCGGCTGAAGACAATGCTACCAAATAATGTTGAGTTGAGGTTGGTATAAAGTGCTCCAAAAATTGTCCACTAACAACCATTGAGGTTCTTATTGAAATAGTTTTTATAGGCTTACATTTCTATGGTTTACTTAATGCGTCTTTTATTCGAAATAGATACTTTGATTAACATGTTATTACTTGACTTTTTTTAATCTCTATAAAATTTTTTAAGAAGCGTCTTGGCTTACATTATATTTTTTATAAAAAAGATTCAATAGTTGACAATAATAACAATTTATAATAATAATCAAAATGATATTTTTAATTACAAAAGAATTAATTTGTGTAAAGCAGTAGAAAAACACTATTTGGTATTATAAGAGAAAGCATTATTTGTTCATATAATAAGGCAAAAAAAAACTGCTTTTTATACAACTTTGCTGATGTTAATCGAAAAATTTCTACAGGAACTATGAATTTGTACGACAAGACATTGTTAAAGCTAAAATACCCTCGCGCGGCCGTATTGAAGTATATTTAAGGTTTTTAGCCGTCTATAAAATGTTTATGTATCATCTGCAAAAATATTTGTGCCATAAGCCTAATTTACTTTTACCTTTTGTGCAACATGAAGTGGTTTGCTAAAGCTTTTTGATCAATTTAACTTTTTTTATTTTTTAGGCTTCTTTTTATATTATTAATAAATACATATGCGAGGTCAGGATTTATCCTCCATCTGACACAGAACATTTTTTTCAATTGAATTAATTTTTCTGTTCGGCCGTCACCTCTCTGCAGACAATGGCAAACCTCATAGAGTAAAAACTGCCATGAAAAGCTTCTTGGGAACATAAGCCGTTCGGAGTCGGCGTCAAACTGGTAGGTCCTGCTCTCGATCATTTATGTTGAACTATTTCACAACACACACAACACAATTGATCATAATAAGCTCGGTCAAAGTCCTTTCAGGGGCTGAAATGGCCATTTCGTTTTTTTTTTTTTAGGATTAAAGGACCATCAGATCTTTATGGCATAATAAAACAAAGTTCATATATTTTGGCATGTCAGAAAACTCATTCTCAAGTTTGGAGAGCTACGTCAAGCATTTTGCAAAGCCACGTTGAAGCATTGGTTTTCATTCACACTCACACTGTTAAATTGAATTTCCAAAACCAGTTTTAAAACTTACCTAGCTATCATACTTTTAAAGTTACTGCGTAAAAAGTGATATACCTCAAAATTACATACATTTACTTATAACTAGTAGGGGTAAGAATATACTCCCCCCCCTCTCCCCTTAACCCAAGAAATCAACAGCTTTCGGATTGATCTTGCTATCCAATTCACCCTGTATATCAAAGCTTCTCTGACAAATTTCAAGTCATTTCCTAAATTTTTGTGGATTTTTAAGAGATCTTACGAATAAAATAAAGCTACTTTGTATGGGAAGTAGGAGTGTTTTTTATTCGATTTGGCTCCTTTTCGAACTAGTTCTTTATTTATTTAAGAAAAAAAAACCTATATTTTGAATTTCATGGCGATAGCGGACAGACCGACAGACGGACATGGTCAGATGTTACAAACTGAATGACAAACTTAATATTATTCTAACGCAGTACGCGTAGGGGTATAAAAATGCCGGTATTTTATATGGATTTGCTCAAACCAAAAGGAGGCGGATAGGACATGGTAAAGTAGACTATGCAGCAATTTATTCTAAGATACAGGCAGTTTGAACAAAATTGGCTCAGCCAATTGAGATTTCAATAAAATTTAAGCAAACATAACATAAACAAAAACTGAGTTGTATAGATTAGAGAATATATATAAAATTCCCATTATAAACCCCAAAACAGAAATTTGCAATTATAAAATTATATTATGCACCATCTTATTAAGGTCTTATAACAGTGTAGAAGTCTTAAAATCAACCAAATTTTGACCATTTTCTTAAATAAGAAATAGTTTTTATTATTAAGCTACAAATATTAATTTTTCGACAAAATTAATTTAGCTAAAAACCGCGACAGTGCAGCTTTTAAAAAAATATTTTTATAAGTAGTTTTCTGGGCTTGCAGCAGTAAGTAAGCTGATGTGGGGTGATGTGTAACACGCTTTTATTTGCTCCAATAAAAGTGTTAAGAAATTGAAATTTTGATTGGTTTTAAGGCCTTTGCAAAAGAACCAATTCGAAGTGAGTGTTTTCATGGCTGTTGAATATTTTGAGTAAAGGATGAAGTAGAACAAAAATGTCAAATATGGTTTTATAGTCTTTTTCAAATTGGTGGGCTGATGTCTAACACCAACAAACTCCGCCAGGCTAGCAACTTAGTTGCGCCTGCCTGTCCAAAGCCAGGATAAAGGAGGATGGTTGTTTGTAGGATACGTCCTGCAAAAGTAAAAACTGATAGGGCCAACCAAGAGCTCGGGGTGGCGCCCATCTTGGTAGCAGGTCATATTCGGTATATCGATATGAAACAAGCCTGCGAAGGTATAGCAATTGACCTTAAAACTTGTTAGTACGGGGAAAGTCTTAACCCGTCAAATGGGCTTAGACCCTATCTATCCACCGCACTGGGACCTTAATTCGGCTGGATAAAACTGATGTGGAGTGTTTGGCATGCGTGCATAAAAGTGTCGACGCTCTGGCCTTCCTAAGTGGTTTGATTGTCGACGTGTTTTACTCGCACCCTCAAACTGGCACGGCAGTCACTGAGGGAAGTGTAGCAATGGTTGTTAAAATAAGGGGTCTCATACTGAGCACGGCAGTCCCTAAGGACAATGGTCTACACTCTATGTCTGGAAGTTGAAATCCGGACTGCCAGAATAAGAGTGGCATTCGCAAAGGTCCTCCAAAGTAGGTACCAGACATGTGCAATAGTTTGCAGTTGAGCCGGCAGCTGGGAATTATTAAACTAGCCCTTTAAGTGCTCATTGAGCACGGTCATGCATAAGAATGCACTTTTTCATAATTGCATTTGTGTATTCTTGGCCTTTTTGCGGGGATGTTGTGGATCCTCATTGACGGGATCGAGTTGCTCAGGTGACTGTCGTGGGCTGGCCCTTCGGGGAGTCTCGTACTGGTTGTGTTTGTGTGAATGCTGCACAGGTCTAGATTGACCGGTGGTGTCGCGCAGTGGTACGACCGGGCTGGCATATCTGTCTTAATATGCAAGAGATTGGATAGGTCTCGTCTTCACCAGTAGATGGATTGTAAGTACGTCACTACTGAAATCGAAACTGGTAATGCTATTACGGACAGTATGTAATTTATTGCATAATGCTCCTAATCAGCAGGGCACTGGGTGATGCTTTGTGTTTGTGAAACGGCTTCCATGTTCGTGTTGCTACACCGGATGCCCCGTATGTTTTACTAGTTAAAACATAAACGGGTACGTGTTGTGGTATAACACATAAGTTCTGGTTGTCTGTTTCATGAACTATTACCCTAGGTCTGGAAGACCCAAGTACTTAAGCCTTGCGGCAGGTGTATTTGCTAAACCAGATACTTTCTGTAACACCAACAAAATGTTGAACTTTTATCCGAAACGCTATTTTTTTTTAAAGTTAAAAAAAAATACATTTTAAGAACTAATGTCTGCTTACTTCCAACGTTTATGAAAAGTGAGCTGATGTCAAAAGAAACATATCACAGTTGTTCATTCACTCATATGTTAACATGATGCATGAAAAATGGCCGTGTTACACATCACCACATGATACACATTACCCCATCTCACCTTATGCGTTTGAAATTAAAGTGTTCGATGAATTAGGAATGTACATACAGTAGTGGTCAGAGTTCAATTTAATTGTTGTTATACTTGATCATTTAAGGAATTAGCAGAGGAATGCTGCCTAATTGAAATGTAAAAATGTTCACTACCATTTGTGACAATTTAATTTGCACTTCGATTTACGCTTGACTACCAATTGATGGCCAGCATTAGTTCGCTTTTGAGTTTTTGTTGCTATTTTCTTGTTTTGGTTTGTGTTCTTGTGGTTATTTGCAGCTTGTTCTAGCGGCATTAACTATGCTCCACACTCTATACTTTTTCCATCGCTTCAGATGCTACTAAATTACCAGAAGTGAGGAGCACATTAATGCCAACACACATACATATACACACATCCACACATCTACTCAGCCCAACACTGAGTCCAACAAAGCTCATGGAGACAACATTGACAGCAGCAACAGCAAAAATCGAACAAGGTTTAAGTTTCAAGTTTTTGTTGCTTTTGTAGCTATGGCTAAGTTGTCTAAGCTTAACCGTAGCGCCCAGTAGAGTAGTTTTCAATTCAACGTGCAAATATGGTACACCCACCCGATACCACAAAAAAAAAAAAAAAAAAAAAAAAAAAATAGAAAGCACTATCAAATGCCAGCCAAACATGTCGCTGCACTTCTAAAGTTCCAATGTTGTCTCCTGTTTCAGACTACTATCCATGTGTCTCTTCCTTTAACTAACTATTCTTCGCCCTACTTCACCCATTCCCACTCATTTCTACTATGTTCGTCCTACGCTTCGAATCTTTTTATAGCTCAACATCTCATCGTTGTCGTTGTCCCACACACATTATACTGATTCCACCGTTGCCGGCAAGTTCCTTATATGGCCAACCGAAAGTAAACATTTTCGGTGCCAAACCATATGTCGGAAGTTTGCATTGGCGTAATCTAATCACGGAAATTGATTATTGGTTGAGTTCTTGGTGTAAGTTCAGTTACTGAGTTGCCATTGCAGTACGGCGTTTGCATTTTTTGCACCGAAATTTTTATTCTACCCACTTATGTTGGCCCACAACTGCTGCTGTAACAACGTTACACTTCACTTCCTTTGCTTGTTTTTGTAAGCAGACAGCAGGAGCAGCAGAGTCAGACTAAGGAGAAGATAAAGAATTGCATCATCGGTAAGCTTAAGTTAGAATTTGCAAAAACAACACCACATGAGTAAAAAACACATGAGTTAAAAAACCAAAATCACAAAAAAAAATGTACAAATCGAGAAAGTATGTGAATCGAAATTTGGCAAAGTTTGCGTTCATTGTTCAGAGTCAAACACAAATTTTTTAGATTCTTTTCGGTCTACTTTTGTTTTGGTTTTGCATGTGTGTATTTTACAATATATGTTTAATTTTTGTAAAGTGGCCAAATATTGTTGGGCTGCCAACTTTGATGCATTTTCCTGAAAATTATCGTATATATGTTAAAACATATTTAAAACGATTTGTTCTTATTGAAGTTTTTGCAGAATAGAAGATAGGTTAGATGAAATATCTCATAGAAATTTTATTGTTGTAGATTAGAAACTGTTTAAAGATTTAAAATTTTTCCGATTTCACTTGCAGATTGTTTCACAAAAAAAAATATGGTCAAATAATGAGTGGAGTTTTTAAAAAAATAAATAATAATTCATTTTAAATAATTTTAATAAGGCACCAAGCCTCAATAAAAATAATTAAAAATAATGCTTTAGGTCTTTTTGTTGCTTTAAATGCCGTAGTGTAAATATATTTATGGTGACATATTTCAAAACTTGGTGCCAATATATTTCGTAGGGATAAAAACATAAGGCAAATATAATTCTTTCTTTATAGGCATTCTATGCTACAACCATTCCCAAGTCCGACTACTAATAGAGGAAAGGTTTTTAAAATTATTCACTACAGTGCATTTGGGAATTGTTCAAGTAGTGTTTTTTGGAAAATTTGCTTTGATGGTTTTCGGGTATGCATGATTCTTTATCTATGCTTCTTTTTTTCTTACAAAGTTTCAAAGCTATACGTTTTTACTTGACAATTGATCCTACGATTAGTTTAAATGGTAGTTAGGAAAAATATAATTGCACTTCCATGCCAAAAAAAAAAAAAAACTGATTTGCGGCCTGAGTTAAGTTAAGGAGTCAGTTGATTTTTATTAACAATTTCATAATATGGTACATTAATAGGGGTCTCTACGACGTAATTAAGACCAAACAATTTCTCATTTTCTGAAATAAAACTTATTTACGAATATGTGGTCGAAACTAGTTTCTTAAATAAGATGTCACTACGAAGAAATTGAATAAATAACTTTTTTATTTACGAATTTTTATTTGAGTTATTTACGAACATTATTATTTGGCTTATAAGATGTCGAAATCCGAGTGGGCAATGAACCGACGGAACTGCCGCGGCCCGCGTGGTTGGTGTCAGTCGTTTGCAAATTGAGAAAATTTATTTCAAAATTTCATGTTCTGTGCGGGATACTTGCAGAGTATTCTTATCGTGATATCATCTTCAGCAATGAAGCACATTTCTGGTTTAACGGGTACATAAATAACCAAAATTGGCATATTTGGAGTTACAACAATCCTGAAGAGACTCTCAAGGCTATCTTACATCCCAGAAAGGTTATTGTCTGGTGTAGTTTGCATGCCAAAAGCATCATTGCTCCGTACATTTTCAAAATTAAAGAAGCAGCCAACGTTACTGTCAATCGTGAGCGCTACAGGCAAATGACTCGCAACTTTAAGATTCCCTACATCAATCTCAAACGTCTAAGCGCCAAATGGTTCCAGCAGGTTGGTGCAACAAGCCATATAGTGCGTGAAACCATCACTTTACTTCGACGAATATTTGGTGACCGAATCATATCAAGAAATTGGCCTGTCAATTGGACATCGAGATCATGTGATTTAATCTTGTTAGACTAATTTTTGTGAGAATACGCCAATTCACTGGTCTATGCTGATAAATCTGCTACGATTGACCATTTGGAAACCAACATTCGGCGTGTTATAAGCGAGATAAGGCCGACTGTACTGGAAAAATTGCTGCAAAGTTGAACCAACTGGATGGTCTTCATAAAACGCAGTCGTGGTTCCCATATCCTCGTAATTTTGTCAAAAAACAAAATGCCATAAAATTTTGCAAACAAATAAAGTGATGATTGCCTATTTCATTAATTTTTTTTATTTAATTTGAGAACAGTTCTATACCTCTAAAACAACACCCTTTAGTATTCAAGTAGAAAAAATTCTTTAGTGTTTAAATTAAAAAAGTTTAAAAATGAATTTGAAAAATTTCCAAAAAAAAGTTTCCTTTGTTTTTAAATTTATTTGGCCTTGTTATGCCCAGGTTATACTAGGCAAACATGTTTGGTGAACATTTTTGTTGTTAGTGTTTTACGCATACAAGAGAAAAAACTTATTTCTAATAAGCACTAACAAAAAAAAGCTCACCAAACATGTTTTCTAGCAAGGTTCTAGCAAAGCACTTTATTGAAATAGCTTCTACATTACATGCAAGAGCGCATTTGTTTATCTGAGAGCGCATCGTGGTTGATGCTCAGAAAGTTTCCAAGCATTTTTTGTCATGGTAGAATAAGAGAAGGTAGATGCATTTCGGAGAAGCAGACTGCCATAACTGTCAAAACGAATTTGACAGCTCATAGAAAATCTGAAAGCCATGAGAATGCTTTAATTGGAAATATATAAGCAAAAGATTGATTTGTGTTGATTTTGACAATTTTAGCTATGATAAAGAGAGCCCAGTCCGAAATGCATATACCTTATTTTATTCTGCCATGGTTTTTATATTAATTGTAAGAGCGAGGTTGTTAATTTTAGAGCGGATCCCCGTTACCGTGCTTCTTAAGGGCATGAGTGAGAATCAGTTTCTATTAAAAGTCTGTAGCGAACCATCTATTCTACTTGTACAAACAGATATAACAAGTAAGAACCTGATATTATTCATACAAATACTACAATGAGTAGAACTAAACATATGCTTATATGTTTTAACTCTTTTTTAAATGGATATGGTGGATATGATGGTATTAATAGTATGAATGGATAGGATGGTTCTTTGCAGAGCTTTAGTTTCTTTATTACTTGTGAGTTTGAGACAGTTCATTTGAGAACGAGTTCTCGTTAGGGTGCTTCGTGAAGCTTTTTCCGAAGCACATTAAAGAAGTTAAATCATTATTCAAATAGTCCCTTATTTACTTTTAAAAGCGAGACAGGCAAAGTAGAAGTAAGCCCAAACGGCAAGTGTCTCTTCATGGCAGCCGATATGTTAAACTTTATAATAATCTAGAAATTTTGTCGCAATTTTAGATTATTACGATTAGATAATACTACAAAATTTCAATAAAAACTGGTGCTATGTTTGCAAAACTGTTTGATTTTCTACACTTTAATTGCGCTTCAATTGGAAACCAATCGAAGCAATACTGTTGTTTTATTTGTCAACATCTTCAAATACTGAATTATACCCAAATCAATGAACAACATGAATTAAAATATGATACAAAATATTTTACTCTAGATAATATAGCGGAAATATGCAGCATTTGCGCAAAATGTAATTATTTAAATCACTTAATTTAGCACAGCTGCTTGAACAATTTCGGGTTTTGAGTTTTGCAATTTCAGATTTAGCATTGCTTTGAAAAGTTCTAGCCATCAGTTTGTATTTTCAATATATAAGTAATAAATTTTACAAGCAGCTTGTCCTTTGGTGAAGGTCAACGAAGTTATTGGCAAACTTGTACACAAAAACAAACAGTTGTAGCCAGAAATTTGCATAAATTTGAGTTAAATTTCAGTATTGCCGAAAACTGAATTGTTTTTTGTTTTTTTTTTTTTTTTTCTTTGAATTTATTTGAGTTAAGAGCTGAAAGTGAAAAATTTGTTAATAAGTTTGATTGGAATACTAGTATTAAGCAAACGATTTTACATTAAAATGTATAATGGGCAAAAGTTTTTGTATCTTTTAAATGTAAATTGGAAATTCAATTTGAAACATTCATTCAATATGCCGTCAAATTATATTTGTGAGTTGTGAAAATCCAGTTAGAGAATGTTTTGAACTTTTTTTTGTCTCAAAGCCTGACCTTTTTTGTTCGGCAGGTTCTGAAATACTTTTGGAAAAAACCGCCTTCAATGTAATATATATGCAAAGCATAACTCGAACATTTTTGTATTGCATAATAAACTTGCAATTTTAAAATACCAGATTATGGCACAAAAGTTCCTTTGACGTATGAAACCGGCAAAGTTCTGAGTGTTTAAACTTTAGAGTTATCCTATTTTGATCCGTTACCCTATTCCATTGATTTTTTTTTTGTGGGCATTTTAGAAGCTAGGCTTATTTAGGTTTTATCACGAAATATTTTTTAAAATTTTTCGCCAGTTTTCGGGTAGTAATTGGGGTAGATATCAACTCATTGTGACAATGCATACACTGAGAAAAAACCATACTTTAAATTAAACAAAAATTTTTAAAATATAAATTTAACGCGTTTGTTCTACAAACAAGCGTACTTAATTTTTTTGTTTTGCATTGTATAATTCTCATTTCATATTCTCATATAAGGGTCATTTTTTTTTTTTTTGTATAATTTTCTCTTATTATTTCTTTTTTATAACAAGAAATATGTCGCTATGTGAGATTGAATTAAAAAATTATGTTTAGTAGAATTATTGAGCAGACAATTGAGACCAAGCTGAGCAAAAACATGTGAAAATATTTTTTCATTGGACTTACAAAATTCGAAGGTAAGATAATATAAAAACTAATTAATTTTTTTAATATATAAAATATTTCAATATTTTAAGCCGCAATAAAACAAACAAACTTCATCGAATGGACTTTACGTTTAGTATTCAAGGGGTCCCAGGAGTGATGATCACGTCGCTGATCACGAATCTAATGTCAAAACGCGAAAAAATTAAAAAATGGCTTTGAAAAAATGTGGGTTAAAAATATTTGTTTTCAATATCAAATTCTTATGTTTTTTTAAATAAATATTTTTAAACTGAAAATGTGTACTTTAAAAGTATATTTAAAAATATTGTTTTGAAAACAGGGGATGAACCTTCACATGGCAACGTGTCTGACCGCCTCAACCTGGCGAGGCCAGCATTAACCATGTCGAAATTGTCTCAAGTCGACTCAAACCTCCACGTGGTGTTCCCTGGGCAACGGCAAATTCGGCATCCGTCAGTTTGACGGGTAATTTGAGCGGCGGGTCGCTCCATAGACCTTACACATCGAGTGTGCGCAGGGTTTGGGTCCCGCCACATTATAACTGCCCAATGGAAACTAAACCAGCCTCGGATAAGAACCCCAATTACGATGACGACCACCGCAAACGAAAAACGGACAATGATTTACGGACATGCACCTGGAATGTCCGGACCCTTTATAGGAAAGGAGCCATTATCCAACTGGCGGAAGCTCTCAAAACAATAAAAGCTGACATCACTGTCATCCAGGAAATGCGATGGCAAGGGCAAGGCTGCTCTAAACAAGCACACTGCGATATCTACTACAGCTACCATGTGGAGAGGTGCGAATTTGGATGTGGATTCGTTGTAAGCCGGAATTTAAGCCACCTTGTTTCCCGTTTCACACCTGTGAACGAAACATTGGCCACGCTCCGCATCAAGGCAAAATTTTTCTTCATCAGCCTTATTTGCGCGCACGCCCCGACGGAGGAAAAGGACGAAGCCGTCAAGGGCGCTTTCTACGCTAGTCTGGAGGACGCATACGACCACCTTCCGGTCCATGACGTGAAAATAGTCCTCAGCGATTTTAATGCGAAAGTCGGAAGGAAAGACATCTTTGGCCCCACTGTCGGTCAGTTCAGTCTTCATGAGACCTCCACGAACAACGGTCTAAGACTGATCGACTTTGCCGCGGTGCGAAACATGGTAGTTAGTAGCACCAGATTTAAGCACCTCGACATCCACAAGGCCATCTGGCTGTCCCCGGATCAAACACCGCAAAACCAAATTGATCATGTTGTAATCGACGGAAGGCATGCCTCTAGACTCATAGACTCCGACCAATATCTTCTGGATAATGGAGAGCGCAGTTCAGTGCCACCAATCAACGATGACGGAGTAGAAGTATCACCACCTACTTCCATGTTGTAAATTGTTGCACGAAAGAAAGATATATAAACAGTAATTTTGTAAAAATTTAAAACATTAGAAATGTGACCTACAATGCAAATTCCTTTGAAACGATATTTCCGTAAGCATCTTATACAAGCTGCTATCGGGTTAAAATTCTGTATAAAGCAATGTTTACCTATAAGTCACTTGTGAACTACTAGAAAAACTTTCACGGTAAGAAGACTAACATTTTCTTATAAGTAAATCCGTAACCAACTCCAAAACTTTGACAAATCACTTAGCAAAATTCTTAATTTAATTGACTTTTTCGACAACATTCAAAAGGTTTGGAAATTTTATTTTTAAAAATTTTGTTATTCCAATTTTATTTTGTCAGTTTTGTTGAGATCCCGCGTCAGTGCTAAAAAAAAACGCAAAACTTACGTTTTAAAATTTGGAGTAAGCCAACGATTCAACCAAGACTGCTTAAATCGTAGATTACGCGACAGGAAAATTAAAAGTTGGGGGGTGGGGAGGAAGGGGGATTTTAAATGTTTTGAAAACTTGAAATGAAATAAAATTGGAAATATCGTTGCTTGCACCTTTATGTACTGCCAATGTCGAAGGCAGTTTCGATGTATCAAACGAAATTTCTGTTTCGGGAACAACTTCTGCAATTATACACACAAAACGCACAAACTTAGAATTATTTACATTAAAATTAAAATATTCTTAATAACCCTGCTTATACGACCGCTTTCAACATTACTGTCAATACTACCACCTCCTGCAACTGCCGGTTCCAAAGGCAGTTCTGGACACTTTTCAGTCTCTAAAGATTCTTGAACGCTTTCTACAATGCAAACGAAATACAATATTACATTATTATGATGTAGCTAAAATAGTAACCATTAAATAATTATAATATAGAATGGACACCGCACACATTGACCACTACACCATTCTGACAGCGCTGCACTCGGTTGGTACATCAGCAAAGTAGTTCTAATGTCGCTTCGACTTCGGCGGTGGCATCTTCTTTTTATAATTACTCGTATTTAATTTTGTAACATTGGATCAAAGAATTAAAGCACTTCAAGAAGTCGCCATAATAACGACGGAAGTGGATAAAAGAAAACAATTCCTTAAAAACAAAGATTTACTTTCCTCCTTTCTAGCCTTTTTTAATAGCGGTTTCTGCAGCTAATTAAGTGGAATTGTTTTAGTATTTTGGCATAATAAAATAATCAATAGAATAACACTAACGCAAGTGGATTAAATTTTAGAAAACCACAATTAAAACAATTGCATAAGTTAAATATTTTCCTCACATTCATTTAATACTTTCCAACGCAAAAGATTCTTAAATCGCAGGTGATGGACAAGGCTCAATTGAATGTATCGAACTTTATTCGATATCTTAAGCGTGTTTCTGTTGCTGTTTATACTGTTTATACTGAAAAGAAACGTAGGCACATTAAGTATGCGCATATAAAAAATGGCATATTAATGATTATATTTTATTTTTTTATACTTTCTGGACCCTAAGAGGGGGAGGGGGGTTTGAACACCCAAAACTTCTCCCTTGTCTACGGCCCTGTCATAAGCTTAGTTTTATTTTACCCTTAGCTGCCACATAAAGTAATTTGTAGACTGCTCGTTATGCTAAAGAATATATGTGCAAAATTTGATTGCTATGTGGAAATTCATGCCAACGGTGTGAAACAATTTTGTTTTAAATTAAAGTGCCACACCCCCATTCAATTCCACCCAATTTTCCAGACTACTAACTGCTCATTATTCCAAAGAATATGCAAAATTTGGAAGCAGTCTGACAAAGGCTATAGAAGGAATTTGACTTAAATAAGAGTGACACGCCACTGTCGTAGTTCCTGCAATTTTTTAGACTAATCACTGCTCATTATTCCAAAGAATATTTTTGCAAAATTTTGTTGAAATCAAAAAAAAACAGTGAAAAAAGTGTTCGATTGGAATTAAAATTGACACGCTTCTTGTTAAATCCCGCCCACTTTTGTAGGCTTAAGGCTTCTCATTAATCTGAAGAATATATGTGCGAAAATTGGTTGAAATCGAAGAAACGGTGTAAATGGAAATAGACTAAAAATAAAACGCCACGCGCTCTGCCTAGTACCGCCCACTTTTATAATCTACAGACTGATCCCTGCACCAAATAATATGTGTGCAAATTTTTGTTTAAGTTGGACAAACGGTGTAGAGGGAGTTGAATTAGAGTTAAGTCCCACCCACTTTTATAGGCTCATTATACTAAAGAATATATGCAAGAAATTTGGTTGAAACTGGACAAACGGTAAAGATGGAGCTAGTTTAAAATAAAATGCCACGCACCCTATCTAGTACCGCCCAATTTTATAAACTCAAAGAAAATATGTGCAAATTTGGTTGATGTCAGACATACGGTGTTGAAGAAGTTCGATTAAAAGTAAAAAGCCCACATTCACTTTCGAAGTCTGAAGATTTTACAATACACCATTTGTAATTTGGAAATGAAAGTTTTTCTATTTTGATGACGTCACATTGTATGAGAGGTAGGAGTAGTTTTCATCTGATTTTACTAAATATTATAGAGATGGTTTACATTATATATCAAAGCACAAATGCAAAATTTCAAGACATGTCTTTAATTTTTGTGGATTTTGACGGGATTTTACTGTTAAAAAGAAGCCAATTTTTATGGGAGGTAGACGTGCTTTTTATCCGATTTTTCCAAATATCATAGGCAGGCTTTTTATAGAAGATCAAAGCTTACGTGGATTTTTGTGGGTTTTTAAGAGATTTGACTGTAAAAATAAAGTCACTTTGTATGGGAGGTAGGCGTGATTTTCATTCGATTTGGATAATTTTCGAACAAAATCTTCATTTTTTACTAAAAAGCATATATTTTCAATTTCATCGCGATAGCTTTAAAATTACGGCTGTATTTGTGTTCACAGACGGACAGACAGACATACGGACACACAGGCGGACACACGCAAATCGATCAGATTTGAGAGTGAACTTTATTTTCTTCGTCAGAGGAATATGAAAGTCCCAAAACTTTATGTTCAAGCTAAAGCCTCTTCTCAGTTGCTCTTCAATCAAATCATATCGTAAGCTTGAGAAAATCCACTTAATAGCGATTTATTTTTTAACGCTAAAGAAATATGATGAGGCGCATTCTTTGTACTCATAGAATTTTTGGAATCAAGTTTTTAAAATCGCTCAGCTCTGCCGAAGAGCCTACTAAGAACAGTTAAGTGATGCTTTTAAGTTCATTATATAAAGTTAGCTGAACAATTTGTCAACTTCTGACCTTTAATTTGTTTGTTCTCAGTGAAGATTGTAAACTTTATATTGTGCAAAACCGTAATAAACTTAAGTTCAACTAAAGCCTCACTTAAGATTTCCAGTAAAGTTTATTTAGTTGCTTTTTTTTCTTTTTTTTTTATTGTTGATAAAACTTAAACATTCACACCACGTTCTTATCAAACATTCTGTTGAAACGTTTACTCGGTTTTTTGTTCCCATGTTGCGCAAAATACTTCAAAAGTTATACAAAAACGGATATGATTTTCCACTTCCGGCAAGCATCAACGCTGTTAATGAGGCATGAAAAAGGGTGCACGCGCTGCTGCGTACCTTTTGAAGCGAACTAAACCTTAGGATACCTGGCAGACTTACTGTCTGCATTGTTGTAGTTTTTGTTGTTGTAATTGTTGTTATTGTTATTTTGTGAAAGAGAGCTTTTTTTAATTTAAAGATTTTCCGACTGATAAAGTCAGCGGTTTTAACAAGCGTGCACAAAAATAGGGTTGTTAGAACTCTAAAGCGTTGTAGCGTAAATTATTATATTAAGTAGTTGCCATTTTTCAAACTCTTTAATCAATGCAAATAACATGCTATTTATTATGATAGACACGTTTCAACTCTAGCAAATAATTGACACTCGAAAAGGATTTATACATTCACACCTCAAAGAAACTTTTTTCGGTTTTTGGCATAACGAGTATTTATTGTCTATTTTACCAAAAATCTTACGGAAACACATAGATATCATATAAATTTTTTTCATAGAAGTATTTTATGCTCTTTCAAGGGTGCATGCTTATGAAAGAAGCTTATTTTGTCATAATGGCAGCACTCAAATATATTATTCATAAATCAATAAAAACTTCAATAATAAATCGACTTAAATGCAGTAAAAAAAAAACTTTTGACATTGCATATTAAAACAGACTGGCTGCCATGTGACCTAAATTCTTAAAACAATATTACACCGCAAAAAAACAAAATAAAGGGTGAAAAACATGCAAGCCACAAAAATCGCTTCAGTTGCGGCAGCGACAAGCAGACCTCCATGTTTCACATTGTTTTTTACTGCGGTTTTTAGTTGACTTTTTTTATTTTGCCAAGTCGGATGAAATATGACGCCGCAGAGATCATGGTAACGACACCCAATTCGCTTGATGAAATTTAATATTTGCAAAAGTTTAAGGAATGGTGTATTAAATATTTGAGAGCTATTTTATAATTATTTTAGTAGAAACAAAAGATGACATGTTCAGTATGCAACTACATGAAATTGCTTCAAAAAAATAAAAAAAATCTTTTAATTCCAAAAAAAAACAAATTGTAAGGCATTGTAAAGCACTGCCCAAAAATTCTCTTTGAGAAAGAAAACAGTGTGACTGTAGCTTCGCAAACTACTTCAAAAATGTTGTCATAAATGACAGTTCATAAACTAGAAATAGAATTTTAACGTATTTTGACATTTATATGCTACCATATTTTAAAATGATTGAGGGAACGTAATCTATATACTATACTATACTATATACTGTTATATACAGCTTTATGTAGTTTATGAAACACACAGCTTTATGACAACACACACTTTATATCAAAATGAAAAAAAAAATTACACTAAAAGGTTTTTATAAGAAATAAAAATTTCAACGTAAAAAAACTCAGCAGAAAACTATTTTAGGCCTCCCTTGCTTAGAATGGAACTCAGGTCTAAAATTCTAAATGTAATCTCTTCTTTCAAATCTGCCAGATTGCATATCTGAATTTGAAATAAATTTTGATATTCAGATCAAAAATCTTGGATGAACATTAGGGTGGTCCTTACTCTTAAAAAAAAACTTGTTTTTTTTAATTTCACGGGGCAACATATTATTTGAATATAAACAATAAGAAACTAGTAAATTCTTCTTTTTACATTCTTAAATGATATTTAGGGGTCGCTATCAAGGCACATTGGTAGAAATTGCAGGAAAAAGTGGCCAAAACTAAAAAACGACCTTGTATGTAGATGAAATCAGGTACCTATAGGTTTTGACGTATCTGGAGTCAAAAATTTTAAATTTAAAATGGCGGCTCCAATATGGCGGACATGCAAAAACAACGCATTTATGTGAAATTTTCGGACGCCATTTTGAACCTTTATACCTGAGTTTCCGCACCTATAAAAAAATACGTGTTTCTTAAATTTTTGTCCTCCATCACATATCCGAAGCTCATTCAAATCGGCGAATGACACCAATGGACGTTTTCTTGTGAGTGGGCTAAGCTTTGACTACTCTCAAAATCTCAATTTTGCAGTGAGTTTGGTGACACCGGACTAAATTATTCGGTAATTCGAAGTCCAGAATCAGATTCCCCACCAAAGTTAACATCGAAATAGATGGTTTGAGTTTTTTTTCCGCAAACTTCGAATGTATAATTTCATATTTTAAAAATATCATATAAAAAATCGCAAAATAAATCGGATTTTCGAGCAGAATCGGGTGAGTTTCGACAATTTTTGAACTTTTAATAGCTCAAATTATTTCATTTACAACCATCGTTTGCATTTCCGAAGGGTACGCAAGATCCCAAATATTTAAGCATTTTAAATACCGTTCTAACGCAGTCTCATACAATATCTATATAATTGATATAAAAAATTTGTAACTTATTTTAAATACACTTTGAGGTTCTCCACTTTGGCGGTACGCGAAAACTAATGATTTTCGATAAAAAAGGTCATAACTTGAATTGTAGGAAATTTCTCTAGTTTCATTTGGTACATATATCGATGATTCTATATCAATGCGACTATTTTTAAGCAAAATCTGACCTTTGTGATTCCGATTTTTTTTAAACTTTGTAGGTTAGTAGTGCTCGTAAAATTAACTTAAACTGTAATTTTTGTTTTTGCGAAAACAGTTTCTTTTTTAAGTTATACACTGTAAAAAATTGGAAAATATCTCCAAAAATACAATAAGTGCATGTATTGAAACAGCTGTAACTTCGAAACAGTAAGTCGTACAGAAAAAAAAATGCATATATTTTAGAGACCTTGAATTGGTCTTTCTTGTGGTGTCCTCTTTTTTGACTGTTTTTATGAAATTTTTTAAAATTTTTTTTGGCTGAAGTTATTTATCACGTTTTTTGTAATGTTCGCAGTAAATTTTTCACCTTTTGAACATAATATCGTTATAACACATTAATTCTTAAGGCTCGCACGGAATTTTAGTTTGGGATACCAACGATTGCTGTTTTTAACGAAGTTTTAAAAAACTGCCTACAAAAGATTTTTTACTTTTAAAACGAAAATTCCATATCTTTATATATATAAAATTCTTCTGTACATGGCGTTGACATTGAACACCTCCTGAATGGTAGAACCGATTTTGATCAAATTTGGTGTGTGTATACGGCTAGGTCTGTAGATGTTTTAGGTCTAAAGTTTGACCCGGTTGGTGGCGCTGTTGTTGGTGTGGCAGTGTTTAATGGGGTATTCGAAAATATAACCCACAAACTAATTGAAAAATTGTCATGATTCTTTCCCTACACCATTACTTTCTATGCAAACAAAAATACAAAAATACAAAATGAATAAAAATAAACAAGAAAAAAAAACTTACATTTTTGTGATAATTAGGCTTGATTATTCGATTTATATAACGTTTTTAAATTTTTAAGACAGAAACTTTAAACAAACCCTACATTTATGCATACCATATGAAAGAATATTAAAAAAGCCATTTTTTTTTTTCAATATTTTTCCAACAACAATTATTTTTACCAAATTTTTTTGCGAAATGAAAAAATTCGTCAAGGGTTTTTTTGGAAAATTATAAAAATTAGAAGGAAAATGAAAATAGAAAAAATTTAAACACGATTGGACGGAAAATTAATCAAGATTTTAAACAAAAAAAAAAAAGTAATGCAATCCTTTGTAATATCAGCAATTTTATTTTTGATTGATTTTTTTTTTCTATTTCACCAAAAAATAAAATTAGTGGTATTGTCTACAGAGAGGGTTTAAACCAAGGTGCTTCGGCGCCAAAGCCATAAACTTTCGTTCCTGAAACACACAAAAAGTTTTTAATACTAATTTTATTTTTTGGTGAAACAGGAAAAAAAAAATCAACCAAAAATTAAAATGCTGGCTTTGAACGTAAATAAATCTTTTCTATTTTTATTTCCCTTCCAACTTTTATAATTTTCCAAATAAAACTATAACGAATTTCTTTATTTCGAAAAAAATTTTGCGAACTGTTTTAAAAACAGTTGTTGTTGGAAAAATATTCAAAACCAAAAATGGCTTTTTAATATTCTTTCATATGGTATGCATAAATGTAGGGTTTGTTTAATGTTTCTATCGAAAAAATTTAAAAACATTTTATTAATCGAAACAAGCTTAACTGTCATGAAAATTTAAGTTTTTTTTCTTGTTTATTTTTATTAATTTTGTATTTTTGTAAATTTGTTTACATAAAAAGTAATGGTGTAGTGAAAGAATCATGACAATTTTTCAACTCATTTGTGAGTTATACTTTCAAATACCCCTTTAAACACTGCCACAGCAACAACAGCGCCACCTACCGGGACCTTAAACATTTACAGACCCATCCGCACATACACACCAAATTTGATCAAAATCGGTCCAGCCATTCAGTAGAAGTTCAGTGACAAAACAATCTACAGAAGAATTTAATATATAAAGATATATGGAATTTTCGGTATAAAAGTAAGAAATGTTTTGTAGGCATTTTTTTTTGAAAATTCGTTAAAAATAGCAATCGTTGGTATCCCTAGCTAAAATTTTGTGTGAGCCTCAGAATCAATGTATTATAACGATTCTATGTTCAAAAGGTGAAAAATTTACTGCGAACATTAAAAAAAACGGGACAAATAAGTTCATTCTAAAAAAATTTCAAAAAATTTTATGAAAACAGTCCAAAAAAAGGACACCACGAAAAAGACCCATTCAAGGTTTCTAAAATATATACAAGTTTTTTCTGTACGACTTACGGTTTCGAAGTTACAGCTGTTTCAATACATACACTATTTGTATTTTTTCAGATATTTTCCAATTTTTTACAGTGTATATCTTTTAAAAAGAAATGAAAATAAAAAAAAAAGAAGTATGCAAATATAATACTTTTCAGGAGAACTATTAACCCTGAGAGTTTAAAAATTTTTAAAAATAGTGATGTCAGGAACATGGGCATTTTGATATGGAATCACCGATATGTTTTTATCGTGAAGTGAGTTGGAGATGTTAGCAAAAAACTGTTTTTAGCTGCCATTTTGCCAATATGGCGGCACGAGCAGTAACAATACGAGGTGGCAAAGTTGAAATTCGTAAAGAACACATCGAAATCTATAATGTTAATGTTAATGTTTTGTTTGGAGATGCGCACTGCGACCTATATAGATCTATTGTACCTCCTTCTTGATGCTCCGCTCTTGACGGATTACAGAATCTCATCCAGACCTAGTTCTCTGATGAATTTGAGAATATTTTTCGGTTCGATGGATGAGATTTCCTCTTGACTCAGCTCGTAGTTCTCCAGTGTTGCCTTGCGCTTGCGAGCTACTGCGTCACAGTTGGTAAGTAGGTGTATTGGAGTCTCCTCCGCTTCTTCGCAGAAACGGCAGTTGCTGTCGGTTTCGATGCCCAATTTCTTCAGGTGGTATTTCAGTTTACAGTGTCCTGTAAGAAACCCCGTAAGAATTCTTAGATTCGGTTTGCCTAAGCTTATGTGCAATTTTGCTCTCCGAGAGTTAAAATCTTTGAGGAGCACTTTGGATTGTTTTAGCTTTGGGAGGCTTTTCCAGAGGTTTGATCTTTTGTGTCTCTCCTCCCTTCTTAGTTCTTCTTTGATAGTGTGTGTGCCCAATCCGCAGAATGGTTCTGGTCCTATAAAGTGTGTGGCTGCGCCTCGTCGCGCTAATTCATCAGCTTCTTCGTTACCATGAATTCCTTTATGTCCTGGGACCCAGAGTATAGTAACGGTGTTATTCTTGCCTAGCTCATTCAGTTTTGTTAGGCATTCCCATGTCATTTCTGATGATATTTCACAGGAAGCTAATGCTTTGATTGCTGCTTGGCTGTCCGACATCACAATTATGTCTTGACCTTTGTAACTCCTGTCCAGGTTAAATTGTGCGCACAGCTGTATTGCTAAGACCTCCGCCTGGAAGATACTGGGTGTTGTCCCCATAGGTACCGAGTTCCTGGTTCTTGGTCCATATACCCCTGCACCTATACCTTCCAGTGTTTTGAAGTCGTCCGTGTACCATGTTATACTGTGTGGTTTGTGACTCGCGATATTATTTCACTATCCCACTCCTTCTTGGTACCAAGCTTAATTTCGAAGCGTTTTTCGAAGTTGTACCTTTTTACTATATCGTCTCTTGGTTGATCGATGTATGGTATCTGCCTTGCGATAACTTCTTTCTCTTTGTTGCTGATAGTTTTTCCTAATCCTGTTCCCTCTTTTGCAATGCCTATCAGGGTTCGCTTTGCTACTCCCTCTATGAAGAGGTGAAGAGGAGTTAGGTCGAGGATTACTTCTAATGCTGCTGTGGGGCAGGTCCTCATAGCTCCTGTAATGCATACGCAGGCAAGTCTTTGTACCTTTGTAAGCATGTTCCTCATTACTGATAACTTGGTTCTTTTGGCCCATGCTACTGCTCCGTAGGTGAGTATTGGTCTCACCATCATGGTGTACATCCAGCGAAGAATTGTAGGGTTACAGCCCCAGCTTTTCCCTGCCAGGTTCTTACATACCATTAGTGCGCGAGTTGCTTTATTTTTAATTTCCTCAGCATGTCTTCTCCAGAGAAGTTTAGAGTCTAGTGTAAGTCCCAGGTACTTTACTTCTGCTTTGAGAGGGAGTTCAGTGCCGTCCATTCTCATCGTTCTGAGGTTTGGCAGGCTTCTCTTGTTAGTGAAAGGTACTATGGTTGTTTTTGCTGGGTTGATGTTAAGCCCCACTGTGGTGCACCATTCCTTTGTTACTTTCAGCCCTCTCTGTATTAGGTCACAGAGTGTATTCTCGTACTTGCCTCTTGCTATTAGGGCTATATCGTCTGCGTAGCCTTGGCATTTTATGCCAGTATCGGTTAGCTTCGATAAGAGTTCGTCCACAACTAGGCTCCACAGCAGTGGGGATAAAACTCCACCTTGGGGGCAGCCTTTGGTTATTTTGATTCTTATTGTGGTGGTTCCCACTTTCGTTTCTGCAGTTCTAGTGCTAAGCATTTGGCAAATCCATGCGCTAAGCATACTGTGTACCCCTTTCTTGTACAGCGACCTCTTCACGGCCTCGTGGGATGTGTTGTCGAAAGCTCCCTCTATGTCTAGAAAGGCACATAGTACAGTTTCCTTGTTCTCGAGTGCTGACTGGATGTTGCTTGTCAGTTGGTATAGGGCGGATTCTGTGGACCTACCCGCCCTGTATGCATGCTGACAAGGGTGCATTGGCGCTTTCTCCAGAATCTCAGTTCTTAGATAGTTGTCTATCACCTTTTCCATTGTTTTAAGAACAAAGGATGTGAGGCTAGGTCTGAAGGATTTAGGTAGCGTGTAGTCCTTTTTCCCTACTTTTGGTATAAAGGTGACTATAGACCTTCTCCATTTTCTTGGGATATAGCCCAGCGCAAGGCTGCTTTTAGTTATTTTAACTAGATGGGGTAGTTTTGTCTCTGCACCTTTTTGCAGTAGTGCTGGAAAGATACCGTCTACCCCTGCTGATTTGAATGGTTGAAAGGTTCTTAGGGCCCATTCCAGACGAGCCTTCGTGCAAATGCTTGTGGCAAGTTTCCATTCCTCTTGGTTTGGAGCTGTCAGCCTTCCTGCCGCCTCACATTCACTAATTTGTGTGCTACCTGGGAAGTGAGTTTCTAGCAGGTGGCTGACCCGTTGCTCTTCTTTAAGCGTATAGCTTCCGTCTGGTAAAAGAAGTGACATATTTGTCTCCACTCTGCCTTTGGCCATTGCTTTATGGATCCTGGCTGCAGCTGGCGTGGAGGATATATCTTCGCAGAAGGTTCTAAAGCTTTGTCTTTTAGCTTTCCTGATTTCTTTGTTATACTCAGTTAGAGCCGCCGTGTAGTTATGCCATTCTCCGGTGCGCTTTGCAGTGTTGAAGCTGCATCGCACATTTTTCCGGAGCCTGGTCATTTCGGCGCTCCACCACGGAGTATGTTTTGTTCTTGCCTTATTTCCTAGAGGACAACTAGTTTCGTAGGCATTACATACTGCATTGTTGACCTGCTCTACATAACATTCAAGTTCAAGGATGTTGCTGATTTTGCTCCTAGATTTTACATTTTGTAGGTTTTCTTTCAATAAACTGGTATATGTATCCCAATTTGTATTCTTAGGGTTCCTTCTGGGTACTGTCTCTTGGCACTTTGCCCCAAGTCTAAACTCTATTATTCTATGGTCAGACATTGATGGTTTCGGTGATACCTTCCAATCCCTAATCATACTCCCAACATATGGGCTTCCTATAGTGAGATCTAAGACCTCTTCTCTGGCCCTAGTTACAAAAGTAGGTGTTACCCCCACATTGAAGAATTCTAGGTTGTTACTTAATATATATTCTAGGAGGTACTCACCTCTGGTGTTGTCGTCTGTGCTTCCCCAGATGGTGTGGTGTGCATTGGCGTCGCAGCCGACTAAAAGTGGAAGGTTGTTTTTCCTACAGTGCTCCACTAGTCGTTTTGTCTCCGCTGTGGGGATGCTGGTGTTATCTCCCGGGAAGTATGCGGATGCAATTACAATGGCGCGGTGCATGCCGTTGGTCTCGATTTTTGTTTCGATGACAGCCAGATCCCGCGTCATAAATTCTGAAAGACAAATATAATTAGTATTTTTCTGCATAAGGATACATGCTCTGGGGTCGTTTGTTCTATGATCCCAAGTTACCTGACTCTCTTTACAAAAGAGGCCTCTGATCTGGCCCCTGTAGCACCAGGGTTCTTGAATCAGCACGAAGCCCAATTGTTCTGTGGCGAACCTCCGGGCGATTACTGCTGATGCAGCTTTCGCGTGATGGAGGTTAACCTGGGCGAATTTCGTGCTGACTTTTGTGATGTGCATCATAGTGCGGGGCTGTTGCCCCGTTCTTCTTCAGGCAGCATTTCTACTTCCTTTATCGGAGGTTCGTGGCAAGTCCCAATCGAGAGAGCGGCGAGGTCGATGCCCTCTGCCTGGTCTACGGTTGTAGAGGTTGCCACAATTACAGAGACGGCGGAGGCGGGGTTCTCCGTGGCAGCTTCCACAGGTTGCTGTGCTGGTGGCGCTGTGTCAGTGGCCTCACTTAAGGCTGCTGCTGTGGTTGAACTGGTCGTTGGGGCGGGTTTTGTGCCCAACACCGGAATTGTTCCAAAGCGGAAGCTAATAGAGGAGCCCCTAGACTTTATAGTCTCGAGTGACTCTCTATCTATTGATAGCGCGAGCATCGATCCGCTACCCTCATCCTTACAGCTTAGGATCTTCCAGGCCTCGGTGTTGAGGCACAGTTACTTCTTGAGGCGGCCAGGTATCAAGAAGGCACCGTTCGAGTACAGTCGGTATACCCCCTGACTGCAAACCACCCAATGGGCACGGTATCGCGTGACACCCTGGGTTAGGGGGGGGGGTAGCCTTTGGTTCGCTGCTCCACAGAGTCTATCTGACCCAACAGGGAAGGACATCTCCCGCCAGCATAGCCATTGTGTCTCTGCAACTTAAGCCCCTACATCGCGTCAAGATTGCTACCGGGGTAGGGGATCGAAATCTATAAAATGCACCCATTTTCAAAACTCCCGAAAAAACTTTCCAGGTAAAACTACCAAATGACTGTAGTATTAGTTCTACGAGCAAAATTCTCTAGCTAAGGCCCTGCCCCAGTGTGGCATAAATGCTACTTTTTATAATTGCTTACATCTCAAAAAAAAAAAAAAAAAAAAACAACAGAAAAAAAAAACAAATGCAAAAGTGTTTTTTACACAAAATCACGTATAGTTTTATCTATGAACAGGAATGTTTAAAAAACCAATTTAAGTGGAAATAAATAGAGAATCGGCCTAGTGGAATTATGAGTTCTTAAGATAAAAAAAGAGTTTTTAAAAAAACATTTCTAACCCCTTTTAGTAGCCATTCCCACGTTTTGCACGTTTTCTTATCCTACCAATTCCTAAGCCAAATATTAATTCCATGGTGCAGCTAGTTGGTGAGATAAAGCATTTAAATTAAAGTAACACGCCACTTGTTTAATTCCGCTCACTTTTCTAGACTACGGAGTTTTCATTATTCCAAAGAAAACATGTAAAAAATTTGGTGGAAGTCGAACAAACGGTTCAAATTTAGTTTAAGTCGGAAAAATGTTGTAGAAGGAGTTTGATTAAAATAAAAGTGTCACATCCCATGTCTCATCCTGCCTAGTTTTCTGAAATACGGACTGCACATTTTTTAAAAAATATGTGTTGAAAATTCGTCTCAAGTCTGAAAACCCTGAAGAGGTTCGTTAAAATAAAATTGCCACGAACCTGTCAACTCCCGCCCAATTTTCTAGAATACAGACTACTCATTATACCAAAAAATATGTGTGAAAAATTAGGCTAAAGTCGGAAAATCAGTGTAGGCATTTTATTAACATTTAAAGTGCCACGACCCCCCTGTCTAATCACGACTTTTTTTCTTAACTCATAGGTGCTTATTATATTACAGAATATATGTGCAAAATTTTGTTGAATACATACCAACACACATAGGGCCCAAGGTGGCAAAGTTGGCCCTAATGGAAAGAACCCAAATGGAAGTTTGCGTCTAATAAATGCTTTTTTCAAAATTACTTTTGTAGCCTGTATCATTAAGGAGCTCCGGGAGTTTTCTATGGAATGAGAGGCACCGTTTTAAAATTTTTTTTTTTAAGCTGTATTGCATATTAGACCAACATTTTTTTACATTATTAAAGTACAACTATTGAAGATTTATCACCGAAATTTTGGTCTGAAAATATTCGTCGATAAGGAAGAAAAGAGCCATACCGTAAAAGACCTTACAAATTTGCTGTGAGCAAGATATCTGCCGACTGGTTCATCTGAAAAATTTTCGGTTTAGTAAAGATCTCTTGGGCGTTTAATCGTTAGATTTTTTTTTGGATACATATTTTTTGATTTATAACCTAAAACGATTTCACTTTTATGCATAAAAAATTAAAATTGTCGTTTACCGTCCGCCATTTTGTTAAAAATTAATATTTTTCAAAAATCAACGGTTAAACGCCCCAGAACTTAAGCAAACCGAAAATATATTTTTTTTTTAGGTCAATCAGTCTTCAGATATATTGCTCACCGCCAATTTAAGGTCTTTCGCGGTATTGCACTTTTCTACCTTATCGACGAATACTTTTGGATCAAGATGTCAGGGATAAATTCTCAATAGTTATACTTCAATAATGTAAAAAAATATCGGTCTAAAATAAAATAGAGCTTAAAAAAAATGTTTTAAAACGTTGTCTTTTTTCTTCGAAAAACTCCCGGAGGCCCTCAAGAAAATTATCTGAGAAAAGTAAAATTTTGTAGTACAATGAAAATTTTATGAAAAAATTGGCACGATTCAGTTATATGGCTTGCTAAAGTGTGCGCAAGACACAGTGCTATATGAGCAGCGAAATATAGAATTTATTTTTCTATTGAATTCTGTTGATGCAGTCGCAATTGATAATTTTGTTAAAATCTGCATGTTTCTTAAATACATGTTTGTCTAAAAAAAAAGCAGTGGCGTAGGGGATACAAAGGAGGGCCTTTCTGCACTTTCTAACTCATTACATATTATGTATTTTGTCGTCCGATTATGATTGAGTTTTCAAAGAAACACCCTAAAAAACTAAAGAAGTTGTGAACAATATAGAAAATCAAATCAAACAACTACATGTTAGTTTGTTAAACTCATTAAGCGCCGCGGTATTATTTTGTCAGCCGATTTAGATGATTATTTTAGGAATTGCTTATTTTGATTTCAAGAACACAGTTTTTGAGTTTCGAAAAAACCGAAATTCTGGTTTCTCGGAAACTGGGTGTTGCTTTAAAGCAACGTTGGGCGTAAATGTGTTATATTGTTACTAAAAATAGAGCTTTTATTTGTTGAACTCTTATTTTGATGTTTTGGCTTTACATCCCTGTCAAAATTTGCTAAATAGCATCTTTGTTTAAGTTTACTACACTGTAAGCAAAAATTGTTCAAAAAATGTGATTTTTTCATACACATACACCTCTTCTCCTCAAGAAAGTCAAAAGTTTATTAATTTCATTGAAACCCAATATAATAGACTTTGTTTTGCCAAAATTATAAGTCAAAAGCTTAATGCGTTGATTTTTGAGATTTTTCTAAAGTAAGCGTTGCACCGGCGTTTAATGGGTTCATACAAATGAAGAAGTTGTTAAAATACAACATGAATTGTTTTTAACAATGATCGACGGAAAAGTTGCACAAGTCTTAACGGAAACAAGTTCGAGAACTGCATGCTAGACCGTTCGAAAAGTTCCCGGGACACGCTGGATTCTGATTCTACTCTTAAAAACATGAATTTTGGTATGGAAGACTTCAATATTAACAAACGGTAAATGGTCGCTCAAAGCACTTGAAGGATTTTTTGCCTAAAATTCATTATTTTGAAAAACAGGAAATTTCTTCTTTAGAATTGTGCATAGAACTAAGACACGATTAAAACGTTTTTTAACAACTTTCCTTTGTTTAAAAGCTAAATAAATTTGCCAAACTTAATTACCCAGAACATTGAATTTTGTATATAACATTTTTTATACAACTCTCCAAAGTGAAATTTTTAAGAAACTTATTGCAAAAATTTTATGATTTTAACTTACATTACTTCGTGTTAAAAGGACGTCATCATGATTGTATGAATTGTGTATGAATTTTGTATGAATTGAATACTTTCTGTTCAAAATTGTGTTAGGAAAAAACGTCAAGCAAAGAGTGTGTTTGAAATTGTGTTCAACCAACGGAATTTCTTGTCCAAACGCTTTGAAAATGTTGCAGAAAACCTATGGAGAGCCTGGCCTGTCACGTACGCGGTCATTTGAGTGGTAAAAATTGGCAAAAGAGGGTCGTGCAAACATCAGTAAACGATGAAAATATCAAAAAATAAATTGTGTTCAAAAATCGTCGTATGACCATGAGAGATATAGCTGGTGAGCTTGATATATCGACTGGATTGGCGCACACTATTTTACATGATGTTTTAGGCATTCGACGTGTTGCAGCGCAACTTAAGCCAACACTCAATACTATTTAAGTGTTTTAAAACATATGCGCGATAATATTTTGCGAAAGAAGTCAGAATTATGAAAGGGCTATTCATGGTTTTTCCACCAACATAACGCGCCAGCACCATGATGCTCACAGATCTCGCATTGTACGCATTATTTGAAGCAAGTACCATATTCGTCAGATATGGCCCATTGTGATTTTTTCCTATTCCCCAAACTCAAATTGTCGCTTCGGGGAAAACATTTTGAGACGATTGAAGTAATCAAAGAGAATTCGCAGAGGGAGCTAAAGGCCATTCCGAAATCGGCTTATCTAAAATGCTTTCAAGAATACAAAACACTTTAGCATATCTGTATTGTCTCCAATGGTGATTATTTTGAAGGTAATACAATAAATATTGAAAAATAATTAACCGTTGTTGTTTTATTTGCACAGCTCATTTAATAAAAAAAAATTTTGTATTTTTCAGAAAAATACACTAACGTTGCGTTGCCTTTTGAAAAAAATGCCGTGCGAAGAATCTTTAAATTATACATCCAAATTGTTGGGTTCAAATTCCTCAAAATATAAAATTCATAAAACTTAAAAATTCTTCCTCATGCTCTTTTAACACGGGGTAATATTAGTTGAAGTCATCAACTTTTCGAATATATTTTCTTAAAAATTCCAATTTGGAGAGTTGTAAAAAAAATGTAATTAACAAAATGCAATTTTTTGTTGAGTTGAGAATGGCAAATTTAGCTTTTAAACAAAGATAAATTGGTAAAAATCATCTTATAAGTTTCTTAGTTATATGCAAAATACTGAAGAAGAAATTTCTTGTTTTTTCGATATAATGAATTTTTAGCCAAAAATCCTTTAAGCGATTTGCGCGACCATTTACCGTTGAATTACCGTTAATGTTGAAGGGTTAAATACCATAATTCATGTTTTTAAGAGTAGAATCAGGAACCAGCGTGTCCCGGGTTTAGAAAAACTTTCGAAAAAAACCAAGTGAAATTAACGAATTGATTAAAGTAGAATCTAAACCTAAAAATGAAAACGCATTTAAGTTCGGTTTATCAACTCTTCACGCTTGGATCCGTTGTATGGAGTTGATATTTTATATATCTTACAATATATCTTTTTCTAAGTGCTCTGCGAATACTCTAGATAATAAACAAAGCAAGGAAGAGAAGAAAAGATATCTTCAAAGACTTTTTCGAGCTGAATTAGGTTTATGGATAGATAAACCTCGGCAAGGTATTGGTAACAGTAATGATGGCAACACTTCACGGAAATTTTTTTTTCAAATTTCCAAAGTACTGACAATATATCTGGGGTGTACCTAGAGCTTATAAAGAGATTTTATACTATTCTGCAAACACTGTCATCCGGCTTGACCATCAGAAATTTGGTGAATATGCATTGCATACTGCTCGTATTTATGTTGACAAATATAAATGGTATTACATGCCATCTTCGGTAGACAAATTACTTATTCCTGATGAAGCCATAATTCAGCATTTTGGGGTCTTACCAATAGGTCAGCTATTCTTCAAATAATTGATAACTGTGTATGTGCCGGTTTTGTTCAATTTTTTCCATGATTTCATCGACTTTTTCATTGATTGGTCGACCAGAGCGAGGTGCATCTTTTACATTAAAATTATCAAATCGAAAACGAGCAAACAACGAGCTGCTGTTTTTCTAGTTACAGCATCGTCTCCGTAAGCTTCACAAAATTTTTCAGCAACCTGCGACGCACTCTTCCCTTTTCTATAATAAAAAATACAGAATATGACAATAGTGGTCATAATTTTCACTCATTTTTAAGCTAAGATAATTTTCCATATAGCATTGCCCGATGCAATTAATATTACCAAAGATATTACATTTTTTAAGTCATCTAGCAACAATTTGTAACCGAACTTTGCGAATACCCAATATTTGCCTTAGGTGTTATAGGATATTTTTGGTTTTTGTGACACCTAAAAGCTATACCGAAAATGATTCGAATATAAAACCGCAAAGTCAGTATCCATGACACCCAAGAAAATAAATATTTCAGTTTCAATTCTGATTCCAAGAAGATTTGGTTTCTTCAACAACTCCGATTATTGTTTTTTAAGAATGTTCTTTTTTTTTTTTTTGCTGGAATGAATTCAAATTATATTTACAATATTATTATTATTATGTTTATGTCTGCAAGTATATTTCACTTTAGAAATTTTGTATATTTACCAAGGTCACCCAGCGTGGATTCGACCCAGCTCGGAACATTTGAATCGCCATCAAAACACGCTATCCGCTCGTCTATTCGACTCCTAGCTTTAATTTCGGTAACCTCTCCTCATTCACGCAGCACATGTCTCATCTTTCGAACGTACTCAAAACGTCTGCTCACCTACAAATTATACTCTCTTCAAACTTTAAAGATTTTATGACTTTCAATTCCATCTGATCTCACCAAGATAATTTCTTAAATCCACTTTTTTTTTGTTCCATTTTTAGCATCATCATTTCGTAAGTTCTACTATCCTTATTTGATACTTTTTTTCACATTATTCTTTTTTTATTGGTTTTAAATTTTCTTGCTTTTATTTCGAGGAAATCAATGTTGCCAACTAGCTACTTCACTTTGGCAAATTCAAATCAAAATTCAAATCACATCCGGTCTCCGGGTAATATGCAAATTTCCATAAAACCCAAAACGGCATCGATTCACATCCCGTACGATATGAATATGATACGATATCACGTGCAGATTTTGCAGCATATCGATTCGCTATGAAAATGCAAACATTTACGGAATTGTTATGAAAATTTAAAAAATCAACAAACACGTTCGTACGCTTATTCGTATCCACATAACGAGTGAAGCGACACAAAAAGGCAGCATGATGCCAAGTTCCTCATCTCCTGTATGGTTTTTTTTTCGTCTCAATATTTTCGGGTTGAATTTACTTTATTATGTTGCAGAATTTCCTGAGTTATTCCGATGACGTTTTGTTGCTATGATTCTGACATTTCTATGATGGAATGGATGGAGGAGTTGTGTGTGAAGGTTGGATAAGATAAGCAGATGGAAAGAAAGTGTGACAAAGACTACGAATTATGTAAATTTAATAAAGTTGACTCGATGCGATTGTGTCAACACAGCTGCAAAGGATAACTAGTAGCATTTTTTGCCATGCATACTTTTCGGAGATAGAAAAACAGACGCAGCAATAAAAACATCTTTATATGCAGTGTAGAAAGTCTCAAATTTTGCATTTGCAGCTTTAAGCTTAAAATTTAAAAAATCCAAAAAAGCAGAGCTTGTTATATTGTACTGATATATCAAACAAACAAGGGAAAAAAAAAGTTATAACAACGCCTCAAAGCACACAACAAAATTTTACAATGAAAATCATCAAAATTGCTTTTACGTTGTTTTTATTAACTGCATGCAAACACAACAATTGGCAAGGCAGCATGCTCATTTGTGTGAGAGTGTGCGTTACACACTCACACACATACAGTCTCATATCATTCACACACACTCACACGTTGGCACACGTACAAAAGTTAATAAAAATAGCTTCATTAACACTCAATTTGCGGTTCGCTGCACAGCGTCGAGGGTGCGTTTTAATTGTGCAAACGCAGCCAAGCAACATGCCTCCACACGCTGCCATCTAGTGGCAGTCACTAGGGGCTACAAGCTGCCAACAATGCTTCTGTAATTTAAAATTCAGCCGTAGCAGCGTAACTTTGAACGTTCACGTATGCCTGTTTTGATTGATTTCAGTTGCATCGGCTTATTGGCAGAAAAACGACGAATGTTTAATTGCGATCATGGTTGGATTGCGGAAAATTTAAGAAGTGGGCATATGTCAATTTATTTTTTTTAGTAAAAAGATCTGTCTAACTAAAAAGGACAATTTTCAATAACTTAAAGAGGAATAGAAACTTCCATCTACGAACTTTTTCCGGAACCCACCTGCACTGAGTAAAGTTACATTTTAAACGAAGCTATCTATTGAATAAAGCTTGATAAAATTTCTTCAAAATTCAAACAAAATTTATAAAAATTCTTGCTTTATAATGAATTTAAGATGAATACACTAAAAAATTGATTTTATGGCTTTTTTACGGTTTATCAATCAATTTCTATTTCATTTCTATATATGCACCTTTCCGTTCTGTTAGATCTCCGATTTTGAATTATGAATATTTTGTATATTTTTACACCTATAAATACACCAATACTGCCGTCATAAGAAAAAGTGCTTTTCTAGCATGAAAATCAAAATTGATTTTATTGTATTTCCTTATATGTCATCCAACCTCTTTATAATTATAAAATAAAAATCGGATTTTTGGCCTCAAGTCTAAATTTTTTAACCTTGCTTGTCGTATCTACGCAAAATGTAGGTATCATTTCAGGATAAAACGAAGTATCTACAGATGCAAAGTCTGTAGATCCATCTACAGATGCAAAGTCAAAAATGTCGTATCTACGTATGAAGATGTCGCACTTTGCCCTTGATTTTTATTTTTTTTTTTTATAAACAAAATTTTTTTCAGTCATATAAAGGCGTCAAATAAATTTTTTCATTAATTGATTGTAAATAAATGTCATACATCCGTTTTTACCTTAATAATATAGATCCTATATTATCCGTACATATCCGTAAGTTGGTTTTGATGACATTTCAAATAAAAATAAGCAAACTTTTTTCTTTATAGTACGAAAAGTGATGCAGATACGGCTTTGTAAATTTTTTCAATTGCCTGAATTTGAAGAAGAAATAAGCAAAAAGCGGTATAGTATTTTATGCCACAGTTTTTGCAAATTTGGTAAATTCATCAAAATAATTTTATTATTAATATTGTACGGGGTTCAACTGTTCTGACGAACTAAGTCCAAACAAGGGATAGAAAAATACCTTTTGTTCTGTTTGAAAAAGCGGAGTAGTTTTTTTAACTTATTTCAAAGTGTTTGAATTTTTTAAAATTATTTAAAATAAAATTTTCACATAATTCTAGTCCGGGTCATAGAGGGATATACAGGGTGTCACGAAATTGAGTGCAACCCAATTACGGATCTGAATAGGTTACTTTGAGCTGAGCAAAAAATTGTTTGGGAGGGGGAGGGTGGGGCTATTTTCACATTCTTAGGAGATACAGGGTTAATTAATATTTCACGACTTCGGTTTACGTTATTGTTTCCAGCAGAAAAACTAACTTACATAAAACTTCTTTTGATAGCTCATTATAAAGGCAATAAAATCACCTTTCTAACGACATATCAACAAACCCCACCAACTTATTCGTTACCGAGCTGTGCGTGTGAAGATGAAATCAATAGATTGAAACTACCAAATTTTTGCGTCTTAAATTAATTTTTTAGTTAACTGCGTTAGTAGCAGTTTTGTAATTTATTCAATATTCTTTTCAATGACACCAAAAACATAAACATATCTTAAAAAATAAAAAAGTTGGCTGCACTAAAAAAATTATACTTATTAGAAACAATGATATTATCTACTGCATAACAGAGAACTGCAACGAGTCTATGATTCGAACGAATGACTATAAATCATCCATCAAAAACGGAATGCGAGTGCGTGCGGTTGAGTACAACAACCACTACTTCCACGCGAACATCCTCATAACAGCTATGAGCGACGAGTGCCGCCGCTTTCACTCATCACTCATAAGAATGCCGCTCAATGATTTTAAAATTCTAGTCAATTCTTATGAATCCAAAATCATTATTGGAAATCGCGTGCAGCGTTACCGCTGACATATATTATTATACTTATAATATATAAATATATTATTATACACATATAATACTAGCGGACTCGGAAAATGTATGAAAATAAATCTTAAAATAGTATTAAAAAAATATTTAAATGAATATACTTAATAAACAAAAAAATTAAATATTATTGATAGAAATTGTGAAAATATTATTAAAAAAAAATATTAAAAATTTTTTGGAAAAATTTTTTAAGAATTAATAAAATTATTATAATTAAGGAATTAAGAATTGTTATAATTAAAATATTAAATAAAATCATTTTATAATACATAAACCATTAACAGCGGCAATCTTGTATATTTTGGATTGCCGCTTTCCTTACGGCATCTTTAAACATAAAGGTTCTCAGCAATCTACCATTGCAAGTGCGAAGTGATTTAAAAAAATTGATTAAAAATAATACAATAACAAAAAAAAAAAAAACGAAATGGCCATTTCAGCCCTTGAAAGGACTTTGACCGAACTTCTTATGATTAATTGTGTTGTGTGTGATGTGAAATGTTTACACACAAATGATCGAGAACTGGACCTACATATTTTACGCCGTCTCCGAACGGCTTATGTTCTCAAGAAGCTTTTCATGGCAGTTTTTACTCTCTGAGGTTTGCCATTGTCTGCAGAGAGGTGACGGCCGAACAGAAAAATTAATTCAATTGAAAAATCTTTCTGTGCCGGATGGAGGATTCGAACCTGGGTTCTCTGGCATAAGAGTCACACACTCTACCCACTACGCCACGGCCGCCACAATACAATTACAACAAAAGACAAATAATAGACATCATACAAGTATAAAGTGTATTTGCTACAATTTAATTCTTTGAACCAGCGATTCCCAACTTAGAAGCTGGCTTTTTATCTTAATCAACACGTAAAACAGAAAACAAAAGTAAAACAAGAAAACGCACGCCAATACTGGAGTGCACGCAAATCATTCAATGACTCTAGAGTTAAAGCAGTGGAACTCGTCGCTCATCACTGTTATGAGAATGCTTCGCGTTGAAGTGGTTGTTGTTGTACCGAATGATTTCATCTTTACACGGCCGCAGTTCGGTAACTGTTAAGTTGTTGGGGTTTGTTGGCATACCGTTGAAAAGGTGATTTTATTGCCTTTAAAATGAGCTATCAAATTAAGTTTTATGTAAGTTAGTTTTTCTGCTAAAAACAATAACGTGAATCAAAGTCGTGAAACATTAATTAACCCTGCAGCTCCTAATAATGTGAAAATAAACCCCCCCCCCCGCCCCCCTTGAAAAAGGTGTTCAAAGATTTGAGTTCCGTTCTTTATTAGATGACTAGATTAGATGCCGCACCAATAAAATTGCTATAACTCTTTAAATAACACTGTACACCACGAAAAAAACCCGTGAGGTTTCATGATTTTTTCTTTATGTTTTCGAGGTCGCTTTAACTGGATATGAATTCAGGTTTTACGGGTCACTTAAGGTTCTCCCTGGAGGCAGATCCAGAGTAAATACTTAACCCCTACAATTAATGAAATCAATATTTCCCCTTTCGGGGACGGCAGGAGAGGGTTAAAATGTATAACCGACCTCCATTATTTTTCCAAGAGGTACATTTTTTCTTAGTACCTATCCCCTCTGACCCCTCCTGACGGGTGCACCCATACAATGCATCCTAACCCCCTACAGTTAATGAACTTGATTTTTACCTCTTTGGGAAGGGCAAGAGAGGGTTAATATGTATGACTGACATCCATTTTTTTTCAAAGAGGAACACTTTTCTGTTGGGAATAGTCCCCTCTGGCCCCTCCTTCGGGGGCTCCCATACAAAGCACCCTAATCCCTTGCAGTTAAATAAATCCATATTTAACCTTTTCGGAAATTGAGAAGAGGCTTAGTATGTAAGACCGACCCCAATTACTTTTCAAAGCGGAAAATTTTGCTCCTTGAGGCTTATTCCCTCCGACCCTTCCTTAAGGGGGCTCCCAAGAAATGCACTCTAATGTTAATGAAATCAATATTTTCCCTCTTGGGATGGGTAGGAGAGGGTTAATATGGAGGACCTAACTCCATAACTTCTTCGAGTGTAACATTTTTCCCTTGGGACCTATCCCCTCTGACACATCCCTAGGGGTGTGGAGGGCTCCAATACAATGTTATGGCAAACCCTAAGATTAATGGATGCCCGCTTTTTTCATATATCTTTTTACACTAGTAAAAATAGTAACTATCTGGATTGTTAAAAATGTTACACTTGAAAAAGTAATGGAGGTCGGTCCAACATATTAACCCTCTTCCACCCATCCCAAGAGGGGAAATATCGATTTCATAATCAGTAGCATCCTACTTGTAGACCCGCACCCCCAAAGAGGGTCGGAGGGGATAGGGTCCCAAGGGAAAAAATGTTACATTTGAAAAAATACTGGAGGTTGGTCGTAAATATTAACCCGTAAGTATTAATCACAAGAGGGAAAATATTCATTTCATTAACAGTATGGGAGCCATATAACATTGTATGTGAGCCCCTCTAAGGAGGAGTCGGAATGAATAAGCTCCAAGGAGAAAAAAGTTCCTCTTTGAAAAATAATTGAGGTCAGTCATATATATTAACCCTCTCCTCCCCTTCCGAAAAACGTAAATATCGGTTAAGTTAACTGCAGGGGGTTAGAGTGCATCCTATGGGAGCCCCTCTAAGAAGCATTCAGAGTGGACTAGTCCCAAAAGAAAAGTGTTCCTCTTTGAAAACAAATAGATGGCAGTCATATATATTAACCCTCTTTTGCCCTCCCTAAAGAGGTAAATATCAATTTCAATAACTGTAGGGGGTTATGGTGCATTGTGTGGGAGGTCCCCCTCAGTAGGGGTCAAAGGGGATAGATCCTCAGGAAAAACACTGCTCTTCAAAAAATAATGGATGATTTCATTCATTTTGGGGGTTTAAGGTTTACCCTGGACCCGCCTTTAGGCAGAACGAGGTTTCAGTGTCCTCGACCTGAAATCTAAAAAGAAGTCATAAGACCTCAGGGGTTTTTTTTGGAAAATTGTTGTACAGTGTAATTGGAACTTTCAAAAATTCGTATATCCGCATACTCTTGAATGTCTAAACTTTGAAAATACGAAAATAAAAAATTTCGATTTTTTCAAAATTCTACACTAGAGAATTAAATTAACTTAAATGCCTTAAGCAATTCATTTTATGGTTGGAATCGGAATGTTTAGTTATTTGTTATGGAAATTCAATACCTTGTTTCTTGCTGTGAGCGTATTCGGTTTCCGAGATATTGATCTCAAAATTTCACATTACTGATTCTCTAAATACTCTTTCTTATACTCACCTCCTAATGCACGAATCTTAAGAACTTTTGCGATTCAGTACCAAAAGCGCTTCTCGAATGTACATACGTTAAAGAAGTACAACAACGTACTTTTGTTTTTTACAATATTTCTTATAAACCTTATAATCTTAATTATCTGGTATTTCGTTATTGTCGTTAAAAAGGTTTCCTACATATTTTTATTGTAATTGTAGGAATTTCGTTGAAACATTTTGTCTTCTTCTAGGTGATTTTTGTCAAAAAATCATTTAGTTTGCTTATAAATATTTTCCATGGGTAAGCACCCACATTTTCTTAAAAGATAAACACTTTTTCTTGCAAAAACTGATCCATAAAAAACCTATACAATTTTTTGTTATTATAACAAGTTTTACCTCCAATAAATAATTTTTGAAATTCTTAAATTTTAATTTTGTGTAATTTAATTTTGTGAACGGAAGAAATATTTTCGTTCAGAAAGCTTAATTTTTCTGCTTACATTTTTTTAAATCCACATATAATATATGATTTCGATATTACTCATGAGGTGACTACTTAAATAAAAAAACTTGACTGTGGGCTTGTCTTACATTGATAAACAAACGCTTCCATGATCCATAATCGTTATGCCGGAAATAAAGCAAAATTTGATTATGTCGTGATATGTGAAAAGTCAGAAAAATATAATTAATATTTAAGCAAAAAAAAAAAAACTTGTTGCAAAAACAAGTATCACAAAAAATTTGCAGTGATTATTATCTGATGTAGCTTAATCTTGTTATTTATATATTGACATTTAACCTAACTTGCTTTTAAGCTAAATATCATCAGTTTTACTTCAATTTAAAAATAAATTTTTTATTATATGTTTTATACAAAAAATATAAACAATTCATTCCGAATTTTGGACTTCATTCCCATGAAGCCTTGTCTTCAGAGCGATGGCCATGCAGGCGAATATTTTGAAGGTACGTTCACATTCGTCTGTCTCAAGGTCATGCTTTGCTTCGCATTCGGCTGTCACATGTAAGGCATTCTCATTTCCTCCGTGATGGCTGTTTGCTACACGCTTAAAATCCATCTTTCCATTTTCATCTTTATAGTTAAGTTCGTCCATCAGACACTTAGCATAACATTTAAATTTGCGTTCAATGCCTTCAACGCCGTGTGGTAGAATATCGTACAGATCTTCCACTTCCTTGCTAGTAACACCAAATTTAATTTGACATTTAACGTCGGCATCGATGACGGGAGAGCGCTGTTATTTAAAAAAAAACAAAATTTTTTTTATACATATCCAGGCTCATTTGTAAATTTAGTATTATATATTAGGAACTACACGATTTTTAAATTTTACCGCTTCCAAAACAGCAAGCGTTGCCAAAACAAGGGCTAAAGTGAAAACTTTCAACATTTTTCTACAATATTCTCCAAATTTATATAATTTTAATTATTGCTAGTACTTAATAGAAACAACTAACAAGCTTGCTGTTTTGGTTCGACTTTTATATGAATTGCCTGAGAATTTAGAATGGATTAGAATTTAATCTCTAATGCAGAGTTGCCCATGGCCTATACTCTTGATGCTTATTTGTTTATATAAAAGCTATTAGTTATAGGTTCTGAATTCTAATATACGGTTAAAAATCTTTGACTTAATTTTAGTAAACCCTGTACTATATATATGACGACACCGAAATTGTATTGAAATTTAAGTCACGCCAAATACTAAAACTAAGTTTTATTCCCGCATGGGTTTAAATTGCAATACCCGATGTGAACTAAAAACCTTATTACAGGTTATATTCGATTTTAAACCATAGCGTACTAAAAACAAAACTGGTTTTGTTTACACAACTTATTTCCTTTTTTTTTCTGTTATACAAAAATTTTTAAACTTACTCCGATTGTAGGTTTTGAACTCACGTCTTCATTGAAATGAAAGTAGCAAACGTTGCTTGTGTGCCTTAATCAAATAAAAAATCTTTCACAAAGATTGTATTATAAGGCTTTGTTAACCGAAAAAGTAACTCTGGATCATAAGACTTTTAAATCTTAACAATCTGAAAATTTAGAAGGAAAGTATTGAAATATAATACAGCTTGGCTTAAAATGTAATCTTAATCTTAATTCAAAATCTATTCCAATTGTACTAATTTTTGAAGACGATTTTATTACTTTTTAGTTATTTTGTATTAAATTTTAAACTGTAGGTACTAAAGTTTATATTTTATTCTAACTTTATTAAATTTAAGTACAGTTTGACTAAAAAAATTTCTAGTAATTTGAAAAGTATTAATTCTAATAAAAAATGGTTTAAAAAATACATTATTCTAACCATTGGTTTAAAAATTACTCCAAGATTTTTAATCGTGTAGAAACATAGATACATACCGTGGCGGCCGTGGCGTAGTGGGTAGAGTGTGTGACTCTTACGACATAGAACCCAGGTTCGAATCCTCCATCTGACACAGAAAATTTTTTCAATTGAATTAATTTTTCTGTTCGGCCGTCACCTTTCTGCAGACAATGGCAAACCTCAGAGAGTAAATACTGCCATGAAAAGCTTCTTGAGAACATAAGCCGTTCGGAGTCGGCGTAAAATATGTTGGTCCAGTTCTCGATCATTTGTGTGCAAACATTTCACATCACACACAACACAATTGATCATAAGAAGCTCGGCCAAAGTCCTCTCAAGGGCTGAGATGGCCATTTCGTTTTTTTTTTTTTTTTTGGATACATACAGTACTCTGCACTAAGCAATACAAAATATACAAGCAATTTTGTGTCTTCGTTTCTTATTTTTTTTCTTTGCCTATAACAAAAGGCAAAAAAAGGCGTTGCCGCAAGTAAGCTCAAGAACTGCTGCACCGATTTTAATGAAATTACTATTCTTACTATAATTTATTGTAGACTGTCCATGCAACTTCGAATTTTTATATTTTAAATAGCTGAATATATTTTTTTATATATTTTATATATAAAATTTTTATATTTTAAAATTTTTTATATTTTAAATAGCCAACAATCTGGCGTAAGTGGAAATTTTTATCAAATTCAAGTTTTTTTTTGCCATTTCCTGCCTAAACAATAAAATATATGTCGATATGATGCGTGGATAACTTAAAGATCTTCGCATTTCAAACAGAAAAGTTATAGGTGTCATATATCAGGATCCATAATTTTGTCGGAAAGCTATATTTTTGTGAAAAATTTCAACAATTTCTTGCAAGAAACATTTGTTGATTGGATTCGACGCCATCATTGCTTGCAGCTAGCAAAATGTTGCTTTGATTTCGCCGCAAAATGCTGCTCAGTGCTCAGAAAAGAGACTCTCTCGTGGAAGCAGAGAAAGCTCTTTATTCGTGAGCAGCAGAAAGTTCAATGGTGACAGCACGGTAGAAGATGGTCAACAAAAAGAGAAGTGCATGAAATTTATGTCAATAATTGAAACTTAACCCTTACTTTGGCACTATTTACATATGTAAATATTTTAACATGTAAGTAGCTATAACTTTTTTATTAGTGCCAAAGTGAGAGTTAAATTGAAACGCCGTGCGCTGCAAATTACATCGCTTTGAAGCTGAACATAGTTATGGGTTCAACGCAAAATAGAAGGATTTTTTAGCATGATATTACGGCACCAATTTTTAATTTTATAAGGGGGAGTAAAGGGAATTGCAAAAATAAAGGTGGCATAATGAATCAAACAACTAAATATATGTTTAGGTAAGTTTAAAAAGACATTAGCAATGTAAAGTAAGAAAAAAACTAACAAAAAGATCATATAAGTTAGTATATAAAAAATTGATTCATATAAAATTTGAATTAATAGATATTAATGAATATAGAGAAAATCGTAGAAAATCAACATTTGAGAATGTTTCAGAAGGTACACTCCTTGATTTCATAAAACAATTAAACAAGCAAATATGTATATAAAAATCATTTCCATTATAAATGGTGTCCCAGAATGCCAGTGAAAAGAACAGTTACAGGGTCACGAAATTTTCAGGGTTGCAGATCTATAGCTTGAACATAATATTGTGTTGAGGTTGTTACGCTAGAGTTTTATGGTTCCGCTCTTTTGGAAAAGTGGAAAAGTCTCACATTATTACGAAAAAGTGGCAATAAAAACTGTTTTGAAAAAGTCGTCTCTAAGGGAAAGGGCATCCAAGAAACTGTAATTATGCCCCTTAAGGTATAATATACGTGTAAATTTTAAAAAAAAATTTTTTTTTTTGTTTGCATAATATGTTCTTCATAGTTTCAAGAACACATATATGTTTTTAAAACGATACCTGATATTGCAGATCAAATAAAAGCAAGTTTATCAACCGATGATTTTAAAAATAAATGCAAAATTTCGTAAAACAAAATCTTTAAACGCGATTTCCTTGAAACTATTTTTTTTTAGACAGTACGATAGATAACTCGAAATCTATTGGTTCAATTTCAATGAATCTTTTTGCATATTGTTTGAAATTTTGTCCTTTAAGCATATCCCCTAAATTCAAGTACCTACTATTTTTATACTATCGTTTTTTAATTTTTTACTTTAACTTTCGCCATAATTTTTAAAAAACAAAAGAAAATAAAAGGAGAAATTTTTTTATTTCGTTTGACATCCCATCCAGCACAAAATCCGACTTCGGTAAGCGGGGGTTCGCTTATGTTTCGAAAAATTATACGTTAACGATTCCAGAGTAATAAATGATTAAAAAAGACGCGAAGAAAATTATATTTTGTACTGTACTTGTTTTGGCACTTTTGGACTTACTTTTTTTATAACTGCCAGTTTAGCCGGTATGAAAGAACTTTCGATTTTTGATTGCCATTTAGGAAAAAATACGATATTTTTCCTTCGATAAAAGTTCGTTGTAAGCAAACTTTCGCTGACAACGAGATATATGCCGCGTAGGATGTTTGTATTCAACACCTTTAGCGTGTTTGGGATTCAGAGCCCGAACAGAGCCAAAGTGGCTGACGGTTGTCATATTCGCCGTGCAACAAAACACATGAAAATGTATGCGGTACCAAAAATTAAATATAAAATGAAATATATATACAGGGATTTCCGCAATTGAATGCATCTATTTACGGAGGTGAAAGGTTATGCCGAGCTGAGAAAAAAATCGTATGGGAGGGGAGGGGTCTATTTTCCCATTCTTAGGAGCTACAGGGTTAATTAATGTTTCACGACTTTGATTCACGTTATTGTTCCTAGCACAAAAACTAAGTTACGGAAAACTTTATCTGATAGCTCATTGCAAAGGCAATAAAATCACCTTTTCATATCAACAAACAGCACCTACATAACCGGTACCAAGCTGTGCTCGTTCAAAAATGAAATCAATCGGTTGAAACTACCAAATTTTAACTTTGAAACTTCTCAGAATTTCGCGTAATAAATGAAATTGTTTTTTTCGGTACTGTGTGTTGATATACCGTTGAAAAGGTGATTTTATTGCCTGTGCAATAAGTTTTAAAAAAAGTTTTCCGTTATTTAGTTTTCGTGCTAGAAACAATAACGTGAATCAAGGTCGTGAAATATAAATTAACCCTGTTGCTCCTAAGAATATGAAAAAAGACTCCTGCCCCCCTCCAATACGATTTTTTTCTCAGCTCGACATAACCTTTCACCTCCGTAAATAGTTGCACTAAATTGCGGGACACCCTGTATATTTTATTTTTCTCCGACGGCTGTCGGATCTCTCTCTGAGTGGCTTAAGAGTTGCCATATTTTTGCTAAGAATTAGCTATGTTTAGTGCTATTTTATTAGTTTTTAATATGAGCTAAAGTGTGTCTGCGTTGAATTCATGTAAGTTCAAAACAAAAAATTATTATATTCTCCAAAATGAAGCATTCACTCCGAAAAGCACTCTGAACTGACAACCGCTCTTATTCTAGACATGCTCTCAGCCAATTTCGTCGAGAGAATCACGACAACCGACAACTACTTTGGTTTTGTTCGGGCTCTCACTGACCACCTTCAGCCAGTGTTGCCAACTTTTAAATTCTAAAAACCACCAAAAAGCCGAAAAAAATGCGCTTTTTCCTCAAAAATGCACCAGATTTTAAGACTTTAAAAAATGTTACAACGCCAATTCTACACGAAGCAATATATTGAAAATATTTCATACGTTTGTTGAAAGTTACAAATACCAAATTATATTAAAAATTTAAATTTTTAAAAATAATTAATATCACAGGTTTCACTTAAAAAACTTAAATGAAACTAATTAAACGAACCTTAAGTCTAAAATGACATATGCTATCGTATATTTGTAAATTTAATTATATTCTGAATTGGTTATTGTTTAAATTTTTTAAAAGTTTGTTCTTTCACAAGTTTGAGCAAACCTTAAACCTTAAAAAAACGAAATTTTTATAAGTTTTCATTTATAAAATGAATTTTTTACCATTTTTAAATCTGATGCAATCTAAGGTAGTTTAAGCGGCAGAAAGTATTGAAATTGATGATCAAAATACCAATTTCGATTTATACTGAAGAAGTTATGCTTTTTAGAAAACAAAAAATAGTACTTAAGTGTATGTTTTTAAGCTAATGCTTGGTTTTCACTACGTCATTTTTAAGGCGGTATAACTCTTAGTCACCTGAAATATCATCTTAATAAAACTATTTCACACTTTCAGTATAGCTCAATTAGATTATTCAGTTGTTTTTTATTTTCCCACATTTTGAATTAAATTGGCAACAAGTGACAACATAAAACGACTTAGTGGAAACCAAGCATAAGGCACATTTGGTGCCACCGAAATTAATAAAAAAGCACCAAAAACTACACCAGGCACCAAACCTCATTTTTCTTGCGTCGAAATTTTCAAAATGCACCAAATCTGGTGGAAAAAGCACCAAGTTGGCAACAGTGCCTTCAGCGTGGTTAGAATTTTTTTTTATATGATGTTTTTGGGCTTTATCTTTATCCACACTCATTCTAAAATTAAAAAAACCTATTAGTGCCACGGCGCCGGCTTACATTTTTTTTTTTAACTTTGAGTAGTACAATTTGAGTATGAATAAAATTATTACAAACTTTTTTTTTTGTTCAAATAAATGTGTTTTTTTTTCAAAAATTTTTTTTTTGTATCTTTGAAAAGAGTTTCACAAAATATATTATATGCAAATATTTTATATATCTATTTTTAAATTACAGTTTACAGTCTTCAAATTATTAACTATGCGGAACAATAAATAAACAAAAGTAATACACCGGATTTAAAATTTAAAACCAAGATTTCTTAACAATTTAAGAATTTTTGAAATGAGTCGCAGGAACATATGATAGAGTATGAAATAAATAATACGTCATCTGGGTAAAGATATGTTCTTTCCACGTAAGAGAATACTTTTTAATAACTTCACCTCAATAAATTTTACAAGAGATGGACATATAGCACACTAAATACAAAACAGTCAAAACTCAAAATTTACAATTTTTTACTTTTTAATGTAAAACTGTTTGTAGAGATCATATACTTTGACTGTAACACATCAAATATATTTTGCATGCAACTATAATAATAATAATAATAAGCTCTATAATTAAAAAAAAAACTTTTGTCTCATTGCTTTGTATACAGTTCCTTCAAAAATAAACGTATTTCTACCTAATTAGGTAAATTTCAAAATTCTTAAAAATATATAGATGTAAATTTTAAATTTGGACAAGCTGTAAATAATGCTAATGGCTCAAGTGTTTTTCCAAAAAGAACTTTGCCCTCTAAAAACGATGTTCTTCGAAGGATTCTGCATATCCAAAACACTGGCTGGCTTAGCATTCTTCGACAGATCAAACGACTGAATGAAGAATGCTGACATAACAATGTATTGTATGTATTGTCTCAAGAGAGAAACAAGCGAATTTTAATTTGAGCACAGTAGATACTGCTGATTTGAAAATTGAGAATTTATAACTTCAAACAAAAATAATTTATTTGGCACATTATTTTTACCAATACTACACGAGACCCTTCAAATGGGCGCGCTGAAGAGGAAGCCAACAATATTAAAATTGTTAATTACGTTGCAGAGAGAGGGCAATTGGATCAATGTCTCGATTTAATATAAAAATTACAAAAAGGAAAAACAAAAGTTGCTAATCAACATTAAAAAAAGTTCTCTTCAACATTAAAAAAAAGATGTAACTGCAATGAAATCTTTTAATAGTGTTATTTGATAGAATACTTTCCTAAAAACTGTGTTTTTATGAACTTTGTTTAGTTTGTGTTTCTATGAAACTAATTTTATTTTAACAGAAACGTTTATCAAACGATTAAGCAAATAATTTTATGTTGGAATCGGTATGCTTAGATATTTTTTTGCGAAAATCCAACAAACAAAAGATGTTTCGAAAATTCTATAAAAAGAAACAATAAAAATGATTTTGTACTTTGAGCGTACTCGGTTAAAGAGATACTGATCTCAAAATTTCACATTACTTAATGAGTCCCTTAATACTTTTTCTTATACTCTCTTAAGGGGGTCCTCTGGTAATCCGAAAAATTTTTTTTCAATTTTTTTTTTCATATTTCTATTGCTCAGATACTCAAAAACATTTTCCCAAAAGGATTTTTCAAAATTCGAAATAGTTTAGGAGATACAGGCATTTTTGTGTAGGTATGTTTTCGTCAAAATAACGCATCAGCAAAGTTGTTTATTTGCCTGCAGTCATTAGTCGAAAATTCTGTGGAATTCTTCCAAAATATGTATTGATATTACAAAATATACACACACAGTATGTATACATGCAGTATGTATACATGCATGTTTTGATTTAGGGGTTGAAATGATTTTGAGCCCAGGTGTTCACATGAAAGAAGCAAACGAACGAGATTCAGTTTATTTTCGAGTATTTTAAAAATAATGTCAACAATGGGTATTGTCATCGGCCCACAAGCCGAGATGTATGCTGAATCTCGCGACGGAAAACGACTTCAACGCTCAGAGCTAAAAACGTACGCATCATCGAAAGAGGGTCGCACAGCCCGCAGAGCCCAAAAAGCCATGGAAAACTCGTTTTATGAGATGGAGGAAGGCACACTTTATGGGGCTGGAATTGCCGATTAATATTCGTAAGTATTGTATTAAAAAAATATGTGTTAATGTCATTTGTGTGCCTCAAAATTGAAGTCAAAACTTTAAACGCGTTTTTCTCGAAACCATGTTTTGCAAAACTTTGCGCACGATAACTCAAACAGTTTTTGACCGATTTTGATACATGAGGCATGAAACGACGCAGAATGTACGCCGCTATAGCCCCTACCTCAAACTTACTATTTTTTTACTATTACTATTTTTTTTCTACACTAGACTACAAAAAAAAAGGTCGAAATTCGATTTTTCATTTTCAAAGTGGCGGCTCCCCCCCTAAAAAATTTTCGATTTTTGTTACCGAGGTAGGGGCTATAGGGACATTCATTCTAAGTAACTGAATATTTTTTTTTTTTTCAGACGATGTTTACACTTGGAATCGTGCGCAATTTGGACCCACCTTTTTTCCGGAGAACCTCGTTACCAGGCCGAGAACTTTCTGAACGGTCCATAAATTCACTTTTTCAAAATTTTGTATTTTTTTCAATAAATTAAGCTACCCAAATCAAAAAACGGAACTAAAATATCTTTACTCGTTCTCTTTCCACAATATTTTGAAAAAAGGCTAAAATTTGGCATAGATTACCAGAGGACCCCCTTAAGAACTTTTTGCAATTCAGTACCAACAAAAAAAAAAAACTCCTCTTATATACATACGTTAAAAAACTACTACAAAGTAAATAATGTATTTTTATTATCTGGTATATCAAAGTTACAATAAGTCTTAAAAAAGTTTCCTACATAATTTTTTTGCAATTGGAAGAATTTCATTGAAACATTTCATTCCCCTCAAGGGCATTTTTGTCAAAAAATCATGGAGTTTGTTTGAGTTACTTTTTTTCATAGAATGCATACCCAAATATGCTTTAAAGATACAAATTTTTTCTTACAAAAACTTCCATAGAAAAATACTTTTAAAATTTTTATTATGCTTACAAAAATAACCTCCGATGCAGAATTTTTGATATTTTTAATTACTTATTTGGTTACGAAAACTTGTTTATTCGTCTTACATTTTTTAAAATAGTATTCGATTTCGAAATCACTCATGAGGTAATTGCTTAAAAAAAATTTGGCGAAGGGCATGTCTCACTCTGATTAATTTGCCGGAAATAAAGCAAAATTTGATTATTTTGTGAAATGTGAAAAGTCAGAAAAATATTATTGATATTAAAAAAAAAAAATTTGCAATGATTATTATCTGATTTAGCTTAATCTTGTTATTTATTTATTGAAATTTAATTAATTGTCTTAAAGCTAATTATCATCAGTTTTATTTGAATTTAAAAATATATTTGTTTTATAAAAAAAATATAAGCATTCATTCCGGATTTTGCACTTTATCCCCATAAATTCTTGGATTCACAGTGATGGCTATGCAGGCGAAAATTTTGAACGTACGTTCACATTCGTCTGTCTCAAGGTCATGCTTTGCCTCGCAGTCGGCGGTCACATTTAGTGCATTCTCAGTTCCTCCATGATGGTTGTTAGCTACGCGCTTAAAATCCATCTTTCCATTTTCATCTTTATAGTTAAGTTCGTCCATCAGACACTTAGCATAACACTTGTATTTACGTTCAATGCCTTCGGTGCCGTGAGGTAGAATTTGGAACAGTTCTTCCACTTCCTTGCCAGTAACACCAAATTCAGCATGACATTTATAGATGGCATCGACGGCGGGAGAGCGCTGTTATTTAAAAAAAAAAAACAAAATTTTTTTAATACATTTCAAGGCTCATTTTTTAAATTCAGTATTAAATATTAAGAACTACACGGTAATATTTCTAAATTTTACCGCTTCTAAAGCAGCAAGTGTTGCCAAAATAAGGGCTAAAGTAAAAACTCTAAACATTTTTCTACAATATTCGTTTAATTATATAAAAATAATATAGTCTAGATTATTATTACAACTTAATAGAATCAACTAACAAGCTGGCTTTTTTGATCCGACTTTTATATGAATTGCTTAAGCATTAAAAATGGATTAGAATTTAATCATATTCTCTTATGCAATTAATGTTCGTTTGTTTTTTAGTTTGCAATAATGTAATCTCAAAATAATCACAACTACAGCCTCAATAAGGCTTTTAAAGATTTATTGGACTTTTAGCTAAAATTCTCTAGCAAAAGCTTTTAAGCAAAGTTCAAGCTTGAAACAGTAAACAACAGGTATAGTTTCAGAGAACTCATCGTATATTGAGAGATGAAGCTTAAACGTACGTACACTCAATCTGATTCCCATAGAGAAATGAAAAATAAGAAGTGAAGAAAGAATGTAAAATCGAACTATGCGGGGTATTTTTCTAAGACAGGAACAGGAAAAAAGTATGAGTAGATAACACCGAAGGAAAAAAAAAATACAGGTGCGTCATTGGATCCACGAGAGAAGCGAAGCTCTTTCGCAGTTACAGAGATTTGATAGTATAATAGTTTTTTCCTTTTAATTATTAACTTTTAAATACAAAAATGTAAAATAACATGAAGTAAATTAAAAAACACACGTTAATATTTACATCAGTATATTTTATTACAGTTCATTCATTGTTTTTTCAACGCAACTGAGGGCTATTGTTAATTTATCCTTCGCGTCATACAAAAACAAAAAAAAAAAAAAGGAAAAAGAAAGAGAAAAGGCTTCACGTCAAAAAAAAAAAAAAGACTCCGATGCTGATGACATCTTTAGCAAGCAGAAGCAACATTGTTGTAATTTTTGGTTGTTTGGATAGCTGCTTATATGATATCCAATACAAAATTCTTTTAATGGACCGATTTTTCTGATCTGCTGCAACATCGCTTTAGTTATTCTTTAAATTGAATCAACAACTCTGCGCAACAAAGGTGTTTGGATTAGTGCAAGATTACCAGTCAAAATTTGGAACAATTCCCACTGATATTACCTTTTTCCCACTGTACCATATATAAAATACCACCAAAATTACCACGGTCAAAATAAATAAAAAAATTCCCACCGCTATTAAAAACTACCACAAAAAATCCCGCGATCATTAAAAATTTCCACTAAAATACCGCGCTTTTTAAAAATATCACCAAAAATCACATATGCATCTAAAAATCTCAAAAAAAATTCCAAACGCATTAAAAAATACCACAATAAATCAAAATTTTCGGAAAATCTGGTGATGTTCAGAAAGCATTTTGTAATAAGAAATAGAAAGGTCGTAACACTTCGTTTACTCTAACCCCTTACATCTAAAAAACCAAAGATATAATAGTGGTATTCAATGAACGCCGTATTTATGAAGTTCATAGCATAAGAGCGATGTATTTATGGTAAGCGCAATAACAAAAATTTAAGGAATTCTACAAAGGTAACTTACGACATAAAATTGTGGTGTAAACAGAGCGTTTAATGCGTATAATGGCAATGATTTCATATGAAGATTTTGCTTAATAAATGTAAAAAAATCATTTGAAAAAAAATTCTCAAATTCCGACGGCAATTAAAAAATACCACACTGAATTCCCACGCTAATTAAAAAATACCACGCTGAATTAAAAAATACCATGGGAATTCCCAAAAAAAAAAATTCCAAAGGGCAACTAAAAATTACCACGAATGGGTTTTTCTCCACATAAGTGACAATCTTGGATTGGTGGATTGTGCATAGAACTCTCAATCAGTGGGTTGCGGGTTCAATTCCCACGGTGGACCAAAGGAATATTTTTAATATATTAATATTACAGTTACTTGTTGTAATAGACGCAAACAAAAAAGAAACATCAATTTGTAACAAAATGGTCCCGGAAAAAAGTGTCGTTTTAAGGTTTCAATCAAGGAAATCGTAAAACGAGACGTAGCGAAAAAGGCAGATGTAACTACCACCCAGTTAATTTCATCTTGGCTTAAACTGCATGCCTATATGACTGCGGTTCCAATTTTTTATTTTTTATTTTTTTTTGCTGAGAATTCAGTAAAATTATAGAAGTACTGAAACAATTAGTAATTTGTTAATTGGAATTTTAAAACTTTGTGAAGCTTGTTCATTTTTCATTTAATTTTTTTCCGTGCATCGATATATTGAATCGGCTAGGAGTAAATTGTTTTATGAATTAATAATTTCAATTGATACAGCAAATCTTTCAAACGTATTTCGGTCGGTTTTAATTGGCATTCATTGAAATAATAATTAAAAGTCATAATTTGCATTATTTATAACTTAAGTTAATCTACATTATGTTTGTGAAATTGCATGGAGTGTTTTTTTAGCAAGCAGAGCAAATACGATGATGTTGTCGCTATTACAAACGGCAGAGCCAATTTCCGCATAACCAACCGTGAAATCGATATGGCTGCGGGTGCTTTTCATCAACAACATAACTGAAAAGTTTGCCATGACAAACACTCGATTGAATTGTTCGAAGGAAGTTCGAAGAAGAAGTTGCTTTGGTTTTGTTGCACTTGCCACAGCAGTATAGCCTAAAGCTATGCTACACCAGTTTGATGTTAGCTTGTAACGTTGTTGTTGATGTTGATGGTGCTGTTGTTATTTGTTGTTGCCTTATACTGCTTTATAGTTATTTTGCAAGAGAAAGAAAACAAATAAAAAAAAAAGCTACCACAAACAACAAGAGCAACAACATCAACAGCAATGACGGGAAGAAGGCAAAACGTAGCAAAAGATGTTTGCAATTTTTGGCCTTGGGGCTTGGTTAGTTTTTTTATTTTTGGTTTAATAAAAATTTTCAACTGGGTAGAGGTTGTTTGCGTCGGCAAGTTGTTATGATGTTAGAACTGTAGAGAAGCAGCTCTTTGCGGTATACGTGGTAAGTATTTAAAAATATACACATCTTCAAATCAACAACAACAATGACATGTACAACATTAGCAGCAAACTCATCATTAGCAACATAATCAACTGATGGAATCAACCGAAAATTATTTCGTTTGTTGAACATTTAATGGGTGGAAAATTTTGCGATCAGACACATTGCGGTTTTTCTCTCATTTCAGTTGTTGTACTGTTTTAAATAACCTGAAGGTGTTGGCTCTTTAAGTGCCCTGTGAGTGGCTTAATAATAGCTGCTGAATTTTTAAATCTAATAAAAAAGCAATTATATTGTAAGCGCTATACAAAAACTGAATAAAATAAATTTGTAGATACCTAAATAACGATGAAAAAGGCCCTTCATGCCAATATTGCTTTATTCCTTTCGTTGCCCTATTGCCTCTACCTATCTTGGCCATATCCCAGCAACTGTTTTAACTGTCAAATCGTTTGCATTAAGTTTAAATAAATGTCAGCACTTAGCATTGATTTATTGTCATCTATCAATTGCAGCCCGTATTTAAACGATCGCCCACTGTCCGCCCGTACTTGTCTGCCACGCTCATGTCTTATTGCTGCGTCACTTCCGTTTGCTTGGCAAAAACAGCAAAGCATCAAACACACTCAAACAAACACACGAACACAAACACAAACATTATGCTGTGAAAATGAAAAATGGCGTCAAAATAGTGAAAGTGGTCTGTAGCATCCGGTTGCGTGAAGCATCACCGTTTCCGTGTTGCTGCGCTATATATAAACTTATGCTACTGTGTTGCCACTTGGTGGGTACACTTTTCTGCCCATTCTGTTTTGCTGCAGCGCTTGTGTTTTTTTTTTTTTTTTGTATTTTGTTTGCCTATTTATCTTGGGCGAACCCTTGCCTTGGCTGCTGCATCTGTTTCTAATTCTGCGGTTGCCATGACCAACTTTGTCTTTAACAAGTTTTCTTCTTTGTGCTCGTTTTGTTTTTTATTTTTTGCACTTAACTCCCAATCAACCTACTGTTTCTTTTACTTTCATTTCTCCTTTAGTTCATGATAACTCCCCTCCCTTCTCCAGCAATTCATTTTGCTTCCAGAGTTTGTCTATTAAAATAGTTGCCCATAAAAATGTCGTCCTTCTTCTGCTTTGTGTTCGACTTGAGCATATCCTGCATTTGTTTGTAAGCGCCAACTACGTTTTCCTCTCGCTCATCTCCATCATTTCCATCCACATCGGAAATGCATTAAAGTGTAAGAAAATTATTATTGAATACTAGTTTTTTTTTAAACTTTGCTTAGTTTTGGTCTTTTTTGCTTTCTTTTTCCCAGGCTTTTGCTGTTTGCGGCAACATCATTTATCAAACGCAAACAGCAACGGAAGCGGAAACGGAAACTGTTGCATTCGATTGAGTTGTATGCGTGCGTGCGAGGTGTCGCTGCGGGTATTCTAGCCACATAATGTAAGATTATTTTATGGTTTTTTTTTTCTTTTTTATTTGCGAGCTTAAAAATTTATGAGGTTTGCGCACAAAATCTAGAAAAGTGCAAAAAAAAAAAAATATATATATATATCTGATATAAGAGTCAACTTTAAAACTGTAGTTAAAACTGAGAAGCTTGCATCTACAAGGAAATTGAGCTATTTTACTCGTTTTCACAACCATCAATGTAGGTGACTTCTTTGGACAGATTTAAAATAAAAACCACGTTACTTCATGGAGCGTCTGTAGTTGAAATTCTTCAAATATTGTGAAATATGTGATATATCAATAAAAAATTGTTTCATAAACATAGAAAGGAAATAATTTTAGTTTGCGGATGTAGAGTATTCCTCTTCGGAGAGCCATTTTCCTTTAAAGGAAACTGATAATTTCTTTTTAAAAAATTGTTATAAAAGAAACGAGAAAAAGTGTTTGTATATTAACAAAATATGATTTTAGATAAATCAACAAAACTGGAATTTTTTACTTCTCTATCTTATATGACATACTGGAGCGAACTCGTAGTAAAAGTTTTTGATTCCTTATAACTCAGCAAACTTGCTGTGGACAGTAAAATTCACAGCTCCTATTGTGCAAAATTCGATTTTTATTGACCTGCTGGATGCTGAGAAATTAATTTTTGAATATAGGCATTCTGAAGGTTGTAAAATACTACAAGTGAAGTTTTTCCAAAAGATCTTTCTTTAAAAAAAAGGGACAAAAAACTGCCAGATATAATAATCAATCCAAACTGAAGTTAATTTCCTTTTTTAAAGTATTACAAAAATTGATTTACTGAAAAAAAAATTGTCTCAAAAACAGAACCGAGAATAGATCTGTTCGCGTACTTTTACAGTAAAAACATGTTTGTAGTATCGCAAAACAATGAAAATCTAAAAAAGTACACAAACAGAAAATTTGTTAAAATTTGTAATGCATGTCGAACTGTTAGAAAACTGATAAGAAACTAAAAAAAAAAAAAAAATCACAACTTTCAGCTAATAGCTAATTTTTAAAATTTGAGAAAAAAATATGTGAAAAAAAATAATAATATTATTTGCTTAACTATTTTTTATTTATTTTGTACATTTAAAACGTCTGTTTTATACGTTTGTTTTTTTTTAAATTTCATGAAAATGCTTGCAAGTAGAAAATCAGCCAGCAAAAACTTTTCAAAACTGAACAGAAGAGAAAAATCGTACTCTCTTATTTCCTTTCTCACTTGCAAGTTTTTGGGTAAACGAATGGATTTCTTGTAACAATTTGTAAAATTCGTACAAATTGTTAAAATCTTTTGGGTACGTGATTAGACCTAATATAATTTATATAGAACTTAATTTTTGTTTTGTTTTTCTCTTGACTTTTTTTTCTAAAATAAAAAATAAAATTAACGGAAAAAAGGGAACAAAATAAATTTAGGAAAAATATTTTTTGAACAAAAAAAAATTTATTATTGCATTAAATTTTATCTTTCCTTTAATAAAATTTTTCATTCAAATCGGATGAGCAGCTTTCTACTTTTTCACGATTTCTTCAGAGATTTGTAGTACAGCGCCCTCTGGTGTTCGATATAGTACAAAAAAGATAAGTCCAAATCAGTCACCATATTAAAAAACCCCTGTACATCTGCATATAAATTTTAATGCAAATCGGATGAACGGTTTCGGAGATAAACTATAAAAACAAAATACTTTAAACACGATCGCAGCGCCACCGGTCCAATTGTGAATCTGAACCATCCAGGGATCCACTCAAACACACACAAAAAATTTCACAAAATTTCATTAAAATCAGTGCAGCCATTAACGAACAGTTTAATAATAAACACAGGTACAAATTGGACAACAGCGCCCTCTAGTTTCGAGAAAAAGCAAAAAAGATAGCACCAGAACCCTTGCCGTACTCGAAAATCGCTATTCACAAATTTTCATCCAAATCGGATCCGCAGTTTTGGGGTCTTTCAAGATTTCATAAGATTTGTACTAAAGCGCCCTCTGGATATCAAGATAGCACAAAAAAAAAATAAGTCCAAAACACTCAACGTATCGTATAAGAAAACCCCATTTTCCAATTTACATCAATTCGTATGCACGGCTTAGGAGTTTTTCGAGGTTTTTCAAAATATTTGTTCTACAGCGCCCTCTAGTGTTCGAGAGAGAATAGATTAGATAAGTCAAAAAAACTCAGCCTGTCGAGAACCTCTACATATAAAATTTCATGCAAATCGGATGAGCGGTTTTGGACTTTTCGACATTTTTAAAATTTTTGTACTACAGAGCCCTCTTGTGTTCAAGATATACCCTAGTTTATAAATCATAAAAACTTACCGTTTCCAAAAACCTCTATATATTGGAAGTTTTTTTGACGTTTTTTTAAATATTTGTACTACAGCGCCCTCTGGTGTTCAAGATAGAACAGAGTAGATAAGTCACGAAAACTCACCGTATCTGAAAACCTCTATACACCAATTTTAATGTAAATCGGATAAATGGTTTAGGAGTTTTTCGACGTTTTTAAAAAAATTTGTACTACAGCGCCATTTGGTGTCCAAGATAGCACAAAAAAGATAAATCCAAAACACTCACCGTATCATAAGACCCCCTATATTCCAATTTTCATGCAAATCGGATGCACGGTTTAGGAGTTTTTCGAGGTTTTTCAAAATATTTGTATTATAGCGTCCTCTGGTGTTTGAGATAGATCGGTGTAGATAAGTCAAAAAACTCAGCGTGTCCGAGAACTTCTCGATACAAATTTTCATGCAAATCGGATGAACGGCTTCGGAGATAAGCTGAAAAAACGAATGCCTGGATTCCGATCGCAGCGCCCCCTACCGTGTCCAACTTTTTTACTAGATAAAAAGTAGCCAATGTTATGACCGGGTATATAAGGAACCTAGATTCCAAATTTCATTTAAATCCATCCAGTGGTTTTCGCGTGATTCTTTAACAGACAAACAGACAGACAGACAGACAAAAATTTTAAAAATGCGATTTTCGGGCTCAGTGTCAATCAAAACGTCTATCGCAAAAGGAATTTCAAAAAAATATTTCATGTACAGATTTTTTTTTTTACAATTTTATATATATATATATAGATTTTCGTGTACAGCAACTGTTTTGGTGTTACTCTTTTGCTTTGTCTCGAAAAATATAGGGCGCTGTTGTACAATTTATAAGTGTGTATGTTATTAAACGGCTACACCGATTTTGATGAAACTTTTTGTGTGTGCTTCAGTGGATCCCTGGATGGTTCAGATTCGCAATTGGACCCGGTAGGTGGCGCTGCGATCAGGTTCCACAAATTTTGTTATTATAGCTTATCTCCGAAACAATTCATCCGATTAACATGATAATTTGTGTTTAGGAGTTTTTGGGTACGGTAGTTTTTATGACTTATCTATTTTGTTCTATATTGAACACCAGAGGGCACTGCAGTACAAATGTTGTAAATATCTCGAAAAACTCCTAGCTGTACATCCCATTTGCGTGAACATTTTTACATAGGAGATTTTGGATACGGTGGGTATCTTGGACTTTCTTTTTTGCGCTATCTTAAACACCAGATGGTGCTGTAGTACAAATCTCTTAAGAAATCGTGATATACTCAAAAACCGCTCATCCGATTTAGATAAAAATTTGTATATGGGATATATAGGATTTGATTATCGAGTATAGACAGGGCTTTGGCGTTATTTTTGTATTCTATTTAGAAAACCAGAGGGCGCTATTGTACAAATACCGGAAAAAACTCAAAACACTCATCCGATAAGTAAGATTTTTATAAGTGGTTTTCGTGTGTGGTGAGTCTTTTGTCGCTATGTATTTTTCTATATCTTAAACCCCAGAGGGCGCTGTACTTCAAAATACAGTAAGGCGTAGTCAAGCGCGATGGGAGATAAATATCTTCTTTTCTTCTTTATGTGTATTTATTTTCCACTTTATTTTTTCGCAATTCAGGACAGCTGATGCCGAATTCTGTGGTATTTGAGTACGCATAAACACATGCGCAAGTTAGTTGAGTCGTAAGTTGGCGTTCTTTTGACATTGCATTTTCTATTTTCAATGTATGATTTTGTCAAAAATTCGTTTTTGCTCTGATTTTTTTTTTTAAATATGCAATCTATCGAAAACACTATAAAACTTGAATAATATTTTTGCAAGCGATCGGCGGCACGCACACACAAATCACGATTTGCCTAACTTTTTCTCATAATTTTCAGATGTTGAAGCTACATTTTGCTCATTTCGCCAAAGTTACCGGTTTGAAAGATGCACACAAAATTCCTTCTAAAGTTTATGAAAAGTTTTTTCAAATCGTCGAATGAAATCGAAAATTATTTATATCTACTCCCGAGTTAAGCCGGGTATTCAGCTAGTAAGAAATAAAATTTAAGAACAAAACTCAATTTTGTTACAATCATTCATCGATATTTATGTGTTATCTTATAACAGCAACATTTCCGGGGAACTCTTTTTGAGTTCTGACATGCCTTAATGATGAAATTCTTGGTCTGATGATGCGGCCAATATATTGAAAAGATCCTTGTTTTGTCTGAGAAACCTTGCAGGTATTTATGTATCTGTATTTTTAATGTCTTTAATTTTGGATTCCTGTGCTTCGATGCAAAATGCAAAATACTGCTATTATGTACTAAATTGTGAATTCACTTAAAATTTTTAACCTTTGACCACCAGAGCTATTTGACTCCAAAGTCAGTAAAATTCACAAAGTTCAAATTTTGAAGATGCTGTAAGCAAAAAGTGTGGCTGACATGGCGTTGCGGGTAGAGTGTGTGGGTTCGAATCCCCCATCTGACATATAAAGTTTTTTAAACTAAATTAATTTTTCTGTTCCGCCGTCACCTCTCTGCAGACAATGGGAAACCTCAGAGAGTATAAAACTGCCATGAAAAGCTTCTTGAGAACATACGCCGTTTGGAGTCGGCATAAAGCTGGTAGGTCCAGTTATCGATCATTTGTATTCAAACATTTCATAACACACGCAACACACTTGATCATAAGAAGCTCGGTCAAAGTCCTTTCAAGGGCTGAAATGGCCATTTCGTTTTTTTTTTATGTGCAAACAAAATAGTTGATGAGTCCGAATTTTAAGAAAATTTATGTTTAAACAACTTATTGAAATGTACTCTAGAAATACTTATAACTTATAACACTTATTACTGCTTTCTATGAAAAAATTCGTAAAAAAAAAGTTCTTTGAACACAAAAATGTAATAATTTTTTCTAAATATGAAGAAACTATTTCCTAAGCATCTTTTATAAGTCAGATTAAAGGCCAAAGTGTGCTTGTTATATGTATAATAGGAGCTGAGAAATATAAGTTAACGCAAATGAAAATATCGCTATAGGTAGCAAAGAAAATATGGCCGCCATTTTGATAGTAGAACAAAAAAAATTTTTTTTTTCAAGCGAATTTGAGATTCAAATACATTGGAAACTTTTAATAAAACTAGTAAGGAATGGAGCTTCGGCAGGGTACCGAGGCTAAAATACCCCCCGCGGCCGTACTGAAGAATATTCGAAGTCTTTAGACGTCTATAAAATTTTTATGTATAGTCTACAAAAATATTTGTCTCATACGCTTAATTTAATTTTACCCTTAGCTCCCACATAGACGAATTTGTAAACAATGTAAAATGCCACACCCACTTTTCTAGTATAAAGACTCCACATTTTACCGAATAAAATATGTATGGGATGGATAAACGACGTGGGCGGAACTTGTGTACATACAGACACGATGTCATTCATTTATATATATTTACGAAAGTTTTCAATTTTGATGACGTTACTTTGTATTGAATTTAGGCATGGTTTTCATCCGATTTGGCCAAATATCAAAGAGAGGATTATGTTAAATATAAAAGTTTGTATGCAAAATTTCAAGACATTTCTGTAATTTTTGCAGATTTTTAAGCGATTTAACGTTTTAAATAAAGCCACTTTGTATTGGAGGTAGTCGTGGTTTTCATCCGATTTTGCCAAATATCATAGTAATAGTCTATATTATATATAAAAGCCTATGTGCAAAATTCCAAGACATTTCTGCAATTTTAGAAGATTTTTAAGGGATTTTACGTTTAATATAAAGCTACTTTGTATGGAAGGTCGGCGTAGTTTTTATCCGATTTTTTCAAATTTCATAGTAAGAATTTATATTGAATATAGAAGCATACTTGTCAAATTTCAAGGCATTTCATTTATGTTTGTGAATTTTGAAGAGATTTTACGGTTAAAATAATGTCACTTTGTATGTGAGGCTCATTTGTATTTGGCTCATTCTGGAACTTGATCATCTTTTTTTAAAAAGATGTTTATATTTTGAATTTCATTGCGATAGCTTTAAAATAACGGCTGTAATGATGTCGACAGACGGACAGACAGACGGACACACGAAAATCGACTCAGGAGGTGATGCTGATCAAAAATACATATACTTTTATATACCTGCCACGCCTCCTTTTTGACGTTACAAACGGAATGACAAAGTTAATATACCCCTTACGCAGTACGCGTTGGGGTATACAGATTTTGGTTCCAACCACAAAAATTTCAATAAGATTTAAGACCGTGTACATAAAATAAATGAGCTAGATCGAACATAATTTGCACCTTCTACGATTTTTTGTGTATCTGTTCAATTTCTGTTAAAATTCGTAAGCTACACTGTTAGAAATACTCTTATAAGGATAAATTATAGAAAATTTGAATACAAGTGAGGTATTATAATGATTTTTGATTCAAAAAATATAGAATTTAATGCTATTTAATACGTTTTAAAATCACTGAGGGAACATAGTATTAAATTTTTATATAGTTCAAATATACGATAATTTATACCCTATGGAATCAATCTGAAACTATGGTGAATATTTTATTTAATTTCTGAGTCCTGCGGTATTATATTAATTACTTTCCAGCTTAATTTTCGGATTCTTAATATACAGAATAACTATTTCGGTAAACAGAGCCTTACAATTACGGCGCAAAGGCAGGTCTTCATTTCAATGATGTCCTGAATGAAAGATAAAAGTGATAAAAGATAAAAAAGATTAATTCCTAAACAGTAAGTAAATATACATTGTAAAAAATAGTAAATTAATATTTTTAAAACACTGTAAAACTCTAATCTGGAATAAAATTCAATGCAAATGAACATTTGAACAAAATTTAAAAAAAATCAGTACTGAAATTTAAAACTACCCTCTAAGAAAATGGCATATAAGCGTAGCGCAGGCGAAGGAGCTTTCTCATATAAGACTACGAAAACGAACCGATTTGGCGATATGAAAACGTGCCGTATATGTAAAGTTTGGAATAAGAGAATTAGACAAAAAACACAGGTGCGTCGTTGGACACACGAGAGAAGCGATGCTTTTTCGACGTGGTCGATATTTGATAGTTTAATCATTTTTTAATAAATTAATTTTTAAATTCAAAAATTTAAAATAACATAAAATAAATTACATTTATAGAGAAAACATATTTACTGCTTATTTTTTTATTGTTGAATGTCAAATTTCCACGCCAATTACATATACGGGCATATAATGCCAGCCACTCTCCATTTTAACTCTCCACACATGGTTGTGAATTTGGCTGCACTGAACAAATTTTTTGCTTCAACAGCGTACTATCTAGCGAAAAAAATCTGTCGAAAATTTTTCAGATTTCGCTCCAAGCAAACCACAGAACGAGGAGTAAAAAGCTTCTCTTCAAAATTATATTTGTTGATATCATCTATTTTTTTGACACTTAAAAACGCACTTGTCAACGCACTTGTGGGCATTGCTAATTTTCTTCGTACCAACAACACCACAAACGCATTCACAACACAAACACACCAATGCTGGAGACACCTTGTGGCAAATAAGAGCAAATTTTTGTTAGTTGTAGCATACCAAATACACAATCCTCTATATGACTCTATATGATGGTGACGATCTACATAGCTTCTGTTATAATAAACATTGAATTAACAACTGTTTCTAACAAGTCTTTGTGGCCTGGGGGTCAATTCCCGTTTTGCGTTAAAGTGAAGTGAAAAAAAGCTTTTCATTATCGTTTTCATTTGACGTCTTCACTTTTTCACTTCACTACGCACTAAAACGCGATTCTTGTTCGTCTAATGGAAAGTAGTTGCTGAATAGCATATAAAAGTTGCTGAATGCCTATTAAACAAAGCTTTTATGAAAAAAATGTAAACAATGTATAAGAAAGAAGGAAACTTTTGCAAAAATGACTTCATCATTAATATCATTTACTTTGCGCAGAAGATATTTGAAATAAATAAATATGAACAAGATAACTTTTCCGACAGCATAAAACATCCAAAAGTAGTAAAGCAAATAGTATTTACTTGTTATTGGCAATATCAACATTTTCCTCTAAATAGTTGATAAGATACTGTTTCTGCGTACCGCTTGTCCTTTTTCCCTAAGCTGCTTTTCTTTTTACATTATTTATTTTTAATTTAAAGTCATTTTCTGTCCATAACGTGCGTTTGCTAACGGCGTTAACTTTCTTTCCATTTCAGCGAAAAATGAACAGCTGTTGCCCTTTTAGCACACAACGGGAATCGCATTTTCCGTGTAAAGGTGAAAACATATTTCACATGACGATAACGCAGAACAGGAATTGACCCCCTGGTGGATAGAGTATTGGAATCTCATTTAAGATGACACGTTTTCGATCCCCACGTGTGGGCCAGCAAATATTTTTAGTACTTAATATTAAACTATTAAATTTTGCGCTAGCAACAAAGAAACCATCAAATTTAAAAGGAAAAATCTGTCGAAAATTTTTCAGATTCACTCTAAGCAAAACACAGAACGAGGAGTAAAAAGCTTCGCTTCAAAAAAGTAGTCATTTGAATGTATTGGTACTATAACGCCAAGGCGGTGCAAAAGCGGTACGCTTTCGAAGAGTTTTACGTTGAAATAATTTCGTTTTATTTTTATATGAAAAACTATGCAAGTGTTAGTGAATTTTTCGTTGCGTTAGGTTTATTTTTTTTAGAGGGTTACTTAAAACTCAGTTATATTTTCGAAACGAGAAAAAAGAAAATGGCCCTTTTAGCCCTTGAAAGCACTTTGACCGAGATTCTTATGATCAATTATGTTGTGCGTGTTGTCAAATGTTTGAACAGAAATGATCGAGAACTGGACCTGCATATTTTATGCCGACTCCGAACGGCTTATGTTCTCAAGAAGCTTTTCATGACAGTTTTTACTCTCTGAGAGGTGACGGCCGAACAGAAAAATTAATTCAATTGAGAAAACTTGTTGTTTTAGGTGGGATTCGACCCAGGGTTCTCTGGCGTATGAGCCACACACTCCACCCACTACACCACGGCCACCACTATATATATATTAAAATATATTTTCGGCAATTATTAAAACTCCACACAATTTCGGTGTGGCCATATATGCAAGTATTAAATTACAAAGTATAGTTATTTATATTAAAATTTATTTCAAAATTTCTAACTTTATATGAATGCTTTATATGATATCGAAATTATTAAGATATTGTCCGATTTCAAAAATGTTTCTCTTGAGTTCGTATTGTCGCGTAGCAATTTTCCCCAATATAACGATTAGATTCAGATATTTTTTTGTTTTTTGCTTCGCTCTAGCATGTTTCTACCATTTCGAAGCCAATGTTATTGTTGTTATATATCAAAGTAAGTTAGTTAGTTTAATAATCTTAAAATGAACGTATTCAGATTTTTCTTAATTTACTTTTCTCGAGAAATATTCATAAATGTCATTTTTATAATTATTTTTTATCGTTAGATATTTTTAAAATCCCAATATGACTGACAGTTTACAAAACTGAAGTCTGACCGGTAAGGATTAAATGGAATTTTTATTATTCAAAGTATATTCCAAAATAAGTCACTATTCAAGGTTCTTTACTGATATAAGGCATAAAGATAATTTAACATGCCATCTTTTTTATCACTGTTGCATATTTTATACCCTTTATGTAGACACAGCACTAGTAATTTTCCTCTTGAAAATTAATTTCAAATAAATAGTTTAGTGCCAGTTTTTTTTATCATTTCTGTCAACTAAAATGTAAGAGGGAGAAAAAAAGGTGAAAAAAGAACGCAGTAACGAACACCACTAATTATAAGGCTTAAGTAAAACCACCTGAGGATAGAAGAGAAGCGACACTGTGTTCAAGTGTCAGAGTATAAGTTGGACAAGCTGAAAGGCTTAAAGATGTCAAAGCAGACAGTACTGGCGTGGCAAGAGGAGCAGGAGAGGTGGGTGGCATAACAAAAGCACTGTACAAGATAAGCACCAATGAAGAGATCAATGGATTAAGTTGTCAAATAGGCTGACAGCTATTGTATTCATACAAAGGCGAGTCGCGACAGGCAGAAGTGCTGGCTATAGTGTTTAAAAGCAATTTGAAAGGCATTTACAGTTTGTTAATTGTTAAAGTATCTTAAATTGCGGAATTGTTGAATTGGAATATTATTGGAATAAAAAATGTAATTTTAATTGACTTATTATAAATTTAATATTTTGATTTGCTTCTGCTTAAGTATAAGTCAAATCTACATGACTTTCTATATGACAAATCTATATGATGATTTGTCAACATATTTTAACGCTACCAACAGACTTCAAATTTATTATTCAATTCAAATTTCCACAAGCAACATTTTTTTTTTTAACTCAAAAACTGCGATAGGACTTACTACTCATTCAAGTTTAAAGCATTTGACTTTTGATCTTCATCTGCTATAGGTCAGGATATTACTGTTTAAAGCTTTCAAATTCAATAATTCAAACACCGTGAATTGCTTTTGTGTTGCATAAACCATTCAATAATCACCAGGAATTTGCACGAATTACCACACTATAACTCAAAATAATCCTATAAAACAGCCAACTGTGTTCACCAAGGACGACGACGACGACTACGACGTTGCCAGCGCCAAACTTAACTCAAGGCAGTACTGCAACCAAGCATAATAGGGGAAACCCTGACGTTCTGGCAGCCGCAGTTGCCATGCTTTATTGCTGCAGAGCCTGCAACAGCGAGCGATTGGCATGGAAAGCTTTTAGCAAATTAAAAGCGTCTGTATAGCTCAAGATGCAGGCAGGAGTGCAGAGGATAGGCAAGCAGGTTGCCATTCAAGGCAGTCAGGCTGACAGGCAGCCACCCAGACAACATGTGCAACCTCGCTGCAAGGTGCATCCGGATAAGACAGCGCCTGCTGCCTGCATGTTGTCTGTGTTCTGCTCTGCTGTGCTGTGCAAATTATTTTGTCGCACCATGGATGAGTGCATGAATGAATGAATGAATGAATGAATGATAATTGCAAATCACGATTACACGCATTTAACGCTGATTATAGTCACAGCGAGGTGTGCAGATTAAATGGGTTCGTTAACCTTTTATCATGTATTTATAATGCAGTTCAACTGGTTGACGAAAATCAATAGAAATTTGTACCTAATAAAAAATTAAATATTAAATAAGGTAAACGTCAAATTAATTGTAGAAACTGCTGAAAAGAAAACTAACATTGCAAAAACATGATTATGTTTCTTAGATTAAAAGTTTTACAATGACTCAGGACAAAACTTTGCAGAATCACATTGCTAAACATTGAGATGAGTCAATATAAATAAAAAAAATTTCTTTTAAGTTTTATATTATGTGGTTCTATAACTCTTATAATTTTTCAATTATTAATTAGGAGTTATATTTTCCAGCTCAAGGTAAATGTTGCTTTTTGAAGAAAGTAGCTTGTTCCAAAACTGTAAGAGGTTTTATGTAAGCTTTATAATTATTTTATTGTTTACTTCATTTTAATTTTTTCTAATATAAAAAGTTCTGTCTCATTTCGAATTTGAAGGCGAAAATCAGAATTCATCAATGAATCATTAACTTAAAAAAAGAGTAGTCAATGAATCGCTTATTGAAAAAGTATGTTCCGAAAAGAATATATGCCGAACAATCATTTTAATATACAAATCATGAATATTTGACTTATAAGCGTTGCACTCTCAAGCCTCGTTGCTTTAGCTTAACATTCTAGAATATTCCAGTCGCATGAATGCATTCTTACAAAATAAAAACTAGTGAGCAATGGAGCTTCGGTAGGCTACTGAAGCTAAAATACCCCCCGCGGCCGTATTGGAGTATATTCGAAGTCTTTAGCCGCCTATAAACGTTTTATGCATAATCAGCAAAAATATTTGTGTCATACGCTTAATTACATTTTACCCTTAGCTGCCACATAGAGTAATTTGTAAACTGCTCTATAATATATATAGATAATATATGTGCAAAATTTTATTGGTATGGGAAAATTCATGCCAACGGTGTAAAATAATTTTGTTCAAAATTAAAGTGCCACGCCCCCCGTATAATTCCACACAACTTTCTAGACTACTGACTGCTCATTGTTCCAAAGAATATGTGTAGAAAATTTGGAAGAGGTCGGACAAAGGCTATAGAAGGAGTTCAATTAGAATTAAATTAACACGCCCCTTGTCCAATCCCACCAACTTTTGTAGGATTACAACTTCTCATTATACTATGGAATATATGTGCGAAATTTGGTTGAAATCAGAGAAAGGGTGTCGATGAAAATATATTAAAAATAAAGTGCCACGCCCTCTGTTTTTTTCTTCATTTCATTTGACATTTCTCAATTTCAGACTAACTCAATTTGAGCCATTGATAGATATACAATCAAGCAACGCGTTAAAGTTATTCAGGCTTATTATGAAAATGGGCGTTGAAATCAAAATGCATATCGTGCACTTCTTGATTTTTTCGGTCAATTTAATCGTCCAAATGTGCGTACAATCGGAAAAATCGTACAAAAATTTGAGCAAATCGGTTCTGTAGGAGATGTGAAAACATCTGTGCATGCTCGTACAGCAGAAAATATTGTTGCTGTTCGTGATAGTGTGGCTGAAGAGTCGTCCACCTCAACTCTTCGTTGTGCCCAACAATTGCACCTCTCACGCTCGTCGTTGATGAACATTATGCATAAGGACTTGCATTTACACGCTTACAAGGTGGAATTGACTCAAGAAATAAAGCCTTTTGACCATTTTAAGGGTCGTCAATGGACAGAATGGGGGCAAGAAATGGCAAGAGTGGATGATCAATTTTCGAAGAAAATCATTTCAGTGACGAGGCACACTTTCACCTCAGTGGATTCGTCAATAAGCAGAATTGCCGCATTTGGGCGAATGATAATCCAAGAGTGATTGTCGAAAAAGCAATGCACCCACAAAGAGTGTTTGTTTGGTGCGGTTTATGGGCTGGCGGCATCATCGGGCCGTATTTTTTTCCAATATGAGGTCGGTCAGGCAGTTTCTGTGAATGGTGTTCGCTATCGTGAGATGATAACGAACTTTTTATGGCCCGAATTGGAAGATATGGATGTGAACGATATGTGGTTTCAACAGGACGGTGCCACTTGCCACACAGCTAACGAAAAAAATGGCTCTTTTGGGCGACAAATTCAATGGCCGTGTTATCTCACGTGGTGGCGATGTCAATTGACCAATATCATGTGATTTGACACCGTTGGACTTCTTTCTTTGGGGTTATTTGAAAGAAAAGGTGTGCGTCGATAAGCCAGCAACAATTCCAGATCTAAAGGATGAGATGATTCGGCATATTAACGGCATAGAACCTCACTTATGCCTCAGCGTCATCGAAAATTTGGGCCATCGGATGGAGGTGTGCCGCAGAGGTCGCGGTGACCATTTGGCCGATATTTTGTTCCATACATAATTGAACTATACTAATATTATCATAATAAAAAGTAATGACAATAATTTCCTGAATAATTTGTGTTTTATTCAAAATCAACATCGGCCCTTAAAATTTAACCACCCTTTATGTGCAAAATCAGACACAGGTTGATCAGGTTGATGTCAGACACAACCAGGTGTTGAAGAAGTTCGATCAAAACTAAAATGCGACGCACATTTTCCAAGTCGAAAGACTTCACATTACACCTTATGTGTATATAGTATCAATGTGCAAAATTTCGTTTGGGTTAGATAAACGATGTGGGTGGAATTTGGAAAACAAAATTCTACAGAAAGTCATTTTGTATGGGAGGTAGGCGTGGTTTTCATCCAATTTTGCCAAATATCATAGAGAGACGGTTCATATAATATATCAAAGCTCATGTGCAAAATGTTAAGACATTTTTTGGAAAGTTTCAAGATCTTTCCCAGCAGAAAATGTCATGCCTGATTCGGCAAGAATTTAGGCCTGACAGGCATAATTGAGGCCTGACCATTTCTTGAAAACAGCCCTGATTTTTTCATACAAGTGTCCGCCCCTTCAGACCTGAAATTTGGTATTAGTTTTTTTAAATGTTTATCTATGGTTTTTTGACTGAATATAAATTTTTATTCAAATTTAGATATGAAATCAGATATATAAGAAGGCTTATTTTTTGTTATTAGAATATAGGTATGTAAAAAGGAAGCCTGAATTATATTTCCATTTCAGCCTTGAAATCGGAACTAAATAATGGAGGCATTATTATGTTTAGAAACTCAATTCTGAATTCCAGTCAGAGTATTAGAGGCCTGAGCGAGTTTTCTGTTGGTTTTTCTAATTTGAGCAGATTTTTGAGAGATTTAACGGTTAATATAAGCCACTTTGTATGGAAGGTAGGCGTGGCTTTCATCCGATTTTTCTAAATTCCAATTAGTCAGTATTTATATTGATCAATTTATATTGATATATAAGCTTACGTGCAAAATTTGAAGGCATTTCTTTAATTTTTGTGGATTTTGAGTAGATTTTACTGTAAAAATAAAGCCATTCTGTATGGGAGGTGGGCGTGGTTTTCTGCCGATTTTGCTCATTTACGAACTTAATCTTCACTTTCTAATAATAAGCTTATATTTTGAATTTCATCGCGAAAGCTTCAAAATTACGGCAATAATCGTGTCGACAGACAGACGGACAGACAGACTGACACACGGAAATTGAATCTGGAGGTGATGATGATCAAAAATATATATACTTTTCTATACCTGCCACGCCTTCTTATTGGCGTTACAAACGGAATGATAAAGTTAATATACCACTTACGCAGTACGCGTTGGGGTATAAAAATAGAGATATGCAAAAAATTATTAAATTATTCACAAATCATAAACAATATAAAAATATTTCTGAACTGATACAAGAAAACTGGGAGACCCTAAACTGCAATAGGTTTTTCTACTGAGTCCACCTTTAAAAATATTTTGGATTTTCTTATGCCTGCGAGCATGTGTTGGAATATTACAGTGTCCCTCAATATAGCGGGACAAAATTAAAAAAAAATTGCAAAATATAAATTTATTTTTTTCAAAAATATATCCAGCAAACACATAAGGATAAGTCAAAAATTTTGGATTGATAGGTTCATCCATTATTTCTTAATTATTTTTGAGTCTTAATTAAGTCGTTTTTGTAGTAAAGGTGTTGATTATGCGAAGGCATGTATTTAGATTAATATTGAATTGAATTGAATAAGTTGCTTAATGAATCAAATTTATAATAAAATAATCAATTGGAATTAAAGCAATTATAGAAACATAGGTTACATATTGCTACACTGATATAATAGTTTACCGCATACTTACGGCTTAAGGATGCCAATATCTGTACATTTTCCAATTCGGAGATTTTTGGTACAAATCAAAGAAAATAAATATTTAAAAGTGAACACATTTGGTTTTTAAAGTGTACTTATAACATGAAATAAACTTAAAAATATAGTTCAAATATTATTTTCTTTATTTTTCTTAAATTATATATTTTTACCTCAAGATTTATTTCCGTTTTTCATTTTCATATTCAGTTTCATATTCAGACAGTTTTGCCATTGAACAAGAAAATGTTATGTAGACATGGTGATATGATTACCATTGAATTTATTTTATAAGCAGCTTTATGTTTCACATGTTTAAAAAAAAAGAAAAATTTGTTTTAGTCCAGGAATTCTCATCGGCGAGTCCCGGGATGTTTTTGATTTAAAAAAGTCTGGCATGCCAAAATACATTAGGGACTGCCAACCCCTAAGCATTTAGCTTACATGTTTTATTATGTATGCGATGCCAGCATTATCCATGTCGAAATCGTCTCAAGTCGACTCAAACCTCCAAGTGGTGTTCCCTGGGCAACGGCAAACTGGCATCCGTCAGTTTGACGGCTAATTTGAGCGGCGGGTCACTCCATAGACCTTAAACATGGAATGTGCGCAGGGTTTGGGTCCCGCCACATTACTACTGCCCAATGAAAACTAAACCAGCCTCGGATAAGAACCCCAATTACGTTGACGACCACCGCAAACGAAAAACGGACAATGATTTACGGACATGCACCTGGAATGTCCGGACCCTTTATAGGGAAGGTGCCATTATCCAACTGGCGGAAGCCCTCAAAACAATACAATCTGACATCACCGCCATCCAGGAAATGCGATGGAAAGGGCAAGGCTGCTCTAAACAAGCACACTGCGATATCTACTACAGCTGCCATGCGGAGAAGCGCGAATTCGGATGTGGATTCGTCGTTAGCCGGAAACTACGCCACCTTGTTTCCCGGTTCACACCTGTGAACGAAAGATTGGCCACGATCCGCATCAAGGCAAAATTTTTCTACATAAGCCTTATTTGCGCGCACGCCCCGACGGAGGAAAAGGACGAAGCCGTCAAGGACGCTTTCTACGCTAGTCTTGAGGACGTATATGACCACCTTCCGGTCCATGACGTGAAAATAGTCCTCGGCGATTTTAATGCGAAAGTCGGAAGGGAAGGCATCTTTGGCCCCACTGTCGGTCAGTTCAGTCTTCACGAGACCTCCACAAACAACGGTCTAAGACTGATCGACTTCGCCGCGGCACGAAACATGGTAGTTAGTAGCACCAGATTTAAGCACCTCGACATCCACAAGGCCACCTGGCTGTCCCCGGATCAAAAAACGCGAAACCAAATTGATCATGTTGTAATCGACGGAAGGCATGCCTCTAGTGTTCTAGATGTGCGTACATTTCGGGGGGTCAACATTGACTCCGACCATTATCTTGTTGCAGCCAAGATCCGCATGCGATTATGCAATGCCAAGAACATACGCACAGGAATGCAACGAAAGCTAGATGTCGCTAAGCTGCAATTACAACGGACTGCCGAAGCCTACTCCGCTCAACTCTCGGTTAAGCTCAACCAACCAACCTCTGGACTCGACGACGCCGGCGGACTTTGGGCGCATATATCCCACTCCATGCGCGCTGCCGCTGAAGAAGTCATTGGTTTCCGGCGCCCGCAACCTCGGAACCAATGGTATGATCAGGAGTGTCGCATTGCGACTGCAGTAAAAAACGCCGCTTATAGAAAAACGCTGCAGTCAGCTGCAACGCGAGCCGTGCGAGAAAACTACCGCGAAAAGAGGAAGGAAGAGAGGCGCCTTTTCAGACGCAAGAAAAGAGAGCAGGAAAAGCGTGAGCGTGAGGAACTAGAGGTATACCAGGGCAAGAAGGATGCACGAAAATTCTATCAACAGGTTAAGCGTCTAACCCAAGGTTTCAAGCCCGGAGCATCCACTTGTAGAGACGAAAATGGAGATCTGAATACGGATACACAGTGTGTGCTTAGATTGTGGAGACAGCACTTCTCCAATTTACTTAATGGCGACGATTCCACCAATGCCGCCCATCGAGAGCACAGTGCAGTGCCACCAATCGACGATGACGGAGTGGAAGTATCACCACCTAGCCATGAAGAGGTTCGAGTTGCTATCCAACGACTCAAAAACAATAAAGCAGCGGGTGCTGACGGCCTGTCAGCTGAATTGTTTAAAACCGGCGGCGATGAATTGATAAGGCGCATGCATCAGCTCATCAGCAAAATATGGCTAGCAGAAAGCATGCCCGACGATTGGAACCTCAGTGTACTGTGCCCTATACTTAAGAAAGGAGACCCTACAATCTGCGCAAGTTATAGAGGTATCAGTCTTATTTCCATCGCATATAAGGTTCTCTCAAGCGTACTGTGTGAAAGATTAAAGCCAATTACAAAAACACTGATTGGACCTTATCAGTGTGGCTTTCGACCTGGTAAGTCTACCATAGACCAGATTTTCACGCTACGACAAATCCTGGAGAAAACCCACGAAAATCAAATTGACACACACCATCTCTTTGTCGACTTTAAAGCTGCGTTCGATAGCCCGAGAAGGGATTGCCTATACGCAACAATGTCTAAGTTCGGTATACCTACAAAGTTGATTAGACTTTGCAGAATGACGTTGAGCAACACACGCAGCTCCGTCAAGGTAGGAAATGACCTCTCCGAAACCTTCAATACCGAAAGAGGTTTCAGGCAAGGCGATCCACTGTCTTGCGATCTCTTCAACATCATCATGGAGGGGATCGTACGAAAGGCCGGTGTGCATCGTAATGGCACCATTTTCTATAAAGGTGTCCAGCTCCTTGCTTACGCTGATGATATTGATATTGTTGGCAGAACCAAGAGAGATGTTACCGCTGCTTTCGCCGCTATCGAAAAGGAATCAGCCAAAGTGGGTTTGACGATAAATGAGCGTAAAACAAAGTATATGCTGTCTACAAACAAGGGAGCTCGGCGTTTAGACTCCCACGTTTCATCCGGCAGCTATAACTTTGAAGTAGTCAAGGAGTTCGTTTACCTTGGCACCGCCATTAATACTAACAACGAAATCAGCCTGGAGATAAAGCGAAGAACAATAATTGCTAATAGGTGCTACTACGGGCTCAGTAAGCAACTAAGTTCCAGAGCCCTCTCTCGATCGACAAAACTAACACTCTACAAGACGCTCGTTCTACCTGTGCTGCTTTATGGCGCTGAGGCATGGGTAGTTTCGCAAACTGACGCAGCCGCTCTGGGGGTGTTCGAGAGAAAAGTTCTTCGCAAAATCTTCGGTCCTGTTCGAGTCGGCGATGACTATCGCATCCGAATGAACCACGAGCTGTATGAGCTCTACGGAGACATTGACGTAGTTCGGCGTATAACTGTGCAGCGACTACGCTGGCTGGGTCATGTCCATCGTATGGACGACGAAGCTCCAGCGAAAAAGGTGCTCGAAGCGAGGGTCGCTGGTCAACGACGACGAGGGAGACCATGCCTCCGATGGATGGACCAAGCTGAGGAAGCCCTAACCGCACTTGGTGTATCCGATTGGAGAAGGCGCGCGCAAAGCAGAGGCGCCTGGCGAGAGCTGATGAGGTCGGTCGAAATCCGGACACGGGTTGTCACGGCCACCTAAGTAAGTAAGTAAGTATTTTTCAGTTAGCCAATTTGATGAACATCCTGCTTAAAAGTGAGTGTATCAAATACAACTGAACTTTTGAAAACTATTGTTTATATACAAAAAGTTCAGAATTTTCTCCTGATAGTTTGGTCAAATCTCACACAATGGAGCGGTATAAATTGCGACGATTTTCACAAAATTTTCACTAAACATCTTAGAAAATAGAATTCCATAGGTTATCTTCTTAATTAGCATTCCAGTATAATTCCCAATTACGTGAACTTTCCACGTAGACTTTTGCTCCACCCTAGGAAAAATCCTGCGGACACCCATATGTATGCCTCAATTACATAAAAGTATAAAATACCATAATTTTACTTTCAACTTGAAGTTCATAGTTAAAAGATTTAGTGGAAATGACCAGTATTAGAAATATCAATTACTATTGTTATTTATTTTTGACGTAAATTTTCTGTTTCAAAGCATTTTGACTTAGGTTACATCGTGTAAGCGATAACTTTTTCTCCAGCTTTCGTTCCACTGACAACCGCCTTCAAAAAAACTTTTGCTATAAATTTCTTTTGTACAAATACTTAAATCAGTCTAGGCCAAATACCCCAAACCAAAAAGTCGTTAACAAACAGCAAAAAGTAATTAAACGCAATTCCTCTCAGCTGCAACCAGACAGCATTACATATCTCTATGCCATTCCAATGACTACCACAATGTTGGTCACCTCCTTTCTCCAGCTGTTGTTTGTGAACTCTTTTTCTTAATTTATATGTATTTCTTTATTCGATGCCTACCACGACCTACCACGTACGTCTCTTTGCACCACATCGCCAATACTTGTGCTATGCTGTAATAATGCTCTTTTTTGCTTATCTCGTCTTCTCAGTAGTCGTGTAACTTGCTCTCTACTTTGTTTTATTTGCTCAACTTAGCGTGCATGGGATACCCGCGGGAGCCATCATCATTGTCAGCATTGGTCATCGTCATGAGTGTAATAGAAGTTTTCAGAAGGCAATTGTTTGCAAAACTTATCTAGAGCAATCCGCTCGAAGCTCCCATAGAAAAACTTCACTGCACTCTTTTGGTACTCATCATTCGCTCTTTCGCCATGTTTTCCCTAATGTCTGCTCTTTTACGCTATTTTTTTTTTTTTTTTTTTAGTTCTGTTTTTTGTACCCAGCTCATCAATTGCGTATAAAACAGTCCAGTCACGCATATAAAACTTCATTCCACTTGGTATTTAGTTGTTGTTGCATACCTCTTTACTTTTTGTTGCTTTTAAATTTGTCGTATGTACTTCTATTGCAAATGTCAAAGCAGTTGTAACTGTAGTTTGCGTTAGTAACCGCTAGAGGGCTATAAAATTTGTTTTAATTTTGAAGTTGCTTGTTTTTGTTTTTTTTTAACAGAAATGCAGGCTGAAGTTTTTGAACTATAGCGAGTTACTTTATACAAAAATGCAAATATTGCAATTTATTTAAAATGGAAGAAACTGTTATTTTTGATCGCTGCTTTTTTTTAACATTTATAATTAATGATTGTGTCTTTCTCTTACATACAGTTGCATGAAACAAGTTGACACTAAGGCTTTTTCCACACTTGGTCAACGAAACTGCAACGCAATTTCAGAGTAACAGCGAAAAAGTTGAAAAGGAATGCAATTATAAACCGAATGCTTTCAGACTTACTTCAAAAGTCATGCAACATGTGTAAGACATATCCAAAAGCATTATGCAAACGTACTTATAATAATTATAATTCATGTTTTTTGACTTCTTGCTCTAATTTAATATTTAACGCATTCACTGCCAGCTACGAATTATCTCGTAGTAGCCCTTACTCAATAGGCCAACTACAAGATAACTCATAGCAAGAACTTTGCGATTATATTGTACATAATTTCGATATGGCTTATTAAATTATCTTTTTTATTTCATTTTGGCACAGGGAAAAAGTAATTTTTTCAAAAAATAAGCGGTCAATTTTATTAGACTGGAAATTCCCCAAAAAATAATACTTTATTGAAGTTGAATTTTTATGTCGTTTTTGATTTAATTAAATAGTATTTGTTTATAAATAACATTTTTATCGAGTTGAAATGGAGGATGAAGACATAGAACATTTTTTAGATACTTTAGAAGTATCAAGTGACAATGATTTTTCTGCTGATGAAGATGAATATTTGTTAGATGATGATGATGATGAAAGTAGCAGTTCTGACAGTGAGAGTTCTGAGTCTAACAGTAATATTGAAAATATCCCACCTAAACGAATTCGCGTTGGTGAGAATATAAGATCTTCATATAATGATTGAAGTGAAATAAAAACACAGGTGCGTCGTTGGACACACGAGAGAAGCGAAGCTTTTTCGCAGTTACATAGATTTGATAGCTAAATAATTTTTCTTTTTAATAAATTAACTTTTAAATTCAAAAATTTAAAATAACATAAAATAAATTACATATGTATATACAGAAAACATATTTACTGCTCATTTTTTATTGTTGAATGTCAAATTTTCACGCCAATTACATATACGGGCATATATTGCCAGCGAATCTCCATTTTAACTCTCCACACATGGTTGTGAACTTAACTGCACTGAACAAACTTTTTCCTTCAACAGCGTACTACCTAGCGGAAAAATCTGTCGAAAATTTTTCAGATTTCACTCCAAGCAAATCACAGAACGACGATAAAAATATATATTAAATATATATTAAAAAACGCACACGAAACAAAATTGAACAAACATTTTAGATACCTTGCCGATTTCATGCATGCGTTTGTTAATTCCATATATATTGATATCATCTATTTTTTTGACACTTAAAAACGCACTTGTGGGCATTGCTAATTTTCTTAGTGCCAACAACACCACAAACGCATTCACAATACAAACACACCGATGCTGGAGACACCTTGTGGCAAATTAAGGCAAATTTTTGTCAGTTGTAGCATAGCAAATACACAATCCTCTATCTATTGATAGATGGTGACGATCAACTGCAGCATAGCTTCTGTTATACTTAATATTGAATCAACAACTGTTTCTAACAAGTCTTTGTGGCCTGGTGGATAGTGCGTTGGACTCTCGTTTACGAGAAGGCGAGTTCGATCCCCTGGCGGGCTAAATAATATTTTTAGTATTTAATATTAAAGTATTAAATTTTCTTGTTGTAATAAGCGCTAGCAACAATAAAACCATCAAATTTCCGAGAAAAAATCTGTCGAAGCAAATTACAGAACGAGGAGTAAAAAGCTTCGCTTCAACAAGATCCTCCTCAGTTTTTACCATTTCTGAATTTTCCTGAAAGTTGTGATTGACACCTGGAGATTATTTTGATTTATTTTTAACAAACATTTTTTTTAACTTGCTTGATTGAACAAACCAACGTTAACGCCAATCAAGAAATTAGCAAAGCACCATTGCTGAGATCATCTCGTTTAAAAAATTGGAAAGATACAAGCAATGAAGAGCTTAGACTATCACTTTACCAAGTATATCACATTCTTGGAACACAAGTAAACTTTTTGGTCTGAAATTTTTCAGTAACAGAATGGCAAGAAATCGGTCTCAAATGCTCCTTTGAGTTCTTCATTTTTCAAATAACGAGCATCAAACCACAGACCGTTTATTTAAAATAAAGCCAATCCTACAACATTTCAATGATACAATTGATCACATATACCAACCAAAGCAGGACTTGTGTATTGATGAGTCCATGGTTCTTTAGAGAGGCCGATTAATTTTTTGCAAATATTTTAAAAACCAAAGACATAAATATGGGATAAAATTATTTGAACTCTGCGAATCAAAAGAAATGATATTGAGGGTGAAAATTTATGAAGAAAAACAAGTTGACGGTTGTAAAAACCATGCCAGTGAGGTTGTGATGAGGTTAATGGAAGGTTTTCTTGACAAAGGATATAATCTTTACATGGATAATTTTTATAATTCCGTAGGTTTAACAAGAACCTTAACCAATAGATATACGTATGTGTGTGTTACTTTGAGAGGAGTAGATCGTAGCAGGAGTAGATCGCTGGAGTGGATCGTAGCGATCAAAACATTTCATATTATTCATCATTAAGAAAATCTGTGCGATGGTACACAAAACTTGGCTACTTTACACCCAAAATAATTCTTCAGACAAAGTGAATATTACAATTTAGAGAAAAGGCTATTGAACACTTAGCTGGTGAACCTAAAACATTCATGCTCGCGTCAAAACTAGAGACAACCTTCACTGCTAGGAATCAATTCCACCAACAAAAAAGAAAAATAACCCAACTAAGCCATGTCGTGTTTGTTATAAAGAAAACAAAAGATGTGAAAGGTATATTTGTGCAGAGTGCGCTGAAAGGCCAGCTCTTTGCGTTAATACCTCTCTTACAATTTATCATCGAAATTAATATATATTATGAAGAATAATAATAACAAAAAATTAATTATATATTGTTTTGTCATGTATTATTTATTCAAATAAAGTTGAATGCTCCTTTTATTACATTTTTGTTTGTTCATCCTGAAATCAAATATGAAATTATGGAAAAAATAAGGTGCGAGTTATCTCGTAGTTGGCATATCCAAATTAAATTTTATATAAGTAGGCCAAACTACGAGATATCTCGTATTACCTAAAAGGCCTAAATTTATGTTGGCACCTGCAGTTAGATTTATGAAAATGGGCTCGGCAGTGAATGTGTTAACACTGCAAACTTTCAAACTTTTTCTTCTTCTTCTAGATTCTATTAATAAAAAAATAAACTAACTGATTAATTAAGCGTTCTGCACTCTACAAATAATTAATAATTAACAAAATAAGCACACTGATGCAACAAGCCGCCGATGAAAATTGCGGAGAGCCGCGCTGCGTTAAACAGGTTGAGAACGTGTCGAGAGCGTGTTGCTTGTAAGTTGCTTAATCTGAAGGTTCCAGTATAAGTAGAAGGTGAAGTATAAGGTTCCACAGGCTAGCAACTTGAGTTGGAGTTGCGTTGACCAAGTGTGAAAAAGGCCTAAATTTTGGTATTAAAAATATTTTCAGCTAAGTGCTTATGAGAGTAATTCTTGGTTTTCACGATGTCAATTTGAATGGTCAATTGCTGTCAATCAACTGAAAACACGTCGGCATTTTTTCTATGTTTGACAATGGGGGAAAATTTAAAACCACTGAATTATCGAATTGAGCTACACAAAAAATCTATCTATATATATATTATTGTAAAAAAAAAATCTGTACATAAAAAATTTTTTTGAAACTCCTTTTGCGATGGACATTTTGAATGACGCTGAGTCCGAAAATCGCATTTTTAAAGTTTCTATCTGTCTGTCTGTCTGTCTGTTAAAGCATCACGCGGAAACCACTGGATGGATTTAAATGAAACTTGACATCCAGGTTCCTTATATCCCCGGTCAACATATAGGCTACTTTTTATCCAGTAAATAGGGGTGGACACGGTAGGGGGCGCTGCGATCGGGTTCCAGGCATTCGTTTCTTCAGCTTTTCTTCGAAAGCGTTCATCCGATTTGCATTAAAATTTGAATGTAGAGGTTTTCTGATACGCTGAGTTTTTTTGACTTATCTACTTTCTTACATCTCGATCATTTGTGTGCAAACATTTCACATCACACACAACACAATTGATCATTAGAAGCTCGGTCAAAGTCCTTTCAAGGGCTGAAATGGCCATTTTCGTTCGTCGTTACTTTCTTACATCTCAAACACCAGAGGGCGCTGTAGTACAAATATTTTTAAAAACCTCGAAAAACTCCTAAGCGAGGAGAACTCCTAATCCGATTTGCATGAAAATTATAATATAGCGGTTTTCTGATACGGTGAGTTTTCATGACTTATCTACTCTGTTCTATCTTGATCACCAGAGGGCGCTGTAGTACAAATATTTTGAAAAACCACGGAAAACTCCTAAGCCGTGCATCCGAATTGCATGAAAATTGGAAAATAGGAGTTTTCTGATACGTTGAGTGTTTTGGACTTACAAAAAATTTGTGCTATTTTGAAAACCAGAGGGCGCTTCAGTACAAATATTAGGAAATCGTGAATATCGTGAAAAACTCCAAAACTGCTCATCCGATTTGGATGAAAATTTGTAAATAGCAGTTTTCGTGTACGGCAAGGGTTCGTGCTATCTTTTTTGCTCTTTCTCGAAAATTAGAGGGCGCTGTTGTACAATTTGTACGTGTGTGTTATTAAAGTGTTCCTAAACGGCTGCACGGCTGTATCCCTGGATGGTTCATATTCGCAATCGGACCCGGTAGGTGGCGCTGTGATCGGGTTCCACGAATTTTGTTATTATAGTTTGTCTCCGAAACCATTCATCCGATTTCCATGAAAATTTGTATTTTAAGGTTTTCGGGTACGGTCGTTTTTATGACTTATCTATTTTGCTCTATATTGAACACCAGAGGGCCCTGCAGTACAAGTATTTTAAAAATCCAGAGGGCGCTGTTGTACAAATATCGCAAAAACGCAAAACAACTCATCCCATAAGTATGATTTTTATTAGTGGTTTTCGGGTGCGGTGAGTCTTTTGGCGCTATGTATTTTGCTATATCTTGAACCACAGAGGGGGCTGTACTAAAAAATACAGTAAGGCGTAGCAAAGCGCGAAGAGTAATAAATATCTTCTTTTCTGCTTTATGTGTATTTATATTTCACTTTATTTTTTCGTAAATCAGGACAGCTGATGTCGAATTATGTGGTGTTTGAGTACGCATCAACACATGCGCAAGTAGTTGCGTCGTAAATTGGCGTTGTTTTGACATTGCAGTTTCTATTTTCAATGCTTATTTAATTTTTGTCCAGTTTCCTCGCGATTTGCCAAAAATCAGTTTTTGCTCTGATTTTTTTCAAAATCGAATTTAATATAAAACTTGAAAATATATTTTTGCAAGCGATCGGCTTCACGAACACACAAATCACGATTTCCCTAACTTTTTCTCATAATTTTCAGATGTTGAAGCACAAAATTCCTTCTAAAGTTTGTGAAAAGTTTTTTCAAATCGACGAATGAAATCGAAAACTATTGATATCAACTCCCGAGTTAAGCCGGGTATTGAGCTAGTATAAAATAATTTTATTTAGGTGATATTTTAATTGATTATGTTTTATGTTGCCATACAACTGACATAGTGAAAACCATGCTTAACTCTTCGAATTTCATCAGATATCATGAACAAAATTTAAGACATTTTTTTATTATTATTTTAGGTTTTTAATTCTTAAATAAATTTAGTCCATTAGAGAAGTGAAATTTATGCATTAATGTTTGGGATAGTAAACAGAAAAAAATTTAACAGTCCAATTTTCCGAGGTTTACTTTTTAGGGAAATTGAATAGGAAAATGGAAAAAATGAAAAACGTGCACCTTTTTCAGATAGCTAAAATTACTAAAAAAACCGACACCAATATTTCGTCATTCCTGGCAGTCACACCTGCAATCTCACCAATGTCATATGTCAGGTGTGTGCTCAGGTAAAATAATTTTTATTTTTTTTCATCCACTTTTATGGTCCCCCGGGCACATATTTCAGAACTGCATCAAAGTCGTACGAGCTGATCTGTGGCCAGACTTTAATGGGTTAAAAGAAAAGTATCATAAGGAAATGTTGATGCCATTAATCGACAATAAAGTCACTCTGTGGAACTACAGCTGAAATTGCAAAATTAAATGCAATAAATTCATTACATTTTACCCTAAACTTTCTGCTAATTAGCTGAAATTATTTTTTAAATTATAAATTAAGAGATAATTGTTAATTTTTTTTTATTGTAACAAATTTTATGCAATTATTTATTTCTTCGATAGCATTTTTTATTTCGGACTGAAACTGAACTAGTCGAAACTTTATTGGAGTGAAGGGTGCTAGAAGGAAAGCTTAAAATTGAACTTGCACCCTTCTCTTCTTTAACTTCTCACTTTGAATCAAAGGCTTACATTGGGGTTTGGCTTATAACTCCCATATTGTTGTATATCAGAAAAAAAAAAATTAACTCATCTACTATGCATGTCACTATATTTCTAGTTTTTGTTGATCAATTAAGAAAAATTAAACACTGAACTAAATAAAATTTTGAGAACTTTCTTGAGAACAAGAGGAATTTTTTGTAATATATATACATTTGGATTCGTATTTACCTTAATAGAATCAATTAGCGACAACTTGAGATATTTGGTAATGTTTAAATGGCTCTGGTGGTGTCCAGACCCGCCACGGTCCTGATACTGTTATATCTGATACTACTGTTATGCACAATTTCGGTTTCGTCGACTCCATTCCGATAATTTGATGTCAAAGATGCACCAAACTCTGGATGGCCAAATGTCAAAAATGTCTACGAAATCAATTTAATCGTCGAGTCTAACTGTCATTTACAACTATTTTGATTGCCTAGGAGCTAAACTTACTTATTGGCGCGTACAACTTGGTGGCGCTTACAACCGTAAGTCGGTTTTGACCTCGTGTAAGAATTTGCGCCAGCCATTTCTAAATATTTTGCGCTTGCTGCACCAGTTGGAAGCTCCAAGTTTCGTCGGTTTGTCCTCCATTTGGTCCTTCCAAAGGGGGTCCTTCCGACGCTGGGTACCGAACCGAATATTTTCTTAGCTGGAGCGTCGCCTTTCATCTGCTCAACATGACCTAACCAGCGAAGCCGCTGGATTTTTATGCACTTTACTTTGTCGATAACGGCGTACAGCTCATCGTTCTATCGTATTCGGTATTCGCCATTGACGCAGATTGGTTCGTAGATTTTACGAAGGATCTTTCTCTCGAACGCTCTCAAAGTCTTTTCATCAGAGCTGCTCAACGTCCAGGTTTGTGCTGTATATAATAGGACGGGCATGATTAGTAACTTATAGAGCGTGACTTTTGTTCGCCGAGAGAGTGCTCTGCTTCTCAATTGCCTACTGAGCCCAAAGTAACACCTGTTGGCAAGAGTTATTCTTAATTTTATCTCACTACTGATTTTGTTAGTGGAGTTCATGCTTGATACCAGGGTGACGTGGGTGTCAAGACGCTGGGACTGTTTGCTTGTTGACTGATTTCACTGGAAGACTCATGCGACTCGACTCTTTTTCTAATTTGGAAAATTCTGCACTGACTTCGCATGTTCTATGGCCAATGACATCAATATCATCAGCATTCAATATCATCAGCATCAAAATCATTTGCCTCAGATCATCAGCTCGAATGATCATCTTTATAATTAGATTAAAAAAGTTGCACGACTAGGAATCACCTTGCCTGAAACCTCGCTTCTCAATAAATGGGAGGGAGAGGTCCTTTCCAATTTTAACTGCGCTGCTGGTGTTGGTGTCATACTGCGTGCACGGATTTATTTTGTAGGTATACCAAATTCAGACATGGTGTAGTATAGGTGATTCCTTATTGGACTGTCGAAGGCGGCTTTGTAATCGACAAAAAGAAGGTGGGTGTTACTCTAGGGTAATTTCCAAGATTTGATTTGTTGTTGCATTTCTATCCTTAGGAAATCTGGTAATATCACCGTATCTTCAGAAAACATCAAATTATCTTAAAAGAAAATTATCTTTAAATTTAATTAAAAATTATCAAATTATCTTTTTTTCTTGTGAATAAAATAATCAAAATCGGGCGACAGCGATCCCAAGAGTTAGGCCTTTAAATTAACCACAAACTTTTTTTTTCAGATAACCCAGTATATTTTTATTTGTTCCTACGGAATTTTTGTTTCTACGGAATTTTTGGGCGCCAATTTGCGACGCCAACTGTGGGCTTACATGTACATGAATTTAATTTTTTTTTTTGTATTTTTGAATACTTGATTAAAATAACAAAAAAAAAGTTTTTATAAATATCTGAAGTAGTTTTTTATTTAATCAGCCTTTAAAAGTCGCCTTTAAAAACACGCCTCAACCCGGAACAGTCGCCTTAATGTGCAAGATGCACCACATACTGGTTGTAACCAAAACGACTCATTTCTAAAAGGAATCATAACGGGTGATGAAAAATGGATTGTTTACGATAACGTAGTCCGAAAAAGATCAGGACCTGGCAAAATACGCCCCCACAATCAACATCCAAATGCAATATTCACCAAAAAAGATTATGCTTCTGTGTGGTGGGATTACAAGGGTATAGTCTACTTCGAGCTGATTCCAAGAAATAAAACTATTGATTCGAATGTCTACTGTAGTTAACTATCGGAATTGAATGAAGAAATTAAGAAAAACGCCCTGAACTGGCCAATCACAAAGACCCCAATAACCAATAACACCAGACCCCATACCTCTTTGATAACTCGTCAAAAGTTTCGTCCTATAGCCCGGACTTAGCACCATCAGATTACGATTTGTTTCTCTCACTTCAAAACCATTTGAATGGTAAAATCTTTGATTCCGACTAAGCTGTTCAAAATGAGTCGCTTCTAAAAACCAAAGCTTCTTCGAATATGGAATTTTTCAACTTACCAACAGATGGCAAGAGGTGATCTAAAAAATGACAAATGGTCAAAGTATAAATAAATTCATTTTGAAATATATGAAAAAAACGACTTTAATTATCGAACAAATAATAGAAAGCAGGTCATGGACATGTACATTTCTTCCAGGTACATAATGCATTTCCAGGTTATATTTCAACAATTTAATTCTCATGCGCTGCAGTCTATTTGAGGGAGTTTTGTTAATCTGCTTATTCATAATCGCTAACAACGGCGTATGATCAGTATGAATTAACACAGATTGTCCATACGCGCTCTCATGAAATTTATCACAAGCATACACAACTGCTACAAATTCCATTTTTATTTGAGAAAATTCATCTCTGTTGGACTAAGACTCTTAGAAGCAGAAGACACAGGCTTACCTTCTTCATTGAGTCTAAATAAAGCAAATACAATTTTTTAAAACTTCTTGTCAAATTATATGACAATCAAACGCATTGTGGTAAGTTTATAGGATTGCATATTTAAAACCAAGAATTATCAGGGGCTTTAGTAATGCAAAAGTGTAGTAGGAGTAAGTGTTCGAGCTAAACGAAAAATTTTCAATCGAATGATTGCAGATGAAATGAGAAATTTAGACAGGTAGGTGGTGAAATTTTTGGAGGCCTTAGCGTAGTGGGTAGAGTGTGTGGCCCATACACCAGAGAACCCTGGTTCAAATCCCATCTGACACAGAAAGTTTTTTAATTGACTGTGCGGCCGTTACTTCTCTGCAGACAATGGCAAACCTCAGAGAGTAAAAACTGCCATGAAAAGTTTCTTGCGAACATAAGCCATTCCGAGTCGACATAAAACTTGTAGGTCCAGTTCTAGATCATTTGTGATCAAAATTATACAATACGCAAAACACATTTATTATAAGAATCTCGGTCAAAGTCCTTTCAAGGGCTTTCAAGGGCTGAAATGGCCATTTCGTTTTTTTTTTTTTGTTGTGAATGTGATTGTTCAACAATTTGTTTTTCTGATGGGTCGATTCTGCCATTAAATTGTATAACTTTAATAACATAAATCCATTTATAAAACCATTATCATGCCATAAATATATTAACATATTGAATTTATGTAATTTTTTGTAAAAAATCAGTTATATGAATTCAAATATATAGAAATATGAAATTTTTTAAATTTTCAGGTGTAAAACATTTTACTCCGAAGACGTTTGTTTTGATATGAACTCAGTATAATAACAATAGTATTATCGTATTTATTTCATATTAGGTTTAATACTTTCATCCGGTAAAAACAATATTATTATAGTATTGTTTTTTGTACGAATATTAAATTATTATTATATTATAATTATTATTATTATTACATATTAAAGTTATAGTATTATAAGAATAGGATATCGTGTAAGTTTGTAATGGTAGAAACTATTGAAAAACATTTTTTAATATCACCATAGAATTTATAGTATTCTAACTGTATAAGTAATCTATAAAACTGTATAAGTATTAAGAAGAATTGAAAACATTTTGTTATTATAGGATTTTTTCTGAGTGTTCCTGCATTAAACAACATCCTAGCCCTCTACTAGATGCATAGGTTTGCATTACTGTACTTTTATTTGGATTAAATTAGTGTAAAATAGTTGCATCACTTAAGATTTTCTTTACCTTTTCTAATACCTGTGCATGCCAAAAGGATTATTGAAAAACCGTGTTTTTTTAATCTCATAACGGGAAATTAAGTTCAGAAAAGTTTGATATAAAAGCTCTTAAGTAGTTTAAAGTTTCCAAATATCTTTCCGAAATCTTTACTAGTTTCAGGTTCTTTAATGGCTTGAATTGCCTTGATTCGCTCAGTATCCTGAAGCATGCCATCGCTTGAGAATCGATGTCCTAAATATTTTATTTTAGCCGTAACCGTATCAATAGATTTTCTTTCGTCTGCTGTCAATGTTTCAAATGTTTCAAATAGATCTATTGCTGTATCACCGACACAGCCAAAAAATCTTTCCACTTTCAGTGATGCTTCTACGTTATTTGTTTTTGGTGCTGTCGCATATGGGTATTTTCACAGAAAAGTTCACCGTGACCCAAAAATGAAAAGTTATTAAAAACTTATTATTTAAAAATATTATCTTAAGCAATTTGGACATAAATTCATTTACCATGATGATCAAATCGTCTGCACTGTTTCACAAATGTAATTTTTCTTTTTAGTAAATGTTTCGTAAGCGTTTTTGTTTTAGTAAAAATAGAAGATATTGCCTACAGATAATGAAAAACGGTTAAGGCAAGGAAAAACAGTGTGTATTAAATTTATTTTTCAATTACTAAACTACACAATTACTTAATTACAAAATCACTTAATTGCCCAAATGAATTACAATGGAAATTTAAGTAACGTAACGTCAGTAACGTCAAGCCAGATGACTGAGCTCAGTAGCGAAAAAACTGGAAAAGATTTTTAAATTTGATTACTTGGAAAATAAACTTATATTATTTAAAAAAAAAGAAGCTTTTCATGGCAGTTTTTACTCTGTAAGGTTTGCCATTGCCTGCAGAGAGGTGACGGCCGAACAGAAAAATTAGTTTAATTTAAAAAAATTTTCTGTGCCAGATGGATGATGGAGTTGAAAATTACTTCTGCTTTTTGTAACGCCACACCTGAGCATAGTTTTGTTTTTATCTTCAAATCCTTAGGATAGATTTTTGTAATTGTGTTACTTAATATAGTGCTGCTTAATTACTACGCAAATATAATAAACCTTTATAAAAATTAAACTATTTCATTGTTTTTTTTTGAACAGTTTTTTGTACAAGTCGTACGAAACGCCAGTTTGGAAATGCCCATATATAGAATTAGTTTGCTTAAACTTTGCGGAGTTCTCTTTTAAATTTTTCTCAAGCACTAGAGTGCCGGGTACTTAAGAATTCATATTCACTCTCTTATTAATACAATATTTTCTTTGATTTTCAAAAATAAAAGTCTTGTACGTGTTCTTCAAGCCGACTGTGCGGTGATGTGTCTCCTTCACTTCATTAAATTAAAGTCGACCTCTTTTTTTGACATGAGTTAATCAACTGCCACGTTAAGAAAGAGCAAGATTACAGTTTCCTTTTTGTTCATGTAACTAATACTGTATGCATTACAATAGAAAAATCTAAAATAGTTTTTTTAAGTCTAAAGTGCTCTTTAAATTTAAATTGATTAAATGAGATTATTTTCTCAAAATCATAACTTCTATTTAATACTGCCAAATTACGAGTTTCACACGTAAACTGTAAATAAAACGAAAATTATCTCCTTTAGCTGATAATATAATCTTTTTCCAAGCTCATTATCTACATCATCAGTTCACTAAACTTTCCCACACAAAAATGTACGCGGGAATGTTTAGTGTTAATAAGGCTCGTTAAGAGCAAAATGGAATATTAAGCATGATTTGGCAATAATTCTTTAAATTTATGTACATATATTAAAATCTATTCGCTGCTTTTTCTACAGGTTAAGTAGTACAAAACAAAAAAATTGCACAAAAATTTTACTTTATGTCTGCGCCTAATATGTTGATTTTTGAAATCTTTTTGTTTGTTTTTCTACACACCTAAATATTATTTGGCAAGCATTTGATAGAAAACCAGCAGCAGGCAGACAAGTTTAAAGATTTTGACCCTGCTTCTTACCACGTTCAACAGCACTTGATGTGGTTTTATATCGAGGCGTGAAACCTAATATTGGAAGGTTCGGCCGTCGAGTGCCGAATTAGTTATGAACAATTTGGTAATATTTTTAACAAAAACAAAAAAAAAAAAAATGAAGAAAGCAAGACGAAGCAACAAAAAAGAAAAATAAAAATAAAAATTTGGATGAAAACCAAACAAAATTCTTATTTTACAAAGTTACACGCAAGGCAGAGCAGAAAAAGTTATTTTGACAAATAATGCATTAAAAAATAGCGGGGTGTATGTTGGCTTTAAGCTTGAAATTTTGTTGATGGTCTTAAATTATATTTAAATGGTGAAAATTCTATGAAATTTACAAGGTTAGAAGAAAATTAAAATAGAGCAAATATTTAAATCATTTTCAATAAATTGAGGGATGTGAAAATCAAATTGCAATGAATTATTTTAAGCAAAAAATCTTATTTCAATTTTTATTAAGTCCTTTTCAATATGAAGAGTGAATTAGTAAAGCTTAACTTATTAACTCCTGCAAGTAGCGCAACAACAAAAATCTCTTTAAATATGTTTTTAAAATAAAAACTATTTAATATTGTACTATTTTAGTAGGCTGATTTAAATTTTCAGTTCTTGTTTCCTTTTATAATCTAAAATTATATTTTCGAGGTCGCTGAACACTTTGGGGCTATTATTTGTATTATTTTTATACCACAACGCTTACTGCGTAAGGGGTATATTAACTTTGTCAATCCGTTTGTAACGCCAATAAGGTAGCGTGGCAGGTATAGAAAAGTATATACATTTTTGATCAGCATCACCTCCTGAGTTGATTTCTGTGTGTCCGTCTGTCTGTCCGTCTGTCGACTCGACTACAGCCGTAATTTTAAAGCTATTGAAATGAAATTCAAAATATCAGCTTCTTTTTAAAAAAGGAAGATCAAGTTCGAGAATGAGCTAAGTCGGATGAAAACCACGCCTACCTCCCACACAAAGTGTCTTTATTTTAACCGTAAAATCTTTTCAAAATCAACAAAAGTTAATGAAATGCCTTTAAGTTTTGCATGTAATATAAATAGAAATGGTCTTCAATATAAATCATAGCAATGAAATTTGGGCTACCTTCAATACAAAGTGACGTCATCAAAACTGAAAAACTTTTGTAAATATATAAAACCGAATGGCATCGTGACTGTATATACCCAAGTTCCGCCCACGTCGTTTATCCAACCCATACATATATTCTTCGGTAAAATGTGGAGTCTTTATACCAGAAAAGTGGGTGTGGCAATTTTACTTTGTTTACAAATTACTCTATGTGGCAGCTAAGGGCAAAAGTAAATTAAGAGTATGACACAAATATTTTTTCAGATTATACATAAATATTATATAGACTTTGGATATACTTCAGTACGGCAGCGGGGGGGTATTTTAGCTTCGGTACCCTGCCGATTGTGTTGTGTGTGTTGTGAAATGTTTGAACACAAATGATCGAGAACTGGACCTACCAGCTTTATGCTGATGTCTGAACGGCTTATGTTCTCAAGAAGCTTTTCATGGCAGTTTTTACTCTGAGGTTTGCCATTGTCTGCAGAGAGGTGACGGCCGAACAGAAAAATTAATTCTATTGAAAAAAACTTTCCGTGTCAGATGGGATTCGAACCTGGTTTCTCTGGCGTATAAGCTACACAATCTACCCACTACGCCATGGCCATTACCTTTACCGTACTTTGTAATAATTATACTTAATAATACTTAATTGCGGTACCATAGTATCAATATTATTCGAGTTACACCGTTTTTCTAATATTGCCACGCCCATTTGTCGAATAACACCCACTTTTTAAGATGAGCACCTCCGTGCTTATGATATCTATCTATTCACAAAATCACAAAAAAGATTTTGGCAATCAGTCATATGGTTTAGGAGTTATCGATATACATACATTTAAAAAAAAAACAGAGAAACTGAAGAACTTGAGAACCTCCTCCTTTTTGAAGTCGGTTAAAAGAGGGTTAGTTTAATAGCAAAATTCTTAAGAAACTAAAAAATTACTTGACTGTTTTTGCGCTAAAAAAATATCTCATTTTTGTATCGCAGCGGAAAAAAAGTTAATGATTCTTAATTCGAACAGTCTATCTTTACAATAAGATTTTTTTAAACAACATATGTATAGAATTATTACAAAAGGAGATATGAATTTTTTCAAAATTTGTAAACCATTTTTGGATTTTCGTATTTAGCCACTGTATTATGAACAATTGTTGAGTATCGACTATACAAAAAAGAAAGAAAAGAAGATGTGTGCACTTTTTCAGACTTTGTTTTATATATTTTTTATTTTTGAATTTGCCCCCATTTTTTAAGTGTTAAAATTATCGCGTTTTCAAGGTTTTTATGTTAAACTTATGTCAGATTCTGAAACATGTTTGGTTGGTTGTTTTCTTCGATCCTCCGTGTAGTATTGAACCAGCAACGTTGTGATCCAAAAGCCTCTGTGAAGTATGTGATTTAATATTAAGTATGTGTTACTACAGCTATGTTACAATAGATAGAGGATTGTGTATTGGCTAATCTGCACATAAAAACATTCCAAATAAAATGTTCTACTTGCTACTACAAGATGCCCCCAGCATCGGTGCTTTAATAAAGTACAACTTCACCTATGTTGCAGCAGATTGAAAAATATATACATTAAAAGGATTCCTTGCTACATATCCAGCATATTTAGCAGCTACCATATATTTAGCATATATAACAAAAATGTTGCTTCTACTTGTTACATCCAAGATGTCATCAGCAGCGTTACAAGATGGGTATGATTATTACAAAACACATGACATCTAATTAAATTTAAGAGTGATATTTTAAATAACCAACAAACTTTCAGAATGTAATAGAACAAATTCTTTAAGAACAATTGTATGAATGTAGTTTATACACTTTTTTCGAAAATTTATCATATTCTCTAAAAAGGAAGAAATAAAAACTTAAAAAAAAATCGATTACAAAATCACTACAGAGTAAAAAATAATTTTAAAATAACATTTCCTTTTAATTTCTTGGTCATATTTGATAGTTTATTTAAACATATTATTACATTGGAAATCCCATTATTTGAATTCTTTCTAATTTGTTTTAGTCATTAATATATTTATTTCTTTGTGAACACAAAAGCTTTGAAGTTCTGATCAAAGGTCTGATTATGTTAGCGCCGACCTTAAAAGCTTTTATATTCATAAAGAACTAAACATATTTATGACAATAAAACAAATTAGAAAAAATTAAAATAATAAGATTCCCAATGTAATAATATGTTTAAATAAACTATCAAATATGACCAAGAAATTAAAAGCAAAATTTATTTTAAAATTATTTTTTACTTTGTAGAGATTTTGTTGTCGGTTTTTTTTAAGTTTTTTTATTAGAACTCTACGCTTGAAATAATGTTGTGTATATGTGTTGTGTAATATGTACATTAATTGGTTTCAAGTAAACAAAATCAAAGTAAAAAAAAGATAACAAAAATTATTAAATTATTAAATTTTTAATTCAAAAGGCAAGTTAAAAAATTCATTGTAAAAATTAAAATTAAGATATATGACGCTAGGGATTCAAAAATCCCGTAAAAAGGTCTTTTTTTATGGTTTTTTTATAAACTTATACTCCGGTAAGTATATTTATTAATATGCAAATAAATTTTATTTTTGATCGAAAAAATAAAAATATATAATAAAAAAATTACTTTAATTTCTGATCGCAAAAAAACGATAAAAAATAACTTTTGTTCCAGATAGAAAAAATATTGATCAAGAAATACGTGTTATAAAATGATTGATTGATAGCAATATTTGCGGTCCCTGATCTCATCGTGTTCAGCGACCTCGAAAACATAGTGCTAGACCGTAAGACAAGCGTGGATTCACGCTGGGGCGATAAGGGTTAACGCCGCCCCCTCAAAGTTTCTTGAATATACAAGTTTTCTTAACATATTCAGAATATAATATATTTATATTATATATATATAGCCTTTGAATATAAGTATTTATTTAAGCTTAGGCAAACAGTTCTATTAAATAAAGCAAAAACTATATTATATTATTTGATTAATTTAATAATATAATGCAAAACAATTTCAAGTGCAAAAAAGTAGAAAAAAGTTTCCCTTTTTTCTTTTTTAGTAATACAAGAATCATTGTTTGAATGTCTATTTTAATTTTTACACATTTGGGAGGAACCGTTGCTGCTATTAAATCCTTGGACTCCGCCAAAAACCTATCGATCTTCATATTCTTTACTTAATAAAAAATGTAAAAAGGAGAATAGATATGCAGCGAAAAAATTTCTGGATAGCGAATTGCTTACTTTTTCTCACGTCAAACAGGGATATTTTTGTAAATACTGTTCATTTTTTATTACATGATGTATGGAAAGTTCTCAGAAAAATAATTAAAAATAAGTATCATATCGAATCTGTAAAAGCAGCAAAGCAATTCTTAAATGCTTATCAAAATCCTACATTACAAGTTAATTCCTACAGATTGGAGAATATCAAGGAAAACCGTAGCAGCATGATACCAATAATAGAAACTATTATTTTTGTTGGTCGTCAATATATACCGCTGCGAGGACATCGTGATGTCGGACAATTTAATCTTGATAATATTGATTGTCCAATAAACGAAGGAAACTTCAGAGCCTTTTAAAAATTTAGGATTCAGAGTGGGGATATTCAATTACGCGTTCCTTTAGGGAGTTCATCCGTACGTTCAACATATATTAGTAAAACTACACAAAATTAACTCATTGATTGTTGCGGGTAGTAAATTGTTTGAACTATAATATCCTGAATTAAAAAAGCAATATTTTATGGAGTTATGTTTGACGAAACTTCAGATATCTTTTACAAATCTGAGTTACCTCTTGCCATTAGACTGATAACCGTATTAGGGAATATTTCATTTAATTCATCGATCTTTGAATTTCCTTTTTATTTTTTACATAAATTTTGTAAAATATTTTTGTATTCCATGTACACATAAAGTTACTAAAAACTGGTTAACAGGTTTTGTATTTAATATATTTGAAAAACTGGTTTTTAAAAAATCGTCACTTTCCGATTATTCGACAAAACGATTTTTATATTTTATCAAATATTTTGGTGCTTTCGATTTGATTTAGCGAACTACGATCGCCTCCCCCTTCTCTCTGCCCCCACCAAATGAAGTTTCTGGAGCCGCCACTGACTTAAGAGGAAACGATAACTAAAAATTAAAAGCAGCTGTGGTAAAATATAAGTTCAGTAAATTTCGATTTTTATCTCCTTTTTTTTTTTGAAAATCATATTTTTTTACACTTACTATAACATACTCGGAGAGTTGTTGCAAAAAAAAATGTTCGCTACCAATATAAAGTCACATGACTTTAACCAAAATTTCCTTGACATACTACATATAATTGTAATAGTTTTTCAACATTATTTTTTACTACTTTTACTACATTTTTAAAAAACAGCTTTTCGCATCAATGCTTTTACTGTGAAAAGCTTAACGTTAACATACATTTTAAATAAGAAACACATAAATAAGTGTTGGGCAAAAGCTTAAAATTTATGCATAAATTTAACATTTACCAACACACGCACTACACACATATGCACGATTTACTTGGCTGACATGTGCAACTTTTTGTACAAAATGAGCTTTTAAATGTTTGGCTGCAAAGTCGATTTATATCGTAAACTTTTTAATGCAGCTGCATAAAATTTATTGAGGGAGGGTTGGGCACGTTTTTCGATTTGCCAGAAAATTCATATAAATTTTAAGACTGCTATTTTTTCTTTTTTTTTCACACAAATGTACATATATTTAGTAAATAAATATGTATGTTACGTAACAACTTAACAAGATAGAAATATGAAATGCTTAAATTTTATACAAAACTGGATTATTATGTTTTTGCAATAAGCCCTTGTAAAACTAAGATTTTGAGTACAACAACAAAAACAAAAAAATTGTGTTTTTAGCTTTTTAAATTTTATTTGATCCAATAAAAAGTGTTTAAAAAACATTTTTACCAGAGTATGAACAGAACATTAAGATTATCTACAGAAAATGTTGCCATTTGGTATGTTATATTTAACATATTTCTGGTTCAAAAATTATATACTAAGTGGATTAATAAGTTTGAAATAAGTGAAACAAGAAAACATTGTTTTGGCCAAATTTGGTTTTATTTTTCAACATGCGTTTCTGTTCTGTTGTTACAGCGAGTCCAACGAATTTCTTACTTTTTATCCCATCCAAAAAGTAGGCCTCCGGAAGTTCTTCAAAATAGGCTTTAATTACTCATTAGAGTTCTTTATCATTTCAAGTTTGGTTCCAGGTAGAAGTCGCTGGAGGCCAGATCTAGTGAATATGGTTCCTAAGAAATGAGTTGGATTTCTTCAAAATAGTCGATGAAAATCACTTCATGCGCATTTCAAAATACGGACGCCATTAACTTTCCGGTCTATGGCATTTTTTAACGTTTTAGAGCACTTTCACCCGAACAAACTCATTGTTTTGACTGTTGTATGGATTATGATGTGTATAAATGGATCCCTGCGTCATCATTCCAATTTTTCTAGAAAATTGTGAGACGAATTAATTTTTGGTACACGTGGCACCCATAGCAAGCAGAGCTTTTTCATATCCAAAATATTACATACGACATTTTTGTGGTCTCAGCTACTTACTTACTTACTTACTTACTTAGATGGCCATAACAACCCGTGTTCGTGATTCAGCCGACCCCGACCTCAGCTAGCTCCCATTTATTTAAATTTTTTTTTTTATATGGAAACTATGTGGAACTTTCAAGTTGTTCTGTTGTGTTTTACCAGCAATTTGATAAACAACTTGAGCTAAACACTAATGAAAACTTTTCTGACGTTATCAAGAACACAAACCAGTAGCGATACGTTTTAATTTCGATGTTCGATAACTGTGAAAATTGTTATGTTTGTTTTAATTTTCTTATAACACTTTGATGTTCACTTAGAGTGTGAAGTTATAACAGCTGTTTTCGATGACTGCTTTAGAGTAAGAGTTCCCACTTCAGTTCAACAAAAAACGTTACTTTAGTTCCATTTTCTGCTCTTACTTGCTCTTGATCTTTATTTTTTGAAGCTGAAACTCTTGTTGAAGTACACCATTCCTTGGTCTAAGCCATTTTTTTGTCTGTGTTAAAGAGCTTTAAGCTTCTTTACTAGATTTTACTAGTGAAGTGTAGCAGAGTACACATTGCGCTTCATTAAAAGCATTCATTATAAGTAAATATTTTATCTGATCAATACCAGAAATCATTTTGAACAATATTAAATACACGAAAAATATATATTATTTTTGAGTGCATTAATTAAACTAAGCAACGCAGTCTTAACTGCTTGAAGTGCCAAAGCGAATTGAGGTGATTTTTTATATGCGTGAGCTTTATATGCGTGTGAAAGCACAAAAGCTTTTGTGCACATTTGTGCGCCTTTGAGCAACAATGGTCTAAACAAGGTTCATTAATATAGGTTAAGTCACTTGAGAGAAGCTCGGTCGAACTGTCAAAATTGATAAAAAAAAAATAAAAAAAAAAACCTGAATTTGTGCAGTTTTTAGCTAACAGCTTCTTTGACAGTTCGAGCAAAGGCGGAAAAGAGTGCTTTTCTCTCAAGTGACTTAACCTACATTAATGAACCTTGGGTCTAAACATATGTTAGTTTAGCTGTATTTTTTTCGGCTTATGATCCGTTCGTTTTATTACATGCGATCTTCAGGGGCATATCAGGGAAAAATGTTAGGGGGAGGTGTAAAATAACAAGGACACTCATTTTCAATTTGCAGGAAAATTCGCCTATTCACAATTCGTTTAGTTAAAATTCGTATAAAAAAATTCGTCTAAGAACCATTAGTTTTCAAATAATTCGTCTGAATCTCTATCTTAAACAGTGGTTGGCATTCATAAACAACCGCAAACTAGAGCTGCAAGTATATCGATATAATTATCGATATATCGAGTATTTGGTTTTTGTTGCAACATCGATATTTTATTTTCGATATCAATATATCGAGCATACTGATTTGACATTCCTATTTTCGCATAATGTCTTTTAGCGGGAAACAACACAGCGATTGAAATTTAGGTGAGATATATAAATAAAATTTCTGTTCAAACAGCATCTACCACGGGGGGTGGCACTCATGTAGAATGTTGAATAGACGGGTCTTAGTATTAAGGACGTTTCTATATTTTGTTAAAGCCAATATTTAGGTCGAAAAATATTTCAGAAAAAACTATCCTTCACTGGATATGCTTAAGCTGCAATTTTTTTTTTTTTTGGTTATGCCTTTATTTTTATAAATTGAAGTTATAAATTAAAGCAATATTTAAGCTATTAAATTATAAGTAACATTGAAATGTTTTTTGATTTTTTTAATAAAATGTATGTCCTACATCATGTTTTTCTATTATACGCATAAAAAATTTACGTATATTTGTCTGGTGCGTAGTGGGTTTTCAGTGTCTTATTAAAAAATAAAAAAATAAAAGCGATAGCTATCGACAGCATCGACATTTTTGCTAAAAGATATTGAAAATATCGAGTTTTGCGAATATCGATATTTTTATAGCTCTACCGCAAACGTGGTAATAGGCTTTATGTAAGCTTTGCACTGTATAAAAGCTTTTATATAATAATTGCAGTGTACGTGTTTTTCAATACGTGTGGAGAAAGTGCGCATCGACAACCTAGCCTTATAAATTTTCAAACTACACTGAAAGCTATAGCAGTGTACGTGTGCTTAAATACGTGTGGCGGCAGAGAAAGCTCTTTACCCGTGCTGCCACGAAATGCCGAGCACTGATCTAAAAAGACAAACAAAAGTTCGACAATTGAGTCAACTCTAGTAGAAAATTCGACTCGCTGACGGTGATAGGGTCAGCAATTAGACGATTTGTTTTAGACGAGTTTTCTGCAGACGCATATTTCCACATTTATTTATTTCTTCCTTTGGTATATACACATAGTGAAAAACTATTCAAAATTTCAGAATATATCCCGCTTTAACCCTTAACTGATACACTTGGTCTGTGGGACCGCGTAAAAAAAAGAAAATATTATATATATCTCTCATTATTTCACCATTCATTCTCTTACGCTCAGTACATTTCAAGCTTTCAGGTGTGTGCATGAATTCGCATTGATCAGTCGTGTTGTTATTTAAGGCGTTCTTCGAAAAAAACATACACTTTAAAGTACAGATTTTGAGGTGTACCAGTTAAGGGCTAAGAAACCATTACACTTTCAATTATGTGCTATAGGAAAAGCATAGCCTTTTTTATATACAAAAAATATTAAAGCAATTTCAAATTAAATATTTTTGATGATTAACATATCTGGAAAAAGAAACGAACATTTAAAAGGGTGTACTGGTGATTATTATTATATAGAAAATAATAATTATAGAACAAAATAATCATGTTGCTTTATTTTTGTGTCAAAGTTATCAATAACATCGTTAATATTTAGTTTAGTTTAAGAAGCAGCAGCACTAAACAGAATTTGTTTCGCTATGCAGTCCTAGCATAAAAAATTGTATTGGCTGCGTTAAGCAGGTACAACTGTTGTGTAACCGTTGAGTGTCTGCCTGCTTAATGCAAAATTAGCAGTTTGTGATCAGCTCAACATGGTGTAAAAATTGACTGTCTTTCGCCGCACTTTATTTACATTTACTCAACGTGTTGAGTGTTTACAGTAACATATTTGGCATTTCTTGAATTAGTGTGCTTTTAAAACAATATAATAAATAACGCAAAATAAAACGAGAAATCCCATTTTGTCCACTACTTGATCAGTTTTAAAACAATAATGTTCACAGAAAATGTATCATACCACGCGAAACGCGTTCAGCAGGGACACAAAGGATCGTAAACTGATAACTGATGAAAGACACAACATATTATATCTGCTGAACGCAGTCTATTTAAGTCGGATTTTAAAGTGTTTTTTTTTTTCTGGGAATTATCAATTCACTCTGTGTTTTACGAGGCCTGGCAAATACATGACTGTAATTTTCCGCATTTTTCTCAATCATTCAAATAATGAATTAAAAAAAAAAAGATTTCAATCAAGGGATTTGAAGTCCCAGTTGACTTGACATGACTTGAATCTATTGCCACAAAAATGAATGCGTGACTGCAATCAAATTATAACAAATAATTGCGAATTTCGAATGTTGAAGTCAGAAGAACCGACAAAGAATTATGTATTGTTATCAATTTCAACAAAATCAGAATACTTGAAACCTAAAATGATTGCCATAGAATGGCTCAATTTTGTTGTTCGCTGATTGTTGTTAAAGATGTTGTTGCTGTTTACGTTGATTTTCTGTCAAGTGTGATTTTTATTGTTATTATAATGTTTGAAAGTTTTTGGGAGGGAGGCGTGTATTGCAGCCTTTATTCTCCCCTGGGAGCCACGCCTAGCATTCTTTTATTTATAAAAAACTATTATTTTATTAAATTTAAATTAAATTTTCTGTATAATATTTTCAATAAAATTAAATCTTAATATAATTAAAGATTTTAAAAACTGAATTTAAAAATTTTGTTGTGACGTAACGCACGACCCTCGTCACCTCCTTAGCATGTTACGTAATTTATGAACAGCCTCTTATAAAATTTGGTGAAAAAATTGCGGCCTTTGTAAGAGTCGTTTCTTTTTTACTTTATTAAAAAAATATACTTTTTTTATTTGAGCTATGTACAATACAATTAAGGGACAATATGTCATTTTCACAAAATTTCTCAAATAAAAAAAAAAAAAACAGTCTTAACATCTCTACTTATTTCGGCTGCAGCTTATATGGAATTATTACACTGTGCAACGCAGTCACGATGTGCCAAAGTAAATTATTTTCAAATTAAACAAGTTTTTTTTAATTACAGATTGCCTTACGTAAGCAGATATAAATGTAAATAACATGATCGCAACTAACACTACTCACATGTGTGTATGTGTGTGCATGTCTGTCGCTGTGTGTGTGAAGTTTGTCTAGCAGAGCTGTGTGCGTAGATGTGCCTTTATTAAAACTATAAAACAAACGCACAACGCATAACAATGACCGCAGCTGCTGAAAAAAGCAGACAATTTCAACATCGAATCCCTAGCTGTGTTATACGTATACCGCTAGTAGAAGGCGTGTCTCTCTCATAAGCCACAATTAACTTTTAATGCGCCAACTGCTGTGCCGCAAGCAATACAGTAGTGGCAATTTCTGCTATTGAAGCTACACTCCAAAAAATATACTGCAAGTGTGGCTAATCTGCAGAATTGCAGAAAATTAATTTTAAACACGGCATGAAATGTCCGCCTGGTCGGCATTTGTGGCAGCAAGCAGCTAAGTGTTGCACTGCTGTTTATCTATGTGGCAGCATGAATGTGTGTGTGTGTGTGTGTAAATTTGTTGTTTGCACACAGACACATCAAGGACATTGATGTGAACATGTAAGGCTGCTGCTGATCAAAGTGTTAATCAGGCAAATCTATGCTTCAGATTGCAAAGTGGTACTTCTGTGGGTTTTAAATGGTTGCATAGGTGTTATGGTGAAGTGGCTACAAGAGCTACATTATAATTTTAGATAATCACTGTGTTTTAAAAAAGCAAATATAAAAGACATACATGCAAACAGAAATTTTCAGTTCTTAGTGATTATCAAGAAATTTTAAAAATTATGAGGAAGATTTTTAGTATTGAAATTTTCCAAAAATTATATACATATATCTCAATAGGCTTCTTTTTATGTTTTCACAGCTGCTACTGTCTATATCACTCTTTATATCACACTTTAAGTAGTCATAACATCATTGTAGTATGCAGGAATAACATAGCAAACAATTAATTAAAAATACTATTAAAAGCTTCGAATAATTTTTTTACTTTGAAGTTATTAATGTGTCCCCAACAAATTACTTAATAAAAACTACAGTCTGTCTGCAGCTACTACGACATGGAATGAATTGCTAATTAAAAGCTGTTGCTGCCACTGCTTCATCAATACATACATATATACATGTAAAAGTAGCTATGTATGTGCTTTTATCTATGTCTCGATGTGGCATGCTTGTGGAAATTTTTCGGTTGCGTGCTCTATAAAAATGCGTTGCTGTTCACTACTAGCTAGCTGCTCATCCTTCTGACCTTGATACTGAAGTATGGCAAAGTTAAAAAAAAGATCAGAGTCTTGAATTAAAAATTAATATTCAACAGAGCAGATCATAATGAAACGACTTTTTAGCTCTTTAAATTGAAATAAAAATTAAATTAAATTACATATTTAATTAAAAATTTTCTTTGAAATTTTTTATTAGGAAAAATATGAGTTAGTTCATATTAAATATGAACCGAAGTGAGATTTAGAAAATTATTAAAGATCTCTAATAAATAATTTCAGCACATTTTGAAAAGATTCTCAGCAATATCTTTGTTTGTAGCTTTAAGGGGGTCTTCTCATTGAGCAACTTTTTTTTTTTTTCAACTTTTTTTTTTGCATTTATTTATAGCTTGGGTAGTTGTGAATATGCCCCTAAAAGAATTTTAAGAAATTCGAAATACTTTAGAAGATACAGCCTTTTTTGTGAAGCAAGGTCTGATGGACAAGAAGGTGATGGAGGTAATAAAACCAGCTTACGAAGCGCTGTCGGCAGATAATTTGCTTGAAAGATGCCTTGGATCTGAAACTCAGAATTCCAATGAGTCCTACAATTCTGTTCTTTGGTCACTTTCGCCCAAACACATCAACTCAGGCGCACGCACCATCGAAGTGGCCAATTTCATTGCAACGTGCCTCTTCAACGACGGTTTTATACCCATACTTAAAATTATGGGTTTGATGGGTATTGCGATTGGCAAAAACGCATACGAATACGCACTATCTCGCAATGAAGACAGATTGAACCGATCAGAGACTCGAGCTGCGGCATCATCAAAAGCTGGCAGAACGGCTCGCAGAGCAGAGAGGGCAGCAGAAAGCAGTTTCTACGAAAAAGAGGAAGGTGGCCTATATGGAGCTGGCATCGCCGACTAATATTTGTAAGTAATAATTGTCAGCTCTTTAAAACTGCATTTAAACATTTTTGATTTTTTTTTTTTTTTACCAAAAAAATTACTTCAAACTTTAAACGCGTTTATCTCGAACCCACATTTTTCGAACTGGCGGCCATGATATCTCCAGTTCAACTGAACCGATTTTCATGATACAAAAAGGAATCGACGCAGAATTGTCACCATTCTTGGGTGAACCTCGACCATAATTTTAAAAAATTTTTTACTATTTTTTTTTTACACTAAACTACAAAAAAAAACCTGAAATTGAAATTTTTTTCTTGAATGGCCGCCATTTTGTCAAAAAAAATCACAAAATTAAGCTTGAGGTTCACCGGAGAAGTACATCTATACTGATTATAACCCGGTTTTTTTTTTTTATTTCAGACGCTCCGGAGACCCGGAATCGTGGCCGCCGTGACGACACCTTTTTTTTTCACCACCAACTTTGAAGTCTCATTACTTTTTGAACAGCCCACGTATCGAGGCAAAAAATTTTTTTTATTTACTTTGAACCTTTTGTAATACAATAAATAAAAAAAGTTTTCAATTATTCTTTGCGTTTTCAAATAAGAATTTTCTTAAAAAGGGTCCAAAAAACGGGTTTTGAATGAGAAGACCGCCTTAAATGGTGTAGTCTCCAGAATTCTTACCCCGACCGTGGATGAGTGGATGTCCACTATTATGTTAGCCACTGTGATTAATAATGTTTTTCTCCGACATTTATAAAAGATGGTTTGTTCCTTAGTTTGACCTTCTACTATCATTTTATACCGTCGGACAGGTGTTAATAGTGCCTATCACTACTGTACAGTCACAGACCAGTAAGCTGGTTTCTGGATTTGGTGGCTTTCGCCGCATTTTATGTCTAGGCTAGTATTTCTTTTAGAATGCCCTTATCTTTTAAAACTGCCGAGTCTCTGAGGTCACATGCACACCAGAAAGCAAATTTGTCACTAACGCGTGTGGGTTTTTTAAACAAGGGTAAGACACGAATGCTTTGAAAAACAGAACCATCCTCTGCGATATGGTATGGAATGGTAGGGTATGGTATGGTATGGTGTGGTATGGTATGGTATGGTATGGTGTGGTATGATGGTATGGTGCATGATACAATAATTTACAAGGTAGCCTTGACAACTACCTTTTTTCTCACGAGTGGCGATCGGGAGTTGCCAAATCAATACAAAGTTGAACTTGTCATCTGTTTTACTGCTTCTTCGTTTTCTCTTTTCAATGTGTTATTGACAACTCCAAATAGCCTACAAAATTTGTATGGTGCAAAAACTTTTCGAGGTAAGCTATTAAGTAGAGAGTGGACTCTGTAAACTATTTTTGTATGGAGACCTACTCACTCTAATGTATAATATATGATCCATGTGGACCCCTGGGCTTATCGCCCTTGATTTATACTCCCAAGCAAAATATTCAATGGAATATCAGCTTCCTCAACATCGGTTTCGTCGTTCGTTTCGAAGTAGGTAGCGAATCATAGTTATTTTCAGTTGCGTGATCGTAATGTCTTTCATCATAAATAATAAGAACATCTTCTATTTATCTATTGTCGTTCAGGTCGGAGCTCATATTTATATATTTTTTTGGTCATTAATATAGAACCGAACCTGTAAAACAACTATTAAAAAAAAAATTATTAAAAAAATCAAAAATTATTAAGAAAAAACTACACATTTATTAACACGGATATTTACAAAATCGATACGACTAACATGTTTGCTTAAAACAGTAACTTACATTCTGCTAAGAGGTTTGCACGTCCGACTAAAACAAAGATCTTTCCGTTGACTCTTAATATACGAAAACACAGTGAAATCTGAACAACGAGAAAAAAGAAAATACAAAAAATATTTTCGTAGGTAGTCGAATCGGCTAACGCTGCACATCCAGGGTAGAAGAAAAGATTTACTAAAATTCTATAAATATTTTTCTGGTTTTGGGAAAAATTGACACAATTAAGAAAACGGTTGAGCCTGTTATAAAGAAATATTTGTCTGTTAAAGAAGGGCTGCCTTTATTAATAAAAAAATGTTTCTCTTTTTCATGGAAGCTTTTTAAAATGTTTAGGGAATTTTTTGGAATCACATTAAGAGAAAAGCATTCTCTGGAGCAAAGTCAGTACTGATTTTCTCTAAATATGATGCCTCTTTTCTTATATTCCGAGAAACCTTTTTGTGAGTGTAGGGTAAATGGGTTATATGAACAGATTTAACGGTATGATGATATAGTATGATGTTATGATATGATGATGTGGCAGGATGATGGGTTATAATAGTACAATGGATATGGTATGTTGGTACTGTATATAATATGATGGAATGGGATGGTGCGGTATCGTGGAAAGTTATACTGAATACGGTATGAAAGTCTTGGTATGATGGATTGCATGTGATGGTACAGTATGATGACATTGTATAGTATGTATAGCATGTATAGTATGTATAGTATGTATAGTATGTATAGTATGTATAGTATGTATAGTATGTATAGTATGTATAGTATGTATAGTATGTATAGTATGTATAGTATGTAGTATGTATAGTATGTATGGCATGATGGTATGGTATGGTGGTATGGTAAGACTAAAACGATATCATCCAACAAGTTTTTAAAATTCCTACTTTTCCCAGAAATTATTGTTTTAAAACTTTCATTAAATAAATTATTAAATTTATCTCATTCATACATAACGAAAGTTTTTTACTATTCATTTCGGCAAAAAGTAGGCGTTTTAAAAACTTGGAATATGGTCAGGGGCGTCAGAAGCGTGGAGAAGCGGGGAGAAGCGGGGAAAAGCGGGAAGTCTCTCCTCGCCCAATCACAAAATTTAAAAAATATAATTTTTTTAAAATTTCTATTATTTAATTGAATTCTCCTAAAAACTTACCCCAAAAGGATTCACTTTTCAATTGTATTGCGGCTACAAACAACAACATATAAGGTTGGATATTGGATATTGACGGTGCAATTCACATTACTAAATATGGATTACAGGGGTTAACCATTGTTTTTTTCTCTTAAATAACATGTTAGAAAATAAAAGAAAAATTATAAACGAATAATTTTTTCGTTTCATATTGAATGTTTTGTTTGTTTTTACATGCTTCTATTCAACTTATTTTTAAATTAATTTTTTTGTAATATTTGATTTATATGTTTTTTCATCTTAATGACAAATTTAATGTAATGAAAATTGTTTTAATAAATTTAAATTTTTTTATTGTAAAAATCTTCTACCCCCAGTTGTCCACACAGTTGAATTGAGCTTCCGACGCCTATGAAGATGGTGGTTTTATTGACAGCTTCTATACCTCGAGTTGTATGTTTTATGGTGGTAATAATGTTACATTTTTTCTGGAATAAAACTGAAATAATAATAATAGACAAAATTATTTAGAATTTTGTGCTGGTACTTCTAAAAAGGTAGTTAAAATTTGATGTGAAAATGAGTCTATAGCCACGTTTACCTCCCATACAAAATGAAATTATTTCCCTCATTTCTTCTGTAGTAAGTAAGGTGATTATGCCAAAATTTTGGTAGCAATTCTACTTTATATTTAGTATTCGTACAAAGAGTTGAAAATGAGCGTAGTCGTACCAGGACAACGAACATTCCCATAAAAAAACTTAAATAGTCTCCCCAGTTTTTCGTAAAGCGATTTTGGTATAAGGTACGCAACTAAGTTCTCGCATGCATAAAAATGCAACTTTATTGCGAAAAAATGGTTACATATTAAAGTATTGCCCATCGCTAGGTACAACTTTTGTCCATCTTTCTGGCAGAGCTCGACTACCGTTATGGTAAAAGTGTTCATTATTTAAGGCTATCCACGAATAGTAATTTTTTTAAAGTCATATGAACGAAACTGCTGATCGGGCAGACCATGTGCCATCAAATGGAACAAGTAATCATCCGACGGCGCAATATCTATGGAATATAGGTTTTCCATGCCTTTTTTTCACAAAAAAAATTCATAGCTCGTACAGTTTTAGAGTGCACCTCCATTACATTTTTGTTTACATAAAATCACGTATAGTTTTATCGAAGAACAGGAAAGTACAGAAAACCAATTTTCCACCTGAGACTTTCAGCTGTAAGGGCATAGTAAAATTATGAATTTTAAATCTTAGATAAAATATTTCTTTATATTATGTTAATTATGTTATGTTACATATTAATGTTATTTAAATAAATAACATTTCTACTCCTCGTTTGTAGTCACGCCTTGGCTTTGCTTGTTGCTTGGAACCTATCCTATAAAATCCTACTAGCCAGTTATTAATACCATTATGCAGATATTTACTGAAATAAAGTATTAAAATTAAAGTTCCACGCCCCTTGTCTTATACCTCCCACTTTTCCTGACTGCATACAACTCACTAATTTAAAGAATATATGTAAAAAATTTGGTTTAAGTCGAACAAACGGTGTAAGTTAAGTTGAAGTCGGAAAAATGCTGTAGAAGAGTTCGATTAAAATTAAAGTGCCACACCCCACGTCTCATACCGCCTACTTTTCTGGACAACGGACTCCACATTATTTCAAAAAATATATGTGGCAAATTTGGTTGTAGTCGGACAGAGCCTAAAGAAGTTCGTTATAAATTAAAGCTCCACGCCCCGATAATTTTCTAGAATACAGACTACTCATTACACAAAAAAATATATGTGCAAAATTTGGTTGAAGTCATTAAATTGGTGTAGGTGTGAGATTTACATAGAATTGCCACGCCCCTCTCTCTGGTCCTGACTACTTTTCTAAGCTCATGACTGCTTATTATGCTAAAGAATATAACATATGTGCAAAATTTGGTTGAATTCATACCAACGCACAGAGGGTCAGCAATGCCGGTTTGGTGGCCATAAGTCAGAATTAAAAACTTTAGAAATTGCACAAATGATTTGAGACATTTGAATAGCAAATATTCAAGCAATCTCTACGGAAAATTTCAAGTAAATTGATCTAGTAAATGAAAACGGCACATACCTTGAATATAAATTAATTTTATTGTAACTATGAAGAAATATTTTCAATTCTGTTTTAGTTTTTTTAATATACCCTTAGATATATGCAAGCCGAACAAAAAATTAAAGCCTCGAAAATATTTTGTTTTTGTGATGAAAAAAACGAATGCTTAAAAAACTATTAGTTTTTTTAGATAAGTTACTATTTTGATTCAAAAGTTCCCCGAAGTTCCCCAAGATATCGAGAATGAAGACATGCCAAAATATTCTTTGGAATATCTTTTTTAGTAAAAATTGCCCCAAAAGACCACGAATTAGAAAAGTTAATATATCATTAATTTCGTAGACAACGCAATAAAGTTTAATTGTATACGCAAAAATATTACAATATATGTAAATAGACTCTATACTTTTAGATAATTCCGCGGAGTTTCCCAAGGTTTCAAAAGTATTAAATGCCAAAATATTTTTAAAGATACATACTAAAATAAGATTTAAGTTAAAATGTGGCGGCCGTGGCGCAGTGGGTGTAATGCGTGGCCCATACGCCAGAGAACCCTGGTTCAAATCCCACCAGACAGAAAGTTTTTTCAATTGAATTCAATTTTCTGTTCGGCCGTCACCTATGTGCAGACAATAGCAAATCTCAGAGAGTTAAAACTGCAATGAAAATCTTCTTGAGAACATAAGCCGTTCGGTGTCGGCAAAATACCTGTTTCTCGATCATTTGTGTTCAAACATTTCACAACACGCACAACACAATTGATCATAAGATGATCGGTCAAAGTCCTTTTAAGGGCTGAAAAGGCCATTTCGTTTTTTTTTTTAATTAAATAAGGAAATTGTCAAAATATAACTTTTATAAAGTTTAAGTTATCATCTATTTTTGTCTATAGTAAATTAATAAAAATCACTTTCTTTTTGTTCGTTTTTTTGTTTGACTTTTATACAAATCTAAACGGCTGAATGGATTTCACTAAAACTCAAAACATGTATTGCTTGCGTCTTAGATTAGGTTATTGCAAATTTAGTTTTAATCACGCCCCCTTTCACCGCCCACAATTTTACCGCCTATAAATTAATAAAAATGCAATATTTTCGACTGTTTCGATTGTATGAGACGAAAATTTTTTAGTTTGTATAGTTACTTTCAGCAATTGTACCAAAAATGCGTTATAGTTACTTTCAGCAATTGTACCAAAATCAATGACAATGTTATATTTGAGACGGTGTTAGTAAAATTTAGTAATTGGGTTGGTATGCTTACCGTTTGGCAACTGTACTAAAAATGGGTGTGGTGGCACTATAATTACCCCCATTTTTGTGAAATCATTAAAACTCTAAAACTTCTGGGCCGATTGCACTGAAATTTTGGCAGTAGATTGTTTTCAAGCACGAGATAGTTTACGGAAAAACATATGTGGTACACGCCCTTTCACCGCACACAAATAAAAAAAGTATGTTTGCTGGAACGTCTGAAGCGAAGCCGCGGACCACTGAGTCCTGCTAGTAAGACTATAAAATACAAAAAATACATAAATAAAATAAAAAAAAAAAAACTAACAAAAACCAATAAAATTATTCAAACCAATTATAAAAATAATCAAAAAAATTAGAAACATATGAAATTAAAAAATTAAAAAATGGGGTATAATAAATCCCGTCACCTCCTCGTGATAGTCCTTGGAAACTAAACTGGATTTTAGAGGCTATTGACAGGAATTCATATAATTACAATACTTTCCAAAGAGTAGTGTTTTAAATTTTTGTGTTATATGGTATTGTGTTATATTTTTTCAGTCACTTTATATAGCGGATTTCAATTTATATATCAAATTTCATTGGTATAAGTCGACTTCTTCTTATTGCTATGCAAATTTCGTATTAACAGTATGGGAGGTGGGCGTGGCAATTTTTTTAATCCACACATGCATTTTATATTTTGAATGAGTTATTTTAATAAAACTTCAATACGAAAAAAAAATTAAAATGTTTTAAACTTTTGTTTTCTATGGGAGGTAGGTGCGGTTGTGGGCGTATTTACAAATATTTTCGTCTGTATTCTTATAAAGCCAATTTGAACTTATCATATACATATACCAAATTTCATTGGTATACGACGACTCCTTCTAAATGCTATGCAAATTTCGTGTACAAAGTATAGAAGGTGGGTGTGGCAATATAATATTTGTTAATCCAAACGTATATTACGCAAAGTGAGCTCTGTTGCTTTAACTTCAATACGAAAAAATATAGCGTTTCATTTTTTGTGTTATATAAGAGGTATTCGTGGTTATTAACCGTTTACGCCCATTTTCTTCTCTTTATGGTTTATTATATATATATACTTTATGTACAAAATTTCGGCGATCTACCATTATGTTAAGCAGAGATATTGACTTTTGGCCACAAAACAGAACTGGCTGGCCCACTGTGCAACGTTGTAAAAGAATTTTGTTTAAAATTATAGTGCCACTTCCTCTGCTTTATCCCGCCCAATTTTCAAGACACCGGACAGCTCATTATTCCAAAGAATATGTGTGGACATTTTTGTGTAGTGGAACAAAGTCTATTGAAAAAGTTCGCTTAATCTTATAATGCCAAGCACATGCCTAGTTTTGCCAAAATTTTTAGACTATGAACTACTTATTGCACTAGAGAACGTATTTGCAAAATTTGGTTGAAGTTAGAGAACGGTGTAGAAGGAGTTCGATTAAAACTTAAGTGTCACGCCCGTTGTCTAATTCCGCCCAATTTTCTGGACTAATCGCTGCTCATTATTCCAAAGACAAACGCTGTTTAAATTAAATTAACATGCCCCCTGTCTGATTTCGCTCACTTTTATAAAAAACGGAATGCTTCTCATTCCAAAGAACATATATCAGAATATATGAATATATATATAAGATTAAAAGAATCGGATGGCGTAAAGGGAGTTTGACTAGAATTAAATTGACACTAGAATTAAAAAGACCACTTTTTTGTAAGCAAAAAACAGCTCATTATTCTGACAAATATATGTGCGAAATTTGGTTGAAATCGGATAAACGGTAAAGATACATTTAAATTAAAAATAAAGTGCCTCACCCCTTGTCTTGAGCCGCATAACTTTATAAACTGAAGACTGTTTTAATTATCAAGGATTATATATAAAAACTAGCTGAATACCCGGCTTAAATCGGGAGTTGATATAAATAATATTCGATTTCATTCGTCGATTTGAAAAAACTTTTGACAAACTTTAGAAGGAATTTTGTGTGCATCTTTCAAACCGGTAACTTTGGCGAAATGAGCAAAATGTAGCTTCAACATCTGAAAATTATGAGAAAAAGTAAGGGAAATCGTGATTTGTGTGTGCGTGCCGCCGATCGCTTGTAAAAATATTTTCAAATTTTATATTGTAATCGATAAATTGCACATTTTTAAATAAAAACCAGAGCAAAAACGAAGTTTTGGCAATTCGCGAGGAAACTGAACAAAAAAGAAATAAGCATTGAAAATAGAAACTGCAATGTCAAAACAATGCCAACTTACGACGCAACTGACTTACGCATATGTTGTTTACAATACAATAGTACACAAAGTCCACAAAATTCGGCATCAGCTGTCCTGATTTGCGAAAAAAGGAAGTTGAATATAAATACGCATAAAGAAGAAAAGATGATATTTATCACCCTTCGCGCTTTGCTATGTTTTACTATATTTTGTAGTACAGGGCACTCTGGGGTTCAAGATAAAGCAAAATACATAGCGCCAAAAGACTCACCGCACCCGAAAACCACTTATAAAAATCATACTTATCGGATGAGTTGTTTTGAGTTTTTTGCGGTTTTGTTGCGCCCTTTGGTTTTCGAGATAGAACTTAAAAAATAATGCCAAAGCCCGTTCCATTCTCGATAACCAAATCCTATATCCGATATACAAATTTTTATCTTAATCGGATGAGCTATTTTTGAGTGTTTCACGATTTTTTAAGTGATTTGTACTACAGCACCATCTGGTGTTTAAGATAGCGTAGAAAGAAAAGTCCAAGATACCCACTGTACCCGAAAATTTTTCACAATTTTTTATTTTGATCAATTTTGAAATTTATTCAATTTCCTTTTCAATGACATAAAAAACCTTAACATATCTTAAAAAATGTAAAAGTTAGCTGTACTAATAAAATTATACTTATTTGAAAATAATGATAAATAATCACTTTACAATTAGTTATGCAGAAGATAATATCATGGCTTTCTCATAAGTATAATTCTTTTAGTACAGCCAACTTTTTTATTATTAAAGATATGTTTCTGTTTTTGGTGTCATTGAAAAGAAAATTGAATAGATTACAAAATTGATCTAAAAAAAATTTCATTTATTACGCGAAATTCTGAGAAATTTGCACTCAAAGTTGAAATTTGGTAGTTTCAACCGATTGATTTCATCTTCACACGATCACAGCTCGATAACGGTTAAATTGGTGGGGTTTGGTTGCAAAGGTGATTTCATTGCCTTTAAAATGAGCTATAAAAATAAGACAGTTTTTGTCAGTTAGTTTTTCTGCTAGAAACAATAACGTGAATCAAAGTCGTGAAATATTAATTAACCCTGTAGCTCCTAACAATGTGAAAAAAAAGCCCCCCCCCCCCCCCTTCCATAAGATTTTATGCTCAGCTTGACATAACCTTTCAGCTTCGTAAATAGTTGCACTCAATTGCGGGACACCCTTATTTCTTATTTAAGAACAAAAAAATACTGGCAAATAAGACTGTTAACATCTTTTAAGAGCCCAAAGAATGAGAGAATACATAACAACGGCCAATAAATATACAAACAGAAAAAATAAAAATTGATATGAACTATAGTTAAAATTAACATATTGAAAACTTAATTTTTAAAAATTTAAATTTAATTTGACTTCCAAGAAATACAAAATATAAAATTAGGATTAGAATTAGGTAATTGAAAGATAGAAAGATAAATAAAAGAAAGAGTTGCTAGTTAGGAAAAGAATTTGAAAATTAAATGCTTAAAGGTTGTATTGTTTGAAATATTTTTTATATTAAATGGAAGTGAATTCCAAAGTCTGATCGCGCTGACGAAAAACAGTCTGCTAGAGATTGTATAATTATAGTTTGGAATCATTATATTCTTATTTCTACTAGACCTACAGAACTGAATCTTTTCATACAAATATCGTGGAGAACGCGTGTACATTACTTTATGTAGAAGATGCAGTTTCTTACTTCGAGATATCTAAGTAAACCGGTACCTAGAATTTGGTTGCAATATAATGAAATATGTTCAAATCTTTTTACATTGTAAACATAGCGAGCAGCGTTGTTAAATGCAACTAACAGCTTGTGGGAAGATCTGGAGTCGAGTTTGCTATAGACGACTTCCGAGTATGTAATTATTGGTAGCAGCAGTTGCAGTACCAGTTTTCTCTTAGTGCCAATGGGAACAAAAGAGGAAGACATGCGGAGATTTCGTAATACATAATATATTTTACTTACACAGGAATTGATGTGATCCTCACAAGACAATGTTGAATTTATAATAAAACCGAGATTGGTAACTTTGTTGACGACTTTCAATTCAACGTTGTTTAAAAGCACGGGCCGTAAATTATTAGTTTGAAAGGAAGCCTTCGAGATTGGCAGTACATAAGACTTAAGCGGGTTTAACTTGAGCATATTTCGAGTGGCCCATTCTGCAACTGTATCAAGATCTTCATTCATTTTAGAAAATAAATCATCAACGAGGATAGTAGGCCTAGATAGGTACAATTGCAGGTCATCAGCATAAGCATGCATGGTGACGTGTTGGAATCTTCTGAATATGTCATTAACGAACATAGTGAACAGGAGTGGACCGAGAACAGAACCTTGGGGTACTCCACTCGTGGTTATTCTGAACGAAGAAAAACTGTTTCCCACCTTGACTCTTTGGGAACTTCCAACTAAATAACTTTGACCGGACCGCAGATTCAGAAAAACCAAAATATAACTTAAGTTTATTACATAGCAATAAGTGGTTCACCGTGTCGAAAGCCTTAGAAAAGTCTAATAAGCACAGCAGAGTCAAATGTCCCATATCAAAGGGCACTCTTATATCATCCAAAATTTTAACAACTGCAGTGGAACAGCTGTGCCCAGGACGAAATCCAGACTGATAGTCCGACATTAGGTTGAAAGATTTTATATGGTCATTTATCTGCTCGGCTATCAGACACTCACATACCTTTGACACAGAGGACAACAAACTAATTGGTCGAAAATCACAAGATTCAGTGGCATGCTTTGTTTTAGCTATCGGAATGATAGTAGCAACTTTCCAGATTTTTGGATAACTAGCGGATGTGAAACAATGATTTATTATATGCGTAAGTGTGCTGATCACATGTGGCAAGATAAGTTTAAGAAATCGTAAACATATACCGTCTTCCCCAATGGCATTCGATCTGATTTTATTTATGCATCGTGCTACATCTAATTCGCTGACTTCTTGGAAATAGAATTCGTTCGTCAAACCCGGATGGTTCCCTTCAGAATCGCTTTGAGCAAGTTCATCAGATACAGAGCTAGAAATAAAATATTCATTGAGGGAATTTGCATCGATCGGACAAGCATCAGACTCACTCTTGCATACTCCAATGCCTTTAAGGTTATGCCAAAGCTGTTTCGATGGCAAAGAAGGACTAAGTTTGGACATAAAATATTGCTTTTTGGAGAGCCTGACAGCACGAGTAGCATCATTTCTGGCTTTTTTATGCTCCTCCCAATTGAGTGAAGTTGGGAAGCGTTTCCATTTGCTAAAAGTTTTGTTACGTTTTTTAAGAGCCATTTGCACAGAAGTCGTAAACCAAGGGACAGCACTGTTAGAGATCCGGCGTGTACACAGCGGAACATGTGTGTTATAAAGACTACATATGTTACTTGTGAAGAAATCTAACTTTTCATCGACAGAAGACAAGTACCAACAATCGTTCAAATTAATAAGGGACAAATCATTGACCAGACAAACGTAATCTATGGATTTAAAGTTACGGTATGTGAAAGACGTTTGAGAGGGAGCTGGTGATAGATTAATGTTCACTGTGCAAAAAATGAGATCATGATCAGATAAAAAAGATATTTGGTCAAAAAGCAATACAGATGAAGCATCGGAAATAGCAAATAAATCTAACAAGCTAGGGCTGGCATTGTTTGAAAACCTCGTTGGCATAGTTGTATTTACAATATGAAGTCCTACCCCAGTTAAACTGTCTATAAAATTTCGTGAAAGGCTATCATTATTTAATAGATTAATGTTGAAATCACCGCATAAAATGAAATGTTGGAATTCAATAGCATTATTTGTTATTGAATTGAAAAGAGATTCCAAGCTGCAATTGCGGTTGGGATTATAAATACAGGAAATGAAAACTTTGGTTAAGTTATTGTAAATTTCGATGTTCAAGAATTCGACCTCAGATCCATTTGATTTACTTAGAAACCTGACATTAAGATTTTTCTTGCAATATATCGCGACACCTCCCTGTATATATATATATATATAAGGTTTAAGTCAGACACGGTGTAGAAGTTCGTTTAAGAGTAAAATCTCACACCTACTTTTCTAGCCTAAAGATTTCACATTATACCGAAGAATATATGTGCCGAATTTGGTTTAGGTCGGACAAACGATGTGGGTGGAGTTTAGGCTCATACAGACATGATGACATTCCGTTTTGTATATTTACTAAGGTTTTTCTAATTTGATGACGTCACTTCATATGGAAGATAGGGCGCTTTTATTAGATTGTACCAAATTTCAAGCCATTTCTTTAATTTTTGCAGATTTTTGCAGAGATTTTACGTTTAAAATACAGCCGATTTGTATATAAGGTAGGCGTGGTTTTCATCCGATTTTGCCAAATGTCATTATAATACTAACTATCGAAGCCTTATTTGTAAAATTTTAAAACATTTCTTTAACTTTAGTAGTTTTTTAAGAGGTTTACGGTTAAACTAAAATCATTCTGTATTCGAGGTAGGCGCGGCTTTCATCCGATTTGACTCATTTTCGAACTTGATCTTAATTTTTTAGAAAAGCTTATATTTTGAAATTCATCTAGAAAGCTTTAAAATTACGGCTTAATCGTGTTCACAGACGGACAGACAGATGAACACACGAAATCGACTCAGGTGGTGATGCTGATCAAAAACATATGTAGTTTTCTATACCTGCGAATGACAAAGTTAATATATACGCGTTGTGGTATAAAAAGAATTTTATTTATAGAAAGTCGGTGATGCGTATGTTTGATTTTTCCATAATTTTCAATTGTTTTTGTTTTAAATTAATGTCATTACTTAAGTCAACCAAAACATGTTTATTTTTCTATACTGTAACTTTTTCAATTACGCATAAGAACTAAGGTCTTCGTTCTTTATTTTTGTCTAACAATACTCCTAATTTGAATCAAATGGGAAACATAATGTTTAAATCGTATCCATTCTAGCGTTAAATGCTCCATATACACTTTAAGATGTATCAAAAAAACCTCAAATTCAAAATTTTGATTAATTTTTTTTTCTTCTCTGGTAAAATCACCAAGCATGTCGCATTTTTCCAAACTCAAAAGTAGTATAAGGCCTTAAATAAAAGCTCAAACGGCAATTTGGCAGCTAATGCCATTCAATAAACAAAAACAACACAAACGCACAGATATTGAGCAAATAATGTTGCAGACTAATCTATGCACACTACGAAAAAATGGAGCATATATAAAACAAATCCTTAGCATAAGTATACAAGACAAACATATTTCTTATGCATACGTATACGCACACGCCTTGGCAGGTCATGTGTATTTCAGGATGTGTGTATTTCAAACACACACAAATACAGTATTTTACATACATTCATTCATACGCAAAAGGATCACAGATATTTCTACTTATGTGCAAATTTAGCTCAGATTGATTAAGTAGGCGTTCGTTCGTTAAAATCTCATCGAATTGATTCGGCGGAAATACTTTTGGGCATAAATGTCTGGCATAAGCACTCCTTCCCTTCACACTCGCTCAGCAGCACTCTTCACATCACTTTGGCATCATCATCTGCTTAAGTTACGCGTTCACAAATTGTCAACGCCATGTTGAACAAATGTAGAAAACATACCGCTACAAAACGAAATATATATCTACAAAAGCAAAAAAAAAAAAAAATAAAAAATAGACGCACAAAAACAGGCAAAGAAATCAAAGAAGATAATGCGCAGCAAAATAACTCCAACTCACACACACACACACCCACCTATGCGCATATGTATTACTTACAAACAACTACACTTGTTTCACTAAAACGGAAAAGGAAATCGAAGACAAAAATAAGTCATCCATGTATGCGATGAGTAACAACTGAAGGAACCACAAATTTGTGTGGCATCCGCTGACATTAGTTGAGTTAAGTTTATGTTGTTGAAATTAACTGAAGGGGCGTTTTTTGAATTGCAAAAAAAAAAAAAAGGAAGAGAATATGTATGTTTGAAGGAGGGCAAGCATTTATTGCGGTTTTTATATTAATTAAATATTCCCGCCTAAAAACACGCTTGGGAAATCAATTTAGTAATGGCTTTAAGGAATTTCTTTAAGTAATTTAAATAATGTAAAATCCATGCATACCATAGGTAGTGAGCGTTTTATTATAAATTTGAAGTTTGATTTGTAAAAAGTTTATTTAATAAGCAAAAATTGAATTTGAAGCGCGAAAATTTAAATTTGAAGTTAAAAACCTGTGCAGTTGTATAACTGAAAATTACTTCATGTTCATACACTTCAAAATATGCAAGAAAATGTTCGAATAAGATTTTGAGGCAAATAAATTGCTTGTCGAGAAACGACCGAGTAAAATTTTAAATTAACAAAACAGCTTAAATGAACATACAAATAAAAATATTGCGAAGTTTGAGCCCAATTGAAGAAGGGGTTATGGTTTAAAACTTCATTCGAAATGCTTAGTGTGTATAAATAAGAACAATTAGTAAAATACTCTTCCAAAGGCTATATTTCCAGTAACGAAGAGCTGTGTAGAAGAGTTATACGTTATTTGAAGCGAGTGGTCCTTATTTTTAAGTGAAACTTCTATAGCCGCGTATACAACAATACGGCGAGCTATATGGGGGTAAAACCAGTGTAACGACATGGTTATTATGAAAAGAACAACAAAGCAATTCGCCGCACTGTATATTCGCCGGTTGTATAAAAACGAAAAAATTGCTATTTAATAATTTTTCATATTTTTGCTTTCACCGAGGATTTGAACACACTCCGCTTGGATCAATAGGAGGCTGCTCTACCAACTGGGCCACGGAGACATATTTATTTGAGTAGCTTATACTTATCTTAACCCTCCGTCATGCACATGTATCTGACCAGATATTTTACGAATTTAACTGTAATTTTATTTCTAAGTTAGCTAGGAGTTTGAGTCTCCCTCCAGGTACCCTCTACAAATATTGTTAGGTATCGTTTTATGAAAAAACACATTAAAAAAAAAAACAACAAACAAAATTTATGTGGATTTTTTCATCTATACATCGTATACGTAGCGCATGTATCTGGCCAGACACACACATTTTGTATGAAGAGTACTGTACTTTATTGGTATTTTTTATTTTCTCTGTGTTTGTCTACTCAAATCTCTCTCACAGCAATGGAGGCAAACACAAACAAGGGTGACAATAATTTACGGAAGAATTTGGCTTGCGATTCCAAATCTAAATATCCACTGCAAAGAAAGCTCTATACCGGTCCACAAGAAGGAGAAGAACGGGAAGTGAATCAAGGTGAAAATATTTTGATACAACTCGCAAAGCCGTACAGCAATATTGGCCGTACAATTGTAGCTGACAACTTTTTTACTACTTTAGAAGGAGTAAAGCGTCTGGCCAGAATTGGTCTGGCATTTGTTGGTACCATTCGCTCCAATAAAAGATGTATTCCTAACGAAATGAGAAAGGATCGTTCTTGTCCTGTTTTGTCATCGTTATTTGGATTCCACGAATATTTGGTATCAATTTGCAGCTACGTGCCAAAAAAAAATAAATGTGTGAACCTACTTTCGACTGTTCATTATACGAAACATTGTGAAGGGGAAGCAATGAAACCCGAAACAATTTTCTTTTACAATGAAAATAAAGCTGGAGTGGATTGAATGTTACGCATTTTACTACAAAGCGGTCAACAAGACGAAGGACTTTTGCGTTTTTCTGCAACATGTTGGACACCATGGCACTGGCTGCATTTTGTATTTGCAAAGAAGTTGATGGTCTCAATAAAAATAGTGCTAGAAGTTGGAACTTACAAGGTTTCACATGCATCTTTCGTTTTTGTTAATTGATAAGTAATAACCAATGTAATATACTTAGAAATTTATATCTTTAAATATTATGAATTAGGCTCGTCGAAGCCGTAATAAATAAATAAAATAAAAAAAAGAAAGATTTTCTCACTACGTTAGCTGATACATTGGTTCTTCTAAATATTGAAAACCAAATGAACAACATTCACATCATCAAACAGTTCAACACTCGTTTGGCCATGGAATCGTATTTTGAAAGACCACTAAATGTAAGTTTGATTGATATAACATTTGCCCTTCATTACATCTCATTTTCCTCGTTTTTCTTTTTCATTTCAGATTCCAGTAGTAGTTCCTAGCTCAAGTGGTGCTGATACTCTACAAAAGAGAAAAAGTTGTCAGCTTTGTACATTGGGAGATGAAAAAATTCGCCGACTAACTCGTTTTTTTTGTTCCAAGTGCTCGAATCCGGTATGCCTACAACATTCGAAATCAGAGTATACATGTTTTAGTTGCTTACCTGAAGCTGTGTAAGACTTTTTTAATTTAGAATTAATTTAAACTTACTTTGTAACTACTAAATTTACTTGAAATTAACTTTATAACAACTATTTTTTTGAAATTAAACACAAAAATAAAATTTTTCTTGTTTTATTTCTCATTAAAATTTTTTATGCACGGGTAGGTGGTTAGCATGTACTAAGAACAAAAAAAAAAAAAAAAAATTGAAAATATATTTCTGTCTGGCGTGATAACAATATAACAATGTAATATTATCACTAAAATAGCATATTTTTCATATAAATGTACTGAAATACATAGTGTATCTGGCCAGCTACATGCGCTACGTACGTGACTATCGGAACATGTGCATGATGGAGGGTTAAATTTTACAATCAGTAGTTCTTTTCTTTTTTTTATCATTGAATTGAGTCTTTCGTCCAATACTCTAAATGTACATTACGGTCTAAAAATTTGAATCTGAACGTAGGTTTTTTTCAGAATATTAGCATACTTTTAGGCATTTCTGAAATTGAGTTCTGATAAATTCTGAAAGCAATTTTCGAAGTAGGCCTTGCATTGATTGATTTGGAAACAGCACATGCTGCAATATTAACGAATGCAACTTTGAATCTAAAATTGGTTTTATTCTGTGAATCTGTTTTATCTGTTTTATCTGTTAATTTTCATATAAATACCATATCTTTCATATAATTCAAATGCATTAAATTAAATTAATGTGTGTTAAAAACATTTATATCGAAATAAAAAGAAATCGCTGCGGTGCTGCGGTATTGAGCTACCGGACTACCTACTATACTTTTATATAAATAAAACAAATGCTGCATAAGCCAGAATTGCAGAATATTCTTTAACTCATATGCATTGGTTTCGTTAACATTATAAAAAAAAAACGGAACAAGGAAACAACGAAAACAGTAGAAAACGCTATAACCAATAACTCTTATCTCTTGTATTTCTTTTCGAAAATTCGTTAACGCGTCCGGCTTGTGTTCTTTTTCGTGAAATTTTTTCGTGAAATGTAACAATATATATCATTTAAAAAACGTGGTGTATTAATGGACTGCATGACTGATATATCAAAGATTACAAATCGGAAAAAAATCTGATCCATAAAATTAAATCAAAGAATATATAAAAATGGAAAACAATCTTTTTTCATATATCTGTTTTGTTTGTTGACGAAACTTCCGCAACGATTCAGTAATATTTTCATTCACGAAAAATCTCAACATTTCTGTATTGCGTTCGCGCGAATTTTATATGGGATTTTTGTCAATGAAATGTATGGCCGAATCAGCATGTTTCGTCAAAGACGAAGAAAAATCGTTCATGCTTCATTCATCTATCCTTTAACACTTGGACTACTGGGAAATATCGTCGCATATGCAACATAAAATACGATGCAAGTTTTCTACCGAAAAACGCATCAACATTTTTAACTGTGCAGGTACGGAAAAATAAACCCAAACAAGTATGAGCGGTAGCATAAGGTCAGTGCTTCTGACCACGAAGCAAAGGCTTAGTGGCAGTTGAAATTTTGTTCTTTTTTTTAATTAAAAATATTCACAATTGTACTGTCAGTTTTTCTTTTTTTTACGAAAAACTGAAAATAAATTATATAATTAAAACACGAGTTATAATCTATTACTGATTATTTTGGATAATCAATAAATTTTTTTTTGTCATCAATCCTATGACATAGATTGAAAGATGTATGCTATGCTTGCTTTAGGGTTTGTTCGTACAAGGGAGGTAATGATGCGATGCTAGCACGTTCAACTTGCAGCCGGATTGTACGCGGTTCGATGGGAGTACAGAAAGGGAAAAATGCATTATTCCCGCCACAGGTTTTTCGACAAATTTTTCTTTTAAATATTTATAAATAAAAATATACAGTCAAACCTGTTTTTGTGCGGTCTTTTTTTGTGCGAATTTTTTTTTGTGCGATTTTATTTATGCGGTTTTTATTTTTATGCGATTTGTTTTGTGCGAATTTTTTTTTGTGCGAGTTGTGTTATGATATTTTTTTCTTGTATGCGATCTTTTCTATGCAAAAAAAAAACTCTGCACTAGCTGAAATTATCATTAAAAAGAGCAATAAAGAGAAAAGCGTAAGAGCAAAACGCAATTCTGAAGTTTTTGAAATGTCCAAAAAAAGCGCGAGAGACATTATTTTATGTCAGAGAAGACTATGACGAATAGTATTGATTAACTTCTAAATTTATGTATTTTAATTTATTTTTTTAATATGCATTTTTTTAATGGAATAATTTTTCGTATTTTTCACATTTAAAATGAAGAATTAAAACTATATTTTTAACGTTTCCGTGTGTAATTTATTTATTTATTTGGCTTCGAGACCCATTTTTCGTTTTTTCATAGAATGTTTCCTAGTTGAGATTTTTTTTATGCGGTACAAAAAAACCGCATAAAAAAAATTTTTCTTTATTAGATTACTTAAAGTTTCATGTTTTAGCTGTTTATGAAGTCTCCGAAGAATTTTTTTTGTGCAATTTTTTTTCTGCGGTCCCTATCTACCGCACAAAAACAGGTTTGACTGTAGTTTAAAAAAGTTACGATCGAATTCTTTGCGTGAATATTGAAATTTTCCATGAAATCGCCATGTTGAGAATACTAGTTGGCTTTATGAAAAAAAGTCAGTTCTTGAACTAATTCTAGTATTAAGCCAGACTGCTTGTTATCCATTTGGTTGTACTGAAGGAGCGAATGTTAATAAAGTAAATTAGCAATCTTCCCAGAAATTCCATTTTTGACTAAAAGTCAACACATCACATTTTTTTTCGAAGGTTACATCGAGCACCCCAGGTTTTTGTTCCTTAACATGAGAGAGGTAAACTGCGAAATTTTCAGGAAAAAACACTGATATTAACACAATTAACGCAAGCGACCTCTATATTGAAAATCTGATTTGTATGGGAAAATAGTGCTATTTTTCCAAAAGAGTCCCAATTACATTTTTTTAGGCTTACATTTTCAACAACCTTTTACTTCTTTTATAACTCAGCCCAGCAGCCCAATTTTACTAAATATGTTTTGGCAGCCCTGGAACTACAAAGTCTGGCGAAAGAAAATAAGATCTAAATTTTTAAGAATTATTGAATCATTTCAAATGAAAAGTCTTTGTTTTTTGATTCTTAATGGTTAATTTCTGTGTTTGATATGCCAGAAAAGGGCACTTTAAGGATTTTTAGACAAGGATTTTTAGAAAAGTAAAGTTTTAACAGCTATAATTTAAAAAAATAGCTCAAAGTTATGCGTTGTTCATTTTTTGTTTGCATTTTTAAAAATTTGTATTTTTTGCTCTTTGGGAATTTTTTTTCGTAAAAATATTCAAACTCGAAATTTCCAAAAAGGCATACTTCTAACAGAAAATTGCCTAGCGTCTTCATTATTAAACCTAATCCTGATTTTGTTATTCTACGTCAAATTCTAGAAATTTTAACCGTTTAAAAATTTTGAATTTATTTTGTTATTTTATTGTTTTGAAAAACATCTTAAGAATGTGTAAAAAAAATTTCAGAATATATATCAAAACCGTTTAAGAGACATTTAGTTTTTTATGAGTTGTAAACGCTCATAAAGTAAATTAAACAAAAACTTTAAACGAGTTTTTCTCGAAATGACATTTTTTTTGAAACGAGTTTCACTCTAATTCGAAAAAGTATTCGTCCGGTTAACTCAAATCTTGTTTAATTATTTTTAAAAATTAAATACGCTCTGAGTGAACTGACAAAATCAAATAAAAGTATTAATTTTTTGCTCTTTATTTAATTTATAAGGCCCGATTTCGTGCACGAAAAATTTGGTTTTTTTTTAAATTATGTAGCATTTTTTTAATTTTTTTTTTTAATTTTAAACTTTTTAGCTGTTCACAAAGAATGCAAAACTGTTGTAAAAACAACCTTTTTGGATCTTTTTGTTTTTCGCTTCCTGGAGTGGAGGTAATGCAAGCCGTAAGAGACCTTTCTTCGCTACCTCAACTTTTACACGATGTATAACATTTGATGCAAAAAAAAAAGAAAATAAAATTATTAAGTTGAGACTTAACTCAAAATAAAAAATAATTTCGATATTAAATAAAATAAGAAAAATACAGTCATTCAAAAAAGCCCGCTTTTTTGCTTAAAAAATTGAAACTGGACCTTAAACAATTTGATTATAAATTGAATTTAACTAAATTTCATGAAATTTTATTAAATGACACTCAAACGTTACGATGCCATTTCCTATAATATCTAGTCCTAAATTCATAAATTCACCGACCACCGTGACGTATCAGTATCATTTAATTAAATTACATGAAATCATATTAAATGGTACTCATACGCCACGGTGCACTTTTAATTTTTTTTTTTTTTATAGAATTCTTTTATTTGCAATCTATTAAATGTGTGGCGGCCGTGGCGTAGTGTGTAGAGTGTGTGACTCTTACGCCACAGGCCCCAGGTTCGAATCCTCCATCCGACACAGAAAGATTTTTCAATTAAATTAATTTTTCTGTTCGGCCGTCACCTCTCTGCAGACAATGGCAAACCTCAGAGAGTAAAAACTGCCATGAAAAGCTACTTGAGAACATAAGCCGTTCGGAGTCGGCAAAAAACTTGTAGGTCCTGCTTCTCGATCATTTGTGCTCAAACATTTCACAACACGCATAACACAATTGATCATAAGAAGCTCGGATAAAGTCCTTTTAAGGGCTGAAATGCTTTCCTATATTTCCATCGTAACTCACGCGACATGCGTACGACTTAAAGCTTCGTTTTCTCGGAAGTTTATGTTATTAATTTAAAAAAAATTTCTTATGTACATATGCCTTAGAAGAAATAATAGTGGTATGATATACCAAAATTGTCGTTCCTGTAACTAATTAGAAATAACAGTGGTAAATATGGGCGTAACTCAAGCGACAAAAAAAAAGGAACTGTGTTTTACAAGCACGTTAAGATTGTAAAAATTCAGCGAATTTTACCATATAACCTGGTTTGTTTTTAATTTTTAAACAATGGGAAAACAGCAAAGTTTCATAATAAACCCTCTTTACCGATGAACTTTGCTTAAATATTAAGAAATATATTGAGTTTCCAAAAAATATTTGCCCTAACTCACGCGGCTTAACCTACGCGACAAATTTTCCGTTAAGAAAATATGTGATCAAAGAAGAGAGAGTAGGGCTTAAGAAGAGTAACTAACATCTTAGTTCGGCCATGTTCGAAGCTTACTAGGTGTCATGTCCTATATCTTTAGATATTTTCAGAATGCGAAGTTCATATATGGGCATTTCCGTGGTTGCGCACATGACGATCGTACGACTTTAATGAGTAAAAAAAGAATGAAAAATTTAACTTACAAGTTCCTTATTTTGATTTTCCAATAGCTTACTAAGCACACTATACAAGGTGTAAGACCTAAGAGTTGTCAAAAGTTCGGCTTTTAGATAGAAGCCACCAAAAATGATACGTTACGTGACAAAAAATAGAAGTGGTTTTTGACTTGGATCACAAAATTAGTAAAATTATTTAAATTGGCCATAGTACCTTTTTTAGAAGGATTTGAAATAGTATAAGTTTATTTTCAAAGTAATCAAATTTAAAAACCTTTTCTCGTTTTTGTTTTATTGGGCTTTGTATGAAACGTTACGTAACATGGCGTTATGTGTTATAAGTAATTAGATAATTAAGTAATGATGTGATTTAGTTATTAAAACACAAATATAACATATTCTGCCTCTACTTGCCTTAACCATTTTTCATTATTTTTAGCTAATGGCTTCCATTTTTACTAAAACAAAAACTTTACGAAATATTTACAAAACATTAACGTAAGAGAAAAATTACATTTGTGAAACAGTGCAGTCGGTTTGATCATCATGGTAAATTAATTTATATTTAAATTGCTTAAATCAATAAAATAAAAATGTTTCTCTGGGATAATATCATTAAATAATAAGTTTTTAATAACTTTTAATTTTCGTGTCATGGTGGAAGTTTCGGCGGAAATGCCCATATATCAGTATTTTACTGGATAAAATGATGAGTTTTGAAACACATTAACTATTTTCTTTTTTTGGTTAACATTATTGCGGAAATGCCCATATGCTACCTGAGAGCTCTTTCCAAGAAATAAAAGTAGAATACGAAAATCAATGATTTCAGGACAGATTGAAAAAAATTAGTGCGCCCCAAGAGATCTATATATATTAATTTTTCGTTTGATTGAGGTTGCCAAGGAGGTTGCGTTGCTTGAAAAGTTTTAGAAGACACAAACCTTAAAAGTAATGCTATGCGCATCTCTCTATCAAACGTTAACATCAAACCGGTTGCTTCGGCGGAAGGGACAAAAATGTAGCTTACACATTTAAAATTTAAAAAAACAAATGCAGAAAATCGTGACTTAGATGTGCGTATCGGTAGCTTTAAAAAAAGATATTATCAATTTTTTTATCTCTTTTTGATAGATCAAACATTTGCACACATTTTGATACAAAATCAGACGACAGATGAATTTTTGCAAGCATTTGAGAAAACTATCTTAGAGAAATTTCAATAAAAAAATAAACGAAAGATTTTATTTTCTAATTATAACTAAAAATGAATTGTGTGTCTGATTTTACCAAATTCATCACAAAATGAGTGCAAATGTTCAATACAATCTATAGAAATTAAAAATAAAACTTGAAAATATTATCCTTTTTTTTTTTAAGAAAATATAAAATATGTTTTTCTTTGAAAATAAAAGTGTTTTTGTACGATTATTTGTTCTATTTTCAAGCTTAGAAGAGTGTTATTTATGAGAAGATCCACCACATAGCATATGGTGCCTACATTTGTATACTACCAGCCAGAAGATGATCATTATGAAAAAGCATTTTTCTATGATGATTGCAGCCAAAACTGCTTAGAATTAATTTTAAGGAATCTACTGAAAACGTCAGACCCTTCTGATGCGTATTTTTTTTTTATTCAACTTTTTCAGAAAAAAATGCTACAAATTTCGACTACGCAAATTTCGACTAAATGAAGGTTAAATTGAGTTTCGGAACCACAAGACCTGATCCAATTGAGCTTACACTAACACTTTCGTTTTATATCCTTTTATGTATTTTAAATTAACAAAAGTTTTTAAAAACTTCAAACGTCGCTTTTTGTCATAGTTAGTGCTGGTAGTATTGTTAAAAAAAAATATTGTCAGTTACAAAAAAATATATCCATTTAAGGCAAAAACCAGGCCTTACCACTTTTCATTGTTTATTTCATTGTTATGAGTATAGAATATTTGAAATTCCAAAGTTAATTAGTTGTAGAGTGTAATAAAAATAAGTGCGTACAATAACTACATGAAAACAATTTAAAATATACATATGAACAGCTAAAATAAAAATTTTCATTTGCTGCATGCCTCGGTATCCAAACTCAGCACCAACACTAAGTTTAGTCAACCAAACATTAAAAACACTATGTTTAGTATCGGGCTATAAATACGAAATACGAACATTACTTTTTATTTGTGTGTTTTTAATTTTTCCGCAAAAATCTAATTTGCCATGTTTTTGTTTATGTTATGTGTATTTAATTAACTTGGTAGCATTCCAACTTAGTTTTTTTTTTTTTTTTTTTTTTTGTTGTACTGATACATGTGTGCATGTTGTTGCTCAAAGGAGACCCCATTCCTTAAATTAAAACTACAGCGCCACTGCCAAGCTTCAAAAATGCTGTTAATTAAAATACTAAACATTTTTGTGGCCTTCTCATTTATTTTCGAAATGGAGGTTAATAAAACTCATTATTTGTTTTACATTTTTGCTATGTGCTTCATATCTAAAAGTCAAAATATTTAAAATATTTGTTTTATAGGGATGAAGTTTTCATATCCATGTAGTTGAATGCAAACTGTGGTTTAAGCTTAAGGCTACAAAGAGAATTAATCTATTTCACGCCTAGAGCAGCAATAAACTCTAAGCGCGTCCCAGTTTGTAAAAGTCTGAAATTATATTCGGAAGTTACCTCCGGTGTAAGCTTATCCTAAAAATCATTACCATATATCAACATATAAACATGCAAAAAACTCAGTTGTGGCTAATTACATATATCATTGAAAAAAAAAAACAAAATGACCATTTCAGCCCTTGAAAGGACTTTGACCGAGCTTCTTCTGATCAATTGTGTTGTGCGTGCTGTGAAATGTTTGATCACAATTGATCGAGAACTGGACTTACAAGATTTATGCCGACTCCGAACGGCTTATTTTCTTGAGAATCTTTTCATGGCAGTTCTTACTCTCTGAGGTTTGACATTGTCTGCAGAGAGGTGACAGCCGAAGAGAAAAATTAATTTAATTTAAAAAAAAATGTTGTATCAGGTGGGAATTGAACCAGGGTTCTCTGGTGTATGGGCCACACACTCTATGCACTACGCTACGGCCGCCACAATTATATCAGTATCGAACATTACTTATGTTCACAAAAAAATTTTTAAATCCAAAATAGTAAAGGCAGTTCACATTTTATTTTAATCGGTATTTCAATGGAATCAAACTGCCGGAAGCAACTTTTGTTGCAGCAAATTGTGTTTTCGTGTGAATTTTGTGTGTTAATGTTCTATTGCTTTATCAAAAAAAAAAAAAAAATACTGTTGAAGCTAAAGTTTGGCTTAATAAACATTACTAGTATCCCCTGTGTCCGAAATTCAACCATATCAAAATTAATATGAAAGTCTTCACTTAGCATTATAGTCACACAGTAAAATTTTTCGGTTAATATTTTTCCGAGGCGTTAATAACCTTCTTTTGAATAAATCATCAAATATTTGAATAAAAAAAATTTTCTTGCGAATTGGCCTATAGAGGTGATCCTTCAACATTTCTTCCAAACACACCTAATCTCTATATGCCATCATTTTGGGATCTTATACAAGAAACACAAAAATCGGTTATTATAGTTCATATCTCTCTCGAATTGACCCCGAGGGATGTTAATTTTATGAGCTCGTCCTATTATTTTTCCCACTTCAACATTTGAGGGGGCCACACTTGCCCCTATCCCCATACAAGAAACACAAAAACATATATCTCTTTATATCTTATATCTCTTTACGTTTATATTTCTCCCAATTTGAACTCTAGAGCTGTCATATATATATAAGCTGGCCCTTTTATTTTTTGCCTTTCAACATATCTTTTCAACACACATATCCTCTATCAACCACACTTCTAGGGGTCACCATAGAAAAACACAAAAACTGTCCATTGTAAAACATGTCTCTTCCGAATTTACCCCTAAATAGGTCAAATAAATGATTTGGTCCTATAGTGTATGGCCTTTAACATTTCTTCTGAACACACAAAAGTTTTCAGTTCAAAAATAAATTAAAATCAAATAAGAAACAAAAACGAAAATACAGGTGCGTCCTTGGACACACGGGAGAAGCGGAGCTTTTTCGCAGTTACATAGATTTGATAGCTTAATAATTTTTTCTTTTAAATTAATTAACTTTTAAATTCAAAAATTTAAAATAACATAAAATAAATTACATATATACAGAAAACATATTTACTGCTTATTTTTTTATTGTTAAATGTCAAATTTCCACGCCAATTACATATACGGGCATATAATGCCAGCGACTCTCCATTTTAACTCTCCACACATGGTTGTGAACTTGGCTGCACTGACTCATGCATGCGTTTGTTAATTCCATATTTATTGATATCATCTATTTTTTGACACTTAAAAACGCACTTGTCAACGCACTTGTGGGCATTGCTAATTTTCTTCGTACCAACAGCATAGAGTGTAAATTATTATCTAGAGATTGCATCAACTCTGCTAAATATTTGGCATGTGTTAACAGAGGTTAACAGAGCTTGTTTCCTTCACGCTTTTAAGTAAAGTAACTCTGTTAACACATGCCAAAGATTTAACAGAGTTGATGCAATCTCTAGATCATAATTTACACTCTATGCCAACATCACCACAAACGCATTCACAATACAAACAAACCGATGCTGGAGACACCTTGTGGCAAATAAAAGCAAATTTTTGATAATTGTAGCATAGCAAATACACAATCCTCTATCTATTGATAGATGGTGACGATCTACTGCAGCATTGCTTCTGTTATAATTAGCATTGAATTAACAACTTTTCTAACAAGTCATTGTGGCCTAGTGATAGAGCGTTGGACTCTCGTTTAAGAGGGAGTGGGTTCGATCCCCACGAGCAGGCTAACAAATTTTTTAGTATTTAATATTTAAGTATTAAATTTTCTTGTTGTAATAAGCACTAGCAACAAAGAAACCATCAAATTTCCAAGAAAAAATCTGTCGAAAATTTTTCAGATTTCACTCCAAGCAAATCACAGAACGAGGAGTAAAAAGCTTCGCTTCAAAAATAGTTTCGAAGAAAGTGAGAGAAAAACGGCAACAAAATACAAGGCAAGCAAAACCGTTGCCACCTGTTAGTATGAACAAAAATATAGTGTCCCAATAAGAGTGCACGATTTAAACTTTGTTGCATTTTTGAAAAATGTTCTGAATCGAAGTATATCTACTTGACAAACCAAAAAAAATGAATATGCACGTTTATTGAGACACCTTTTATTTTGTTTTGTCTCAGCAACGCTTATTGAGTGTGTCCAAGAAGATAGGAAAGGAAAACAACCCATATTTCTGTCGAAGCTTTTGACTTTTATTTCACTCTCGCATTCTACTCTCCCGCAGTACCGCTGTTCAACAGGGCTGTGTATCTTTGTATTTTGTTGTTGTTCTTTAATGTGGGGAAAACAGGTGTTTTTAATTTCTAGTTTTTAATTTTTACCTATGTTAATGACAAAGCATTTGAAAAAAAAAAATCAGGTTTGAATCAGAGCTTTCCAATGATATAAGTTTCATTCGAATATGTTGTCTTTAAAAATAGGCAAAAAGGGAGTCAAATTTGCGTTCACGCAATAATATATAGATTTTAATACTAGAATTCTGTACGTAATAGAATGAATATCCAATACAAAACAAAAAGCTAAAACGAAAAAAAAAATCTGATAAAGTGATAGATTTGCTAACAAACTTTTATTCTTGCTTTCAATTCTTGAATAATGTAGAAGAGGTCTTTCATTCTTGCTGACTGCAAGAGTGTGTCAGAAAAGAGATAAAAAAAAGCAGCAACAATCACACAGCTGTATTGAAGCGTCCCTGTAGGAAAATCAACTAATTTAAAAGTAGTTGATAAAGTAGTTTTTTGTCAACCACAACTAGTTGAAATTCTGACTTTTTTCCATAGAACGAACTAACTTATTTTGTATGGTGATGTCCGCTAAATAAGTCAATTGACTTTCGTCTGCATATATTTTCAACTACTTGTTAAATTAGTTACATTTAAATTATTTTTTTAATTGCTTTAAAATAACCAATTGAAAACTATTACTGATGGCCAAAAGTTAATAATATTTGATGAAATAACATGGTTAAATATATATAAGCTTGTAATCTAATAAAATTTTTTAATTAAAACATGCCAACATCAGAGTAGTTTCCGCCTTAATATAATTCAAAGTAGTTTATCAATAACTGGTTTTTAAGTAGTATTTCAATTATTTCATATATTGAAGTGGATGCCGCCTTAATATAATTCAAAGTAGTTCATATACTGCTTTATTTTAAACTAGTTTTTTAATTAGTTGTTTTTAAAAACAAGTTAGTTTGTTCCTATAGGGGTTTTCTTTCTCTCTCGGTTTATGCTCAACCACAGCAACGTTGTACAGCAACAGCAAAATTATTTGTTGGTTTATATGGGGAAAAAAGCGTTTTTAGTTTCTAATTTTTACCTATTTTAATGACAAAACATTTGAATAAATATTATATTATGCAGTTGGTATAAACCAGACCTTTCCAATGATATAAAGTTTCATTCAAATGTGTTGTCTATAAATTTAGAAAAAGGGAGGGTAAAAGTTTTATGTTAGCGTATTAATATATGAAATATTCGAGCTCTGCACTAGGAAAATCAACCGTTGAGAAGTGGTTTGATAAATTTTGAACGGGACGAAACAAGCACCGAAAACTATGCGAGCCGTGGACGTCCCAACTGAGGCTGTTACTGACGAAAACATAAAAAAGTTCACAAAATAATTATGAATGCCCTAAAAGTGAAATCGATCGAGATAGCTGGCACTCTGAAGCTAACAAAAGAACGTGCTGTACATATTGTGCATTAATATTTGCAAACGCAAAAACTGCGCGCAAAGTGGTTGCCGCGCGAGCTTATAATCGATCAAAAGCATCAACGTGTCATTGAATCCAAACAATGTTTAATTTTTCGAAAGACGCAACAGTTGGCTGGCAAGGTTATGACATCAGTATTCTGGGATGCACATGGTAAAATACACATTGATTACCTTCAAATTGGCTGGATCATCAACAGCGATTATTAAAAAGCGTTGCTGGAGCGTTTGAAGGATAATATTACGAAAAAATGGCCCCATTTGAATAAGAAACAAATGCTGGATGGAATCACTAAAAAATAGCTTCATTTTAATAAAAAAAAAATGCTGCTTCATCCAGACAATGCGGCGTGTCACAAGTCCATGAAAACAATGGTAATTGGATAAATTAGGCTACGAATTGCTTTCACATTCACAGTTTCTTCAGTAGCAGGATTCCCAAACAGTTAACGATAATCATAGTTGTCGTTATCGGTCATTGTGCATGCACAGTTTCATAGTAAATGACAGTTTTCGTTAGTTAACTACAGCTACAATCGTTGTTAAGACTTTTGGGAATCCCGCAACAGATCTGGCCTACAGTGACTTTTTTCTCTTTACAATTCTCAAAAGAATACTCGCTGGAAAGAAATTTAGTACTAATGATGATGTAATCGCTGAAACTAAGTCCTATTTTAAGCCTTAAGAGTAATCGTTGTATAAAAACGATATCGAAAAATTGCATGACCGCTATAATCGCCTTAACTATGCTAACTATGCCGAATAATAAAAACAATTTTTACCTAAAAATGTGTTGTACTATATATGTTTTGATAGCAAAATTTGCATATCCGCGGAAATTAATTTTATTTATCCGCATCGCATCCTCATCCGTATTTTTAATTGTTTGGTATTCGCATCCTCATCCGAGAATTAATGTTAATTAATCACATCCCTTGTATATAAATGTTCCACGCCTATTTTTACCGCTCATTCTTATATATAAAGCTGAATATCATCGTGTCTTTATGCACTCCAACTGCCACTTCACTGTCTATCTGACTGTAACCAAGTTTTGCACACATATTTTTTAGTATAACAAGCAGTCTTTTGTTTATAAAAACTTGTATAAAAGCCCGTCATACGACGGGTTGGAAGCATTAACGCTAAACAGTAATTATTTTTTAGTAGTTGATAAAGTAGTTTTCTGTCAACCACAACTAGTTGAAATTCTGACTTTTTTCCATAGAACGAACTAACATATTTTGTATGGTGATGTCTGCTAAATAAGTCAATTGACTTTCGTCTGCATATATTTTCAACTACTTGTTAAACTAGTTATATTCAAATTATTTTTTTAATTACTTTAAAATAACCAATTGAAAACTATTACTGATAGCCTAAAGTTAATAATATTTGATGAAATAACATGGTTAAATATATATAAACTTGTAATCTAATAAAAATTTCCAATTAAAACATGGCAAAATCAGAGTAGTTGCCGCCTGAATATAATTGAAAGTAGTTTATCAATCAATTGTTTTTAAGTAGTATTTCAATTACTTCATGTATAATGCAATAAAAACTATTTAGAATTGAAGTGGATGCCGCCTTAATATAATTCAAAGTAGTTCATATACTGGTTTATTTTAAACTAGTAGTTTAATAAGTTGTTTTTAAAAACAAGTTAGTTTGTTCCTATAGGGATGTTAAGCCTGATAGTGTGCACACACATAAAAGGCAAGCATGTCACTGAAAAGTATCAAAAAAATTGTCTGTGCATACTTTTAGGATGATCGCAAAAATTACTTACAGTTTGAGCAATATAGGGCTCAGAGCAATGTGCTTGCCTTTTATATGTTAGGATGGGCGGGAATATATAAGGGGTTGATCCATTTAAATTTAAACCTAACTAATTCTACACTGTTTGTTCGATTTCAACCAAACTTCGCACACATAATCTTTAGTATAATGAGCAGTTTTACCCTAGAAGAGTGGGTAAGATTTTAAAATAGGGAGTGGTCATTTAATTCTAATCGTACCTCTTATATACCGTTTGTTCGATTTCAACTAAATTTTACAACTATATTCTTAGTGTAATGAGAAGCCCATGGTATTATATCCAGACCATGGTATTGATATTTGGCCTAGGGGTGGGTAGCGTCTGTTCAAAGCACTATGCAAAAAGTGGGCGGCACTTTCATAAATGAGTATGACCGCACTGCTTAAAAGCTTAAGGGGAAAAAATATTTTTTCTTAACTTTCCTAGTCAAGAATGAAGCTTTGCTTAGATTCATGTAAAATTAGTAAAGAATGGAGCTTCGGCAGGGTCCCGAAGCTGAAATACCTTTCTGTCTTTAGCCACGACAGACACGATGACATTCAGTTTAGTATTGGAGGTAGGCATGGTTTTAATCCGATTTTGTCAAATATCATAGAGATGGTTCGTATTATGCAGGGTGTCCCGCAATTGAGTGCAAATATTTACGGAGCTGAAAGGTTATGACGAGCTGAGCAAAAAATCGTAGGGGGGGTCTATTTTCACACTCTCAGGAGCTACACGGTTAATTAATATTTCACGACTTTGATGTACGTTATTTTTTTCTAGCAGGAAACTAACCTACATAATACTTATTTTGATAGCTCATTACAAAGGCAATAAAATCACCTCTCTAACGGCATATCAACAAACCTTACCAACTTAACCGTTTCCGAGCTGTTTCATACAAATTTTTCATATGAATTTTCACAAGAATTTGTTCTTAAATATTATGAATTTTTCATAATATTTCACCAGAGTACAGATTCATACTAGCATTGAACAGCTTCCTATCATTTCATGTTATGAACGGAATCAAAATAACTTCGAATATTTACCTTCATTTAAAGAATTTATTCATAATATTTATAAACAAAGACATAATTTCTTTGAATATTTATCCAAATTTCAAGACACTAAAAAAATAATTTGGTTGAATAAACTCTTTGGTGAAAACAGGAATTTAAAAAATTTTTTGAAAGTAGAATGCAAAGTGTACGAACAATACAAAGAAGGACTCTGATCAAAGTATGCATACGATTTGCTCATCACTATCTATATTAAACAGTTGCAATAAAACTTTTGACATAAAAAAACAAACAATCATCACCCAAAATAACAATAACGTCAACAATTAAAACCAATGTTGAAGGAAAACAAATGAAAGAAGAATCACTATTGTTATTTTTGTACCTGCATTTGCTGACTAAAACCAAAACTTAGTTCAAGGCATAAAAAATCGCAATATTTAACTTAGTGGGTCTGAAAGAACACATTCTATATATCATGAATTAAAAAATGAATCCATACGGAAATACACGGGTCACAACTAAATGACAAAATATCTGCACATAGAGGAGAGTGCCTCCTACTGGCACTGCCCAACTAATTTCACCCATCAGTTGTGACTTCTGTGGAATGACAGCGACTTTGTGTTTTGTGTCAAAGTATCATCTCGAAAAAGCGTTCAGTTTTCATAAATCATTGAGTTGTATGTACGTGTTCCTGTAGTCGCACGGTCGTCAAAAAATACAAAAAACGAAAAATTCAAAGCTGATCTAATATCGGTTGTCTTTGTTAAGTAAATTTTCAAGAATTTTGCATCAATATATAAAGTTAAAAATGAGTGGAATTCTTAGTTTGTTCTTTATTCATCAAAATTCCACGAGCCATCAAACATTATTGTGAAATGGAAAAAAATATTTCGCGTCATGTCAGAATAGCGTCAGTGCCCACCTGCTGGTACCCTTGACGGAACATGGTGAAAGCTTACGATTGTCATTGTTTTGATAGCGAATGGTGTTCTAAACAATGTTAAATTGTTTATTTGACGATTAACTGTGATTTTTGTCCACTTTTAGATACGCTTTTCAGCGAAACATAATTTTCACCCATTTTCAATTATTTTTTTTTATTTATTTCTAATTACTTTGCTAATAAAACCTTCCAAATAATTTTTTTTCAGTTTAAATGGTCAGTATAAGCCACTGAAAGAATAAATAACACATAAAAAAATTAATAAACTAGTGTTTATGGTTCATTTTAAATATTTTACAGCGAAGTGTAAATGAGTGCCAGTACCTGGGCACCTTTTTTGGAGGGCCGATTTTCGAGACTTTTTCAAAATTGACTGCCAAAATCGCATATTTCAAAATTTTTTAATTCCACTTAAAATTTTTGTTAGCTATTGAACTCAGCTTTCAAACGAAAACGAAAATTCCGCCAAATTATGTTTCACACAAATGTTATGGCCTCAAGACCTTACGGTGCCACTAAGTGGGCACTCTCCCCTACTTTTTTAAGCAAATTACATTTAACTACATCAAACAATACCTAAAGTTGAAAGCTCCATCATGATAGCATGGTAGAATTAATGCAGGTAAAGTCTCTAGATGAGAGCGTACTGCCGCGAATGTCAAAGTGAAGTTGACAACTCATATAAAATCTCAAAGCTATGAGAAAGATGTGAGAAAGCAAGAATTTTCAAAATATAAATGAAGTTAAATAGTTAAAACTGTCTTGTTTATTTAATTCAAAATCGTAAAAAATTGTTCTTTCTCGCGTTTTTCTTGATATTCACGCATTAAAAAATTGCTTCAAGGCAAACATCATGGAAACTTATATATAAAAAAAAAGATATTAACTGCAAGCAGGGAGCGCCATTGACAATATCGACAGTAACAAAGAAGAGAGTACAATCAACGCTGCATCTACCTGTATTCTTCTACCATGCATAATCCCTATAGGAACAAACTAACTTCTTTTTAAAAACAACTAATTAAAAAACTAATTTAAAATAAACCAGTATATGAACTACTTTTAATTATATTAAGGCGGCAACTACTCTGATGTTGACATGTTTTAATTGCAAATTTTTATTAGATTACAACTTTATATATATTTAACCATGTTATTTCATCAAATATTATTAACTTTAGGCCATCAGTAATAGTTTTCAATTGGTTATTTAAAAGCAATTAAAAAAACAATTTAAATGTAACTAATTTAACAAGTAGTTGAAAATATATGCAGACGAAAGTCAATTGACTTATTTAGCGGACATCACCATACAAAATAAGTTAGTTCGTTCTATAGAAAAAAGTCAGAATTTCAACTAGTTGTGGTTGACAAAAAACTACTTTATCAACTACTTTTAAATTAGTTGATTTTCCTACAGGGATAGTATACAGTTTTTTATATAAAAAAAAAAAATTGATTTCAAAACAAAAAATTGGATTATTGTGACAGTTCACTGCTAGAACACTAATCAATACACAAGAAAGAAATTGGTCCAGCTAGTGATGTAGATTTTTATTTTTTTTTTACCCGATTTTTTTTTACTGTTATTCAGAAAACCCAAAAAAAAATATTTTAATTAATACCGAAAAAAAAATAATGTTTGGCGCCTCTGAGCGGATGCGTGTGTTCTAGCTAGTTTTCTATAAAAAAATTCTTTGTAGTATTTTACTATAAGTCTCTTTGGACAACATTTTTCTGCATCGTACTCCTTTGATGAAAATATTCAATTAAAATATAAAACAAAGTGGGAGAAACTGATTTAATATGTTGATCATATGATCCTTATAAATTAAGTGTGTTTTTTTTTTGTATTTAATTAACAAAAAATTTTATTGCAAAAAGTGAAATTTTCTACACCTTTATCAGATAAGTTAATTTAGTGGTAGTTTTATAAACAAAACTATTTATGGATGTATAAAGCTTATTCCAACTCAGTTGAAATATTTAAAATTTTCAATATTTTCAATGAGTGAAAAGTTTGAAATACTCCTATTTATTTTTCAACTGATCACACTTTCAGTGCGTGTGAACATGACACAACAACAAAATAGTAGTGACAGTTCTTTTGGCAAACAAAAGTGTCAAAAATAGTGCAAAGTGGAGAATGATGAAAGTAAAAAACAAAATAAATTTTAAAATAGAATGTTAAATGACAGCTGTTTGTCAGAAAACGGCCTTGTTTCTTGTGTGTGAAGAGTTTGAAAGATTCGTGTTTTATTGGAAGCAAGCATAATAATATTAAGCTGACACAAAAACATTTATCAATTCACATAAATTTTGCAACTGAGTTAATTTGTTTTTTAGCCAACTTGTTTAATCATACGACGGTTATTATATCAATGCACTTAGACATATTTCTGATAGATTTAACTCTTTTAAATTTTTTATGAAATTTTTAAATAGTTATGAAAAGAGAAATAGAATGCAAAATTTAAAAAAAAATAACTCATATGCTAGTATGCCATAAGTTCCAGACTTTTAAGATTCATAAATATAAACGCTCATAATAATGTTTATTATGTAAACACAGTTCTATGTAATATAAAATATCTTAAATGAATGAACAACATTTATGTAGCCTCTTTTATAGCCGAATGACAAGCTTACAACATTTATTAATTCTATACATTAACTTTATGCGGATATTTAAATAGTAAACGCTTGGCTGACTATTAACACGCTCGTAACTACTGCACACTGCAAAAGTAAACAAGCAGACATGAACAGAAAGATAAGCACAGCCATACATACACACAAAATAATCACGTTTGATGAGTGAGCGCACGGTCAGAGACGTGTACAGGACACAAATTCTAATGAAAATAAATCAGGATATGCTAATCTTTTATGACGTTTGTAAATAACGCCATGCCAAGCCAAGCCATGCCAGAACCTTTTTGTGATACTTTATTCGACTAGAGTCACAGAGATACACACACACACCATCACAAATACTCTTATAAAAACGCACACACACACAGACGAGGTAGTTCGTCACTTCATGATCTTCGTGCTTCTTGTGCATTCATTACTCAAACGATATGACAAAATGATTAAGCGAATTTGTGCTTTTCACCTCGTTGCCAGCGACATGGACACAAACACGAGCATGGACATGGACATTGACGCGGACATGAACATAGCCATAGACTTGCACAGATATGAGAGACACTCTGCAAAGATGAACCAAATTCTAGTATAACAAATGCAAACGCGTGTGAGCATGCAAAGCATGAATGCGATGAACAATGCGCGGTTCGCGTGGTTTTCGCGCCGAACATGACTTGTGACTAAAATGTTATTTAAATGAAGGCATTAATCTGTGAGGTGGCAACACTGAAAGAAAACAATCTTGTTGATACTCCATACAAGACTGAGATTTTATAGTTATCTTTTATATGTTTTTCTTATTTTCTCATTAGACAAAGAAAAAATATTTTCGTTTCCTTATCTCAGTAATATTGTTTTACCCATTTTCAGTTATCTTTAGTTTATTGTATCTAATATGTTTTTTATGTGTAGCTAAATCAAAAATTTACTGAAATGTTCTTGTCAGGAAATTAAGCGCGCAAGTTAAATACACAAATAAACACAAGCACACACATGTGCGCACAAATACTCACACATTACAAGCTAAGAGCGTGACATTCTCCACTGCACTCCAAGCACACATGCGATTGAATGGAGTGACTCTAAGGCGGCACCGGATGTTGCCGGAAATTAGGGTGTCGTCCGAAATTGTTCGCTGTGTCCGTGTGACAGACAGCGTTGTTAATATTCGAACAAATGTGATATATTTATGTGTCTATGTATATTTGTGCGTTAGTGAAGCGTCACGCGCTAACTCAAACTCACATATAAACACATACTAAAGCTTAGTCTTTAAAATAAAGTTTTGAGTGCGTTTGGATGATAACAAAAATTAAGGTTTTTTGCTCTTCAATGACATTTATATGGCAGATATTAATATTGTTTTTTTTTTATGCACTATTTTGTTATTGTCTAAGGCTGTAGCTAAAAAAAAAAAAAAATTGTTTTCAATATAAATTAAAATATATATTTTAAGCAAGAGTAGAATAAAAAACACAGGTGCGTCGTTAGACACAAGAGAAAAGCAAAGCTTTTCTCAGTTACATAGATTTGAAAGCTTAATAATTTTTTCTTTTTAATATATTAACTTTTAAGTTCCAAAATTTAAAATAACATAAAATAAATTACATACATACACAAAACATAACAGTACGTTCAAAAAGTTCATAGGATGACACATAGATGGCGTTACTAGATTTTTACATATGAATTTTATTTAGTACCAACCTTCAAACGATATGCATAAAAATTTGACAACAATCTGACAATTGATTCGTGAGTTATAGCATTTTGTGTGCAACTATTGTTATTGAAAAAAAAAAGAAATGGAAAAAAGTGAATTTCGAGTTATGATAAAGCATTGCTTTTTGATAAAAAAAAACCTGATGGAATCCAAACAATGGCTTGATAAACATTATCCGGACTCTGCTCGATCGAGGCAAATGGTAGAAAAGTGGATTGCTGAATTTAAACAAGGTCGTACCAGCACAAATGATGCAGAGCGCAGTGGACGCCCAAATCAGACTGTTGTTCCACAAAACAACAAGAAAACCCACAAATTGGTTATGAACGATCGAAAATTGAAGGTGCACGAGCTAGCTGACATTGTACCGATATCAGATGGTAGTGTTTTTACCATTTTACACGAACATTTGGGTATACGAAAGCTCTGTGCTAACTGGGTGCCGCGTGAGCTCACACTCGACCAAAAACGACAAGGAATTGATGCTTCAAAGGAGTGTTTGAAGTTCGAATTCTTCACCAGGGTCCAGAAGACAGTCAGCTGAGGGGACAACAGTCGACGAACCGAATCCAAAGCGAGCAAAGACCCGACAGTTGGCTGGTAAGGTGATGGCGTCTGTATTTTAGGATGCGAAAGGAATAATATTCATCGATTATATATAAAATGGAACCACCATCAACAGCGACTACTACTGTGCACTTTTGCATCGATTGAAGGCTGAAATTGCCAAGAAACAACCACATATGCAAAAGAAAATAGTGTTGTTTCACCAAGATAATGCACCGTGTCACAAATCAATGAAAACGATGGCAAAATGGAATGAATTGGGCTTCGAATTGCTTACTCACCCACCGTATTCTCCATATTTAGCCCCCAGCGACTTTTCCTGTTTTCAGATCTCAAAAGAATGCTTGCTGGAAAGACACTCAAGTCCAATGATGAAGTAATTGCTGAAACTCAAGCCTATTTTCACAAGAAAGAGAAATCGTACCATAAAAGTGGTATCGAAAAGTGGTATCGAAAATCACTATACTCGTTGTATCGCTCTCGATGGCAACTATGTTGAATAATATAATCGAGTTTTATCAACTTTGTTTATTTCTTACTTATTCTACGGACTTATTGAATGACCTGTTACTTACTGCTTATTTTGTTATTGTTGAATGTGAAATTTTTTACGCCAATTACATATACGGGCATATAATGCCATTTTAACTGTCCACACATGGTTATGAACTTGGCTGCACGGAACAATTTTTTTCTTCAACAGTGTTCTAAATAGCGAAAAAAATTCCGCTGCTGGTTCGCTGTCAAAAAACTCAATGTACTTCTTATGGGAATTTTGTTTTCGTTTTTACAAAACATTTGCTTCGACTTGCTATAAGATGTCCCCAGCATCGACAAAAGCCAATACATAATCCTCTATCTATTGAAAGATTGAAACGATCTACTGCAGCTGTTATACTTAACATTGAATCAACAAACATTTGTAACACAGTTTGGTGGCCTAGTAGATAGTGTATAGAACTCGTCATCAATTGGGTCCGAGTTCGAGTCCCCACAGGGGCAAAGAAATATTTTTGATATTTGTTAATATTAAAATATTTAATTTTCTTGTTGTAATAAACGCAAGTAATAAGAAACCATACAGTTCTAAGAAAAAATCTGTCGAAAATTTTTCAGATTTCACTCCAAGCAAATCACAGAACGAGACGAAAAACGGCGTTGCTTCAAAAAATAGAATTAAGAGTTAAAATTTGAATCGATAAAATATGAACAAAATAATTTTGTTAAAACAAAAAATGTTCGTTTCCAGAAAAAAAAATATTTTGTTCAGAAATAACTCAAAGAAACTAAAAAAATTTTTAAGCAAAATATATATATCGTTTAAAGTTAATTTGACTCAAAACTGCTTTGACTAAAAACGGCCTGATAAGCAAAATATAGCAAGCCGGTTTCACTGAACGGTTTATTGATGGCGGTTATAAATGAGACTTGAAAATTAGGCATTTTAATATAATGACATTGTTCCGTAAACAACACTGCAGACTTCAAAATGTGATTCATTATTAAATGTATTAAAAAGAAGGGCCATCGTTATTATCCAGCAATACAGCTGCCAGGCAACAATTTTACTTAAATTAGCCTTGAGTAAAGCTTTTTATAAGGAATTTATATAGAGAGGAAAACTTGACATACTTACTTAGGTTGCCAACCTAAACCGTGTTACGGTTTTGGCCGACCTCATCAGCTCTCACCAGACATCTCTGCTTTGTGTGCGCCTTCTCCAGTCAGACACTCCAAACGCGGTTGAGGCTCCCTCGGTCTGGTCAATCTATCGGAGGCATATTCTCCCTCTTCGTCGTCGACCAATGACCCTCGCCTCGAGTACCTTTTTCGCTGGAGCTTCGTCGTTCATACGATGGACATGACCCAGTCAGCGTAGTCAATGCACAGTTATACGCTGAACTACGTCAATGTCTCCGTAGAGCTCAAACAGCTCATGGCTCATTCGGATGCGATAGTCATCGCCGACTCAAACACGACCAAGGAATTGGCGAAAAACTGTTTTCTTTTTTATTTCTTTTGTTTGAACACTCCCAGAGCAGCTGCGTCAGTTTACGAAACTACCCATGCCTTAGCGTCATACAGAAGCATAGGTAGAACGAGCGTCTTGTAGAGTGCTAGTTTTGTCGATCGAGATAGGGTTCCGGAACTTAGTTGCTGACTGAGCCCGTAGTAGCTTCTTCGCTTTATTTACAGGCTGACATCAATGTTGTTGCTAATGGCGGTCCAAGGCTTAAAAACTCCTTGACTACTTCAAAGTTATAGCTGTGGGATGAAATATGGGATTCTAGTCACCGCACTCCCCTGTTTGTAGACAGCATATATTTTGTTTTGCCCTCGTTTATCGTCAAACCCACTTTGGTTTATTCCTTTTCGATAGCAGTGAAAGCAGCACATCTTTCTTTGTTCTGCTGAAAATCTGTTGAAATCATGATGTTGAAGAAATCGCAAGATAGTGGATCGCCTTGCCTGAAACCTCTTTCGGTATTGAAGGTTTCAGAGAGGTCATTATCAACCTCTTACCACGTCTTACCGACTTTATAGGTATACCGAACTCAGACATTGTTGCGTCTCTTCTAGGGCTTTTGAACGCAGCCTTATAATCGACAAAGAGATGATGGGTGTCAATTTAGTTTTAGTGGGTTTTCCTCCAGGATTTGTCAAAGTGTGAAAATCCGGTCTATGGAGGATTTGTCAAGTCGAGAGCCACACTGATAAGATTCAATCCGTGTTTTTTTTTAATCGGCTTTAATCTTTCAAACAGTACGCTTGAGAGAACCTGAAAACTAACCTGAAAGAGGGCCACCCATCGTATTTTTACCATTGCCACCCGCTGAACTCTGAACCTTTGTAGCGGTGCCGCACACGCTATCCACTTATCTAATCATGAATTTGCTAGAATAACGTTTAAACTTCATTACTTCTTTCTTTAAATTTCCTTAATCTTTATAAAAGCCTCAACTAAAACTATTCAGTATAAACACTTGATTTAAAAAAATTATTTCGAACTTGCCTTGACCTGCGGTCCTTAAACCTTGCGTTTTAAGCAAACAGATTATCAATCAAGAGTTCCTTGGTTTGGTGCTGGACACTCACGATTATTCTTTTTTATTTTGTTTTTTATATAATTGAAGTAAAAAACGTGTGCTGACAAGTTTTTTTAATAATACAATTTTCTCTTTTTTTAATTCAGGAATTTGTAATGTTATTGTTATAGCATATTGAAACTTTGTTATGGCTTTAATTGAAACTTTGCCCGAGCTGAGGTTCGAACCTTCAAAAATTGCAGTTGAACGATCTTCCACAGAGCTACTGATCGCGTTAAAAAATAAGAAGCAAAACGTCTTTATGAAAAGACTATTTCAGGTAAAGCTTGCATAATTACAGTTACACAAGGCCTTTTTAAGTTGAGCCGGAAGAACTTTAAATATTAAGGTGAAATTGTTTTCTGGGCTGAATGTCACCTTGTCTCTTTGTACCCAAACTCCTCCTATATCGGTTGCCGACTTTAACGAAATTTTGCAGATATACTCTTTGAACCAATGAGCAGGTCCGTAGTCCTTAAAAATGAATGGGTTTAGATAAATGGGGTCAATTTTATTATAATCGAACTTCTTTTTTCCGTTTGTCGGTTTGTCCGACTTTAAACAAGTTTTGCAGAGAACAAAATCTATTCCGATTTTCTCTAAATCCCGAGGTGATGGATAGAATTTAGGTGAGAGATTCGTGATAAGGGGCATAAAGGTATATAAAAACATTGGTCGATTTCTTACTTACAGACAAAAAAGTCTCACAGCACAAAATTAAAAATATTTTATGCTAAAAATGTGTGTAAACTTACTCTCTGATAATTATTTTTTTTGTTTTTTTTTAATACACTCAATTAAGAATAGCGCAAAATAATTCCAGGAGAGATTATTGCACTTCTTGCGTGTAGTATGATTTTTAATTAATTATTAAATGGTCATCAAATTTTTAAAAGAAACAATTTTCATAAGTTTGTTTTGGCCATCACATGGACTAGGATATAATTACAAGACAGAATTACAGACGCTCTTTCATGTGTTGCTAAAAAACAGATTTAAAAAAAAAATGCTCAATAGCATCATTGTAAGAGCAATTTAAGCCAAAATTTGCTGCTATAGCTTAAAATATCGGTAAAGAAGAGGTAAGTTGACAATCTTATAGTAAAAACACTAAACTAGCGGTAAAAAGTTAATAAAAATAGCGCTAAATTAGAAAAAAAAAAACCGAAAACGATTGTACACAATGTGGTAATATGAAGTACTTTTATTCTCTCAACTAATAAATTCTTAATTGGGTAGAACTGCTTAAGTTAATAATATATAGCAAAGTTTTTAGTACTTTCTTGGTGGAAACTTTGCTTACCTTCTCCAATGTTGTAAATTCTTGATTTAAATATGAGTCTTCTATCGCATAACAAATACAAATGGATTTTAATGCTGAATATCTTTGGGGAACTGTTAGCAGCTATTTACCGCATTGCAATCCACTTTATAGATAGATACGTATTTATAGATACGTCTTGGCAAAAAGAGCTTACGTTTATACCAAAAGTTTCACTTTACTTCTTCTAGGTGATCCACAATTTAACATACAATATACAGCATCAACTGCTGCAAGTGTATCTATTTAACACTGCGTGTGCGTCCTTCATGTCCGATAACATCATCAAATTGGCAACATAAATATTAGTAAAATGTGGCAAGTGGCAAGAAACGCAAGTAGAAAGCTCGCTACTTTCACCTAAAATCAACTTCAATTCGGATATACAAACACAAGCACCACACACATATCAACATATTCAAGAACTGCGTTTCCTGCTGCTGTCAGTTGACTGTCATTGCAAGCAAACAGAATAGCTGAAGAAGCAGAAAAAAACTGCCGCAGGATACTCCCTGAACTGCGAAAAGTTCGCAATTTCTCGAGAAGCAAAAACAGTAGCATACAAAAGGCACAACTCACAAAAACAACAACAAAACAAAAAAAAAAGCAAGTCTCAGGAATTTTGCCAAGTTAACTTTACGGCAAGAAGCAAACATAAGGATGATGCTACTCCGATAAGACTTCACATTTCTTGCTGCTTGCTGTGACCCGAAATAAGTACATATTTTTGCATTATTTCCAGTCAGTCAGTCGGTAAGTTTGACTTGCAAGGTATTGCCATTTTCACAACCATAAACCTGGTACGCCTTCTTCCTATTGAACTGTTACTTAACTGCTTTAATGGGAACTAATTTTTCTTGTGTCTTCCGTACGAAGTAAACATAAATTATGCGCATCTCAAGATATATGTTTGTATTTTTTCTCTTATTTTGACATTACAATGTAAAGAGGCCAAAAGCAAAAGGATCTGCAGAGGGCACCTTAGGTGAAGGTTGGCAAAAAGAATGCAAAAACTGTGTTGGAATGAATACCAAGCCATAAAAAGACAGCAATAATTCAATTAAGTCATCATCCAAGGATTCCCCAAAGACTTAGTTAATATGCAAGGAAATTGTGGATTAATTTATGAATATATGTGGGACTTATTTAAATCCAGTAAATTTCAAGAAACAAATGAACAAAAGCAAAGAAATCAACAAGCTGCAATAAGAGAGCTGTATTTTATGGGACATATAAATACAGTATGTTGAAGGGGGCAAACCTTGAGGGAAAAACTAAGGTGTCAACTTATAAGTTTGTGAAATATGACAATATGAACTTTGAATTCGAGTATTAGCGTAACTTTAAACTTTAGTTTAAGTTAGAGTAAAAGTAAGAATAATAGTAAGAGTAAGAGTAAGAGTAAGAGTAAGAGTAAGAGTAAGAGTAAGAGTAAGAGTAAGAGTAAGAGTAAGAGTAAGAGTAAGAGTAAGAGTAAGAGTAAGAGTAAGAGTAAGAGTAAGAGTAAGAGTAAGAGTAAGAGTAAGAGTAAGAGTAAGAGTAAGAGTAAGAGTAAGAGTAAGAGTAAGAGTAAGAGTAAGAGTAAGAGTAAGAGTAAGAGTAAGAGTAAGAGTAAGAGTAAGAGTAAGAGTAAGAGTAAGAGTAAGAGTAAGAGTAAGAGTAAGAGTAAGAGTAAGAGTAAGAGTAAGAGTAAGAGTAAGAGTAAGAGTAAGAGTAAGAGTAAGAGTAAGAGTAAGAGTAAGAGTAAGAGTAAGAGTAAGAGTAAGAGTAAGAGTAAGAGTAAGAGTAAGAGTAAGAGTAAGAGTAAGAGTAAGAGTAAGAGTAAGAGTAAGAGTAAGAGTAAGAGTAAGAGTAAGAGTAAGAGTAAGAGTAAGAGTAAGAGTAAGAGTAAGAGTAAGAGTAAGAGTAAGAGTAAGAGTAAGAGTAAGAGTAAGAGTAAGAGTAAGAGTAAGAGTAAGAGTAAGAGTAAGAGTAAGAGTAAGAGTAAGAGTAAGAGTAAGAGTAAGAGTAAGAGTAAGAGTAAGAGTAAGAGTAAGAGTAAGAGTAAGAGTAAGAGTAAGAGTAAGAGTAAGAGTAAGAGTAAGAGTAAGAGTAAGAGTAAGAGTAAGAGTAAGAGTAAGAGTAAGAGTAAGAGTAAGAGTAAGAGTAAGAGTAAGAGTAAGAGTAAGAGTAAGAGTAAGAGTAAGAGTAAGAGTAAGAGTAAGAGTAAGAGTAAGAGTAAGAGTAAGAGTAAGAGTAAGAGTAAGAGTAAGAGTAAGAGTAAGAGTAAGAGTAAGAGTAAGAGTAAGAGTAAGAGTAAGAGTAAGAGTAAGAGTAAGAGTAAGAGTAAGAGTAAGAGTAAGAGTAAGAGTAAAAGTAAGAGTAACAGTAAGAGTAAGAGTATGTTCTAGTTAAAATTGGGAAGATTAAAGTGTAAATTAAGATCAACCCTAAATTTGAATGTAAAATTGAATTTATCCTTGAATTTGAGCCGGCCTTTCGTTTAAAATTCGGCTATTGTCGTTTGACAACTTCTAGTTTTTCAATTGAGTTCCTTAGCCTTGAGTTGGATGTTAGTTTGAAATGGGTTTGGCTAAGCGTTATGGTTAAATTTATCTTTTATTTAATGTCTAAGTTGAAATTTTATTTTAATGTTTGCTTTTAATGTTTGATTCACCTGGCAGGTTATCACTTATTGTTGTCAAGAATCGAGTTCACATTAGGGAAAATTTTCAAATAAACTGTATTCAGCAAATTGCAAAACGGAAGGAAATAAAATCAAAAAAGACTTGGGTTGGTCTATCGTGATTTGTGGAGTAAATATTACTTTCGTTCTTCTGTTCAACGAATTTTTGTTGTTATTTTTGTCTCGACAATCTGACAGAGTAATCTTATGCAATGAACAATTTCATAATCCAACCCCGAGGAAAGAAGTGGTACTTTCCGCTAGATACGAATGGATTTGAAGCAGCAATGGTTAATACCTTGAATCTGCATTGTTTGTTCTTTCAAAGAAATAACTTTATTATCTTTTGAATTGAAATTAAGTGATCTCGCCCTCAACATTTAAGCAAATGGATCTGCGAATCTGCAGCCAGTGCCACATTAAAACTTCACATATATGTTTAAATTGCAGCGTAGCTTTGAATTCAAAATTTTTCTAGAATACTTCAAAACTGAAAAAAGTGGTACAGTGCCTATTTACATACGTATATTTTCTTCTTTACATACATACTATAAGCACTTGATATATTAAAAACATATCTTTTATCTTGTGTATAAAACATTTATTTACATGTGAAAATATAAGAACCACACAAATCTAAAAGATTAGCTTCTACATTTTTTGAACTCGTTTTCGCAAGAGTGAAAGTTAGGCACATGTTGGAGATTGTACCATTCTAGACGGTACTCAAAAGGAAACTAAAAAATTCAAAGTGGATCTTTGTCTTTCAAGTAATAGGTTAAGTTTGATTTTGCTTCATTTCGAGTTAGAGTTAAGGTTTGGTTTTGTTTTTAGGCTAAGGCTTGATTTTAAGTTAAACATTTAGATTGATTTTGAGCTTGAGTTGAGTCAAAGTGAGTTTGAATTTAATGCATGAATTTGCTTTTGTTTAAAAATTAATCATTAAATAACTGATTGATTCATATTACTATATTTTGAATACAATTTGTTTAAAAATTATTGCATGATTTATTTGTAAAGTCAAAACGACTGATTTATAAAGTTGCAAACACATTACATGCACTCTTGCACTACTATTACAATTCAAGTTAAAAAAGTGAGGGCGTGACGCGTCTACAAATATTTATTTCAAATTCCCGCTGCAGGAAAAACTCATTTAAATGCTAATTTGGCCAGAAGACCTTGTATGTGTTTTATGACTTGTGTAGGATATATGCGTGTACATTTATGCACACACACACACACTCACACACATACACACAGATATGTATGCATTAGTTTGCTTGTGCAACCAAAATACATGTGTTATTATTTTAGTTGATTATTTTCAAAATAAGCGGGAATTGTTGCAAAATAAAGTATTTTTCTGAAAATATTCGGACCGGAAGCAATGCGTTTATATTAGTTCGTTATGCTTTATATGTATGTGTGTTTGAGTGTAGTTATGTGGGTGAGAGTAAATGAGCGCAATTATGACTTTTTGCATAAATTTATAAAATTTAGTGGCTATGGCAAGGAAAGTACAACGTTTATATATCAAATTTGATAAATTTGGCAATGATTATAAAAATATTTGAAAATGCAAGAACTCACATTAGTGGTTTTGTGTTAACTTCAAACCTAAACTCATAGCTGATATTCAGACCTAAAATGAAAACGGAGCATTTAATAACGGAAATAATACCAAATTTCAGGTTGGAAGAGACGGAAGCTGTGTGATAAATTCAAGGCTCCTAAGCAAACGTTAGATTTCGATTATTCCTTGCAGACCTGAATAATGTTGTTACATAGTAATTGCAATCGCTTCATTTTGTTGGTCATGTAATGCATATCAGCAGACAAAAAGTCTCCTTGTCGCATGTACGTATACTGTATATGTACTTTATTTTATATATATATATATATATATGTATAATTTTTATAAGCGGCCATCAAAACTATAAATATAAAGAAACTCTGATGATTCTAAAGATTTTATTAGCTTTTAGACGAGATTTGACAGAATGCTCTTCTTCTTATCGAAATTAACATATTGACAATGACTTACACTCATTAAACAGATTACTTATGATTACTGATTACATCTTTTCTTAGCAAATTTCTGACGATTATTTTTCATCAACTCAATACATGATTAAATTTAAGAATTTTTCGGAAAACCAAAACAACATCAATTGCACTGAAGTTTTCGTAAATTTCAGCATTTCTGAAATTTCAGCGCTGAAGTGAATACCCTTATTGTTGAACTGTCGGTTTTATAATCCTCCTATTATATTCTTGGTTTTCCCCGGGCGGCTTTAATTCGAGGGCGGCATGGAAGCTACAGTTACACAACAAAAAACGAAAGTTACCGAAAAATTTTTAATAATACCATATGTTATTAAAAAAAAAAACAAACAAAAAGTATAGCACCTGATAGTCCTCATAATCATTCATTAAATAATTCAGAGTCTTATTTCCTTTCCTTCTGACCAAATGATTCGGACACATGTAATAAAGTTCTTAAAATTTAATTCTGCTGCAAGTTTTCCTAACTTTTGTCGTAAGTGTTGCTAGTAGTGAAAATCAGTTTTTCAAAGTTTAAGATCATAGAAACATGTCTAAGATCTACAATGAGTACCTTTCTTCTACGCAATCTTGCTATATTATCTATTCTGCATCAATTAAGCGATGAAATGTTTATGCCGACAAAAAATAAGGAAAAATATAATTTTATGAAAAAAATGATAAAAAGTAGAAAATGATTGTATATTAGAAATAATATAAAAAATAATATCAATCATTTAAAAAATATAACAAATAATTGTTAGAAAATCCGTATAGGAAAACGTCATTAACCATGGTTCTAAGGCAAATGTCGTTGACTGTAACAAGCTGGCAAGCCTTATTTAAAAAAATAAATGTGGTACGATGACTCCACCAAAACACCAACGAAACAAATTGGTTACGGCAAAAAAAAAAAAACAAAAAAATGCCCAACCACATATTTGAAGTTGCAGGAACCTAAAATTTGTAGTTGTTTAAACATGCTTTTCTATTACCGTGAAAAAACTGCATGTTGTTAGAACTTTTTAATGGTAATCGTAACTAAATCATACACTTCTTCTAACTGTATGTCGAAACATACAATTTTGAATTTTTTCTTTTCTTTTCTCTTCTTTTCACGACCCAGGAAATATTGCAAAAAAAAGAAAATTAAATAGCCCCAATTCTATAGGAAGCAACAACAATTAAAGTTGGGGTGTAATTGCATTTTATGTGGCCATATTCCATTTTCTGTGGAGAAATTTTTCATAATGAAATAATGTCCCAAAAAGTCAAATCAAAAACGAAATAAGACCATAAAAAACTTATATTTAGAGTTGTCAAGCGATATATTTCCCTTGTCTGAAATGAACACGACTATAGGAATTGTAGAGCCATTGGATAAACCCAATGGATTTTGATTAAACATTTAAAAACACATTTCGTACAAGGCAAATGATATTTTTTCAAGTTCTTTAGTTGATCAATGAATTCTTAAAGATATAAATACATTCATGTTTATATATAAAAATGATAACAAATTTGGGTTGTTATTTTATTTTTTTCTGGGTGATTCTTCATAAATTTTGAGGTGTTTTCTCCTTAGTATCGGTTTATTTTACCACAACAAAAACATACCCCAAATTTTCGGTTAAATTTCGTTTTATGTTTTTGCGCCTAATTTCCAATCTGATGCATTTTCGCACAGCCCTAATAACAAGTTGTTAATTTCCCAATCAAATTAATATTGCATATAAAAAGCATCCTTTTAATGCTTTACATTACTAACCGTGGAAAGTTTTATGGCTACATCAGATCAGAGCAAAAGCAAAATATAAATTTTTAATGTATAAAACAAATATCCAAGAATATTTTCTACTTTATTCTGTATATAATTTTTATTAACATTTAAAGCAAATATTTAATTAAAATGCCTGAGTGTATTATACATAGAAAATTGACTTTAAAAAAAAAATGCTCGAGCGCATTTTTGTTTGTATCATTGTTTGCCCGACAAATGTGGTCATCATAAATAAACTTTGTACAAACAATATACAAAGGGTGTATAGCACTTAAAATATCTTTTAATTTTAACTGAAATTAACGTTAGTATTGATTAGTAGGAGCCAGGAAAAGCCAAAGCAGTTCGTTTGAATAGATTGTCTATCGAATGAAAAGATAAAAAAAAAATCAAGATTCCATTTAATGAAATAAATTTGTCCTTAACTCAAATTTCTTAAGGGACATTCTGCCTTATTCTGTCGAAACTTTAGGAGTTTTATAAGCAAACAATTGTGAAAAATTGTGACTGCTTATTAAAATTCACAAATTTTTTATATATCCGTATATCCATCCGTACATCCGTCAGCCGTATATCGGCCGCATATCCATATCCGTATGTATCCGACGATCAGAAAATATTCGCTGTTTTTGTATGAGGAACCCTTTTTTGTAGTTGTGGGTAGTTCTGGGGCCTTACTCTCTATTGCGATGCGACAAAAAAAATATCGCAAAATTGATTAATTGTACGGATTTGCGTTCGCATCGAAGTTCATTTTCGCATCGCATTGATTAGCGCATTGCAATACAGAGTAGGGCCCATGGTAGATTTTTTGTAGCTGTTCTTCAGTTGTATTGAAAAAGTGGAAACTTTGCTTTAATATTTGTATTAAACATATGTAAAATATTTGAAAGGTGGCAACAACTGATTGCCACAAGTATTCGGTGTTATTTACGCATCAAAATCGTGCGGAAGACTGGAAAATATGCTGAATATCAGATTCCATACAAATTTTAACAGTTTAAATTCGGCGTTTACGGTTTTCAGATTTTCGGCATATTCGGTTCATTTTCGGCATTGCATGAATACCCTTAATATATTAATATGTGAGTCTGCATTACTAAATAAAAAACAAAATTAAAATAAAATAAGTTAAGAAAGATAGTATATATAAAAGAGTGGAACGAATTTTTAACCTCATTTGAAAACTACGCAAATAAAAACTCATTTCTGCATTTTTAGTATTTTTCTGCGACATAACTTTTGACTGCGCTCTAGGGTTTATATATATCATTGGAATTTTTTTTGTGTGTCTGAAAACCAAAAAAATTAAGAGCTAATTATTTTTATGCAAACCTCCTCATAAAAGCATAAATAACAACTTGTCAAGAGTTCCCTATGATACCTTGTATGCGCTAGAAGATATTCAGGGTCAAAGATCACTGAAATCGGTCATTCCCTTATATCTCCGCTCCTCTTTGTAGGACACAAAATATGCTCAGGACAATATTGTAGATTAGAAAATTTTCTACAAAAATGCGTTTAACAGTTTTAACGTAAAACAAACAACAGTTATCAAAATAACAAAACTTGGCAAGATTTTTTTGGCAAAGTGAAAGATTAATTTTGCTTATAAGAGTCATAATCATTATATTAAAATTCATTTCCAAGGAGTTGGTATATTAAAAATCAGTTTCAATGCTCCAAAATTCCCTGATATCCACAAAAATATACATTTATATGAAATTATACACAGAACAAAAATAATTTTGTAAATTGAAGAAAATTAGTTTGACAATTTTTATGCCATATCTACCCAGCAAACCATAGTTGACGACTATGTTGAAATTCCGACTAAATAGTTAATATTTCGAGCTGTCTTAAAGAAATTATTACAATTTCGTTACGCAAATATCGGAACAGTTTCACTTTTTATACGAATTTATATAAAATTTCGTTATGCGACTGTTTAAACGACATATTAAAATGCTAACAGAGTAAAATTTGCTTTCTTTCGAACTGTCTATACGAAATGGTAACTTTTTCGTAACGTTTTCGTTAGGACTTACAAAATCGTTACGATACCTCGTTACGAAGTCATGTCAACCCATTTATACGATTTTCGTTACGATTTCGCAACAAAATCTTAACGAAATCGTAACAAACATTTCGTAATCTTTCTGATTTCGGAATCCGATTTCGTTACGAAATCGTAAAGAATATCGTACGAAGCTGTTGACACGACTTCGTAACGAAATTTTGTAACGATTTCGTAACGAGGCTTAACGAAAATGTTACGAAAAAGATACGATTTCGTTCAGAAATTTTTGCATTCAATATGTTTTACAAATAGTCGCATAACGAAACTCTTTGAAAATTCGTATAAAAAATTCGTGAAACTGTTCCAATATTTGCGTAACGAAATTATGAATATGAATTCGAAAATATGAATTCATCGTAGTTTTGACTAAGTCGTCAACTATGGTTTGCTGGGTGAGCTTACTAAATCCAAAACTTTAGAAAAAGCATTCATTTCAGTGGGTTTTTTTTATTTTTAAAAGTTTAAAAAATATATTAACACATTATGGGGTATATCACGTAAAGCGAATGACTGATAAGTTTGACATCTAAAATTTCCAACTTCGCACAAAAATTTAGCCCTGTCGAAGCCTTTTCCAAATGACAGGTTTCAGAAACCCATCTTAAATCTAAATATGCTTTTTTTTCGAAAAAAAATTTTCATTATAAAAATTTTTGTAAAACATTTTATACAGTCCAATTCTATAGTATATATAATAATAATAATATAATAGTAATATATATAATAGTAATAATAAAAATTAACAAATATATTTTTTTAAGCTTCAGCATTTTAAAAATGTTTTTTTTTAATTATATTAAAAAATTAAAAAACAATTTGGTAGTTCAAAAATTTTTGTACTTAGTGTTTTTAATTTGCAAATAATTTATATATAATTCCACGAAAGATTAAATTCTTAAATATCCAAAAAAAAGTTACTGTTTCATACTTTTTATAAAAATTTATCTAGCTAAGTAATTATTTTGATATTATAATGAACTATCTTATATAATAAAAATTATTCTTATATAATAAATTACGGTTTGTGAAAAATAGTCTGAAATTTAAATATTACTTTTATCGGAGTCGTTTCCCCTAATCAAAAAAATAATCAAAAAAAAAAAGAATCCTGAGAAAATGAAACTTTTAAATTTTTAAAGATCTTAAAATATTTTCTTTTGAATTTATTTAAATTGTCGAAATCGTTTTCGAGAACAGTAATATTTTAGCCCTTAACGATAACTCGAACTAGGGTACACACAAGTTCAAATAGTTGTACACAAGCTGGGGATCAGTAAAAACGTAAGATAGCCAAAAAGAAACCAAATCTAAAGACTATTTTTTTTTCTCTCGTTTATATGAAATGCCCATAAAAGTTGTGAATACAGCTTCACCAGCTGAACTTATTAAAAAATGTTTGCATTTTTCATAGCAGATTTTAATTTTGATTTTAATAAACTGCAAGAAATCAAACCTATTTTTACCGTTCACATTAATATTGTTGAATTAGTAAGATTTTGTCACAGGCATTTTTACTTTTTGTGCTAATTTTCGGAATAATGCTTTTTAAAGAAATTCCATAGGCAAAAATCAAAAGACTTAGTACTCAAAATTGATTTGAAAAAAAAAATTTAATAAACTCTTCTCATCTATTTTATGGTCATTTAAAGAAAACGGATTTGCTTAAAAATTTTTATATCCTTTCTTTCAGTTATTACTGGTATCTACATATAGGTTTTTTATCAAAACCCCCCCTAAGGTAAGTCTCGGCTACGGGCCTGAATAGAACACAAAAATTCCGGAAATGCGACATATTTACTTCATTCATTCATGTCTAAAATTATGTTACATATTGAATGTAAAATAAAAGAAAATAATTTTATATATTTTTTTTAATGAATTCATTCGAAATTCTAAAAATTATAAAATAAAATTACAGAAAAAAAATATTTTTAAAATGAAACTTCTTTAGCCACGTAAAGAACAACACAGCGAATTAAATGGAGCTAAAACCAATATAAAGAAAGGTTTCAATAACAAAAAACAGCAACAAAAATTGATCGCACTCGGCAGTATAAGAACGACAAAATTGTTATTTTAAGAGTATGTTGTCAGCAGTGCAATTTGCCCCACCACCTCCCGATCCTTAGACGATTTTTCTACCCTCTGACCAACGTACTCATGTCATGTAGATTAACTATTAATTATTAGTTCCTTTTTTCCTATATTAATATTATAATTTTCTTATATAATATTAATAAAATAGCTAAGCTATATTAATAGCAACGCACAAACTACAAAGTTTACAAAATAAAATTTTCGAAACTGTACTGAAATATACTTCCGGTTAACGTCGCAGGGTGGAACAATAGGTAAGATTGTTTATGAATAATATGAGAAAAGCCATTTCTTGGCATTGCAAGGTGAAATGATTCTTCTAAAGTTGATTCAATTGGTTTGTTAGTTTTTAATATTTCAATTTAATTTTTACTTTACTTTTTAGAAAAACTTTGTGTGTATTTAGCTGATTCCTTTTTTGGGTAGAAGTTTATTTTCTACCGTTAGTGTCGGCTACACATACTTTTTTTATGAACTTCAAGTTTGAAATTTCCAACAATTTAATGAAAATATTGCCCAACTCCTATGCAAAGTGACGTTATCAAAATAACAAAACGTTCAAAAATGCCACAAAAAATGGACGAAAGCCTTTAAAAGAAACTTGTAAAAATTTCGGTCATGCCTTCAAATATGGAAATATTTAATATATTTAAGTTATTGTATAGCTCATGAAAAACCAAATATTTATTTATTTTACATTTTTTAGGCACATTTTTTTGCCCTTGTTAGAAACTATGTTATTAATTCCCCCATACAGAAATGCTGCTTTAAGGTTAAATTCCTTTTTCTTTCTGATTTGTTGAAATATTTTTCATCAATAATTTGACTGCAGTGAAATTTGCTAAAATTTGTTGAAAATTGCAAAATTCATCTTTGTAAACAGCATTCATCCGTATCCTCTCACCCTGAGGCTGTAACGTTCTACTCATAAATTTGCAGCCAATTTGAATACAAAATACTTTCTTCCCATATCCTTACTTAAGAAACTGTTATTAGAAGTTATGAAATTCTATAAGAACTTCAAAATTTTCTAACAGAACAGGCAGATAGATACCAGCCAGCTCTTACCATATCCGCACCCCCTTCCAAACGAAGAGCCATTTGCAGCTATGCTGGTACAAGTTTTGAGTATTATAATCAAAAGGAATTCACTGTGTGCCTCTTCTTGGTAGGTAGTACTTGTCTTTTATGTGCGGGTGTGTTTGTTGTTTCTCTAAAAGTCTCTCATGTAAAGACACGAAAAACTTCTTGTCAACTTTATTAGATTCCAAAACTAAAGTTTAATCGTGCTGCAGCGAAATTATTTATGAGAATATCTTCTTTAATTTTTTTTTTCTAAACAAAGTTTGTGAACATCTTTGGTTTTTTTTTTATATATTTTTTTTTTTTGCTTGTATATCATAGCAACATATTGTAAGTAATATTGCATGCTTACTGACACACTTTCTTGTATTGCTGAATACCTAGTCTTGAATATTGAACAATTTTACTTTTTATATAAAGTTTACAAGGAAGTTTTTAAATTTATGCTTTCTTAATGTGGCACTGAATTTAACAATAAACACAGTGCTGACATATAAAAGTGTTCAGCAATTTTTTTTTTTTTTTTTTTGTCACTTAAACAACTTTGCGGACTTGCACTTTATTTTGCTTTGCTTCATTTTAATGACCTCCCATTAGATTGTCGCCGCCGCGCCGTTCTGCGTCAGTTCGTGCTGCTGACTGGACCATTTATGATTATTGAGCCATATAAAACCAATTAGCGGTAGCGTCAAATTACTTTAGCTTCTTTTCTATCGGTGCTTTGGTCCATTTTGATATTTGTTCAGCCGCTATATATCGAGTTTTATCTAGGGTCTGGGAGTATTTTTTGTTAATGTCTCAAATGTATGGCAGAAAAATACCCACCCACCTTATTATCGATAAGGGAATATTTGTTGCTTTGCGCTGTTTTAATTTTATGTCCCTCAGTTTGTAGCACACTTAAGATTATTAAGTGTAAATTGCATAAAAACAAAAGCAATTCGCTTATAGTTGGTTTCTGTTAGATGCTGTTGGGGTGCAATAGCATTAAAATTAATATAAGGACAAATTGCTTATATTATCAGAGGATAAGAAGGTCATCGTTTTTAAATGTTGTATTAATAATAATGCGAAATTTTATGGTAGGTCTAAGTGACGTATAAATCATTTTTTTTTTTATTTTGAGCCTATGTGGATATATAAAATTCATCTCCAATGAATTACTTATAATGTTCTCAAGTGCTCTTTTCACTTCGTGCTTTATTTTCTTATTGTACATAGTGTCATATTCTTCGCCCTACTGCTAATGGTCATAATTTAAATATTAAAAAGAAAGCTAATCGATATATACATTCAGTGACATAAAGCCCCAGCTCACGAATTCTTTAAAATTTTACCAGAAAAGATTTAAACTGCCTAAGCTATTTAAGCTCATCTGTCTAAGTTTTTATTTTTAATATTTTGTGGGCGTCAAATTTGTTGAAAAAACAGCTGCTGTTATGTCGTTTAAAGAGTCAATAAATTCAATTTAAAAGATATGGTTTTATAATTGTAATTAAAGTTGGAAAAATGGCTTTACACAAGCAAAAAGTGTCCAACAAGGAAATCGAACATTTTGTGAATACAAACGAATAAAAATTATAGTGTGGTATGCTTTATTTATCGAAAAAATGGTAGTGGAAGTCCTAAGAAAATAACACCACGAGAGGAAAGCCTTATAAAACTAAGTTCTCTAGCAACTGAAACAGGCCAGGATTTTCCGTGGGGGGAGGGGAGAGCTTTAATAAAAATCTGTAAGAAGATATCAGTAAAACATTGCGAGCAAAGATGTGTAAATTTTTCCGAGCAAACTCATTATGTTTTAAGATTATTCTTTGTGGCTTTTTTTTAATGACCATAAGAGAGATGAAAAGAGAATATTGAATCTTTTTATCAAACTAATTTTGAGTACTAAATTTTTATTTTACTGTAAATATTTTGAGAAATGGTCTAAATTAAGAATGTTTAATTGTCTTCTAAAAGTATAATTGCGAAAATTAACACAAAAGGTAAAAACAATTATTACAAAATTTCAATACTACAGCAATAGATTGATATATCGGTGATTCCATATCAAAACGCTTACTTTTCTGACATTACTATTTTTGAAAATTTTGAAACTCTCTGGGTTGATAGTTCTCCTGAAACGTATTATATCTGCATACTTCTTTTTTTATTTTTAATTCTTTTTAAAAGATATAAACTTGAAAAATTGGTAAATATCTCCAAAAATACAATTAAAGCATGTATTCAAATAGCTGTAACTTCGAAACAGTATGTCGTACAGAAAAAAATTTATATATATTTTAGAGACCTTGAATGGGTGACCTTCAAAAGGACAGACCTTTCTTGTGGTGCCCTTTTTTTGGACTATTTTTCTGAAATAGTCACGTTTTTTGTAATGTTTGCAGTAAATTTTTCACCTTTTGAATATAGTATCGTTATAATATATCAATTCTTAAGGCTAACACAAAATTTTAGCTTGGGATACCAACGATTGCTATTTTTAACAGTTCAAGAAAAGAACACTACAAGAAAGACACATTCAAGGTCTCTAAAATATATATAAATTTTTTTCTGTACGACATACGGTTTCGAAGTTACAGCTATTTGAATACATGCACTAACTGTTCTTTTGGAGATGTTTTTCAATTTTTTACAGCGTATAACTTAAAAAAAAAAAGGTTTTGGCAAAAACAAAAAACACAGTTTAAGTTATTTTTACGTGCACTACTAACCTACAAAGTTTTAAAAAAAAATCGGAATTACAAAGGTCAGATTTTGCTCAAAAATAGTCGAATTGATATGGAATCATTGATATGTGCTATGATATGTTATCTGTAGGGGCTTAGCCCAGTAGATGTAAACAAATAAATAAATAAATTAAATAAATAAATATTAGTTGGGAAGAAGACATAAGAACATTTCTTGTAGTTTATTAAAATCAAAAAAATATTTTACTATGAAAAATTAAGTTTTTTTTTAATACATTCACCCGTTAAAGCTTGATTCACAAATTTTATGTGACATTTTTTGTAAACAGGACAACCAAAAAATTACAGTCTTTAGATTTCGTTTCTTTTTGGTTATCTCACGCCTCTAGTGGTACTTAGTGTGTGAACAAGTATTTTTTTTTTTATACTAAACCAATGTGAGTAGTATCGATGAAGAAACACATTAGCAGGGAGATTGTTCCACAACCTTACTGTGCTACCGAAAAACGAATTATCCCAGTAATGCGATGTTCTATTGGGCAAAAAGGCAATGGTAAAGGGATGGGCTTGGAGAGCTGCCTGGGTGGACCTAGGAAACACACGAGCTGGTGGCGTCAGGACATGTATCTGCTTTGAGCACTTCCCATGATAGTTTTAAAAGATATAAACTTGAAAATATAAAAACTCAATATCCAAGAGAGTTAAGAGAAGCTTAAATATTTTCATCACCTATCATATATATCGCACGACGTTGAATTCGATCCAGAAGCTCCAAATAAGATCTTGAAGCCCCTGCCCAAATGTGCAAATTGTACTCCATTTTCGGCCTTATATATGAGGTATAAATCACGCGAAGATCAGATGGAGTGAAATATTTCTTGCACCGTTTTAAAAATCCTAAACATTTGGCCGTTTCTTTCGACACATCGAAAATGTGATCATTCCAACGGAGATCTGATTGTATCGATATGCCCAGAACGTCAAGAGCATCTGACTCCACAAGATCTACACCGTTTATATTCAGGGGTGCTAAGGGACAGTTCATTCGTTTGTGGGTTAACAGGCAACACTGAGTCTTGCTAGCATTAAATTCTACTCTATTAGCAAGACCCCACTCGGAGATTTTTCTCAAGTCATTGTTAAGTGTGTCATTTATAATTTGCCTTTTTCTCTCAAGTCTGGTCGTTTTTTGAAGGAATATGAATGGCAAATGCTGCTGTCGTCCGCAAAAGAATGAATTGGGTTATAGGTCAACGACAGAAGGTCATTGATAAAAACCAAGAACAAAGTTGGCGATAGGACTGAACCCTGCGGTACTCCTGCGTTGATGGCGTGCTCATTTGACGAAATTCCGTCGACAACAACACGGATACTTCGGTCCTTAAGGAAACACGTGATCCACTGAACAAAGTTATCACCGGCACCAAAAGCAATTAATTTTGACAGAAGCGCTTTATGCCACACTCGGTCGAACGCCTTTGGAATATCCAGAGCAACAACCCTGCTCTCACTAAATAAGTGAACGCATTGGTTCCATTTTTCAGTGAGGAACGCCATCAGGTCACCAGTAGAGCGGGCCCTACGAAAACCATACTGGCGATCACTAAGCAATTCGTTGTGCTCCAGATAGTTCATTAGGTTGAAGTTTAATATGCTCTCCATAACTTTGGCTAGCGTGATGCATATCGCTATGGCCCGGTAATTTGCAGGGTTCGTGGCATCGCCCTTTTTTGGTACCGGCTGGACATTTGCGACCTTCCAACAAGATGGAAATACTCCTGTCCTGTAGGAGATGTTGAAAAGGTTGCGCAACGGCAGAGCCAGTGTAGAAGCACTCGCTTTAAGCACAATCAGTGGTAGGCCATCAGGACCAGAAGCTCTGTTTATGTTGAGATTTGTGAGGACCCTTTTTACTGCTTTCGCTCGAAAATATATTTCTTGCATTGAAGAAGAACCATTTTCGACATAGGGCAGTGGCTGATTGCTATCTGAGATTGTGGAATTTTGTGCAAACAATCCTGCCAATAGGTTCGCTTTCAAAAGAGTTGGCATCGACGAAGTCGTTTGATTTTTAACTCTTTTAATAAATGACAAAAAATTTTTGCTTCCTTTAGGGCAGAGAAGAACCTGTTCTCTAATGCGAGTTTTGTTAAGAAACTTTTCACGTTTTAAAATTGCGTTACAGCAATTCCTAGCCTAGATGCGAATTCTATTAGTATCAGCATTCTTAACAGAACGCCAAATCTAATAGGCTTCCTCTTTGGACCTGGCTGCAATCCTGCAAGTCTCATCATTTGAACCTGTGTGAACCCTAGTACGAGTTATCGTAAAAGGCCAAAAAATTATTTTTCTCGAAAGCGATTGTCGTCGATTGCTTTCGAATTATATTCAAAGAAAATATTTTAAAATATGTAGAAATATGAATTTTATAAACTTCGAAATTTTTTAAACTTTTCAAGATAATAAAAGAATAATTTTAAAAATGTCGTAGTTTAAAAATTGAGCTGATGCATTTTCTCATAAAAATTTGATATCATGACTGAAAAGATCTATCAATTCCCAAAAACATTCAAAGCATAATTTTTTTTTTCAATTTCAGCTCTCAAAAATTGCCGTCGAAGGCGCACTGTGGCTCAAGAATTAAATCCATTGGCCAAAATAACCATTTTTTGTGGTAACCGATTTATAAAATTTTTGCGCCGTTTTGTAGTAAATATATCCAAAGTTAGGTAGCAAAAAATTTAGGTCAAATAATTTAAAATTGTAGGCGGTTAAACACAACTATTTTTGCTTATTTCAGAAAAAGGGGGAACTTTTTTATTTTTTCATCGCAAATGAATGACCATGGCTCGCAAACTATAATCAATAGAGGGATTTAACTATTATCGTTAAATTATTTTAATTTTGGGTGTTACGAAATGTTTTCAAAATGACTGTTCTTTGTATTAACTTTAAATTTAGTGGAATATAACTTCTAAGGATTAAAACGGATTAAAAAAATTAAAACATCCAGTTAAAGGTGAAAGGCTATTCTTTCACCCCATATCCCCCACGATCCCCCCGTATAAGATTTTTTCGTTTTACTGAAACTACTCACACAAGTATTCCAATGACGCTAATTTAAACGCATCCCTAGAAGTATGCACTGATGTATTCTGTTTATAAGTTAGGTATTTTATTGCAAGGATTTTTCAGTTTTATTTACCCTTCTTATTCCAACTCTATAAGACAGGTGCATATATAAAATACAGTTTTTACTCATTAATCCATTTCATTCTACCTGTATGAAACATATGCAGTTTTGGTGTTTTGAGGCATTTAGAGTTTTTTTTTTTAATAAACCCATTTCATTCTACCTGTATGACACATGTGGAGTCTTGGAGTTGTAAATATTACCTTTATAGAACTGGTGCAGGTAATAAGTAATAAGTAATAAGTAAAGGTAATAAGTAAATAGATACAGGATATAGGACTTTGGAAAGCTCTACGGTATGGAAAGGCTTATATGGAAGTGAATTTCAGATACAATCTCAGTTGCTATAATATCTCAGCCAATGCAATTGGAAATAAATAAATAGATTCAAAAATCATGGAGAGATTCAGTTATAAACTAGTGACTGTGAAGTATTTAAGAAACAAAAGACAGAAAGATGTTCTAAGCTACGTTCAAAGAAAAATAAACTTCGAAATACTATTGGAAAAAAGCTCTACATCCAGTAAAACTACTCAAAAGAAAAATTGCGCAAACATAGCGAAAAATGGCTGGAATGCGAGATTACTGTGCAAAGAGCTTAAAAAACAAATTTTACGCTGACAAAATCAGCGCAAGAAGACCAAAAAAAAAAAAACTTGACAACTGCAGCGATAGATCTAAGAGGGGAAAGCTAAATGATATAACTGATGAAATTGGAAGTGAAAATGTTTAAGAAACTTTCCTTCATCAATTGCGGTCAGATGAAAAATATGCAAAACTGGAAATCATTGAAAAAGTTATTGATGCTAGTCCAGCGAGAACAAAACGGATTCTTTAAAGTGTACCAACACCGAGCAAGGAAAAACAGTACACAAATGAGGAGGCAGTATCATTATCTTTCGATTTGGAATTAACAAAGTACCATATACTGAGCTCAGATTGCTCAAAAAAGAAAAAGGTTCAAATCTGTATCCATCATATTATCACATAACTGCTGCTTAAAAGGACTGTTTGCCATCTAACGACACTATTGCAATTGAACCAATTTTGGTAGAGGTACAACTACAATCATTACTTGATCACACAGCACAACGCTTGCTACAAGCATTTAAATAAATTGAGTTGAAGCAATATGGAAACTGCAAATTAATTCTTTTTTGCAAATGGGGATGTGATGGTTCTTCCGGACAAAAACAATACAAGCAATTGTTATGCGAAAATATCTTGGACACGGATATGTTCATGGTGTCATTTGAACCATTGCGAATAAAAAAGATTTTGGAAGACTCGGAGCCATCGACCAGCACAACGCACACCAGGGATATTTAGAAAAATCGCACACCATCTTTCACGAAATACTGCAGGCCCATCAAAGAAGCGAAAGAGTACTTAAAGAGAAGCAAAGCGTACGTACGTAAGAGTACGAGTAGTACGGAATATTTGCAAGCAATATTCCAACCAAATAAATAATAATTAATATATGCTTTTGTGGTTTAAGTAAAATGTAGATAATAATAGAAAAAAAAAAACAATTAAAAAAAATGTGCCCCAATGTAAAAAATCATATTAATAATTAATAATAAAATGTTTTATTTATCAACATATGACTTTTTTTAATAAATAGAGAACATTAAAAAAAAGAAGAAAGCATAATTTAATACTATGACTTGAAAATTTCAAAAGTTAAACTTTGAAGTTAAACAATTTTAAACACAACAAATTAAAGGAATTATCTGTCAGTAAAAAAAAAAAAAATCTCACTCAAATATCTCAATCGTTTCAAAAGTTATAGAATTTGGCCAATAAAATCCTATTCTGAGCCACTGTGCGGCTATAATGACTGGCGTCATCTTTCGTACAAACGGTGAAGATTCTTTATCCGTTTTAGACCATTCAGTCCAACCTTGTCTAATGCCGTCTTTCGCATCACTTTCTTGTCCTTTACATAGCTTCTGTTATAAACAAATACACTTTTATCACTTTATATAAAACAATATTTATACTAACTTTTGGTCAGACCAAAACTTGTGCCATATGCGTCTTTAAATGCACTTCCTATGCTGTTAAGAGTCGAAGCAAGTTCTTTCCATCTCTGTGACCTTATATGTCCACCATCAATGGGTTCATATCTGTCATAAAAAATCTATGAACATATTAAAAATAAATGTATCAAACATTGTAGAATATTACCTATCGTTTGCAAATTTTGTATGAGTTTCCATATACTCCACATAACACAATTTTTGTTCATTTTAATTTTTTTTGCTTTTTTATCCATTCTGGTTTTTTGAATAAACGCTTTATATATAAACTGATTGGGCTTTTTTTTTGAGAGACTGTGTACACAATTCTGAAAAAAAAACTCACGCTCATTGGTACTGAATCGAAAAACATGAATGTGCACTGTTTCGAGTGCACACTTGAAAACTCATAGTTAGAGAATAGATCCCCTGATCTTGATGAAATTCAAAGAGTGCTTATTTTGTAGGGGTATAGAACTTTTTTTAAATTTAAACAGAAAAAGGAATGTATGTAAGCCAATATTTTGGCTTTGTTATTTATTCGCCCTCTGTTCCGAGTATATACTGTCTACAAACAAGGGAGCGAGGCGTTTAGACTCCCACGTTTCATCCGGCAGCTATTACTTTGAAGTAGTGAAGGAGTTCGTTTACGTTGGCCCAGCCATTAATACCAACATCGAAATTAGCCATGAAGATAAAGCGAAGAACAATAATTATTAAAAGGTGCTACTACGGGCTCAATAAGCAACTAAGTTCCAGAGCCCTCTCTCGATCGACAAAACTAACACTCTACAAAACGCCCGTTCTACCTTCTTTATGCCGCTGAGGCATGGGTAGTTTCGCAAACTGACGCAGCCGCTCTGGGGGTGTTCGAGCGAAAAGTTCTTCGCACAATCTTTGGTCCTGTTCGAGTCGGCGATGACTATCGCATCCGAATGAACCACGAGCTGTATGAGCTCCACGAAGACATTGACGTAGTTCGGCGTATAACTGTGCAGCGACTACGCTGCCTGGGTCATATCCATCGTATGAACGACAAAGCTCCAGTGAAAAAGGTGTTTGGGGAGAGGGTCGCTGGTCAACGACGACGAGGGGGACCATGCCGCACTTGGTGTATCCGATTGGTGAAGGCGCGCGCAAAGCAGAGACGCCTAGCGAGAGCTGATGAGGTCGGCCAAATCCCGAACACGGGTTGTTACGGCCACCTAAGTAATTAAGTAAGTAATAATTTGGAAAGTACGTTGCTGCGAAATTTCAATATTCAGTTTATCTGAGGTAAAATAGAATTTGCTTAATTTTAAGGCAAACAAATTATACAAGTACTTGTATGAATATGTAAATATATGGCTAATATATCATCTACATTAATTGCGATGGATCCAACAATAAATATTTTTCTATTTTGAACAAGAACTTAATAGGCTCTAAACAGTCAAAACGTAGAATTCTATGCCGATGCATTAATCTGGCACGCTATTAAACTCAACTGCTTTAATTTTAAATTCCATGCATAATTAAATTTGAAATGAACGCTAATCTTTAAATTCAATACTCATTCAAATGTATCCTTTTGTGGGTATTCATTGCAATTTGTTGATTTTGTTATTGTTGTCAACAAATCTATAAAATTTACAACGCATTTAAAGCCTCTCAACTGCCAACAGAAACTAAACAATAAATAAAAAATCACACAAAAACCAATGATAAATCAAAGTCAAAACCACTGTGGCTGTTTGTTTGAGAATGTTTGTGTACATTTGTGTGTTTGCGTGCATTTGTGCGTGTTTTTGGAAAAAATCAATTGGAAATTGTTTTCAAATTGCTACTGGAAGAATAATAACAACAACAACAGTAGTGCAATAAAATAAAACATGCCTGACAACACATAAGCTTAATTTGTGCACACATTTCATTGCATGATTTAAGGCGGCTAAACAAAAGTACTACGTAACGCTTTTTGTGTCAAATGCTTTGCCCACACTTTCAACGTCATTTGGCAAAACAAGTTACCAAAAGTGGTGCCAGATTTCAATGAATACAACAACACAATAATGCCACCAACTACTAAAGTAACAACAGTAACAAGAAAAACGCAATGAATGAGTACATTTTTTAAATGAGTACAAAGCTTTAATTTTCATCACTTGTCGGTCAACTGATGCTGGGGAGGGGTTGGGTTAGTTTGGATCGTTATAATTTAATTACGAGTGAACTTTGCATAAAAGAACCACATCATAAAATCGCACACAGGCACACACACATAAAGCAAATGGCAGCAGCTGCAGGCGCAAATAGCAGGATGTTCACGAATTTAGTTGTAGAAATATTTGAAGAGCAGCTTGCCACAACATGTTGTATAAAGAAAGCAACAAAGCAGCAAAACAACGGCAAAAGTTAATTGAAAAAATAAAGGAAAAAAAAAGGTTCATATTTTTATCAACAAGCTTTAGATACAGTGGACGAGAAAACTTTTCAGACTCTCAGAAATACCAATACACACTCGCACAGACTAAAGAAAATGTTTCAACAGCAGCTCAATATTGTGGAAGTTCATTAAAAGCCGATTTGCGGCATGCAATACTGTTCTACGGTGTGTGCATTTGTGTGTATGTGTTTGTATGTATGTTTAAGTGAGCATTTCGAATGTCTTGTGGGAGAACTTAGAAAAAATGTTGCACATCAGATTCTTGTGAAAAATTTTGCTACATCAACAGGGGAAACATTTTTGTCCTCCCTCCACTTACGTTTATAAAACTTTTCTTTTGCATCATAAAACAAAGAGAAACAACTTTAAATAATAGACACTTAAGCGTTTTGGGTAATTTAAACAATATTTAACCTACTAAAGTTAACAATAAACAGTACAACTTTGATAGTTTTCTGTAAATTGCGTTTCTAAATTTATATTCTCTCAGGAGCTAAGAAGAAGTGCTGACCAAAGATGTAAACATAACGAAACACCTAGAGACATTCAACTATTGAATGTTGACACTTCAAACTTTTATTTTGAATATAAAAGTTTAAAGGGAAAGTAAACAAAGGTTAGGAAAATAAACAATTAAAAGGTAAAGCTACAAAAAATAACATAAAAAAAATTTTATTTACAATTAGACCCATCGTTTCCTTAATATTGTGCAAAAGCTTATTGCGTGCAAAAGCGAATTTTTAATTTAAAAATTTTCTTATGCGTAGATTTCTAGAAAATCCCAGTTTTTATTGTGGGAGGGTAAACATTTTATTTTATAGAAAAGGAAGTGCAAGATGTGTTTTCCTTTGTATTTTTAAAATATGTAATGTTAAAAAGGGCGTATATTTTAATTCTTTAGTTCTTAAAAAAACATTTTATACGAACTTTTAATCATTATTAATACAACATTAATAGACTAATTTTGTATTCCTGACGAAGCATTCAACAACAATGGTTATGCGAACGATTTTGAATTCAAACTGAAATATGTATTTCGAACGAAGCTTTCATTCGACAAGCTTGTGTTTGCTACGTACACTCAAACTGTTATGCACAAGCAGTTGTCCAATGGGGCGCTGACATATCAAACACTAGGGAAGTTTTCTGTTTTTTGTCTACTTACTTCAAAGATTTTTTTAAATATTGCTTTGTTTCTTATATGCTGGCAATGGCTTTGTTCGGTTTGTGCGGATTGTGGAATTGTTTACATTATTATTGTTTTTAGAGATTGAATGATTGCTTTAAGTTAGAGTTGGGCACTTTGCGCACCGTGCGACAGAGCGAGCCTACTGCATGCTAGATAAGAGGGTTGCCATTGCACGCCTAAAAGAGAATAAATTGATGAGTAGGCTTGCTATAGCACGAGTAAAAGAGAGAAAAATTGAGAGCAGAAGCAACTCTCTCGGAAGGAAATGAAGGAATTTACCCCAGAGTAAAGACCATGCGAATAGTCGAGTAGTTAATTTTTTGATTAATAAGATTTCAGATTTTATGTATTTGAAATAAGTAAATAGCAAATTTCAAGAACAATAATAAATTTTTTTACACTTAACATGTTTGATTAATCATTTTCCCGATTAATCGAGTAATCACTCAAATAATTAATCATAATTCCTATTAATCGACTAATCAGGTTCGAATTGGTTAGTCTGAAAAACTGGTTAACTGGTCCAAATTGATCAGTTAATTTGAAATCTGATTTATCAAAAACATGATTTACTCAATTAATCGCTCGACCCTAGCAATAACGCATTATATTTAAAATTTTTATCTATTATCGTTACACTTAGAGAAATGTTGATGCTATTTTTAAGAATAATTAAAAAATATAATTTCCTTATTCTCTATTACAAAGGTTTTTAAAAGGGTCTTTTTATAAAAGCTTGTATTAAAATACTTTATGGAAAAAATGCATTTTTATATTGACTTAAGTACTTAAGTACTTTTTCTACTGGGCTATTGAACATACCATCTTGTTCCTCTCTTGAATACTGGTGAGTTATAATTAACCCTATGCTTCTTGTAAAGATAAAAGTGAGCTCACGGCGAAATAATTTCAATAGTATAAAATTAAATGATGTTTAGTGTAGTAAAGGCTATGCACTGCACACGTGACACCAGTATTTTTAGTAATATAAATATAATTTCTCTTTATATGCTTCAAAATATTTCAAAATGTTATGAAATGTTTTACATGTTAAGGGTTTAAAAACTACTCAACTCAAAGTCAGCCGTCTTTTCCTCTTAGTTTGTAGGCAACGGGTACCTAAAATAGCTTTGTAAGTGCAGCTGCGAAAGAAAACAGCTGCTGGCCGTCCCTACTTTAAGTGATCAAAGTAATATGTATGAAGCTATTGAAGGTTTTTTTTTTATTTTATGTATTTTAAGTGCTTCACAGCCTACAGACGCTGGACAGGGTTCAGTATGTTTTTATATATTTCATAATTTACTTACCTTTAGGTTCACAATTTTCCATTTTTTATCGTTCGCTGGCTGATCAGCTGTTATAATTATTTGATTCTGTTTGAATTACAAATGTGAAAAACACGAACGAACACTGTTTTGAACGAAATAATTGGTCGGCTAGGAATACAATATGAGGCCGTAAATTAAAGATACCAGCAATTGCACAGTGGTTCCGTAGTAGGTTATTAAAATAATATTTCCATGTTAAATAATTACGTCATGAGCTACGGCTGTTTGTCAGTCTGTCAGCCATCTTAAAGCTATCTTTCTGAAACTCGAAATATAACCTTTTATTTAATAAATAAAGATCAAGTTTGAAAATATACCAAATCAAAAAAAAAAAAAAAAAAATAAAAAAAAAAAAACAACTACTGCCTCCCATATTGTGACATTATCTTAGTTTAGTTTAGTTCAGTTAAGTTTATTGTCTATAAAGTTAGTTTAGGTTAATCCGGCTGCCTCCTGGCGGTGGCTCACATAGACTATTGTGGTCCTTAGTGGTACCGGTGTAAGGAGTCTGTAGGAGAGTTAGTTAAAGTCGGTAAAAATTTCCGTTGAGTTCGCGAATCTTAGGAGGGTTTCTGGAGAGGTTTTGGCTACATTTTGTAGTGACGGAAGCCTCGGTGAGCTTAGGTATTTGTGTGTCGATCTGACGTGACTTCCTACAGTTGTCATCCATTGTGATGCCCATCTTCTTTGTGTGAGCTGCCGCCATGCAGTGACTCGTGAGTATACCCACTAGTGTCCTGCATTCTCTGCGAGGTCGTGCCAGGATGAATAGAATCCCGTATGATTTATTTCATGTTATCGTATCTCTCCACCTACGACTCACTGCTTGTGCGGCCCTTTCTTCTACATTAAGGAAAATATGTGTTAAAATGAAATGAAATTGTGTTCACATTAAACGAATATGTTTTTAAAATACAGCTTTACACAATTTCATTTAAGTTAAACACAAATGTTTGTAAAGTATAATTTAAGAAATGAGATTTTGTTTTCAAAACAATGTTTTGAAATATACTTTTAAAGTAAACATTTCAGTTTAAAAAGATTTATTTAAAAATAAAATTTAAAACAAAAATGTTTATATTGGAAACAAATATTTTTAACCCCCATTTTTTCGATGCCATTTTTTAACTTTTTCGCATTTGAAGTCAGATTCATGATCATCGACCTCTGGGACCATCGAAAACTAAATGTAAAGTCCATTCGATGAAGTTTGTTTTTTTTTTATTGTGGCTTTAAATGTTGAATTATTTTATATATTTAAATAATTAATTAGCTTTTATTTCATTTTGCCTTTAAATTTTGTAAGTCCAATTAAAAATTGTTTTCAAACAATCAAATGTTTTTTCTTAGCTTTGTATCAATTGTCTGCTCAATAATTCTACTATACATACTTTTATAATTCAATCTCAGATAGCGACGTACTTGTTCTTATAAAAAAGAAATAATTAGAGAAAATTACAAAAAAAAAAAAAAGACACAGTTTCGATAGTATCGTGCACGTAGAATTTTTTGCTTGATATATTTGTTGATGAATTTGTTGTTCTTGTTCAGTTTTATGTTGGTTAAAAATAAATATAATACAATCTTTTGTTTAATAAATTGAAATAAATATTTCAGAACAATATGAATTTATTATTTTCCTGCAGTAAAGAGCTTATATATATTTTAAATATGATTGAATATTTAAGTTTGAACAAGCGAAATATATTTTTATATGTATACAAAAAATTAGTTCAATAAATAATTCGAATTTATCATATTTAAAAAAAAAATCAAGTTTATAGTAGCATAACTACCATGCCAGTCTCTAATCTGCGTATATGTAACCTGCATTGTAGTAATATAATTTTGTGTGTGTTATGTGTGTATTATTTATTGTATTAATCTTGCTGAAGATTAACAAAAACAATAAAAAACAAAAAAACGAAAGAAATATATATATGCAAATATTTCATACATACGTATAATATCAACAACTCAAGCAGTTACTGAACAATATTCGTATTCGCAATATTCCAGCAGACTGAAAGCTTTTTATCGGCGCAAGCATTTATATACGTATGCATTGCTTGTAAAACTCTGGGAAATTCATAAAACGATTCTATTCAAGAAACAACACGATGTTGCGTTCGAGATTTCGTCACGAACTAAAGCAACAAACATAGGAACGTCAGCATCAACTGAATCATCAATGCATTTTTTCTCATACAAAAATGTGAATTATTCTTCTTTTTTTTTGCTGTCTTTTGTGACTTTATTAAAGAAGTGACAAAATCCAAAGTTTGCTATTCCTCTTATGCAACAACATAACTGATATTTTGGCATAAATTTTGTCTTTGTACGATGAATATTAAATGCTGTATAAGATCCTAAAGTGTCCCCCACAAAACGTTGCATGGCTTTGAAAAAATTTGTGAAAAAACCCCCATACAAACCACGCTGTAAGACGTTATTCTAAGTTAAAAAAAAAAAAATTAGCTTAATATGAGAATGAGAATATGAAATGAGAACTATTCAAAAAAAAGTTAAACACGCCTGTTTTAATTTATTTTTTTTTTTTTTTTTTTGTTGAAACACAATTGCGTTAAATTTATATTTTAAAATTTTTAGGTTAATTTTAGAGTATGTTTTTTTTCTCAGTGTAGGTTTCTGTACAGTTATTGTCTATAAATTTTTAACAATTTTTTGAAGACAAGAAAACAGTAAAATTAAGAATATAAATAAATTAATCAAAAAAAAAAAAAACCAAATGGCTATTTCAGCCCTTTAAAGGACTTTGACCAAGCATCTTATGATCAATTGTGTTGTGTGTGATGTGAAATGTTTGCACACAAATGATCGAGAACTGGACCTACATGTTTTACGCCGACTCCGAACGGCTTATGTTCTCAAGAAGCTTTTCATGGCAGTTTTTACTCTCTGAGGCTTGCCATTGCCTGCAGAGAGGTGACGGCCGAACAGAAAAATTAATTCAATTGAAAAAACTTTCTGTGTCGGATGGAGGATTCGAATCTGGGTTCTCTGGCGTAAGAGTCACACACTCTACCCACTACGCCACGGCCGCCACAATAAATTAATCAGTTATTATAAAAATATAAATTAATTTTAAGAATTGGAAAAATCAAATACATGTTTTTGAGTTCAGTAAATTAAATTTTTTTGAGCATCTATTCATAGCTTCAAACAACAAATAGTTCGATCTACAAAAAAAAAATTTTAGTATTATTAAATTTTCGTGAATTTCTATAAGAAGCATTGAAACTGAATATGCCTAGTGGCCTAAGTCTACTTTAATGAACCCGCTGAGTTTAAAGGGGCTGCTTGGGCGAGGGGGGGATAGTGTTTTTTTTTTTAATACCATTATAATCTACGAAAAAACGCTACCTTGTACGAATGATACAATTAAAATATTTCCATGCCTTGTACCAAACAACTTTCTGCAATTTTAGCGGGCTTATTAAACTAGACTTGTTCCTGCCTAGCAAATAGGGACAATCAATATTTCCACAAATTATGTAATAAAAAAATGAGTAAGTGAATTTTTCGGTTATTTTGAACGAAACGAAAAACGAACAATGATTTATGGATATGCATCTCCAATGTCCGGACCCTTTATTGTTAAGGTACTGCTATCCAACTGGCGAAAGTCCTCAAAGCATTAAAGGCTGACATTGCCTCCAGCCAAAAAATGCATGGGAGAGGGCAAGGTTGCTCTAAACGAGCAGACTGCGATATCTGCTACAGATGCCATGCGGAGAAGCGCGATTTCGGATGTGGATTCATCGTATCAACTATCTTGTTTACCGTCTCACACCCGTGAACCCGTGATAAGCTACGATCCGCATTAAGGCGACATTTTTTTTTATCATTCTAATTTGAGCTCACGCCGCAACAGAGGAAAAGGACGAAGCCATCAAGGACGCTTTCTAATCTAGTCTTGAGTAGAGCTCTAAAAGAATGCAATCATTTGTGATTTAAAATCATTCAAATCCCAATCAATGATTTGAAAAAGGAATGCAATCAATTTTTCAAATCATTGTTTGTTATTTGAAATTTAAAGTCCCAATCAATGATTTGGAAAAAATGAATGCAATAAATTTTTTTGAAATTTCAATCACAATCAATGATTTCAAAAAATGATTGCATTCATTTTTGATTTGAAATTTCAAGTTCCAATCAATGATTTGAAAAAACGATTTTACAGCTCTGGTCTTGAGGACGTATACGACCACCGATTTATGACGTGAAAATACTACTCAGCGATTTTAATGCAAAAGTCGGAAGAAAAGGCATCTTTGGCCGTCAGTTCTGTCTTCATGAGACCGCAACGAACAACGATTTAAGACTGATCGACTTTGCCGCGGAGCGAAACATGGTAGTTAGCAGCACCAGATTAAAGCACCTCGACATCCACAATGCCACTTGGCTGTCCCCGGTTTAAAAAACGCGAAACGAAATGGACCATGATATAATCGATGGAAGGCATGCCTCTAGTATTCTAGATGTGCGTACGTATCGGGGGGTTAACATTGACTCCGACCGTCGTTTTATTACTGATTTTGATCATTCACGCAGAGTTGGCAGTTGTGCTTTTCATTATCTCTTAAGCAAAAAATGATTTAAAGCAACAAGAAAAGAATTAATGATATAAAGTTTGAATTGGTTTTTAAAGTGAAAACTTATTTAGGCGCGTTAAGCACTTTTTGATAGAGATCAAAACTATAAATTGGCGAAATCATCACTCTCTTAGCGATATCATCACGCTGTTAGCTGTTCATATATGTTGCATTTTACAGCATTGCTTATGCGGTGGTTATGCTAGGCAAACATGTTTGGTGAGTTCTTTTGTTAGTGTTCAACGCATAAAATGAGAAATAAGCTTTTATATCGTTCTTATTATCTCGCGTAAAACAGTTACAACAAAAAAGCTCACTAAACATGCTTGCCTTGCTTACGTAAAAAAAAATCAAATGTTCTACTTGTTGCACTCTTAAAATTACCTTCGTGGGCTTCGTTAAATAGTACTATCTGCGCTTGGTCTACAGTGGGTGACCAAATTAATAGGGACAACCTTAATAATGAGAATTGTTATATTAATTACTCAAAAAATGACTCAAAAGTTGTTTTTGCTCATAAAATAACAAAAATTCAAAGTAAAATTTTAAATACCTTATATATGACATATAATTTATTAGCAAAAGTTGTTTCAATTTGACGAACAATTTTTTAAGAGTTTAATTTTTGAGGTTATTAGTTTGGCAAAGAATATATTAGTGCTGTGGATACTTGTATGCAGTACAATTTCAAGTGTGCATTTTTTAAATTGTGTTTTAGTTTTATATTTAAATTGTTAGTTAAAATACAACTTTTAAATACAACAGTAAGTACTAAATATGTAACATGTCACCCATTAACACCCATAGTAAATCGACGTTAAATATTTAAGATTTTTTATTATAATTGTAATTAAATAGACTGTAATAGACTGTAAATAGACTGGGTGCATTGTCAAACACTTTTTGCTACATAATGTAACAAAATTTGATAGTAAGGTTAAAATAATTTTAGATTTAATTTTATTTTTTTAAAATATGGTTACTTATGCAAAATATAGTTAAACGCCTTAAATTAGGAAAGGGCATCAGCGGTGCTCTTTCGCAGCTGCACGTGCAAAGCTATTTTAGGTACCCCTTGCCTACAAACTAAGAGGAAAAGACGGCCGACTTTGAGTTGAGTAGTTCTTAATGCCTTAACATGCAAAACATTTAATCAATTACTGCAATATTTTAAGGCCTATAAAGAGCAATTATATTTATTATTTTATGCAAGTAATAAATATGTTTTTAAAATTATGTATCAACACCTTTACTACACTAAACATCATTTAATTGTATACTATTGAACCTATTTCACCGTGAGCTCACTTTTATCTTTATAAGAAGCATAGGGTTAATTATCACTCACCAGTATTCAAGAGAGGAACAAGCTGGCATGTTCAATAGCCCAGTAGAAAAATATACTAATATTATAGCGACATTAAATGCTGGTTAAATGCTGTAAGTCAATATAAAAATGCATTTTTTTCATAGTATTTTAAAACAAGCTTTTATAAAAGGACCATTTTTTTACAGAATAAATATCTGAATCACTGCAAAAACCTTAATTCCTTTGCAGTAGAGAATAAGTAAATTGTATTGGTAAATTATTCTTAAAAATAGCCATCAGAATTTCTCTTAGTGTAACAATAAAAGAACACATTTTTAAATATATTGCGTTATTGCTAGGGCCGAGCGAATTATTGAGTAATTCATTTCTTGATAAATCAGATTCCAAATTACCTGATTAATTGTTTAACCAGTTTTTCTGATTAATCCAATCACTGATTAGTCGATTAATAGGAACTATGATTAATTATTTGAGGATTATTCGATTAATCGGGAATATGATTAATTAAACATGTTAAGTGTAAAAAATGTATTATTGTTCTTGAAATTTGCTATTTACTTGTTTTAAATACATAAAATCTGAAATCTTATTAATCAAAAAATTAACTACTCGATTATTTGCACGGCCTTTACCCTGTAATTCTGCAATTACTCACATATTTCCTTCAGGGCGTATGAGAGAGTTGCTTCTGCGCTCAATTCTTCTCTCTTCTACGCTTAGCACGCAGTCAGCTCGCTCGGTCGCACGGTGCCAAAGTGCTGATTTTGCCCAACTCTACCTTAAATTATTAAAATTTGTTAAAATTGATAAAAATAGTTAAAAAGTAGAACGTGTCTGATTTGTCGGCTGAAGCTACTTCGGAAATTCATAATAGCAATATTATTTTATAGCTTTAAGTTTTCACTTCGGTCGGCAGTCCCCCCACTGCATACTTTTTTTCTTACGAGATTTCTGCAGCTCCTCTTAAATTTTGTGCAAAATAAGTAAAGATCCAATATAAAGTTTATGAAAACCAAACGAAATGTAAATGTTAGAGTTTATTGCTAAAAACTTTTAAGAATATGGCAAATCTTTAAAATTTAAAACGATTTGCATACAAATATTTTCAGATTAAAAAGGATTAGAAACGCATAAAGAATAATTTACCTAAAGAACCAGAAAGATATGCCGAATATAACTGCTGTCACAGTAACACTTAGTCGACTTCTTCAGGAGAAGTGCTGTAAAAACAGCAACAACAACCCGAACAAGTTGAAGTCTAAGTTGAAGAACCGGCAAAGGATGTGATGAAGTACTTTGAGAAAGCAGTCAACTTAGAGCTGCTGCTTCTTGTGCTGCATAGCAAGTATATCGGAGACATTCTTTGGATATGAGAAGGTTTTTTTGTTGTAGCTGTTGTTGTTGTAACAGCACGTGTTGCAGCTGGAAGCACGTGCTTTCACACTAACCGAGACACATACAAATGCAGCTTAAGTCATTCGCATCCTGAAGATATTTCGTAACACACACAAATATATATAAACACACACACACACACTATTATACACATGCATACCATTGTTTTTCCACCTGTAGTCCTGAGCTTGCAAAAGTTAATCGCTCAACTTGAGTAAAATTTTTTTTTTCTTTTATGTTTTTGCTTTTGTTGACTTTTTTTCCTACTTCCTATCTCTCCTACTTTTCTTAAATCCTTTGAGAAATTGCATCAGTTATGCTGTTGATAAAAAAAAATACCATACATAAAACTTTTCTATTAGTTGCACTCTATTCCGGTGAGTGTGTGAGTGTTTAAAAATTTATTTTTATACTCAAAAAACTTAAAAATTTTACGCAATAGAGACAATCAAGCTGAGTATTTGTGAAAGCACAATAAAGCTGCAGGTATGGAAAGTTTTCCAAGTTTTAAATCGTTTTTTAGAGCATTTGAGTAGTCTTAAACTGAATTGAAAAATTTTACAAATATTAAAATAAATACAACTCAAAATAAATTTAAATGAAAGTAAGAACTCTTAAGCTTATTTTTAAATTCTATTCCAGCATTCATAAAATGTCACAATTCTATAAAACTCTTGGGAATGTGTTAAATGAATATTAAAAAAAAATAATTACAAAATTCAGCAAAAAAAACTTGAAATACTTCAAGCAACGCGTCGTCTTACATCCAGCGTAAAAAATTGGCAGTAATAATTTTAATAAAAGTCAACCACAAAAGTATTGTTTTTTGCTATTCCACTTGTGCAGCAAAAACAACAACAACTAAAGTGTCCGCCTTAATTTGTGACATAAACACAGACAAGCCGAGCACGTGCACGGGCCGGACTTGTCATAACTTGCTCCCGTGATGCCATACCAGGCCATGTTGAAGAATGACTATAACGCTAGTTGACTGCAGAAGACTCCGTTAAATGCTGGCTGCTTTGCTTGTTTACCAAATTTTTGGGTCTTGTTTTTGCTATTGTCGCTTTTCTTTCATTGCTTTCCTCCACTTAAGTGACCAAATAAAAGCAGCAAAAATACGTTTGCCCACGCCTGGCGCATACAATGAGTTGATTACTCTTAATTTATCACGATTAATCGTTGCATGGCAGTCTTAAATGAAGGCGAGCCATTAAAGTGGGTCTGCTTGTTTTTTGTTTTGTTTTATTTACCAGAGGGTTGACTGCTGCAGCAAGTTAAGCAAAGTTAAGTAGCTATATAATAGCAAAAAATTACCAAAAATATGTGTAGTTATTCTTGAACATCAAAAATATTACAAAAAAAGTCTAAATAAAGCGTGCGCGTTCATGTATTTTGACTGATATGCGAACTTATTGTCACTTATAGTCAAAAAATGACCTCGTCAAGTGGTGTGGAAGTTTCTTGGCAAGCCTGACATCTTGGCTTGTTATGATTAAACGTTGACAGGCGCCGCATAATCACCAATCGTTTATTTCATGTCATTACTCGGCAGACTTACGAAGAAATGAGCATTCAAAATTATCTCAAAGGATGTTGATACTGTTGTTGTTTGTCTTGTGTGTTGAAATTACTTGAAGAATTCGTTGATATATTTCTTGATGTGGTAATTATTTTTATTTGAAGGTTTGACGTAGACCAAAAATTGGCGACAACCCGTTAGCATTAGTATGAAAAGAAAGCAAATTGTGTCATTTTCATTCGTAGCAGCATTTTTCCAACATTTATGTCAGCAATTTTGTTTTAATGAAATATTTGTGATAGACTGTAGGCACTTAATAAGAAAATGAGTTAATATCTGAAATCACCCAGTACACTTTTGATATATCGCCTTGTTTTATTTGCCAGTTCAAATATTTTTAAGTTTTTGGATTTCTTTGCACAGTGACCCCCTGAACGAACTTTAAATACAATTTGCGAAATATGCACTTTTTTGTATGGGTATAGGTCATATAAACACTGAGAAAATCTAAAATAGTAGTTACATCAGTATGTCGCGCTTATTACGTTTCATTGACAGTTTTGATCTCAAGCAACAAAAAGTTTATTATGCTAAGAAAATATTTTTGATGTTCAGTTTTTAGCCTAGCACGTTTTTGTTTGTACAGGGCAATATTTGGTAACTCATTGTTTAAATTATAATTCATTGTTATTAATATTTGCTTGCATATAATTTGGCTAAAAAAATTAACACCCTTAACATCTTTTTGAAGTAAAACTTTTTAAAACACGCTCGACTTGGGAAATAAGCTGGCGAATGCGTTATGAAAAAATGTAATGAGAAGTTTATCTCCGAAACCGTGCATCCGGTTTTCGGATACGGTGATTTTTTATTCATGACTTATCTCATCTGTTCTTTCTTGAAGACCAGAGGGTGCTGCAGTAGAAATGGTTTCGAACACCAGAGGGCGCCGTAGCACAAATATCTTAAGAAATCGTGGAAAAGTCCAAAAACCGTTCAGCCGATTTGCGTGAAAATTTGTATGCAAAGGTTTTCTGGGTGCAGTGAGTTAATACGACTTATCTACTCTGTTCTATCTTGAATACCAGAGGGCGCTATAGTACAAATATTTTAAAAAACGTCGAAAAACTCCTAAGCCGCTTATCCGAATACATGTATATATTCTACATATATAAACATATATACATAAACATGGGCGTAGTAAGGGTAGGGCAGAGCAGGAGAGGGAAGTTCCCCCTTGCTATGCGTATGTATATACATGTATATCTTATACATATACACATATATAAACATATTTACATACACATGGTCAAAGCGATGGTAGGGCAGGGAAAGGCAGTTCCCCCTGATATGAAAATGAATATACATTTATATTAAATGAGTTCTTTTTTGTACTGAATTGTAAAAGTTTTCGTGATCGGTGCAGAAGGGGGCAAATATGAAGAAGAGTGTTAAGAGGATTATAAATGTGCAATTTTCAATTCAATATCTCTTCAGCCGAATGCGCTCATAGCAAAAGCCCATTTTCAGTGATTGTTTTTATAGCATCTTTTAAATTAATTTGTTGGAGGTATTCTATTTTCATGAAAATAAACAAAACATACCGATTCCAACATAAAATTAATGGCTTAATTGAAGCCATTATCAGAGTTTGCAAAAATTTAGATCTTTAATGTCCTGCACTCTGTCAAATTAAAAAAAATCTAATTTTTTTTTAAATTTTTGGTGTAAGCTGATGCAACGAACTTGGTAGGAATTGTTCATGTTAAAAAAAACACCATACACTGCTGCACAATAGGGGATTCGAACCTGGGTTATCTGACGTATGAGCCACATACATATATACATATATAGAAATACATACATATACATGGCGTAGCGAGTGTAGGGCAGGGGAGGGCAGTTATCACCCTAACATGTTTATGTATATACATTGCATGTTTTATACATACATGTATACATACATAAAGATGAAGCTAAAGATTTACTTCAGTCACATTGTCGCACACTTGTAGTTCTATTAAAATTTTTTTATTCCCCCACGTGTAATGTGTAAGGGATATAATAACCGTTAAATCTCTATAAAATCCACAAAAATAAAAGAAATGTCATTAAATTTTGCATATATGCTTTGATATTGAATATAAAACATCACTATGATATTTGGCATACTCGAATGAAAATAACGCCTACCTCCCATACAAAGTGAATTTATTTTAAGGGAAAAATCTCCTTAAATCCACAAAAATTAAAGAAATATCTTGAAATTTTACACATATTCTTTGATATTTAATATGAGCCGTCACTATGATATTTGGCAACAGCGGATGAAAACCACGCCTACCTCCTATACAAAGTGGTCTTATTTTAAAAGTAATATCTCGTTAAAGTCCGCAAAAATTGAAGAAATGTCTCGAAATTTTGCAGATAATCTTTGATATTCAATATAAACACTCACTATTGAATTTGGCAAAATCTTATGAAAATTCTTTGAAAGTGATTTGAAATTTCAAATTCCAATGATTTTAAAAAATGAATGCATTTTGATTGAGATTTGAATGATTTAAATCACAAATGATTGCATTCTTTTAAAGCTCTGGTACTCAACCGCATCATTCGTCCAACCTATACCATATTTTGCACATATGTATAATCTTCGGTATAAAGTGAAGTCTTTAGATCAAAAAAGTGGGCGTGGCATTTTACTTTTACTCGAACTTCTTATGGAAAACCGTATAGAATTTCCTTAACTTCTTACATATTATTGCGAAATACTAAATAAAGTCATATATGCAAGCACACATATACACATATACAGACGTTCATAACAAAGCAAAGAATAATTAGATTGACAAAAAGGCATGTTTCGACCGGCTCAAATCAAAAAAAAATTTAAGTTGAGTAAAAAATGTATGTTACTTTTCATACATTTTATATGGTGTCTACATTTGTAGACAACCGGCCAGGAGATAGTCATTTTGAAAAGTAGGGTCTAGGGGGGCCCATTTTTTTTTTTTTTTTCTTATGCCGATAGTGACTAAAACTGCTTAGAACTAATTTTTAGGATTTTCTAATCCTAATTTTTTTTCTATTCAACTTTTTCAGCAAAAATGCTACAAGTGTAGACTACCGAGCACATAAAGGTTAAATAAATATACTGCAATGCATGTAAAATTACATATTTAATTACATTAAGCATGTCTTTGGTATAGATGAATGGTACAGATGGAGTCAAAACACATCGCAACTACCCTTGATTCAGGAAGGGCAATCGAAACTAGTTTTACTCACCAGCTTACAATGTTCTTACTTCACCGATATTTGAACCAATATTGTAGGTAAGCCACAGAAAATTCCACACTTTATCAAAATGGTATGGAAATAATTTACAATCGATGCCATTTGCGTTATTATACATAGATTCTTCATGATTTGTGGTATGAGATTACTGTATAATAATTATACCAGACAAACCGACAGAATATTTTCTTGGTTCTACATAAAAAAAAGTTACAAACGATGCAAAAAAAATTGTCCAATTATATTGAATAACCCCGTCTAATAACCTGGAGCTTGAGTATTTTACCGAAAATGTCACCAAAAATCAAAAAATACAAAATTTTAAAAAAAGGTGCGTGCCAGCTCCGACGCGCGACAGGAGTTTACTCATCTAGAACGATTATCTGGGAATTTGAGTTGTATAAAGAAGGGAAAGGGGGTGAATAAAGGCAACTCTTATAATACTAAAAGGATTGTACACTTTTTAAATTTTAAAATATATTACATATATTATATAAATTCGTTATAAAGTAAATTGGTGAGTTTCATTAATAGTAACTTCATTATTAAAAAATGTAAGAATACGTTTGTGGTAGCTAAAATATGACATGTGAACATTGATTTAGATACATGATTTACGAATCGTAAATCGTAAACACCGTATCGATGGTTGTACCATATCTAGTCGTTCCCAGTGTTTTACCAGAAGCAAAATAGAAATGAACTTCTCTTTCAAAAATTGTATTAAGCGCAATCCTTCACCAATTACAATTAAAAATTTCCTCAAATTTATCTTATTTTTTCTTTTTTAGATCAATTTGTGGACATATTTTGTATTAAATGTCCCATTATGTCTTAGAAATAAAAATAACTAGCTAATTCTTAATCCAGCAAATTTTATTGAAATCGTTTAAAAATTCGTCGAGTTATTCTTTTTAAAGTATTTCTACTTCACTACAAAATCACCAAAATAGATATGTTTTGCTTGTTCTTGCTTGCGAAAAACTCAGTTTAAGCAAAACAGCATTAAAAACAACGATTTTATGCTGTTTCTGACAGAAAAATGCTCAAAATTTAAAATTAAATAACTCGACGTTTTTCAATTATTTTCAATGATATAAAACTTGGTGGTCTTATAACTAACCAAGCTTTTATATTACTATCAATTATAATAAAAGCTCACTTTAATACAAACTACTTGTATGAGCCACGGATACGATGCGATTGCGCACATATTCAAGCACACAAAATTTTTATTGTTGTGCTGTGCTAGCTGAGCATGAAAAGAGAAGAGCAGGAAACAAAATGGAGTTTATTGAAACTCTCTCAGCACAACGCGTGGCAATGCATGGCAATGCGTGGCATTGGTGATGATTTCAAACATATCTTGCTATTCATTTATTAAATATACTTGCTATTGAAATTTCAAAAAGAAAATACCCATATACTGTGCTGTAGCACAAATATGATATTTTAAAAGTTATTTCATTAAAATTAGCCCAGTACTTTTGGAGTTCTACAATAATCTATACTTCAATTTAATATAATACTATAGTTTGATGCTGTGTGTATTTTGTTGGTATTTTGCTGTTCATACCCTACCCTGTAGGAAAATCAACTAATTTAAAAGTAGTTGATAAAGTAGTTTTTTGTCAACCACAACTAGTTGAAATTCTGACTTTTTTCCATAGAACGAACTAACATATTTTGTATGGCGATGTCCGCTAAATAAGTCAATTGACTTTCGTCTGCATATATTTTCAACTACTTGTTAAATTAGTTATATTTAAATTATTTTTGTAATTACTTTAAAATAGCCAATTGAAAACTATTACTGATGGCCTAAGGTTAATAATATTTGATGAAATAACATGGTTAAATATATATAAACTTGTAATCTAATTAAACTTTGCAATTAAAACATGTCAAAATCAGAGTAGTTGTCGCCTTAATATAATTCAAAGTAGTTCATATACTGGTTTATTTTAAACTAGTTTTTTAATTAGTAGTTTTTAAAAACAAGTTAGTTTGTTCCTATAGGGTATTTACTGAAACTAATTAAAAAACTAATTTAAAATAAACTAGTATATGAACTACTTTGAATTATACTAAGACGGCATCCACTTCAATTCTAAATAGTTTAAAATAAATAGTCAATGCAGTAATTGATAATCTACTTAAAAACAAGTGACTGATAAACTACTTTGAATTATATTAAGGTGGCAACTACTCTGATTTTTATTAGACTGCAAATTTTTATTAGATTACAAGTGTATATATATTTAACCATGTTATTTTATCAAATATTATTAACTTTAGGCCATCAGTAATAGTTTTCAATTTAATTTTAATAAGTATTTTAATAAGTAATTAAAAAAATAATTTAAATATAACTAATTTAACAAGTAGTTAAAAATATATGCAGACAAAATTCAATTGACTTATTTAGCTTACATCGCCATACAAAATATGTTAGTTCGTTCTATGGAAAAAAGTCAGAATTTCAACTAATTGTGATTGACAAAAAAGTACTTTATCAACTACTTTTTTATTAGTTGATTTTCCTACAGGGTAATCAAGTGGCTGAGAGCCAAGCACCATAGCTGTCAAAACGAAATTTCTAATATTGAGCAGAGAATCACTAGATGAATGACAGCAAGCGTTACGCTTGAGTTTTTGTTCAACGCTTGATTTCACTCGCTATATAATTTTCATACCGCGGGCTATATATCAAATCGATTCTAAAGGAGTAAGCCCTACAAAACACAAACAAGAGCATGGATGGCTTAAGGCATGTTGCTACACACAGAGAAAAAAAAGCGTAAAATTGTAAAATTTTCAGGTATAATTTGCCTAAGACCTTCGGCCAGAATCGGTTATCTAAATATTTGCATAATACATCAAAGGAAATTTAGGCAATCACATTATTTTGCCATTAGGTAATTTATGCTAGAACTTGTGCTTTTAGGCAATATTAAAAAATTAGCTTGGATATCATAACCTTAGGTGAGTTATACTTATAGTTGTGCAGATTTTCTAACGCCTTTGCAACAAGCTCTTGCGTTGATCTCTCATGCTTTGTTTGTTTTTTTTTTCAGCTTTTCAGTTATGTTTGACACTTTTTTCACTTTTTTTGTTTTTCTGTTTTTAATTAAGTCAATTTTTATTTAATAACGTCAACTCATCAGTAATCTTTCGTGATTCTCCCTGTAATCCTGTAATCCACTAAGCTGTCTTATGTTCAATTTGTTTGGTCAATGTAATGAATAAATTACTGCGAAATACATACACCTTAGTACAAATGATCAGAAAGGGAACACAAATAATGACCGCGTATGACAGAAAGCGTAGCAGTGAGAGAAAAGATTGTACAAACCCCAATTGGCTTTTGCCCAATTATCTTTGGCATATTATACAATTTTGGCATGCCTAAGTTGACAAAACATTTATGAAATGTACACAAATTTCTTAGGCTTTATACAAAAATAGTTACCTAAGTCATCTTAGGCAATACGCCATATGTATTTTTCTGTGTACTTGGAGCGCACAAAAAAAATTTTTATTAATTTTTAACATTTTTTATGCATGAAACACATTTTTCTCGAAACTTCATTTTACACCCCGTAACCACCGTTACTCAAAATTCCCTTGTCCGATTCCCTTGTCCAAGTTTTAACCGCATACTTTCCACATGTGTAGTTTCCGTGTGAACCAAAATGTAGCAAACGTTTTTATTTTTTCTATATTTTTTTGCACAAAGTTCAGAAAAACTTGCGTTTTTTACAATTTCTTTTTTTTTAATCTTCATAATTTTTTTTTTACCAAACATAAAAATTTAAATTCACACGATAACCATACTCATATTATTTATGACTTTTTTTTCTAGGTGCTGCCAAACTTTAGTTATTATGGTAACCAACATCTCTTTTCGATATCGACACATCAACTTTAAATGAAAATTTCATAAATAAAAAATGATAAAAATTAATAAAAAAGTTTTTTGTAAATAATTATTTAGTGTATTTATTCACCCCAAAAAATTATTTTTCATTATTTCTTACCGTTTTAATGTAAAAAAAAATGTTAAATTTTCTCTCAATTACCGAGCGCGCCAAGTAGCAACATGCAGCATATAGCTATTTTCTGCAAAAAACAAATAAAAAACTAAAACTCGGAAAAAATTATAACTGTTGAAACTTTTTTTTAAATAATGTAGAAGTAACCAAATATTTAGTTTACTTATAGCCCAACTAAAAAGTGGAAAGCTCACGTAAAACTTTGGCGTTTTAATGAAGAGTTTAGGAGGCTGAAAACTGCCAAAGCCAGCTTATAAATTATGCTAGATTTTTTGTTAATTTAGCATAAGCCTTTCTCTCGGTGTTGGAAATGTACATTACGCTTCTAATATATTTGTGATGTAGAAATGATGCATCGTTTGGTAAGGCCTTACAAACTGCACAACTGGGAATGTAACATAAAAGTAAGTATTTGCTCAAAAATAACTTTATTCACTTCAAACTTCTCGAATTATAAAAAACAGAAGGTTTTCAGCCTATGACAGTTCTTGTGTTAAAAAAATGGCTCTTTAAAAGGAATTTAATAAGTTTAGTAATAATTTTCAGCTACATTATATCACGAATATTTAGATAATGTTAAGCTGAGAATATTGACAGATCCAAAGAAATTTTGGGGATTCGTAAACACAAAGAAGAAATCTGATGGATTTCCTTCTTCATTTAGAACTCCTGAGGGATTTACTGACAATCCCGTCAAAATTTGTGGCCTTTTCGCCAATCTTTTTCAAGAATCATTCTGTTCAGATTCTTTTAATCCTGATGGAGAGTACTTTGAATATATGAATTCCGAAACCAGAGTATCTTTGGAACATATATCCTTCACTCCAGAGGATATTTTAATGTATATTAGATCGATCTATGAGGAGTTTGGTGCTGGACCTGACGGTGTTCCTGCCGCAGTGTTAACACAATGCGGTTCCGTTTTGAGTCAACCACTGTCTTTATTATTCAATAAATCTATTAGCGAAAGTTATTTTCCACTTTTTTGGAAAAAATCATTTATAAGTCCTATTTTTAAAAAGGGTTGCAGGAACGATGTCAGTAACTATAGGCCTATCGCTAAGCTCTCATCGATTCCAAAACTTTTTGAGCGGATGGTGTACGATCGGGTGAAAATTCACTGTGGCAAAGTCATAACAACTCGTCAGCATGGTTTTGTGAATGGCAGATCCACTGTGTCTAATCTTCTCGATTTTACAACATTCTGCTTAAATTCTATAGATTCTGGTAACCAGGTCGATTGTGTTTACACTGACTTTAGTAAGGCATTTGATAAGCTACCACACAATCTAATCTTATTTAAACTTGAGTTAATGGGATTTCCACAATATTTTGTGAACTGGATTAAATCGTATTTGGTGGAGCGATCTTATCAAATACGTTTCCGAGGCGCATTGTCTCCTGAATTTATTGCTGGATCAGGTGTTCCTCAGGGTAGTCACCTTGGTCCTTTTCTGTTTATTTTAGCTATCAATGATGTAACTCACGTCATTGAACACTCTCATCTGCTTATGATGATTTATGATGATTATGATGATATGAAAATATACAGAACGATTAATTCTAGAGATAATTCAGATCTACTCCAGTCTGATCTAAAATCCTTTGAAGTTTGGTGTTCTAAAAATAATATGTTTTTAAATCCAGATAAATGCCAAACTATGACCTTTTCGCGAAAAAGGAATAATTTTATTTTTGATTATAAGATTAAAGATACTGCCTTGAGTCGTGTAGACACCGTCAAAGACCTAGGTATATGCATGGATTCTAAGCTATCGTTTAACATTCATATTGATAATATTTGTAAAAAAGCATCTTCAATGCTTGGTTTTGTAAAACGCTCACTTAGAGTATGCAAGTCAAGTGTGGTCCCCAAGTTACAATGTGCATGTTGATCGAATATAAAGAATCCAAAACCGTTTTGTTCAGTTTGCTCTAAGGGGCTTAAGTGGAACATATTAGACCTTCCTCCTTATGCGGATCGTTTAAAACTATTAAAAATGCAGTCTTTAGGTGATCGAAGGAAATCGGCAGATATCGTATATTTACACCAGCTCATAACAGGTGTATTCGATTCTGCAGAACTTCTTTCTCACATAAATTTTAACACTAACCGTAGAAGCAGTAGAAACGCTAACAACTTAATTTATTTGCCATTTAGTAGAACAAATTATATGGCTACTGCTCCTTTAAGTCGCATGAGTTCCTTTGTTAACAATTGTAGCGTTTTTGATGTTAATTTGTCAAAAGGTCAACTCAAAAGTAGATTAAAATTAGTTGTGTAAATAGATCTATGTATACGCATGGTTAGTTGTTACGTCTTGTGTTGTCCCTGAGCCCAACCCATTTATTGGTGGGTAAATTTTTCCCACATTAACTTGTTTGTGGTCACGGGTATCCATAACATTGATATTTTCAATGATTACTGGGTAGTGGCTTTAGATGGGTTAATGCTGAGGAAGTGCGATATAGCTGTAGTAGCTGAACTCTATTGTTATTGCATGTAATATGTAAAAAAAAATAATCAAAAAATGTAAATAACAAGTCAGAAAACTACAATTTTCAATACAAACTACAAAAACTGAAATGAATACATTGTATTTTGTTCACAATAATACTTAAATTGTTCTATGAATATTTTTTATCATATATAATACAAATTAATATTGATCAAACAAAAATATTGAAGCAACCCGACCATTAAAAACACTTTCTAGAGTTGCACATAAAAAGTGGTATGTGCTTAATTTTTTGCTCTTAAAACTGCAGCGCAAAAAACTTCTTTGAAAAAGTGTCAAAAATATATAAGTTTTTCAGGTCATAATATACGTTAACATCATCATCATCATCATAATCAACCCTGTCAATGTGCTTGTGAAACATGTGAATTTCGCACCACACAAAACATTAAGCCGCTAAAAAAATTGAGTAAATATATATATATATTACGAAAAATAAATAACGGTATATGTCAAAACACACACAAAAAAAAAGCAATTTAGGAAAAAAACATTGAAATGGTACAAAAATTATGCAACGAATACTTAAAATATATATTTTGTTGGTGCCTTTGAAGCGTCTGTTAAAGCGTTAACATAAATTTGTCAAATACTCGCCGCAAATAACTTTATTTTTTGTTCTTGCTTGAAAAATGTTCATATAAACGGCAAAATGCACATTTTTTTTATGACTTTTTTGGAATTTTTATTATAAACACAATTTTTTGCAAATTTTAGCGCATTTGCGGTGATTTTAGGCAATTTTTAAGCATTTGTTGTTCTTTTGGTGCATAAAGAGCTACAATTTTCGTGCAACAGCTGAGCTTAGGATAAATTTTGAAGATTTTATTTTTTTGGTTTTAAGTTGTTTACAGTAAGTTCCTCTTACTTCTTGACTTTTTTAAACTTTTCAACTCTGTAATTTACAATGAAACTTAGATAAAGTAGTAAATAAAATTTTTGAATCATCGGCTTCTATCATTCAGCAAAATTTTCAAATTTTTAATTTCTAAACATTTGTAATGCTTCCCTTTTGCTACATTTTTGGCTCTTATTTACTTAGTTTTATTTGTTTTTTGAGCCTCCCTTTTTCTATAGCAATTTTTTTCGTTTGCTTTTAGCATGTAAACAATAATAAAGTTTTTGCGAATTATTTGACGCTGCTGCGGTTTATTAAAAAATTTATTTTATTTTTGTGCTTTTGTTCCAAATTTTTTTGTTACATGCATATATTTTAGAAACAAACAATTTCATTTATATATTATGCAATGCAAAATTAAACTATAAAATGCAGCCATAGCGTTTTTTTGCAATTTGTTTCCGACAATTGTTGAAATGTTCAGCATTATTTATGTTTTTTTTTTGTACGTTTTTCAATAAAAATCGTAGTGGTAAGTTTAAAATAAATGCAAATCTAGATAGATCTACATTGATACCTAGTCATGATATAATCGCAGAGTAAAAAAACATTAATGCGTTAATCGTTTAACCAAAACTAAAATCCTTTATAGTTTTTTATTTAGACAATTAAAAATGATCTCTCTTTATAGTAGCTCAATGAAGTAATACCTCAAATAACTGCCAAAGTTGGATTAATGGTTGTTTGAAAAGTTTTTCATGCAAAATTTAATTTTAATTATTTTTTTTTATCTCTTCCCAGTGAAGCAAATGCATCTCATTTGAATTTATATATGAAGCTTTTCGCGAAAAATATAAGCTTTTTCAGTCATTCACCGGATTAAATGCCTCTCAAAAACAAAACGTAAGGGAGACCGTAAAGTAGCTTTCAAGAATCAAATAAACCAGCACAGTGCTTTAAAGCAATTTAAATAATTTTTAAAAATCAAAAATTTTTTCACCCAATGTGAGAGATGCCATAAGTACAAAGTAGTGCAACTGCACCAAATTCATTTATTATCTCTGCATTATTTGCCATTAACTTCTTAAGGTAACCTTACCTAACAATTTAGATTACTTCGCTTAACAATTTACCTACAAATTATATGGAACTCCACTACTTTTCAATTTTCAATCAGATAAGGATTGAAACATGTAGATAATTGAAAACGTTTATATATTCAATAATATAAATTCGTGACGGCAGTGGCATTCTGGTTAGGATTCATGACTGGTATACGAAAGTACCCAGGTTCGAGTCCCATCTGGCACAGAATGTGTTTTCAATTGAATTTAGTTTTCATTGTTCGGCCGTCACGTCTCTGCAGACAATGGCAAACATCAGAGAGTAAAAACTGCCATGCAAAGCTTCTTGAGAACATAAGCTGATCGAAGTCGGCAAAAAGCTTTGTACGTCCAGCTCTCGTCACTTGTATTCAAACATTTCATAACACGCACAACACAATTGATTATAAGAAGCTAGGTCGAAGTCCTTTCAAGGGCTGAAGTAGCCAATTTGTTTTTTTTTGTTATATATTCAGTAAAAGTGTTCAAAAATAATGAAATTAAAATAATTTCAAAAAAGTAAAAATTGTAATCGGAATGCTTGAAACGCTTTGAAAAATGGGGTTTTTAATATGTATTAGAAAACTTTTACTTATATTTCCCGTTATGTAAATACTAATATTTGCATACTGATATATTAATAAGTTATTTAAGAGTAATTAGTTGTAGGAGCTGAACTATATTCGTGCACTCAATAAAAAAGTATGCTTAACTCATTCAACTGCACATTGAAATAATACGTAATCACAATGAAGTTGCTCAATAGAGCATATAGACCGTAAAATATCATCAACAATGCCAGAATCAAGAAGTATGACTTCTCAAATGTTATAAAGTTTTTCAAAAATAAACTCAATTAAAATATGTATAAGGATTCATAAAAAGATTCATTAAACTAACTTGCCCTGAACTTTTACAAAAAAACTTATATCCCTACTTTTTAAAAACTCTTACTGTGATTTTGTCAACACATAAATATATATATGTTCATTGTTTTTCAAATCAAATACGGTACCAAGTACGACAGCAACAACAAGAGTCAGAAAATCAAGAATAACAAAAGAGTAAATACACTGCAACCCTTTCAAAAAATTGCTTATCAGCAGGATGAAAAGGAGGAGAGGCAGGATATTAAAATAATGTCAACAACGATGCTTAACAACGAAACAAAATACGCTGAAAACTATGAAAATAAAACCAAATAAGCTTAATTGAATTGTTTGCGGGTATTAAAAATGAGCTTGCAACAAAAACAAAAACCAGAGTAAACAAAAGCTAAGTAAAAAGATCATATAAAAAAAAAAACAAAAACAAAATAAAACATAAAAAGAAGAGTGAAAATTCAACATAAAAAGAAAAGAATAATAAAATTTGCATAAAATTTACGGTATTTAACCCTACTTGAAACAATAGCAAACTAAGAGACGACAAAAAAAAAATAAGTGAAAAGGACAACAACATGTAAGAGAAATGACTAAATTACAACAACAAAGGTTGCAAAAATAATATAGTATATGAAGGTTGTAGCAGAACAACAATAGAAATGGCAAAGCTAGAAAAAATTGTATATTTAAAAAAAGGCTAAAATATGCGGAAATTAAAAATGACTATAAAAGGACGAGTGACGTGGGTGACGCTAGTTGTAGTTGGCTGAATAAAAAGATTTGAAAGAAGGACTGACTCAAGACAAACAGCAAATGTAAAGAATAGCATGTCAAAGTCATGAAGTGAGCTTTGGATTAACGCATAAGCAGTAACAAGAACAACAACAGCAAAACAAATGTTAAAACGAAATATTTTTGACTTAAGAATACACTTGAAAAAACTTCATTAAAATTTCGACCGTTAAATAAGTAATTCTATCTGGGCCGGTATTTTTCTGGTGTTTTATTTCAATATACAATTAATCATTAATCAAAATATATCTATGTTATTGGAAAATGATTTTTAATTCTATCTTTGAATTTGAAAGAAAATTGTCTAATTCCACAATTTGTTTATATTGTATTGATCAAAAGAACTATTCCATAGTGTGTGTGTGTGTGTATGTCTGTTCTTGGTTTCTTTTGTGTTTCTCACGGCCAGTACAGTTTTTTCATATCGGCAAAAATGTTCATTTTACAGCTCTTGAGTTTGTTCTTTTGTTGTTGCTATCTTTTACTTCACCATGTTTTAATTTAAATTTTTTTTTTCTTTAATTCTCCCATGATAAATGCCACTCAATAAATATTTTTTCATTTCTTAATAAATTCTTGATTTCATGATGCTCTCTTTTGTCAGTTACTTAATTAAAATATTTCCTCCTTTACCTTTTTTCTCATATTACGTTGACAACTATTAAGGCAGTCTTTTCGTACTTAATAACTGTTCATTTTTATTGAGTATCTTTTTGGCACACACTTAATTCTGGAAATACAAATAATTTTTTTCTCACAAATAACCTTTATTACCGTCGTACTCCTAGGAGTTTAAATGCTATACTTAATGCACTCTTTTAAGCTGTACTGCTGCTTCATACTGCTTTACCACCCCAGTAGCTACACTATATTCTTTCATTTTCCTTACCGCTACGCTTTGTTTATCAACTCTGCGAATTGCAACCGAAATGAATTTATAATTTAATTTTCTTCAAAAGCTTTCATCTTCGACAGTGTGTAAAAGCAATGCAAATAGGTTGAATAATAAGTAAGAGCAGGATGGAGATGTTCTTAAAAAAAAAATAAAAAAAAAAACAGAGAAATTCTTACAGAAAGAGCAAAAAAGTCAACAACATACGAAATAAACGCAGCACTCAAGTCTGTGTATACATACATATAAACATTTATGCAAGGACAAGCACACATACCTATTTGTAAGCTCACACACATATACACACATACACACTTCCATTTACGAGTGCTCATACGGCTTCATAGTATTTAACTGCTTTATATAGCATTCATACGAGAATATCCGTTAAATGTAACGGTTACTTACTTTCCTTGTTTTTGATACAGTTTGTTTTTTGCATAATTTTATATTTATTTTTTCTCTGTGTTTGCTGTTGCTCATTTTGGTTTTCTTTACAGTATTTATACAATATTTGGCTCTTTTGAATATAAATATGTTTATATATATAAAACTATTGGTCTACTTTACCATGCTTTTCTATATATTTATTAAACATATAAAATAACCTACATAGTCAGAAAAGTTATCATATTGCAATACAGAAGTATCTTATTCTTTTTCTATTTATATATATTTTTTTTATTATTATGTCGAGTATTGACCCAAATCCAAATAGGTTTCGACTATCCGGTAAAAGAAGTTGATTCAAACAAAGTACTATTGATCGCATACTGAGCTTTTGAATAGTAATAAAAAGTGGAAACACTAAAAATATACAAAATCAAAGCCCTTCACTTGCTTTTGTGAAAATTGTAGAATCAATTTTTTTCTGGTGTACGGCATAAATTCAATTAGCACTTCACACAAAAGATCTGAGTATCAGTTTTATTACAGTAAGTGCACACTTATTTGCCTTTAGAATCTGCCATTGGACTACGTACATAATTTTCAAAGCGCTTGGTCTTACGTAGTATTTTAACCAATTATTTTTTTCTACTTACCGCATATTTATGTAATCCGAAATAAGCACTCTAGTTCGTGAAAGAAACGAACAATAATACTAAAGAATATATGTAAGAAATTTGATGAAAATTGGAAAAACGGTGTAGATGGAGATAGTTTAACAAAAAAGTGCGACGCCTCCTGTATAGTACCGTCCAATTTTATAAACTTAAGATTGCTCAAATTACCAAGGATCATGTATGCAAAATTTGGTTCAAGTCAGATACACGGTGCATGGACGGATCCAGGAAAATATTTCGGGGGAATTTGCAATAATATTAATGTACGCTATATATGTATCATCCCAACAAACAAAATGATTCACTAATATTATCGTTTACGAATCGCATTCTCGTACATTTCATTCATTAGCAATTATTAGTAGCGATTCATTTAAATATCGCGAGCGGGAGAAATTCCTCTTTCGTTAATGAATCGTCAAAACCGAAAAAAGCAATTCGTTAACGAGTCGCCAAAACTATAAAAAGCATTTCGTTAATGACTCGCCAAAATTATAAAAAGCTTTTCTTTTTCGAGTTTCCTTCGAATTTTTCGAGTTTTCGAGAAAACTAAAAAAAGCAATGCGGTAACGAATCATATAAAAAATAAAAAAAAAAAAAATTAAAACTAATTTCAATCTTACCAATATTTCACAATTTTTTTTTTATAATAAAATTTATATTTAAGTCTTTTTCACTTAAAATAAAAAAAAACAACAAATTTAAAAAACAAGTATTCGCTTAAATGACGTTTTAATAATAGAAAGTTAATAAAAAATACTTTTCTTAAAAAAATTTGAAAAAAACATCCTAAATGGAGCTTAGGAAAGTCATGATTTCAATCTTTAAGCATCAAGCCAACCTCTGATGAAGTCGGTATGAAACTATTCGTAAAGTTTAAAAAAACGATTCACAAGCGATTCGCGCAATACCGCGTATCAGCCACTTGCACATTCACACACACGGTATTAGTAAAATTCTACAGGAGTGCAAAAAACTTCTTAAACTATTAAATGGATTTTCAACTAAACTGAAAACATTTATTGATATTATATACTTGCTTTGTTCTGAATTTAGCATTTAATGGAAAGTCCTCCCTTTATTAATTACATCAAATTGAATTAAAATCTAAGCTTAAATTTTAGCCTTTTTGCAATATACGCTGTATTTCAATTGGCTGATACGTGGTATTTCACGCCCAACAATGATTCACATTGTATATTTATAATATATGTCATCAGCAAATCAAATCTTGAGATCTTGAGTTGATCTTCTTTATTAATTTAAATTTTTTGGAAACTAATTCAGATTTTATAAGGTAACCACTGCTATTTTTATTTTTAAGTGGTCAAAAAAATTAAAATTTTTCATTATTATGTTGGTAAGAAACTGCACATTTAGAAAATGTGAAAGGTGAAAAAGATCTCTTAGAAAATCCAGAACATTTTTAGGAAGGACTTAAAGTTTTGATGATATAGTTGTTTTACTACATGTTCGAATGACAAATTTTGATTTTATTTTTAATTTTCCACTGTGTAAAAATTAAAAAAAAAAAATAAATAAATATGATGATATTTTTATTTTTTAAGTACTATTCCTAATTGAAAAATTTGAAAAACTAATTTGAAAAAAACGGTATCGGCCATGTACCGATTTGACTGGAATCACCGATGTATGACTCTTTACAGCTAAGGGTGCGATATCGTAAAGAACATAAAAAACAGGTACAGAACTCAGGTGTGAATTTTTAAAATAAATTATTAAAAATTCGAGGTTTTTCTTTTTAGTACCCTCAGACCACATAATAAACACTAGAACATCGCCTTTAAATAAAGGTTCTCCGAGAATTTCGGGAGGGTTTGAACCCCAAAATTTCCCACCCCGGAATCCGTGCCATTTTTTAGAAATAAGCTTATATTTTGAACTATTGCAATAACTTTAAAATTACGGCTGCAATCGTGATCACAGACGGACAGAAGGACAGAAGGACAGACAGACAGGTGGAAAGATGGACAGACTCAGGCGGTGATGCTGATCAAAAATATATATAATTTTTCATACTTGTCACACCTGCTTATTTGCTTTACAAACGGAATGACAAAGTTAATAAACACCTTACGCAGTACGCGTTGGAGTATAAAAATACACATTAATATTCACACCAGTAAATTTAATTACCTTTCATTATAATTTTGTTTATTTTATTACATGTTACATTCATTGTTATTTCAACGCACTTGTGGGCAATTGTCAATTTTTCCTTCGCACTATTCAAAAAAAAAAATACAAAAGCATGTACCAACAATGACACTAACGCGTTCACATCAACAAAAAAAATAGAAAACCGACCCAAACATCCTTGTTACCGGCTGTTGTCGACCCAAACTCCTTCGTTACGCAGAGTCATTGATTTCATATTAGATATAACTGCAGCTATGTAAGCAGATGCTATATTAGTAGTATAACAGAATAATCTGTTGATAGCCATACAACAAAAATCTATTAATAGATTATTGTGTTGTGCTGCAGCATAGCTACAGTTGTAATTAATATTAAATCAATGACTCTGCGTAACGAAGGAGTGTGGGTCGATGGGTCGATGGGTAGTGTAGTGAACTCTTAATCGGTGTGTGTGGGTTCAGACCCTACGGCGCCAAAGGAATGATTTTTTATATTTGATATTAAATGTTCTTTACTCAGAAAGAAAGTTATAACTGTTGAAACCTTACTTTCTTTTAAAGTAATGTATAAATTACCAAATATTTACTTAATTTATCACCCAAATAAAAATTGGCAAGTTACTGAATAACTTGGGAGTCTTAAAACTGGCAAAGCCAGCTTATAAGCTATACTAGATTTTTAGTTTATTTAATATAAGCTTTTTCTCAGTGTACTGGAAAATTTTAGCGAAAATTTTTTTCTAGTATTTTGTTTCATGTTTGTTTTTTATGTCAATAATTTTCATATATAATTTTTCGAACTTTTTTTTCGTATTAAAAAGTCGAATTCTGGTGGAAATGTTTTTCTTCTTTTATAATATTTCATTATTGTTTTTATGTTTATAATTCTCACTCATCATTGTCTCAAAATTTTCGTATGAAAAAGTCAACCCGAAAATTTCTGGGATTCGCTAATTTGTATTTTTGCGAATATGGCTCAAATTCTAAACGAGTCTGCGATATCGAACAACCGATCTCGTATTCGTTTCGAATTCGAAACGAGTCCGATTACGTTTTGGTGTTTATTGGGTAAGGATGCAAGCATACATATTATGCATACACTTAATGCTTTTCAAAAATATTTTTAATAATTTGCTTAATTTATGTTTGCGAACCACTTATTTCTGAACTCGCATGTAGCCACAACTAACCCCCATATCTCCCCAAATGCACTCAGCACCGTTATTACTGACCGCTCTTGTTTACTTACTTAATATTTGCAATGCCTGCGATGTTTTTGTTTAAAATTTATTTTAAAATTCCATTATCTAGCAATTTGGCTTAAAAAAAATAAAATTTCGGACCCTTACAAGCACATTCACACTGGCTTAAAAACAAAAACAAGTAACACCAATACCAACGTAGATTAAACTAACTGTAGTGAAAAGCAAGACTCGCAGGTCTTTGCTGATAATTATAATGTAGGGGAAGGTAAAAAGCTAAAAAATAACGCCGACGATGCACACTAAAACATTATCCGACACGCACACATTCAGTCACACAAAAAGCCCAATTCAAATGCAAATGATAACATGAGCTGCTGTAGCGCGCCACCATTTAAGCTGCCCCTTAGCGTCTGCAGTGGAAGCAACGTTGCATAATCAAGCGCCCAAAACATTTATGATGCACTCTCTAATTCGTCCAAAAAGTGCGATATACATGTGGCGCAGCGGGTACCACACACACGTTGTTAGCACGAGTTCATCCCACCATGCAGACGATAATAGTGATTACGATGATGATGATGATAGCAATGGATGCGCAGGGACAAAATATATGCATTTTAAAAACGATCTAATATTGACTTAGAACTCCAGTTGGAGCCCAAAATAGTTTGGTGCTTTAAGAGAGAATAATAGCTGCAGCACATGAGGAGATCCTTTGTTTAGAAACAGTAGCATCAGATAAGTTTAATGAACAAAAAGTGGATGCTGAAAGAAGAATATAGGACTTCACATCAGAAAAAAAAAAACAACTAAATGATATTTGAAGTAAAGTAAAGTAAAGAAAACCTCAAGCGTAAGCAAAAAGTCATTGGTATAATCAATAAACGGCTAGTTTAAAGAGAACACAATATTACAGTAATTTTTGAAGAGGCTAAAAAAAAGTAATTTTAAAAGAGGCAAAGATTTAATTCTTTGTTAACAAGGAATTGATAAAAAGCATGTAAAATCAACAACTTTTCTTTTTTTTTGAGAAAAAGCTTCATTGTTTCAAAGACAAAGTCTGTTACTTTAAGGAACGGTTTCTTCAAAATCATATCTGTATACGAAGAATAAGAAAATCGTGTGCGAGTGCCAACATTGAATTGTAATTGTAAAAAATGCACGTTTATATTCACACTAGTTAATTTTATTACATTTCATCAACAAAAAGAAAAGAAAAAAAAAATGTCTTTGCCCGCCATGCAGAATCGAACCTGGAACTTTTTGTGCCAGTCCATCGCTATACCCACTGATCCAAGTTGTATTAACAGGTGCAGTATGTCGCAGTATTCTGTTGATAGCCATACAACAAACATTTTTTTTATAGATTACTGTGTTATGCTGCCGCATAGCTTCAGTTGAAATTAATATTGAATTAGTCACTCTGCGTAACGAAGGAGTTTGGCTCAGTGCGTACTGTAGTGACTTCTCAATGGGTGGTATCGGTGGGTGTGGGTTCAAATAACCACGGCAGGCGAGGGTAAGATTTTTAATTTGATATTTAATTTTATTTAATTTAATTTAATGTTTTGTAATAATAAACGCCAGCAGCAAAGAGAAGCCGAGCGAAGCCTTTAATTTCATGAAGCCAATGTACTTAAAATCAATGACTTAAGTCTTTGCCGTAACGAATAAAAGTATTTGTGTTTCTTTACTTTTACGACTTCTCCATGCTTTTTTAAAGACATACGTCTTTGCCACAAGAATTTAAGTTTTTGATTCAAAGTGTATTGTTCTTGGGAATCTAACGATTTTTGTTCAAATTCTAATTTATTTTTCTAATTTTAATTTATTTTTCAAAGCAAGGAATGCACAAACCAACATTACATTTTTTGCATTCAGTTCTACTTGGAATAGCCAGATCCTGAAAGACTGTTGTCGGGACAAGTCAAAAAAATTCCGGGATTTCTTATGAGTCGTCGGGACAAAAAAATCTCATTTTTGTACCAGTTTTTGTATTCGATAAACATACAACTAAAGCATGAGCAATATGAACATAAATTGAATCTAAATAACAAGCAATATAATGAAAACTAAATAATAAAATCAAAAAAATTTACAACAGTAGAACATTGATGTTTCATAAAAATAAAATAACGTATAAATTGGGAAGCAGCAGAACCAAATCGGATAAGTTAATTTTTTTTAAATTAGATTAAATTAGATTAGAAATTAGATTTAAATTAGAGAATTAATTACAGGAGATGCCAAAATATAAATGTAATTTCTTAGTTTTTGTATAACTTAAAAGAGTTTAAGTGAAATTCAAACTCTGATTTTGGGTCAGTGGATCCGGTGATGGTTGAAAATGCCGAATCAAAAAAAAAGTCACTTATGTTCAAAGTGTTTTGTTTTGCTGTTCTTCAAGTAAAAAGTTTCTCATGAAACTCGGCAAAGAAACTCAATTGCTTTTTTTTTTTAATTTTTGATAGTTTATGATATGTAGTATATGTTTCTAAAGCGGTTTGGCTGATAACGATTACATAAAAAAGTTATCGCATAAGAAAGGAACCCAACTTGTTCACGAAAGTTATGAGTATCTCATCAAGAGGTTCTCACAAAAAATGAGTATCACACATCAATCTTTTTGAAATGCACTCCTGTATTCCCTACCATGCTACATGTCGCTAAATGCACTGTGTCGTTGAAAATATGGAAAGCTAATAATTCTGGTGGATAATGGTGGATAATCTGGTGTTCACGATATGGAGAACTACTTTATGAATTGACTTGATTTTTTTTTTTTTATCTTAAAGTAAATAAAATTTATTGGATCCAATACCTAAATTCAGACATATAGACCAGTTTTTTCTTTATTTTTTTAGTACTTTATTGAGCGAAAATGTGGAAAAAACGCTACTAAAAATTCGCATGTCCGCCATGTTTTGTAATTCTTAACTAACATATTTGTTTTTAATTTGTTTATTTTTTTATATATATATATATGTTTTTAAATATTTTGGTTTTATTATTTTTGATGGCATAAAGGTGCTGTGGGACGGAGAACGTTTGAGTACCTTTTTTCAACGTGATGTTTGAAGGCGTATTGACACATTTCACTTTTATTCACTCAAAAAAATAAAATCAGGAACATCTCCGTGTTTTTCGACCACAACACGGAGAAAAAAGGTTATGTTAAATTGCAAAAAAAACCTAGTATAATTTATAAGATGGCTTTGGCAGTTTTCAGCCACCCAAGTACTTTATCAAAACGCCTAAGTTTTACATGTTGACTCGCCAATTTTTATTGGATGATAAATTAACCAAGTATTTGGTATTTTTTGATACACTACTTTAAAAAAAAAAATTGAATTTCAAATATATAACTTTTTTCGGGTTTTGGTTTTTTTTATTTTCCTTTTTTTTTTTGAAGCTGCCGCCTCTCGTTCTGTGATTTGCTTGGCTGAAATCGGCAACAACACAAATTTTTCTTTTATCAACACCGATTTTTTCTTAGAAATTAATGACAAGAATTATACCAAGAACATTAAATTAAATTAAATATCATATACAAAAATTTTAACCTTCGCATCCGTTGAGATTCGAACCCACAAGCCCGATATCACTGTGTATGAAGACACTACGCTACGTATTGGGACAAACTCCTTCATTACGCGGAGGCAATTATTTAATATTTATAAAGCTATGCTTAAGCCATCCATTTTTTTTTAATTTTGTATTTTTGAATTTTGGGCTTAGGTTTTTTTGGCAAGATATCTTTACCCAAGCCGACTTAGATGATTTACCTATTGTTTTTTCCTCGGTGTAGATGAGAACCTACCTTTAACATATTTTTGATTTGCACGAGATGTTTTAAGCATTTTTCCACCATCTGGTGTATTTAACAAGTTTAATGAGCCTAAAAGCTTTTTTATTCCAAAGACCCTTTTACACTGGTCAGACTGGAAATCAATTTTCAGATTTTGTATACAAATTGCGGTGAAATGGGAGCTTACATTTGCTTTTGTAAAGTAAATTTTATCAATGTCAGTTTTTTTAATATTCCGGGACATATTGTCCGATGACGAGACACGGAACAAGCACTTCAATAACGGGACAATCCCGACGAATCCCGACTACCTGACAACGCTAGTTCTACTTCGGGATGTGCAACAATCTGCAACGCATCTTCTTCTAATAGCTGATGGTGTCGGCCAATGATTCGGGCCGTCATAACGTAACGTATTTTCTGGATTATCGTTAGTTTTTCGTTTTCGGCTTGGACCAGGGGCTTCCGTAGCAACACTGCATAGTGTGACGAGCCCATATAGCGATGGGACAAAAATAGAAGGAGTTTCCTTAGAATCATCAAATTTTGCGAGAATGAGTTTTATAATAACGGAATTGTTCTCATAAAATCGGATGAAGTACACGCTCAACTCCCATACAGCTAAAATGGGTAATCTGGTATATTTCCACAAAAAACTATCCGAAATCAATGAAAATTCGTTAGCATAATTATTTTACACAAAGAATTATTGGTGTTAAAATAAACCAACTTTTATATATTTCCCTAAAAAATTATACCAGATAATAAAAATTTGTTACACATAATTATCTTTTGACAAAACTTTTTTGTCACTCTGTATCTGTTTTGCATTTTAGCCAAAACATGCTTCAGAAAATCACCTACACATAACTTCTTAATTTTTTAGCTGCCGCAGACAAAATTTTTTGCTAAATGCTAAGAAAGTTTTTCATATTGGATTTAAAAAATATTAAAACGGCGTTCTTTTTTTTTTGCGTTTTAAGCTTTTGGAAATTATTCCATTTTTCACAAACAAATTTTTGCCATTTTCAAAAAACTGCCCATAACTTCTGTGTTTGGCAAACACAGACCACTTCTGTCTGTGGCAAAACTACATATTTAATTTTCTGAAAGTCAAATAACCAGTTGCGCCCAGCGGCTCCATATGGGACCGGTAAAGAAAATCATTGAATTGCTTGCAGTAATTGTAAAAAAGTTTATAAAAGACTATTTTGGAAAAGTATAGGGTTTTTTTTTTTAACACATACATATCATTGGCAAGAAATTTGCGTAAGAATAAAAAAAAAAATGAATTTTTCATTGCCATGTTTGTAAAAACTGCTATGTTCTGCGGTTTTTTTTATAAGGGCTTTTATGAAGAGTCTCGTGGAAAAACTATGCGACTTAGATAGACAAAAGTTACTAGATCTTAAAAAATAATGTTTTAAGAAGTAACAGACGTCTTTATTAGAATGAAAAATATACTCCTGATTAAAACCTAAATAAACTTTACGAGTATATTTTGTGACTCTATATGGGGCCGCCGGGACAATTCGGGTTATGGCTTGTGATAGTTCAAATATGAGATATATGTCCGTGATTAAAAATTTTCAAGATAACATGGAAAAATTCTATCAACTTAAAGCTATTTGAACTTTTGCCATTTACTTATTGGTGATAGCCACATGTTTCATTTAGGACACATGTTAGTAATATTTTGGATGTTTCGCCATCTTTTTTGCTCTCACTGTATTGAAGATAGTTCAAATTGTTTTCTTTGACCTTTTTTGCGAAATTTTACAGTTCTCAATTATGCAATATTTTTTATTAATGGGTATTTTACGTTCACTAGACAAAATGTCAATTACTTACCTCTTTGTTATTTACAAAAGGTTAAAATCTGATTTTAAATTAAACTGTCAACATTAAAACCAAAGAACACCTAAACGACTACGAAACCATGTCGTCAAACGTTCTCATGCTCTTCAAATATACATTTGTATATATAATAAATCTTTTGGCAGTAAATAAGTAAAAGAAAAAGTTTACGCACGCCAACATAAATTTTGCTTATCGTCTAGACGGGCGTGTCTATCAGGACATCATCGATGAACATCATAAATCAGTAAAATGTTTACATTTATGACAATGAAAAATATTGACAGTTTATGCAAATATTGACAAATCACATTCGTGCATAAAATGAATAAAATTGTTGCCTGCAGATGGTGCTGAAGTGGCTTCAATAAAAAACGAAAATTCATTTAAGCCTGCAAATATGCAGTAAAAAATATTGTAATGCAATCGTGCTGACGAACGAGTGCCGGACAGCAATTATTTAAAATTGACGATGATGTTATTTATGATGATGACGTTCAAATTTTCAATAATATTTCCCTTTACTTGCTATGTAATGAAATTACAATTGGCTTTGATATATAATTCGCCTGAAACTATGCAGCATCATTTGGGAAATAGCAGCTTATTGCACTGTTCACGTTTATTAAAGCGTGCTATTTTTTTTTTTTTTTGCATTATTTTGCGAAAATTTTACAAAATTCATTAATTGAATGGCGGTGAGCATTTTCAGCAATCAACATTGCCTTGAAAAATATTTAGCTGAACTCATACATTGACTTTTTATTGCACGTATACACAAATATATCGACTAACAAATTCCTTCGGGTGTTTTTGTATATATTTTTGTTATGTTAAAATGTTGGCGAATTTCAATATTTGCACAAATACAAAGTCAAAAATGTAGCGTATAATGATAATAAACAAAATAATAATCATAATAATAATTGTAAATTCCATTCGGTTTGCTGGCTAGTGCAATTAGCAATTTTGGCCATAATCAATGAGTGGTTGGCATCAAACTGTGCTACATTTAGGTAGATAAGGTTGAGGTTTCTAGCCCATGCCCAGTGATAGCCTGTTAGAAGCTTATTATATTCGGCATAATAATTGTTTGCTTACGCAACCAACATTTGATTTTAGCTAACAAAACCAAAAATGGTCTAAATAACAAACAATGATTATTTAAAATATTTCTCAATGGTAAAAATGTAGAACGATGCTTCAAAATAATAACGAAAAATAAATAACCTAAATTTTGGACTTATTTCCAGAACATTGAAGCAGATTAACGTTGGGTATTATCGGTATAACAGAGTAAAACATTTTTTCAATTTAAAATGCATCGCGTAATACGTTAATTCTTGAACTAAATAAAATTGTTGTTCAACTGGCTAAATACAGCTTATAAGTAAACTTTAGTAAGCACAAATTTTCTAAACTTTCTTTAATAGTATTTATTAAAAAAGTTCTCACACAGGCTTTCTGATATATTGTTTTTTTTTTTTACCTATATTTGCACCTGAGCCCAGTGATATTAACATAAATTGGTGAAATTCAAATTCAAAATTACTGCATTTTCAAACATTTTCAAAACATAAAGAAGTACGCGCATGTATTTTAAGATGAATTACAATAAAGTACATAAAATAAATATAAAGAACAGAAAAGAAGTATACCCAAAAAAAAAAATATTAAAAATGCTTGAATAAATCCATTGCACAAGAAAATTTGTTTATATTAGATTAAAATTTAAACCAAGCTTACAATTCATTGCGTATTAATACAAATTAATTTTGTGAAATATAGGTTTAATTTCAGCATAAGAAAAACCAAAAAGCAATATTAAATATATTTCGTTCATAGCAATTCTTAAAAAATTAAATTTTAAGAATTACATTTATGAGCTTTATGCCAAGTATTTTATGAAGCAACAGGTTGCCACAACAATAATGTTCTTTACAGAAAACCCACCAGCAGATTAGACAGCTGTTTTGTTGGTCGCTACACCAACTCATCAGTAATCTTCTGTGGCTCATGCAGTCCATTAACTTTGAAAATCAAATAGACACAACTTCTGCCAAAACCAAAGCGGAATTGCAGTTGCGTCCGTTTCAATTTAAAAAGCAATGTTTTTCTGCTTCTTAGCACAAAGCAAAGGTTCAAAAAATTGACTGCATTAATATTGCAAAGACTTGTTGTTGCGCTCTTTGCTTACTTCTTTGCACGATTCCATTCTTTGGCACCAACAATTCGTTGGTATTAAGCCATAGAAGGCGTGAGAAGTTTTTTTGAAAAAAGATGACTCATCTTATTTTCTGAGGTCGGGCTCGTACCAGTTTATACATGAAAAATTAATTTTTAAGAATTGCTATAAACAAAATAGAAATTAAAAAATACCACAATTAATTTTTCAAATATTAAATATATCTGAGCACATATTGGGCCCATAATACATAACCATCACAACTCAAAAATCCCAAAATTTCAGGAGAAGCAAAAAACTGATGAGCCGTCAGAAACTGCGTGAAGATAAATTCGTAAATCCGATGCTTACTTAGAAAAGACACAAGCCCATATTTCTTAAAATTACAAATTAAACTTCTTTGATAAGACCTTAAATTGATATTGGCTTGGAAACTTAAAATTCAAAACTTCCTGTTACTTATTATGTTAATTAACCCATTTTTGTCCAGCGTTGCGTATACGCAATGGTATACTTTTCTTAACCTGAAGGTGATAGAGTGATAGATTTTCATGATCTCTAAAAAGAATATAAAATTTTAAGAATTTATCTATTCGACCTGTTTTCACTCAAGGCTGAACATTTACGTTTACTTACATTTCCAAGCTTGGGAAATTTGGGAATTTTCCATTGTTTTTTTATTTTAAATTTTAAAGCTCTGAAAAATCTAAAATTAAAATATTATTCTTATACGATAGTCTTTTTTAGGCTTTATATTTAACTTTTGTGAATTTTTATGAAGTTCCAATGACATACGTGGCTTCCGCGGGTTGACACAACGCTGGCCTTTAACGATATACGTTTTTGTATATGTTTTGTTCTTTTGTGGAAATTCTTGTAATCAATATTATCGCAAAATGCTCGACCTTGCTTGTAGAATATCGTTCAATATCACTCTGTTTGAAAATTAAAAATCTCGCTGTGTCAAATTTATAATTTTTTTTTGGTATATTTTTGATTTTTTTTTTTTTTTATCTAAGTTAGACCAAACTAAAGTTTCATCATTCTTGCTCAATGGGAACATGGGTATGTCCATAATGCGTTACTTAATATGTAATAATAAATAAACTACAATAAAATAAAAATAAATTAAATTCTAAACATTTATAAAAAATTTGGCGAAATTACAAAATTGATTCCATCGTGTAAACTTCGGATTAAGATCATCAGAAATTATTGAAAAAGTCGTGAATTATATGTTCATTGTTCTAAGTTTAATCTAAAAAAAAAGTAATAATATCTAAACGTACGACATTTATTTTTTGCGCAATTTTTCAACGATATATGACTCATTGTGGCGAGCTAACGATTTTGGCAATCAAAAACATTTTAAAAAATTCACATTACACACACACAGAAAAATACTTACGGCGTACCTATTTCATAAAATGACTTGGATAACTATTTTTGTATGAAGCCTAAGAAGTTTGTGTAAATTTCATATGTTTTTTGCCAACTTAGGCATGTCAGAATTATATATATGCAAAAGATTTTGGGCAAAAGGAAATTGGGGTTCAATAGTATGAGTATAACTTACCTAAGGTTATGATACCCAAGTTCCTTTTTTAATACTGCCTAAAATCTACGGAATTATACCAGGGAATTTTATAATTTTACACTTTTTTTCCTCTGTGTGCATATATCTTGCATTAGTATGCAAAAAATAAAAATCATACTTTTAGATAGTATGAATTTTTTTATAAAAAGTTAGAACTATGAATCCAACTTTTCACTACTTTTTAAAAAATGTCCCCTTTTCAACATCCTTAGATCGCCATAATGCCACAATGAGTCATATATCGTTGTAAAATCGTAAGTTTATATAATATGATTTTTTACTTTAAATTTTTATATCTAAAGTTTTCATATTTTGAAGGCATTCAGTTTTAATAGATTTAAAAGCAAACCTTTTTTGAATTTGAGTTGCACTTTCAACAAAAAAACTTAATCAATTTCATCTCAATTCAGTAATTATGTTTTCATCTTTGCTTAAAATTAATAAAGATGTAATTAATAACTGCCCAAGTAAACATTAACCAGGGAGAGATGATAAGCTGTTTTTTTTTTTTTTAAATATGTTTTCAATCACAGTATTATCTAAATAATAAGAACCAAAGAATTGATCTAAAATATTTGAAAAAGCATATGCAATCTTTTGATATAAAACATGTATTTTAAGTTGCTAGCCTTGCAGTTCCAAGTTAAAGTTTGCAAAATCTGTAAAAATGAATTCTCAAAATTCCAACCAATTATAAAAATTTATTGCATCGTTTTGTTTTGCACTAAATTCCAGGGATGGTAGATGATTAGAGATGTTGCAAATTTGATTTACAAAAAGTATTTCTACAAATAGGTTTTTTTTTTTGCCGACCATTGAAATTTCATGATATTTCCAAAAATTACTGTCCTAAACTCAAAAAAAATTTGAATAAAAATACAAGTAAAATCTTTGTAGAAATTCGAACGTACACTATTTGTAGAATGTACAAATGCTTTGTACAAAGTAAAAACATTTGTAGTGTTTGTACCGATCTGTGATAAATTAAATTTTTTTAAATCAATTTTGTAATTTATTCAATTTGCTTTTCAATTACACCATGAACATAAACATAGCTTTAAAAATAAAAAAGTTGACTGTACTAAAAAAATTATACTGTGGGGTTTGTTGACATGCTGTTAGAAAGGTGTTTTATTGCATTTATAATGAGCTATCAAAATAAGTTATAAGTAAGTTAGTTTTTCTCCTAGAAACAATAACGTAAGCCAAAGTCGTGAAATATTAATTAACCCTGTAGCTTCTAAGAATGTGAAAGTAGACCCCTCCTCCCACATGATTTTTTGCTCAGCTCGACATAACCTTTCAGCTCCATAAATAGTTGCACTCAATTGCGGGACACCCTGTATAATAAGTATTTCGTTCATAATACATTGTTTTTTTTTTTAGTGTACTGTATGTGTAGTCAAACTACGGAAGAAAACAGTTATTACTGTGTTGTTAACATCCCTGCCTGAGCCTGTGATAAAGCCTTAAGAATACCTTTACTTGAATATCAATAAAGAACAACGTTTTCCTAAAGGCACTTTTCCCTTGTAAACTTAAAACACTATATAACCCAATGATTCTAGAGTGTCAATGTCCGTTAATGATGAGAAATATTATAAACAGAGTTAATTATTACTAACCCATTAAGCTCGACTCTCAACCCCGTGGACGCAGGAGGTTACAACTTTTTGTGTAGAGTACTTAAGTCCATCAAAGTACACAAACATTCATTTCTACGCCCACAACACCCTCTCTCATTAGATAAACGAAGGTACTAAAGGCGTGGTGTCATATTGCTCAATGTGACAAAGTTTGGGCCATATAATTTTGCATTGGGCCTTATGACATATTATTTTGGGTGAAAAATCATATGTCATAAGGCCCAACACGTCATCATATCGCTCAACGTCAGAAAACCCAAATGAAGGAAGGTCATAATTTCCAAAATCATGTCACAACGCTCAAATCTAAAAACAAATATAGTCACAGCACCCAAATGGAATGACATATAACCCAAATGAAAAGTTTTGGGCTTTATGACATTCCGAATATTTATGGGTAAAATTAAGAAAATTTGGGCTTTAAAATATTTTCAATTATTTCACTCTTTCTCTAAAAATAATACTCAGCAACGCATTTCGCAAAGTAGTTATACTCAAAAATGTAGTTATACTCAAAGCATACTATTTACATATTGCAGCAATCAGAGTGCTACTAAAATCTTAGTTTATTCACAAATGAAACGAAGCTTGCAGCGATTATCATCGGAAAGATTTTTTAAGTCCCCACAAACAGCTTTGGGTGGATTCTAAAGAGAAATAAATCCGAATTGGCTTTATCTCAATTTCAAATGGAAATAAGTCACATTTCGCAAGATTCTCTCAAAAGTTGCTCTTGTACGAAATGTTGCATTATGACTTCGGGTTTTATGGCCTGTCTCATATTGTAATAAGGCCCAAAGCGAAAAATATTACAACCCCCAAAGCATGTCATAATGCCCAAATGAAAAAAACAAAAATTGTCACAACAGCGAACTCGAATATCATAACACCCAATGCTTTAATTTGGGCCATATGACATTGAACTTCGATTTGGTAAAGCCCAAATGGAATTCCATAACGTCCAATTTTTTCCCCTTGGGTGTTATGACATTCGAGATTGCTGTTTAACCATTTTTTTCTTTAAATTTGGGCGTTATAACATGCTTTGGGCTTTGTGACATTTTTTGCTTTAGGCTTTATGACATTGGGCGATATGACTCAAAAAAAAAAAAAAAAAAAACGACATTTTAGCCCTTGAAAGGACTTTGACCGAGCTTCTTATGATCAATTGTGTTGTGTGTGTTGTGAAATGTGTGTACAAAGAATCGAGAACTGTACCTACATGTTTTACGCCGACTCCGAACGGCTTATGTTCTCAAGAAGCTTTTCTTGGCAGTTTTTACTCTCTGAGGTTTGGCATTGTCTGCAAACAGGTGACGGCCGAACAGAAAAATTAATTCAATTGAAAAAATTTTCTGTGTCCGATGGAGGATATGACACCACGCCGGTGCTAAATTGTGTTGGATAGAATAAAAAATTCTGGGAAATAATTAAGAAATTAGTGTTAAAACTAATTTAACGTATTTTTATTAATAAAATAATTTAGCAACATAGTTGATTTGTAAAAGTGCCTCTGTGACTTCAATCCGGAACTGGAACTGGGTGTCATACTCTGGTTGCTGTGATTGCCATCAGACACATCTTTTGCTCAACCAAAGCGGAATTCCAGTTATGTGCATTTCGATTTAAAAAGCAATGTTTTTCTACTATTTTGCACAAGCAAAGGTTCGAAATGTAGTTCATTTTTCGAACCATTACTTGTACAAAATAGACGAAAACTATTGCTTTTTAAATCGAAACATAACTGCAAATCTGCTTTGATTTAGCAAAAGTTGTGTCTATTAGATTTGCAAAGTTAATGGAATGCAATAGCCACAGAAGATTACTGATGAGTTAGTGTAGCGACCAAAGATATAGCTGTGTAGTCTGCAGGTAGTTGAATAATAGCAAAATGATGATTAAATATAAATATAAAGAAAATATAAATTAAGAATAACATTTATGAGCTTTATGGCAAAATATTCATGAGGCAACAGGTCGCTACAACAACAATGTTCTGCTAAAACAAAGAAAACAAAAAACGAATCGCTATCAACAACCTTTGATATTCCTTTATTTTTTTTGAATTCCCAAGGTTTTGTGCAATCTTAACTTGTGCAATGTAGGGTTAAAAGAAATATTTAAGAAAATCTTAATAGATCTTCTTAATAGATAGAATAGATTAAATAGAAGATTTCAGAAAAGGAGACTCATTCGATTTGTGTATGATTACAGCAGGCAAACACAGTGTATAAAAGTGTAATTAGAAAACTGTGAAAAAATCCGAAATTGTTTAATAATTCATTTGAGTATTTGACAAGTCCTTAAGTTTCTTTTACATATATATTTCTTAGATTTAGTTTGACGTTGTTTGCAATTTACTGAATTGATTTGCAATGCTCAGCTCTTGAATAGCCAACATTTGTTCAATTCTTCCGCCAACAATTTGTTCTTTTAATGTCGTGCAAGTCCATCTTCTCATCATCTTTTTAATATCCTGCCAAGTATAAACAATTAACTTAAGTCGCAAAGATTTTCTTAATTTCCTTGAAACATTACGCATTCTTCATTCTCCTTTAGCTCATAATGCTTTTTCACACACTTCAACTTACTTAGGCACACACACAGGCACACATAACACACATGCGAACAATCACACAGATATCATTGTAATAAACTTTGTAAATCCGTCATTTGTACGCCTTCAAACATATTCTTTTATATGCATTTTCTTTCAATTTTTCATTCTTTACCCTTATCTTTTAGCTGCCTTCTTTAATATTTTCTGCCATTTTTAGTTTCCTTTTATTTTTTTTGTTTGTTTTTTTTTTATTTTTTATTCGTATATTCGTACATTGCTTTCTTCGTTGCATCATTTCTCAGCATCATTCATACTGATGTTCTATGTTGACACGCTTCGCTTTATACTTCGTTGCACGCACACAATCCGCTTTGAATTCTCGCACACTAATGCACACGTATTTGTTTATGTGTTCTATGTATGTACGGCTTTGTCCTTGCATTTGTTTGCATGCAATGGTACAAGGAAATGATGACAAAATGGATAGAAAAGAATGAGTATGATCAACAAAAAATAAACAAATAAAATGGCGACAGACGACAACATTTCTTAATACTGACAATTTAGAAAAAAAAATCGTCCATCGCAAATGTTTTATTTCCATGTTTACACCTTTACCTAGATGAAGGAGTGTGAGTGGGGGTTTTTTTCATTATTTTGTTTTGTTGTGTTAGTAAGATTTTTTACTTCATTTTTGCTCCGCTTCACTTCGTTTTAACGTTGCCATTTTTACGTGTTGCGGAAAAAAACATTTGAGTTATGTTTTACTCATTTTGCAGTTTCCATAGCTTTTCTCACTTTCTTTAAAAGTATTTATTTATGTTGGCTTAGTTTTTTCCTAAGTTGGAGTTGGTTCCAAAATATTACTTTAATTGCTTTGTGTTTTTTTTTTTTATATTATTAAGAACATTTTTTTCTATTTGAATTTAAAAAATAAGTTTCTGGATTTTTTCTTGAAAACCAAATTTGCTAGTTTACATAACGCTGTGTTCATTTTAAAACAGTTGCTCAGGCGTGGTGTCATATCGCCCAATACCATAAAGTCCACAGCAATGAAAGTCACAACGCCTTAAAAAAGTTCTGTATAATATGTTGTTGTACAATTTTTGCGGATTTGGGGCATATGACTTTGAATTGGTCCTTAAGACATATTACTTTGGGCGAAGAACCAATTGTCATAAAGCCCAATTTGTTATCATATCGTCCAACGTCAGAAAACCCAAGCCAATAAAGGTCATAATGCCCAGAAACAAAGCTCAAACTTAAAAACAAATATAGTCGCAGTACCCAAATAGAATGACATAGTACCCAAAGAAAAAGTTGGTGCGTTATGACATTCCGAATATTTATGGGTAATAAGACTAAAATTTGGGCTTTATGACATGTTCAGTTATTTCACTCTTCTTCTAAAAATAATATCAAGCAACGCGCTCTTGACGCGCCCACGGCCCGGATTTTTTTTTAACGTTCCGTTCAAGGGCAACCCATTTTAACATATTTCACAGAGTCGATAAGAGCAGGCTTAATTAATGTAGTTATACACAAAGCATAATATTTGCATATTGCAGCAATCAGAACATTATTTCAAACTTAGTTCATTCACAAATGAAACGAAGCTTGCAGCGACTAAAATCGGGAAGATTTTTTAAATCCCTTTTAATAAATGTAATAAATGCCATAATGCCCGAAGCATGTCATAATGCCTTAATTTAAAGAAAATAAAGGTCACAATAGCCAATTCGAATGTCATAATACCCAATGCTTTAATTTAGGCGATATGGCATTTAATAACGATTTGGCAATGCCCAAATGGAATGTCATAAGCCCCAATTTTTTCACCTTGGGTGATATGACATTCGATTTGGCTATTGTGGCCATTCATTTCTTTAAATTTGGGCGTTAAGGCATGCTTTGGGCTTTGGGCTTTGTGACATTGGACGATATGACACCACGCCAGTTGCCCAACCCAAAGACATAAGACAGCTTCTCTTCTTATCTGCCTATATATGAGTGTTTCGAGTACAAGCATATATATTCTCTTTTCTGCTTTTCCAAAGACGCATTGTAGTCTTCATTGTAAAGTAATTCCAAAATAATGATCGGATGTGTAAATATTAAACAATTTTTTTGATTGTCCACTAGACCCGGAAGCGCTACAAAATCAATCCTTTGAAGTTTTCTGATTTATTTTTGTAGGCTTTTACTACTAAGTAGTTAATATTTCTTTTTTTTTTTCTTTTTTTAGTGTTACTTTATACTTAATGGTGGTACTTTCCCTTTTTAATATTCCAAACTAGAGGTTCCCAACCAGTAGGTTGTAACTCTTCCGAGTTACAGGTGGGTCTTGACTCGATCTTAAGACTATCAGAAACCATCGAATAAACCATCAGACCATCAAGCAAACGAAAAATTGAGTATATATTGAATGAATGATTAAATGTTTTTTCATCTGTACACAATACTTGTTTGAAAATTTTCCATAAAATGTTAATTTTCATTATCATTAATAAAAGCCTTTAAAGTTTTGTTTTCATTGTTTCTGGGCACAATAATTCGGAGACATGTAGATCCTAAATTGTAATTATGTTGAAAACTTTTCTTACGTTTAGCTTTTTGGCTTTTTGGCCTTCATTCTGAAAAAGGCTTTTTTTAGTCAAAACTCATAGAAACCTACCTGTGTTCTATAGAGCACCAATTAAATTGATCTCAACAATGTAAGTGGCGTTTTTGTCAATAAAAAAAAAAAAAACAAAATACATAAACGGAAAAAAAGAAAGAAGTCATTTAAGAAAAACTTAACGTAAATTAAAAAATTTTTGTATATTTGTTAGTACAAAAAAAAAAAAACTTTGCAAACTTTCATAAAAACTTAATCATTTCCGCCTTATGGCAAATTGTTGCGACAACTCTCTGTATACGTTAGTAATACAAAGGCACACTATTCATATAACAAGCACACAAGCAGAAACACCAACAACCTTTCAGATTTAGAAGCTGGCACATTCGCACGTCAATTCGTTCCGACAGAGTCTCATTTAATGAGAAAAGTTTACTTTAATAGTAGAGGAAGTAATCATCAACAGAGTGACATCCGGTTAGCAAGGGGGTTTATATAGCATTGTGGTAGTGAAAAAAAAATTTTTAAATTAAAACCATAAATAATAAGTTTGATATGAAAAACAATAGAATGAGGATATAAAACACAATTTCGTTTTGAAAAAAATTATAAAAATTAAAAAAAAATTTTCATCGTCATTAAAATAGTTTAGAACAGTGGCTCCCAACCTTTTTCAGATCGCGACCCACCTTTCCTTATCAGAATACCTCCACGACCCATTGGTCCGTGGTGGAGTAAAAAACTTTATTTGTATCGTTTCCCGTAATTTTATATATATTATGTACCGTCAAACATTGCAAATATATATATATATTTATTTCGAAAATTAATTCAGCGGCCAATTTTACATAAGCATAAGGTACTGGCATCAATTTTCAAGTAGCTTAAATGTTATTAAAAATTTCAATTTGAAATGAATTTCCAAAATTTTAATTGAAATTACAAGGAAATTGCAAAAACAATTGATTTTTTCAATTATATCAAATCGAATTTTTTAAAAACATTTAGTGCTGTATTGTTCACATCCGGATATCTCTAAGGTATCATTACAGTTTCGAATAGGGAAAAAGTTGTTAATAGTTGTGCAACACTGAAAATATTATTTAGCTAAGTTGGCCACACTGAATACTTCTAATATTAGCTTTTTCTTCTTGTTTTGAACTAGCATCTCACATATGTTCATTATTCCAATTCCAAAATGGGCCGCTGGACTCATTTTCGAAATCAGATTTTTGTTAAATTCGAAATTGAAATCAACAACACTTACTTACTTACTTAGATGGCCCTTACAACTGTAAGTCGGTCTTGGCCTGCTGTAAGAACTTGCGCCAGTCATTTCTCTTTTGCGCTTGCTGGCGTGAGTTAGAAGTTCCAAGTTTCCGCAGGTTGTCCTCTACTTGGTCCTTCCAACGGAGATGCGGTTGTCCTCTTCTGCGTTGACAGCCGCTAGGTATGGAATCGAATATTTTCTTCGCTCAGATCAGCAGCTGGGATGATCTTCTCCATAATTATATTAAAAAAGTCGCACTATAAAGAATCCCACGTTTGGTAACAAATGGTGGGAAGAGGTTCTTCCCAATACTGCATAAAAAAAAAACGAAAAGGCCATTTCAGTCCTTGAAAGGACTTTGATCGATCTTCTTATGATCAATTGGGTTGTGCGTGTCGTGAAATTTTTGAACGCGAATGACCGAGAAATGAACCTACATGTTTTAAGCCGACTCCGAACAGCTCATGTTCTCAATAAGCTTTTCATGGCAGTTTTTACTCTCTGAGGCTTGCCATTGTGTACAGAGAAAAGGCTTGCCATTGTGACGACCGAAGAGAAAAATTAATTCAATTGAAAAAAACTTTCTGTGTTAGGTGGGATTCGAACCAGGGTTATCTGACGTATGGGCCACACACTCTACCCACCAATCCAATCCTACATAGACGGATTAATTTTGCAGGTGTACCAAATTCAGACCTGATGGAATATAGGTAATTCTTTAGTGGACTGTCGATGTGGCGGCCGTGGCGTAGTGGGTATAGTGTGTGGACCAGGTTTAAATAGTTTCATTCAGATTGTTATTAAAAAATGTCTTTCCAAATATTGATAGGATCGGTCAACTAGTCTTTGAGCTAACATTGGTTGCTTGCAGTTTTGTAAAACGTAGTTTAGAGAAAAACGACTTTAAAGTTATACGAAACAAAGAATATGAAGACGTTAGTGTCCAAAACTTAATTAAATCACTATATATACACAGAGCCTTGTACGAAATATATACACAGAGCCTTGCACGAATGTTCGTTCGTTCGTTTGTAGAAAAAAATAAAAATATTTAGTTCGTTCGTTCGTTTGTAGAGAAATAAAATAAATATTTTGTTCGTTCGTTCGTTCGTAGAAAATTGATGTTCGTGCGTAGAAAATTAATGTTTGTTAGTTCGTTCACAGAAAATTGATGTTCGTTCGTTCGTTCATAGAAAATTGATGTTCGTTCGTTCGTAGGATATTGATGTTCGTTCGTTCGTTCGTTCGTAGATAATTGATGCTTGTTCGATCGTTCGTAGAAAATTGATGTTCGTTCGCTCGTTCGAAGAAAATAGTTGTTCATTTGTTCGTTCGTAGAAAATCGAAATTAAAATTTTGTTGAAAAAATTCTGCGAACGAACGAACGAAAAAATTAAAATACAATGTTCGTGCAAGGCTCTGTATAAACATATAAAAGAATTATTGCTTACATTCTTTGGAATGGTTCCCCTTCTCAACTATACCGGTTTGAGCAGATAAAATAAATGATATAATAAAATAGAAGCTATAGTAACTTGTCTTTTATATTATATTGAAGTCACTCGCGGGTCTCTTTTTAAGTTTATAACTATCTTAATATTCAAGATATATTTATACATTTGTTTTTTTAAATACCATATTTTTTAAATGTTGTCCAATAATTTAAAATGAAAAAATTTTTAGATTCTATGATGCCTCTAAATGTATTGCCGGCCTTAAACCGAGCTATGTCTGTGAAGTCTTCATTATAGTCAGGCAGCGGAACTTCAACGCTGACATCCGTAATTAGGGTTTGCGGGGTATCATCTCAACTGACGGGATTGTTGTCATCATCGTCATTCAGAAGACTAGTGAAGTGTTCCCTCCATAACGTCAGTGTACTCTGGATATATGTCACAATATGTGTTCGGGCCTCATTCCTCTTCCTCTTCCTCTTTTCTCTGAATCGTACCTTAGCAGCACGTATTATAACCGGTTGCAGGGTGGCTTTGTAGGCTGCGTCTTTCTCTGGAGTGGCGTCGCGACACTCTTGGTCGTGCCACTGGTTTTGGCGAGGGCGGTAGTAGCCTATAACCTCTTCGGCAGCCGCACGCATAGAGTGGGAGGTGTGTGCCCACTGCGCATATATCGTCAATCGGAGGAGTGGCGAAGACTTACTCTTGGCGAAGGCTTGTGAACAATACTAAGCAAACCATAAATTTAGTACTTTTTGCCATCATTTTTTAAATTCATTCTTTCCCCACATACAAAAGAATGCACCTTTTTTAAAATTAAATGCTGTAGGCTTGTAAATCATTTTATTTTTATACGTTTTTTATTCTATTTACTTTATAAAAAATTAGTAAAAAGTTTAAAAAAAATTAGAATTGGAACGTATTTGGATGAGAAATAAGCTTTTTTGTGGAAGTCGGATATTCGATTTTTTTTTTGTGGTTTCTGTAAATTTGCAATGAAATCCGTTTTCGTTGCTCTGTAAGAATAAGTTTCATGTCAACATTGATGCTTATGAACGATACATCTATGATGATCAAAATTTCGATGCATCGTTGGCCTTCCTCCCTCCGCCCGTTGGCCACCAAAAAAATATACATTATTTTATTTATGAATCAGTTTAACGAACTGGCTGCCCTAGCTATGACAAAAATTTGCTAATTTATATGGCTGAAGTTTTAATGAGATTTTTTTAAAGCGAAGGCGGCTTGAAATAGTTCGGGCATAGGCAAATCATTTTTTTCAGTCTCGGCTTATGAAAAAAAAGCAAAAAATTTGAATTATTTATTTAAGCAAATGTCTATCATAGTTTGCAAGTTTCGCTGTTTTCGGTAAATTTTTCTTTTATTTAATTTTTTTCCAAACTCACTAGAAATATATTTCTGAATATTTTCTAAAAACTAAAGAAACCGGAAATATTGCATAGTTTCTTTAAGTTTCAGACACAGCAGAGGTCAACACAATTTTTTAAAAGGAAAGAATTAATTATCTGCTTAAAATAAATTATTTTTCTAATAAATAAACTTTGAGCATCATTTTTAGGAAATTAGCACAAATATTTGAGGCCAAAATTTAAATTTATTTCACAAATCATTTTTTGGTCTCCCAATTACACGTTCAGCTGTCCGAAAGTATTTGATACGTGCTCGAAGAAATTTTTCAAGCCAAGTTCAAGCTACATAGTTTGGAGCTTGGGAGAGTTACATTTTGCTTGTTCTCCTTCTCTCTAGAGCTCGAAAATGTATAATGAAACGCTTTCAAGCAACTTTAAGTTACTTGAAGTGCGTACGGAAACAGATAGACCTGCAAATCAAAACTGACGTTGCTGGTACTTTGGATCTCTTCGTAGTAGCTGTGCTAATACTAGCACTATTTTCATTGTTAAAAGGAGTTCTGTGATATTTATTTTATTTATTCTTATAGGCTTATACTACCAAGTAATACATTGTTTTTTCACCATTATTCGAAAAAGCTATTCGAACATTGATCGCGTTCAACGCATCCGCCGAAAGATTTTTTGTTGAATGGCAATTAATGATCGCAGCTTATGAAATTTTGTAAATTACGAGACCATTGGATTGAGATCAGCGATGCCAGCTCACGGGGGATCCCCCGATTTGCGGGGAACTTACAAATTGTCGGGGAATCGGAGAATAAGCTCCAATACGCGGGGAATTATAGCATTTTTTCTATTTTTTTAATATAAAATTTAATAATACTAATGTACATTTTTTCAAAATTAATTTGTTCAAAATTAATAATTTTTAATTTTCAAAAATAATAAAAATTTATCGTTCAAGCAATAGAAAATTTTCGGCTTGCAACACTGCTTAGAAATTGGCACCAGTCATTATTATGTTGAAGCTTGAAATGCACTCAAAAAATGTATTAGTAAAATGGCTACAAATGATATTCGTGGCAAAAATATTCGTGAATTGTACGAGTATTCGTACGAATAAACGAAGTATTCGTATCGTAATATCTTTACGAATTCATTCTTGATATTTACTAATGCCTGTGGTGATATTCACGAATGTATTCGTTGTATATACTATTTATATTCGTAAAAAAATAGAACAATTCATATGAGTGCATTTTATGAATTATTTGCTGTGTTTTTTACCAAGCGAGCTGTAAAAAAACGCCCGCTTATCATAGAAATACTCGCTTAAATAACACAGGAAACTAATAGTGGCTTAAAGTTTAGCGAGCAAACGAAAAAAAGTGCTTGCAAGTCATTTCTCAATTATTGTGTACTTTTTCTATGAGGGTGGCAACTGTGACTTCGGATTTGTTTTGTTTATATTTTTTGTTTACATTTTTGACAAATCAGACAATGCTTCCAAGCTTTAAGAAACATTCTTAAGCAACTTAGCAGTCGTTTTTTGACTACTCGCTTGGTAAAAAACACAGCAATTGTATATATGTAAATAATAGCATTCGTAAATTTCTCATACGAATAACTTCGTAAGTTCTTTCATTTCATTCCTAGTATTTAATAACGAATTTGTACTATTTACGAAGTAAAACTAATATTAGTAGAAAAAATTCATTCGTAGGTTGACCGTACGCATTAAGGTTGCTGCCCACTGACGGCACGTAACGAAACGAAACGACAAGCCGGTCAGAGTTCTTTGACTTTATAGCCACCGGCTTTTTCGTCGGTCGTTGCCGTTTCGGCGTCGTTAGTGTGCATGAATACATAAGAACGAAGTGTAGTTATATTTTGCAGTTTCGAAGTTTCGAAACGAAATAACAAAACCATTTTTCGTTTTTTAATCGCTATTGAAAAACTTATGTTATATGCAATAAAGCACGGTTTTAAGAAAGTAAAAACAGTTTAATGCTTATACTCGTATTAATGCTTAAAAAATTTATAGTGCCATTTTTTTTAATATAGATTGTGTAATGCTTTGTGTCGGGCATAAAGTGATGAAGTGGCAGGATTGCCAGTAAATGATTAAGTTATAAAATGAAGTGACAGGATTGCCATGAAATGTTACGCGCTTTAAAAAAACGTTTACGTTAAAAGGACCTGCCTAAAGGTAAGATAAACGATATCTTCCGAGTCAAGCCCAAATCGGGTAACTCTAACCGACTAGTTGTCGTCAAGTTTAACTCTTCCTTCGATCGAAATCGTACTCTAAAAGCTTTTGGTGACTATAGAAAGCGAATGAAAAGAGCAACAAGCCTCAGAGATACTGGACTGGGCTCTGATAACAATGTGTCCTTGCACGAGAGCCTCTCTATCGGCGCAAGAAAACTTCTATAAGCAGCGATCGCATGCAAGCGTAGACAAAAATATTTTCAATGCTCTTACAATTCGTGGGTCCGTTTATATAAGGCTTTTTAAGAATGGTGATTGCATTAAAATCAACAATGCAGCTGAACTCCCCAAAATCTCATCGGCTCCTGATGGCGTCATCGAAAATGAATAGAGTAGCTGTTCTGTGTATGCCTAAGTGTATACTATTTTATTATTTCCATAACTTTTCCAATGCATATTTAATCTTAACCTATTCTTTACGCTGCGCTCTTATTTTGTACATTTACTAAACGCTTTCAAGGTAAGTTTAATTTTAATTTTTTCTAATTAATGTAATAATTACGCAGTTATTGGTAATATTCAGACACCAAATTTATTGAGTGTTGACACTTTGGAATAATAAGCAATCAATTGCGTTGCCGGTATTTCGTAAATGGTAAGTGCACTGAAATATGAAATTAGCAGTTAAATCAACATTTTTAGCAACTATTCTCTATAAAAAATTTTTTTTTTAGACTAAACCAACGCTCAGTAGATGCCGCTATATTTTTGAAAACATTAAACGAATTGCACCGTATAATGAAGGAATGAATAGCAAGGACTTTGGTAAATATTACAATATTTTTCGAACAATATACTAATCGTACCATACAATATACGATTGTATACCAAGAACATTGGTAAATATTACAATAATATTGGTACAATATACGAATTCATTTGTAAAATGCACGAATGCGTAAAAAGAGTATTAGTAAATATTACAATAATATTCGTATAATATACGAATTGCACTGTACAATGTACGAATGATATTAGGATCTTGCGTAAATGTAACGATATTATTCGTACAATATACGAAAGTTTTTTTACGAATACGAATAAAATATTCGTAATATGTCCCAATTTTATTAGTGATTTCAGCCACGAATAGGATTCGTAGAATGTACGCAGTTATTAGTAATATTTACATGCGAAGTTTTTTGAGTGTGAAATTAAAATAAGATTTTCTGGCCAGTATGTAACATTTTTAAATGTTTGTAAATTATTTATGTTAAAAATTTGCCGTCCCAAAATTCAGTAGATTCATACAAAATTTCAACACATTTCTTTAATTATTGTGGATTTTTATGAGATTTTACGTTTAAAATTCTTCTTTCTTATTTTTTTCTTTTTCCTGTGTATGTCTTTAATGCTCGGCTCTAACAGTTTGTCATTTGGCACTAATGAAAATTGTAAATCATTAATTAATATTTTATGTAGGCAATATTGCGGTCTCAATCTTATCCACTTTAATGCTCGAAGTTTAAATGCAGCTAAATTGGACTACATTAAATACATATTTTGTAATTCGTTGGTTGATATAATTTGTGTTTCTGAAACGTGGCTGTCAAATAATATTTGTGATACAATTTGTGATATAAATGGTTTTAATGTATTTAGACATGATAGATCTGTAAAAAAGGTGGGGGTGTTGCTGTCTATTGTAAAGCTAATCTGAATGCGGTAGTTCTGAGCAAATCTAGTGATCCTGGAATTGAATTCATTACTATTAGCATCACAGATGGTAGTACCAAAATGTTATTGTCTTGTGTATATAACCCGAATAAATGTCATCCTGTGGATCGTTTGTTTACTGATTTGCAAAACTATAACCAAAATCATGATATTATCTTACTGTGCGGTGATTTCAATGTCAATCTCTTGTCTAATGATTCTAACCTACAATCGTTCTTTGACAATATATTTTCAGCAGGTTTATCAGTAGTTAACACAACTGAACTCACTAGATTCTCTAATAATGCTACTCCAAGTCTTTTGGATTGTTTCATATTGTCTGACCTGTCTCTCGTTTCTCTATTTGATCAATTATTTTTTATATCTGATCACGATTTAATATTTTGTTCGTTAAATGTAAACATGTCTCGTAATGTTCTTCCTACCTCTTTTTCGTACCGTGATTTTAAAAATATTAACTATTCGTCATTGTATCATGATTTGTCACTAACCTCATTTAATGATTGCTGGAATCATAGCTCAGTTGATGATAAACTTTGTTCCCTTACAGCTCCTGTGAAATACTTGTTCGAAAAACATGTTCCTCTGCGGTCAGTACGCTTATTGAATCCTTCTTGCCCTTGGTTCTCAGTGCATGTTCTTAATGCAATAAAAAAGAGAAATAAGTTACACAAACTCTGGAAAAGATTACCTTCATCTGCTAATTGCGAAAGGTATAGGTTAGCCAGAAATGAATCAGTCCACCTAACAAGGCAAGCTAAGACACGGTATTTCTCTATCAAGCTTAATGTGTCCCTACCCACCAAAACTTTGTGGAGTAACATAAGTAGTCTTGGAGTGAGAAAAAAGAATTCTCCTGCTATAATTGCTGACCCGGATTTACTAAATGACTACTTTGTTAGTAATACCGCGCCGTCTAATAATACCCTGTCTCACATTCCAGGTTCATCTGTTCTGGATTTGTTTGAATTTATACCTGTTAATGAAATTGATGTCGGTTATTGTTTGATGCGAATAAGTTCTAATGCAGTGGGTGGTGATGGTATTCCTATCAAATTTTTAAAAATTTTGCTGCCTCATATCATAAGTCCACTGACACATATAATAAATCACTGCCTTATATCCTCCTCTTTCCCTGAAATTTGGAAAACTGCTACTGTTTTGCCGGTGGCAAAAAAACCAAACCCGTCTGGACCTTCTGATTTCAGACCAATAAGCATACTTTCCCCTTTATCTAAAGTATGTGAAAAAATTATGAGTCATCAAATCAATGCATTCTTGCAGGCTAATAATCTCCTGTCTTCTTATCAGTCTGGTTTTCGAGTAGGGCATGGGTGTGCTTCCGCAGTTGTTAAAATACTTGATGACATCCGACCTGATTATGACGCTGGGTCTTTGTCTCTACTTTGCTTGTTGGACTTTTCCAAGGCTTTTGACAAAGTTAGTCATACTTATCTATGTCAGAAACTAAGGCAACTTTTTGGATTTTCTAACAGTGCAGTAAGTCTTATATCTTGCTATTTGTCAAATAGACAGCAAAGAGTTAAAGTTGGCCAAATGTTCTCTCTACATACGCTTGTTTCAAGTGGAGTTCCTCAAGGCTCGATTCTTTGCCCATTGTTATTTTCTATCTTCATTAATGACATATTTACTGTCTGCAATTATTCATCTATGCATGCATATGCCGATGATATACAACTTTATCTCTCCAGCAACATCGGGCTCGTAGATAGTCTCACTGGTAAACTAAATGAAGATTTAAGAAACATATATCACTGGGCTTGTAACAATGGACTTCAACTCAATGCAGCCAAATCTTATGTTCTACCAATCTGTAAGAATAAGCAAATCCTTGAAATTATCCCTGAGCTATACATTGGTTCTACCAAGCTTAATGTTGTGTCGAAAATTGTTAACCTTGGTTTTATGTAGTATAAATTCGTCCTTGTCTTGTAAAGATCATGTAAACACTGTAGTCCAAAAAGTTTATTTTATCCTACGTAATCTAAGAATGTCTGCTAATTGTTGTACTCTTGAAGTTAAAAAACTACTAGTGAAGCAACTTCTTTTGCCTGTAATAACTTACTCGGAGGTAGTATACAGTAAACTAGATTCGTCCTCTATTTTGAAACTTAATATTGCGTATAATTATGCTACTCGCTTTGTGTATGGCTTAAATAAATTTGACCGACTGTCAAGTTTTAGAAATGCGATTCTTGGTAGTAGTTTGTCTGGCTACTTAAATGCTAGGAACTGCATTTATCTCCACAAAAGTATACATACTAAAACTCCTCATTACCTTTATGTAAAATTACAGTTCAGCATTCGAGAAGATGTAATTTATTTATCATTCCCAGGCATAGCTCTCTAGCTAGTTCTCATCTTTTTTTCGTTAATGCCGTAAGACTATGGAACGAGCTGCCTCGTCGAATCAGAATAATTACGCAGAAAGAAATTTTTAGGCATTCTATTCTTTCACACTTTTCTTCTCACTGAATTCTACACTAAATCTTTCTTCTGATTTTCTCTTTTCTTCCGCTTTTACCCCCCCTCCCCCCCATTTTTAATTTACATAGTTCTAAGCTAATGTTTATACTACTATTTTTGCATACTGTTCATAGCTATAAGTACTCATTATATTTTTCTCATTAAGTGTTTCCACACTTTGTATGGGAAGTGGGCATCATAGTGATGGTTTAAATTAAATATCAAAGCCTATGTGAAAATTTCAAGACATTTCTTTAATTTGAGCAGAATTTTAAGAGATTTTACTTTTAAACTAAAGACAAATAGTATTGGTGGTTTTCATCCGTTTTTTTCCAAATTTCATTTCCAGGATTTAAATTGAAGATCAAAGCTTACGTGGCAAATTTCCAGGCATTTCTTAAATTTTTGTGAATTTTAAAGACATTTTACGGTTAAAATAAAGTCACTTTGTATGGGAGGTAGGCGTGGTTTTCATCCGATTTGGCCCATTTTCAAACTTGCTCTTCCTTTTTCAAAAATAAACTTATATATTGAATTACGGCTGTAATCGTGTGGACAAACGGATAGACGGACAGATAGACGGACACACGGAAATCGTCTCAGGAGATGATGCTGATCAAAAACATATACATTTTTCTATAGCTGAGACGCCTACTTCTTGGCGTTACAAACGAAATGTCAAAGTTAATATACCCCTTACTCAGTTATCGTTGGGGGTATAGAAATCTTTTTAATATTGAAGTTGATGATCATTGTTTTGCGTCTTAATTTCAGTGAATGCGCTCAAAATATGTTGTTTTATCGAAAAATGTTGTTCTGTAATAAGGTTAATTTTTGGTTAAATAAGTATATCAATAATTACATGATATCAAAACGATTTTATGTCTCGAAAATGCAGAATTTTGCGGATCGCACAATATTATTTTGAAAATGAGGCTATGCAGCAAGTTAAGGTCAATTTTATTCATACAGCATTATGTATCATACAACAATCGAATCATCCAACTAATTGAAGAAAACATTCGGTGAACACATAATATCGCATAATAAACCTGTACATTAGCCTCCAAGATCTTGTCATTTTAAGCCTCTTGATTATTTTTTTAATGGCTACTCGTACCTTAAGTTTCTAGTCAATGCTGGCAATCCAACAACATTCGTGTTATTGAGGATATACGGCCACAAACGCTTGAAAAAGCGGTCAAAACTTTGTGGCTATCATGTGTTTTATTCTGGCTTAAAAACAATCTTTATGTATGTTGCTGAATAAGCCTTCAGTCAACAATACCTCTCCTACCAAACTCAAAGATATCATTGTATTTATTTAAAAATAAAACTTTTGTAATTTAAACTGAAATGGATTTAATAGTCGTGGCATCCATGTTGCACGTTCACTATCAATAATAGAAATGTAACAAGCAAACGGGATCATAGAACTTAAATAAACGAACCGAATGGGTGGAATATATATATTATTTTTTTATAACATTCCGTATAAACTGACAACCCATTCAATACACTCTCAAACGATATACAAGATAAACATTGACAAAAGCGTCGCCTGACGCGCCAAAACAATTTTGCAGAATGGCGTCCAATGCGCCATTATCTATTATCCTGGGTTATCCTTGTCACGCTTCCTGTTGTTGCTCAATCTTTGCATTTATTATTTGTCTGCAAGACGACAATATAAGATGAGACCGATATTAGATAAACAGACAGCAACACAGACAGCAGCAATATTCGAAGAACAAGAGTCAAACTTTGGCTCGAAAGTAAAATAAAACAAGCTGAAAATTTTTCTAAAATTTATAAAAGGAATTGAAATTCATCAAGATATGCTAATTTTTTTGCTATTCCCCGCGAGGTAGGTGTGGGTGGGTGTGTGTGTGTGTGTATCATGTGTGTTGAAAAGCTGTCAGTGCACTGCTTAGAGTCGGTCTTAATAAAACATGTTTTTTGCAAAGTTGCAAACTTCAATTCGAAAAGTGGAAAATTCCTTCTGCGTCTACTAGACAAAAAAAAACTATTGCACGTGTATCAACGTCTTTAAAGCTTCCGTTTGAGCAATATTGAATACGGATTATAAATTTACACTTAATTTAGCTATTTACATACATAAAGTGTAAGAAAACTTCTTAATTTATGTCTTTGACATAGATGTTGTTTTCACAGACCTATCATAAAATTGTGTGATAAATATTTTTGCAAAATATGTTAACCCTCTCACGCCATTTTTAGTGGCTTTGTTATTTCCCCCATTTAAATAAATAATTAAAATTTCTAAATTCAAGCCTTACTTAAGGAGCGAAAAATTTGTTTAGTGAAAAAATTTTAAAAATCGCTTAAACAATTGCTGAGATCTGATCCTTAAGGGGGTCCTCTGGTAATCTATGCCAAATTTTAGCCTTTTTTCAAAATATTGTGGAAAGAGAACGAGTAAAGATATTTTAGTTCCGTTTTTTGATTTGGGTAGCTTAATTTATTGAAAAAAATACAAAATTTTGAAAAAGTGAATTTATGGACCGTTCAGAAAGTTCTCGGCCTGGTAACGAGGTTCTCCGGAAAAAAGGTGGGTCCAAATTGCGCACGATTCCAAGTGTAAACATCGTCTGAAAAAAAAAGTTACTTAGAATGAATGTCCCTATAGCCCCTACCTCGGAAACAAAAATCGAAATTTTTTTAGGGGGGGAGCCGCCACTTTGAAAATGAAAAATCGAATTTGGACCTTTTTTTTTGTAGTCTAGTGTAGAAAAAAAATAGTAAACATTATTTTTTCGGCAAGTTTGAGGTAGGGGCTATAGCGGCGTAAATTCTGCGTCGTTTCATGCCTCATATATCAAAATCGGTCAAAAACTGTTTGAGTTATCGTGCGCAAAGTTTTGAAAAACATGGTTTCGAGAAAGTTTTGACTTCAATTTTGAGGCACACAAATGACATTAACACATATTTTTTTAATACAATACTTACGAATATTAATCGGCAATTCCAGCCCCATAAAGTGTGCCTTCCTCCATCTCATAAAACGAGTTTTCCATGGCTTTTTGGGCTCTGCGGGCTGTGCGACCCTCTTTCGATGATGCGTACGTTTTTAGCTCTGAGCGTTGAAGTCGTTTTCCGTCGCGAGATTCAGCATACATCTCGGCTTGTGGGCCGATGACAATACCCATTGTTGACATTATTTTTAAAATACTTGTGAAGCCTTCGTTGAAAATGCAGGTTGCCAGAAAATTTGCGATTTCGACTGTGGTAGCACCATCAAATCATTTCAACCCCTAAATCAAAACATGCATGTATACATACTGCATGTATACATACTGTGTGTGTATATTTTGTAATATCAATACATATTTTGGAAGAATTCCACAGAATTTTCTACTAATGACTGCAGGCAAATAAACAACTTTGCTGATGCGTTATTTTAACGAAAACATACCTACACAAAAATGCCTGTATCTCCTAAACTATTTCGAATTTTGAAAAATCCTTTTGGGAAAATGTTTTTGAGTATCTGAGCAATAGAAATATGAAAAATCGAAAAAATTTTTCGGATTACCAGAGGACCCCCTTAAAACAATATGCAAGCAAGTTGCATCAACAAAAAGTCAACCACAAGAACAATTCCTTTGTTCCACAGATCAGTGGCACAAAAAGAAATTATCAACAACAAAAAAACGAAAAAGAATGCATTTGTTGGTTTTAAATAATTTGCGTTTAAGCCTATAAATTTTGCTATTAGTAAAATTTTTGGAGTTAATTAAAATTTGGTTTTATGACGACCTAAACTTAGAAGGAAATAGCTGTTTAGAGAAGAAAACTTTAAAATCGGTCAATCCATTACTTTCTATTAATATTCTGCAAGTATAATACAAAAAAAACAACAAGCAACAATTAAAACAAACAGCGCTGTCAGCGCTCGCTTCAGTTCACAAGTTAATATTAATGAAGACAATAAAATCGGCGAATTACAACAGACATACAATTTTTGATGTTGTAAATATAATTTGCATTTATGCATATGAATTTTCTATTAGTAACATTTATTGAGCTAATAAAATTTGGGCTTCATCCTGATCTAGTTTTCAGTTCAATGTAAAAATGTTAAAATCGCTCAATCCATTGCTGAGGTCGGATTCCCATAATATTCTGCAAATAAGTTAGCCTACGGCAGCCTCGCTCGGTCGCTTACTCAAAAAAAATTTATTTGGACAGTGCAATAACAAGTATAACAAAAAGGCAATCAACCAAAGTCAAATTACCAAACAAAGAAAAAAACTATTCGTTTGCTGGCAGTGATCGCGTCACAACTTCACACTTGATCTGTTTCTAAAGTTTTAGTTAAACTTACCAGTTTTTTCAGATTTTAGTCCAAAAAGCGTTCACGTACTCGAAAAAATGGTAAAAGAGAGTGAAATTGAGAGAAACAAAAAATTTTCCCTCCCTGTTAAAAGTTCCTGTTTTAGTCCGAGAAATTTCTTCTGCCAAAAAGGGTAGCAAAGAAATTGCAAAATAAAACAAGTTCTTTGAAATTAATGCAAAACTATTGGAATGGAAACCAGAAACATGGTAAATCGTCTTAAAACTATTAGAGAACTAATTTCAAAATTGTTAAAAACTTTTAGCATGTCGTCTGACTACCGATGTTCCTCATCAAGCCAGCGCTAAAGGTAAACCAAAGAAATCTGTTTGGTGCAAGCACTTTGCTGATATTTAAGAATCATCAAGCGATTCTGATGATGACGAGCCTATGGAATTGGTTGGAGATGAAATCGTATTATTATTTTTTTATAAAAATAAATTCAACGCAATGAATGTATGAATGTTTCTTAATTTTGTCAAACAATTTTATTTGACAGTTTACATAATTTTAGCCAAAAGCGTTCCCGTACCTTTTTGTATTTTTATCTATTTTTGTGAGAATTTTTGTACTCTCGCTTTTGACAGTTTTACTAATTTTAGTTCAAAAAGTACGGGCACACTCCTATATTGAGTACACTAAATTTTTGAAGTTGTTGTAAATATTATTTGACTTTAAATTTATGAACTTGATTTTAGTGAAATTTTTTGAGTTAGTCAAATTTAGGCTTCATCATGCTCTAGTTTTAGAAGCGAAGCACTGTTCAGTGGAAAAAATTCTAAAATCAGTCAAGCCGTTGCTTAAGCCTGTATGATACTTAATTTTTTTTGCTCCATTTTTGTATTTTGCTCCAAACTAGAGCAGTTTAAATAGTACGAATGCATGGATTTGGAGAAAAATTTGTAGGACGGACTGTATTTTTTTTTTGCATTTTTTTTGCCGTTTCTTTCAATTCGTTCATCGTTAAGTTTCGATGAAATATTTACTGTGCTGCTAATAATTAATTTGACATTTTAAGAGTCAACAAAACTATTTAAGATAAATGTATGCTGCATTGGAAGTAATGTGTGTAGCTAATATTAATTTATTAAATGCAGCTGCTCTTAAAAACACTAGAAATAAAAAATTAACAACGTTTATCCTTTTCTTACAAAATATGTCTGTCCTGCCCACTCGCCACTTGTTTTCAGATTTTAAAATTGGACAAAAAAAATGAAGTATCATACGGCCTTTAGATCTGATCACGATAACAATTTTAGAACAACTTGCTTGCTGGCTCCAAAAAAGAGTCTATGTGAATTTGTTCAAGCAAAATCACTTAAAAGACGTTAATTATTCTCTAATATAGCACACTAGAATTCTCCATATTTTCTTTCAATAGTCGCTCGTACAGCTTGCGTAACCTAATTTTACACGTGGAAATGTTGTTCAATTTCTTTTGCAGACTTTTTCGAAAATTTTGGTTTCTTCTGTGTCTTTAAGTTGTTTCTTCTCTTAACTCGCTGAATTATTGATTAACTTTTTGGTTAATTATTGGAATTATTGGCTTTATCAAGCTAAATTTTTTTTAAGTGAAACTTTTATAGCCGCCTATACAACAATATGGCGAGCTAGATAGGGAGTAAAACCAATTTAACGAAATAGTTCTTATGAAAACAACAACACAGCAATTCGCCGCTCTGGTTGTATAAAAACGAAAAAAATGTCTATTTTAAAATTTCACATATATTTGCTTTCACCGAGGGTTGAACACACTACGTTTGGATCCATAGCCAGCTGTTCTAACCACTAAGCCACGGAGACGTATGTGTTTGAGTAGCTCATACTTATGTTAAATCAACAATTAGTTCTTCTTTTCTTTCTTTTATGATTGAATTCAGTCTTTCTTTCAATACTCTGAACGTACATGACGGTCTAAAAATTTGCATATGAACGTGGTTTTTTTCAGAACATTAGCATACTTGTAGGCATTTCTCAAATTGAGTTTTGATAAATTCATAAAGCAAACTGAGTTTAGTTGAGTTTCATCAAAGAAAATTGTACCGGTTTCTTCAAGAGTTTATTTTGTGTTTAGCGACAAAACTCGACTTTGTACTGGAAACTCAAACTAAACTCTCTGTGTAGACATGCTATTAGCATGTATAACTATTAATAGAATGCACAAAAAGTATTGCCACCTCTTCGTTAACTCTCGCTTTGGCTCATGGTACAATAAAAGAAGTTAGATGCATGGCTTAGAGCCGAGTGTCTGAACTGTCAAACAAAAAAAAAAACGCAAAACAACACTGAGCGGATACTCGGTTTGCCAAGTTATTGCATTGGTTTTGGCAATTCTGACACTGTGCAGGAAAGTATGATCAGTACTATTACTGCGTACTCACGCTCAATTTTTCCCAGCTAATTCTTTTGCAGGAATTTAAACATTATCTACTAAAATGTACTTCTTGTTTACGAATATGACAAAAAATATTCCTTGCAATTGGAAGGCGAAATGATTATTCACAAGTTGATTAAATTGTTTTATTTGTTTGTTGTTTGTTTCAAAGCTTGCTAGCTAATAATACTTCAATTTAATATACAGGGTGTCACGCAATTGAGTGAAACTATATACGGAGGTGAAAAGTTATGTTAAGCTGAGAAAAAAATCGTATGGCAGGGGGGGGTCTATTTTCCCATTCTGTGGAGCTACAGGGTTAATTAATATTTCACGACTTTGATTCACGTTATTGTTCCTAGCACAAAAACTTAGTTACGCGATATTCTGAGAAATTTACATTCAAAGTTAAAATTTGGTAGTTTGAACCGATTGATTTCATATTTGAACAAGCACAGCTTGGTAACGGTTATGTCGGTGCTGTTTGTTGATATATCGTTGAAAAGGTAATTTTATTGCCTTTGCAATGAGTTATCAGATAAAGTTTTCCGTAACTCAGTTTGTGTGCTAGGAACAATAACGTGAATCAAAGTCGTGAAATATTAATTAACCCTGTAGCTCCTAAGAATGGGAAAATAGACCCCCAGCCATATGATTTTTTTCTCAGCTCGACATAACCTTTCACCTCCGTAAATAGTTGCACTCAATTGCGGGACACCCTGTTATATATTTTTTTTAAAGGAAATTTTTTCTTTATTGGTTCCGACGAAAGAAACAACAACAGCACAGGGCCAGCTGCAAAAACTAACTAGTATTTCAATTAATTGAAATCGATAAGTTGATATATTGCCAGCATATCTACCACTAGATGGCTGAAATTATCCAGAAAATATCTTATATATATTCCTGTTTCCTTTTTCGCTTTGTTTTATTTCCTTGATACACACTTATCACTTTTTGTGATATGAGATGCTATTTGTTCTGTATATAACTCCAGTGCAGTTTTTTATCGTTTTTCGAAGTAAGTCTTGCATTGATTGATTTGGAAACAGCGCATGCTGCAATATTAATGAATGCAACTTTGAATCTAAAATAAATTAATATTATTCTTTGATCTGTGAATTTCCATATAAATATCGTATCTTTCGTATAATTCAAATGTTAAAAAAAAAATATTCAGATGCTGCGGTATTTGAACACACAAAATTCTGGTTACAAGTTCTTCTATTACCAACTGAGCTGTCAGATTACCTACGCTTCACTACTTTGGTCGAGAGTAAAACATGAGAAGGTTATGTTACTAAAATATTGTGACGAAAATGAACTTGTATATGTAACCCACACGGCACATTTCTCGTTTACAGCGAAAGATCGTTGTACAATGAACTTTTATCGAATAAAAATTTCGTATTTTTTCCTAATTGACCATAAAAAATCGAAAGTAATTTCATACCAGTGTTATCCTGTGTACAAATAATAATAAAAGTAAGTCTGAAAGTGTCAAAAATGTTTTCCTAAAGTATCCGTCTTACAGTAAATAAGTAGCTAATATAATTATCTTCTGAATTCTATGAGTGCTGAAGAATTAATCGCTTTGGTATTGTACACGAATACTTTTCCGAAACATAAGCAAACCTTCGTTTATGAAGTAACCGTTACGTCTGGCAAACGTATATTTTACAAATCGTAATCGATATCGAATTTGATTGTTATTATCGCGAATTATTCGTAAATTTTTAATTTTTCGATATTGAAGTCGGATTTTGTGCCGTGTGGAATAATTTTTGTGATAATGTCGGATTTTCTTTAAAATATATACATGTCTGCATCATTTAGCAATAAATATCGTTGCAAATGCAACATAAAATACAATGCAAGTCGTTTAACGAAAAACGCATCAACATTTGTAACTGTGTAGGCACGGTAAAATAAACCCAAACAAGTATGCGCGGTAGCATAAGGTCTGAGCTTCCCTTAAAGGAACCCAAGCCTTTGAAAATCTTTTAGGATTATCTGGGTTTTCATTTTCTTTGTTTTCATTGTTCACCTCGTCCTTGTATTGTTGAATACCTTGACTTGTTATCTTGTTGGTTTCTCTTAGGTAACATTTAAGGTAACATATATAAAAGAGAAGTGTATGGTTCATTTAGTTCTATTTCTAGACAGAACACTTTCAGCGTTTGAAGTTGTTGCTGTTGATTCTTCAGCTACTTGTGCTTCAGCCTCATATTCACTGTCGCTGTAATCTGTTTCCTATTCTAAAACACCATTTTCTTCGTCATCAGAGTCATCACCAGGAAAGTAGTCCTCATCTCGGTCACCGTTATTGTCTGCAAACGGATCCTCAAAATCGGCTGAGTTCTCATGAACCATTATATCACTCAGAGTGGAAAGACCTGCAACATCCTCTAGCTATTCTAAAAACACAAAAAAATAAAAATAAAAATAGTATCCAATAGCCAAAGTTAATAAAATAAATGAAAAAAAACTTTAGAAACCAAAACAAAGCATATCATAAAAAGCAGTAGCAAAACTAAATAATAAAATAAATAAATATATGAACACTGTAATTATAACTCATTACTTTCCACAAAATTATATCAAAAACCACAAACACATTGAAAAAAGAAAAATATAGCAAATCACAATAAAAACAGAGACACCCTCACCGGCCAAAATGCTTTAGAATAATATTATAACAAGCTTAAGAACATAAGCCTTAAGCTTGAAAAAATCTTGAAAAACTATTGAAAAAGACTATCGCAGCAATTGTAAAAAAATCGAAACGGAACCCTCATGATAACATTACTCATGCAAGATTTTTAGAAGCTTTTTCGTGCAATTGTTGTTATACGTGTTTATTCAGCATACTTTAGATTTTGTTATCTATATCTAGCATTTCTCAATTACGATTGAGATTTTATTGGAATCTCACTTCTAAGCAAGCTCATTAAAAGTGATATTTAGAAAGCTTAAAACCTACAGTTTATATTAAGCTTGTTCTCAAGTACAATTGCGGTTCGCTTTTTAGATGGCCGGTTGGGACAGTTTTGATAGTATTGTAAGTGTGGACGTTTAATTTTTTGTTTCATATATTTGGTGATGGATTTCTTGTTTTTATTTATTTTTATGTTGGTTTAAAATAAATGTAATTAAATCTTATGTTTAATAAATGGAAATAAAGATTTCGGAATAATATGAAATTATTATTTTTCCTTCAGTAAATAACTTAAATATATTCTACAATAAATTGAAAATTTAAATTTTAGCAAACAAAATATATTTTTAATATGAAATATATGAGCGATTCCACTAATTATCTGCCTACTGTGGAGATCACCATCTGGGGCTTTTTTTTTTTTTTTGTAACTTTTCTAATGTGAAGACAATGGTGAAATATATTAGGAAAAATGTATTTTTTTTTACCGTTATTATTTTAGCTACAATCAGTTATGGTATTTCTCTTGAAAAATGTTTCAGTCATAAATTCTTTTATTTTTCATGGTTTGTTGTTGGACTAAAAAACATAACCTTTTTGAAGAAAATTGTACCTCATTAAAAATTTTTGAGGAAAACCCTTTAAAGAAAGGCTAAAAAATAAAATCTTATATTTATGTCCTTGCCCCCATTTTATTTTTTTTTTTATATTTTGATTGAAAAGCTGAATGAATTCTATTTGGATTGCGTTAATTCTCGAGATAAGTTCTCTGTAAAAACTGCCACAATAAATAAGTAATAAATAAAACACAGTAAATGTAGCGTTTTTTCTTCTGTTGTGCTATGCTTTGGTTGTTGTCCTTGCTATTACAGAAACATTAACATCCTTATTTAATAGATTTTCTTAAACAATCGTTCAACGCTTGTTTAGGTATGCACTGTTTAAGCTTTACGCATCCTTTGTGCAACCTTGCTTAAATTGTTATTTATAAGCATTTTTTTATTCTTGATTGATTGATTTTGTAAAGTTTGTGTCTAAGCACTAGAAAATCTTTTACAAAAAAAAAAAAAAGAATTCTTGCATATTTGCCAATCTGCTACTGAAAAAAGAACTACAAAGGCCGGATATGGAGAATGTCTATGATTAAATATCATAAACATCAACCTTAACCGAGAAGATGACGCAAAATTAAAGGTTAAGTTTACGCAATTTTTGGTGTTTATATTAAGCAGATCTTAAACAGGTAGGAAAAACCTTTATAAATAACGATGGGTTGTTTAAACCCATCGGTTTTAACTTACGCAGCTTCTGAAATGAGTTTATAAATAAGGCTGTAAGTGTTGGCTTTATATTTCATGCAATTGTGTAAAATTTAAATAAGTTAGAGAGTTCAAACATGCATTTTTCTCCCAGTACTTTAAGCACACCAAAGGCTCAAAGTGTTACTTAAAAACCGATTTCTGAACTCAATTAACCACCATACTAACCTCCAATAATGACGTAATTCTACGTCAAAATTCTCACTAGCAAATCAATATTGCTTCAACAGACGCCAAAACTCAACTGGAATAAAAATTTAAATTCAAATATATAAGAACACGCTGCCGCAAGCTTCCCTACCGGCCATCTAGAAAGCGAACCGCAATTGTACTTGACAACAAGCTTAATATAAGCTGTAGGTTTTAAGCTTTTATAAATATCACTTTTACCAAGCTTGCTTAGAAGTGAGATCGCAATAAAATCTCAGTCGTACTTGAGAAACGCTTGATATAGATAACTAAATCTAAAGTATGCTTAATAAACACTTATAATAACAATTGCACGAAAAAGCTCATAAAAATCTTGAATGGGTAATATTATCACGAGGGTTGCGTTTCAATTTTTCTGCAATTGCTGCGATAGTCTTTTTCATTAGTTTCTTAAAATTTTTTTCAAGCTTAAGGCTTATGTTGTTGAGTTTGTTTTAATATTATTCTAAAGCATTTTGGCCGGTTGGGTTTTGTACAGATAATACAGTCATAAACATGTTCAAACTTGTTTATATAAAGTAAATGAATAAATAAATCTGACCGAAGCAAAAAATTCTGTTCAAATTTCATATGAGCCACATGCAAAATTATACTGGTCTGTGGCACAGACTCTGTGCAGATCAACCCGTCACGCATATCAGGTGGATGCCCACCCCACTCACACTTTTCTCTTAAAACAGGTTATTTATAGTTTTCGATCGTGAACACATCAGTTGAGGATACCATAAAATTTAAGATTCCTGGAATTATTACTTCATTCTGTTTTTTTGTTTTAATATCATATTGGGCTACGCAGACCATTTAGTCAACATAAGGGTTAACCTACACGCGTTGTTGAAAGTTTAGGAAATATAACGGTACCTTCAAGTATGTAAACAGTAAGTATACTGCGAGAAATATCCGTTCAAAAGTGTGCAGTTTCTTTTCGATACACTCCGTTTAAAACACATAATTTCACTACGAGCACCATTTTATAATTGTTATTAAAGCCATTTGTTTTTTGAAGCTGACTGATGAACATGCACTTGTTGGTATTTCTTTTGAAATAGATTTGCTATCAGTAAATTTGATAAATACTTTACAATACAACTTTAATTTTCTAGACGTTCATTGAACTATGCTACTCAAACTTTCTTCATTTTCTTGCTACCTGCAAAAACTAAAACGAAACAACTAATAATAAATTAATTAAAACAACAGTTGTTGGAGTTTTGATTGTTTTTGTACACTTGTAAGATGGGAAGTTGTTTTTTTTTTAATGCAGTGCCATCTGTTCTCACTTCCATGCACGCGCTTGTTGTGTTTAAAAGTCCAGCAATATAAACAGAAACAACAACAACAACAAAAGCAGCAATTGCAATAACAACTTATTATTACTTTCTTTTGCAACAACCAAAACAACAACAATTAAAAGAACAATAACAACTACTACTATTGCAACTGTGACAACTACTACTTTTTCTGTCAGCCAAAAGAAGCACTTTAGTAGTTGCCTGAATAAAAAAAAAACTTTTCCTTTGTATTTGATTCCTTGCAAAATTTAACTCGTTTCATTTCACTTTGTTTAACTTTTGGGAAACTTTTGTTTTGCTGCAATTGCTGCAGTTATTTGTTGTTTATTCTGTTGCAAAAACGTGTTTGTTACTACAATTTTTGTTGCTTCTAATTCCGCTTTTACGTTCTCTTCGCTGATTTTTCTTTTGTTACAACTTATTTAATTGAATTCACATTCTACAAGTGAGAAGAATTCTTTGGGCCGTCAACTTTGACAGTTGAGCGTTGCATTCGTCCGGAATATGAAGGTATGTAAAACTTTTTTCATTTCAATTGCTATGAATTTCAGAGTTCGTTTGTGCTCAAACATTTTAATAAACCGAAAAAGTTACTTAAAATAAAAGTTCCAAAATATTTTTTATTTGCAACAGTTTTACCTCTTTTTAGACTTTTGCTCTATTTATGGCATGAACTTAAAGCACTAGTTTTGTTTTACTTCTAAATGTTTAACCTGATTACATTATGATTTTGTAGTGGATTTTGCTGTCGCTAAGACTTGGTATTGAAATTTAAAGTTATTCAAGTCAGACGAAATGCAAATTGTGCAGCTTCTTGTTTCAAAGTTTTTAACATAGCATTTAAAACAAAAGCAGAGCATTATTAATACGTAGAAAATACGAAAAATAAAAACAACTTGACATTGTTTTCAAAAATTGCTACAAAGGCGAGATGCAAACAAAATTTAATAAAATGAAGTAAGAACAAACAGCCAGCATTTGCATAAAATTCTAATATTTCTATGCGACAGCGACAAAAAATAAAAACAAATACTCGCAATGAAGTAAAATGAAAGCACAAAAATTTCAAAACTGAAAAAAAAAAAACGAAAAGGACACCGAACAAGGAATTCCAAAAATGTTTTCAAAGTGCAAGCAAGCTATGGCTGTGCACATTCCTTGCAATCTGTTGTTATTTTTTCAAAGGATATCACATATAAAAATAAAATTTGAAAATGTTGCAAATGTTGGAACAGAATAAAACTAAAAACTTCATAATAAAATGAAAAAAATGTTACTCTGTCTATATGCAAAAAAAAAAAAATCGAAACTACTAAAATAAAAACCATTCAAATGCTTGTACGTTATTCTTGCTGTCAACATGTCCTTTGCAAACAAACGCTACATTCTTTTATTATAGGCATGTGTTTGTGTAGTTTTAATATAATGCATGAATGGGAGTGTGTATTTGTGTAACTCTGTCTGCCTCTTCACGCTGCATTGCGCAATGTACATAAATTTCGTGCCCAATGGTTTTTTAAGCACATAAAAAAATATCTTAAAATAAAAACCAACTAGAAAGCACCGAATCTTTTTTGTCTTGCATTTTAATTTAACGAAACAATAAAAAGAAATTTGTTAACGAAAAAACTAATTTCAGACCTTTGAAGGACTTTGACCGAGCTTCTATTGATGCATTCGTGTTGTGCGTGTTATTTACCCTATGGTGGGCAACTGGGCATCGATCGGAAACTTCATGACTTCTTGCAGTGATACTTCATGAGCACAAAAACCAAAACTTGTGTCGAAATTTTTGTTTTTATTATTTCAACATCGAAAATTACCTACTGGGCCTAAGTTAGCCCAAACGTTTTTTGTTGCCGAGCATTTGATGCATTTGAACTTGCCATTGTTGGCACTGTTCGTTCTAGCAAAAGTTTCGTTCCGTCTGATTTCATAAAGTCAAAAAAGCGGACATTATACTAGACATTGTTTAATATACATTTATATATTTAACCTAGGTTTGTATACCCTTGTTTTTACTTCTTTGAGCATCCAACTATACACACACACATATACATTCTAAAATTACATATCATGCACGTTAATGCATGCCTATGCAAAAATATATTATAACAGGCCAAATCTAGCGTTTTCCATACATGGGCGTACTTATGCACAGTAGGTAATGTTACCGCCTTCCAGAGTGTTACCCATCTTAAGGTTAAATGTTTGTACACAAATTAATGAGAATTAGACCTACAAGTTTTATTCTCATGCTGTCAAGAGCTTTACCTTAACATTTTTTTCTACCATTTGAAGCTTGCCATTGTCTGCATTGAAGAAATGTTCTGCGTCAGATAGGTTTTGAGCCTGGATCTACCGCGGTACTTGATATACGGGCCACGCATATTAACCGTTGCTTTCGCTACAGATATTTGAAAAGACAATAGAGATTTAAAATTTAATAATTTTGTCAAATATTTTAAAAAGAATTTTGAAATAATATCATCAAATTTATTCGTATACTTTCTGGCTTGTAATGGGTGGTTAAATTTTAAGGGCCTATGTTGATTTTGAATAAAACATAAATAATTTAGCAAATTATTGTCATTTCTTTTTATTATGATAATATTTGTATGGTTCAATTATGCATGGAACAAAAATATCGGCCGCGACCTTGGCGGCACACCTCCATCCGATGGTCAAAATTTTCGGTGACGCTGAGGCATAAGTTAGGTTCTATGCCGTTAATTTGCCGTGTTATCTCATCCTTTAACTCTTGAATTGTTGCTGGCTTATCGACATACACCTTTTCTTTCAAATAACCCCAAAGAAAGAAGTGTCAAATCACATGATCTTGGCGGCCAATTGACATAGCCACCACGTGAGATAACACGACCATTGAATTTGTCACGAAAAAGAGCCATTATTTCATTAGCTGTGTGCCAAGTGGCACCGTCCTGTTGAAACCACATATCGTCCACATTCATATCTTCCAATTTGGGCCATCAACGAGCGACGAGCGTGAGAAGTGCAATTGTTGGGCACGACGAAGAGTTGAGGTGGACAGCTCTTCAGCCACACTATTACGAACAGCAGCAATATTTTCTGCAGTACGAGCTGTACGAGCATGCACTGGTGTTTTCACATCTCCAAACCGGGTCTGGTTTGCTCAAATCTTTGCACGACTTTTCCGATTGTACGCACATTTGGACGATTAAATTGACCGAAAAAATCACGAAGTGCACGATATGCATTTTGATTTGAACGCTCATTTTCATAATAAGCCTGAATAGTTTTAACGCGTTGCTCGATTGTGTATCTCTCCATGGTTCAAATTGAGTTAGTCTGAAATTGAGAATTGCCAAATGAAATGCAGAAAAAAACTTGACGTTTAGGTGTGGTTCACATTCAACATCGGCCCTTAAAATTTAACCACCCTTTAGTAGCTTTGAAAACCAGCTGCAGGCACGTGATAGATTGCGTTACATAATCATATCCTGAAAATATCTTTTAAGCGGGGACACAAGGTGCGAGCTGGATGAAAATTTGTTTAACTTTGATTCGTGAAGTTTTCAAAAACTTAATTCCAAATCTTTTTTTGATATTTTCACTGGAACAAAAACAAACCATCCTTTTCTTTTATTTCATTACTTAAAATTTTTACATTTTTTATAACAAGCTCAGTAATAGCTGGTAATTTGTTTCTGATTTTGAACATGAAACCATTCAATTCATACAATTTTTCTTAAGCCTTCGTCATTTCTCCACTTTTTCCCATTTTTTTTTTTTTTTTTTCATCAGTTTATAACAATTTTCTGTTGCAGTTACACATTTTTTTTTTATTTTTATTTATTACCCACACTGTCGATTTAACAAATAGTAAATTTGTTTGGTAATGCTGTGACCTTTTTGTATAAAGCAATGATTTCTTTTTTCGATTTGAATTTAAAACATTAAGCCTAATTTAACTCACTGCTGAGGGAGTGCGAAAAATCTAAATTGAAAAACAAATTTTTGTCAAGGGCTTTCACATTGTGAAAAACTTCGTTATACAGCAAGAATGATATATTAATCTTGGTTATACAGTGTCCCATTATAACGACAAAAAATACATGGTAAAAGTAACAAAAACTTAGCAGAATATAAGCCAAAGACTGCAAAATATATATGTAATAATACTGTTCACATAATAGGGATAAGTGCTGTTCACTCTTTAGAAACTCGTGTACAAAAGTTTGTCTGTGATATTTTGTTCACTATTTTGGAAGTTAATATTTTTGAGTGTCCACATAACCTAACGGCTACTGTACTTGGAGCAAGTCTTTTTTTCACTATTAGATATATGATATGCAAATAATGGGGTCGTGATTGTATTGGTCGACTGAGGGTAATTTCTAAAGAAAATATTTGCTTTGAATCCGAATCCGTGCTCAGAATTGGCTCATCATGTAAGAGTTTTGAGATGTTTGAGGTAATGTACACAAAAAATTGCTACTTTTGAGGTTGTATGAAGGCTGCACAACATTTTCGAAATTATTTTCTACTTATTTTATCATGAAGTACTATTATTTCGCTTCAAAATGAGCTCTAGAATTGGTGTCGTGATGGTTAGATGAATTTTTCCAAAAACTATGGCCAGTTGAAGACGACCTTTGCAAGCAAAAATGTATGACTAAATCTAGGTTTGCACATAAAGCTTCTTCACTGACTGTACATTTTCGCTTGCGGACGTCATTCTCAAATGACCATAATTTTTTAAAAAATCATTGTAATATTAAAACGAGCAGTAATTTATTTAAAAATACAATTATCAATAAGAATTTTTCAGGAAATTTTAACAATTTTTGTAACGTTAAAATATCTGAACCCCTCCTTACCCCCCATCCTGCCATTACTTACGGATGAACATTTCAAAACACCCTCTCCCCCCTCCCCCTCCATTCTTAAATTTGTAACGTAGCTTATCAACAATACCTTTTTTTGATCTATTTAAGTAACATTTATATGAATAAGGCAAAATTTAATGTCACTTTAACTGTATCTTACTCTATAACTATTGTGTAATGCAGTTTTTTATCCTCAGCTAAATTTTACTCCCTCTATAAATAAGTTTTTTTTTCAACTTGATAACAAAAAAAATGAACTTAGGCTACAAAGTTAGCCTATAAAAGCAATCATAAATGATCAATCATCAACCAAGCAGAGAAACAGAACCACTACAAAAACAGCAACCATTCATAACACAAAATCCAAATAAATAAATGACACGCCATACAAAATAATTTCATCAAATGAACAATAAATAAACTAATATGACAACAACAAGACAAAACGGCAGCAGTAACAACAACAACAATAAACTACGTTTACTGCAAACTATACAAAATAATTTATCATGCTGCAGTATTCATAACATAAATAGAATAGGAAGCAAAAACAGCAACTACAAATTCATCAAAGCTAACACACTGAAACACATGGATACACACACTCACACATAAGTAAGCAAGCACATATTTTTATATATATCTCAATGAATATTCCCCAAAGTTGGCAAAAACTTGGGAAAAAGTAGCATCAACCTCAACGGCAACCACCCAGCATGAATTCACTCAAAAATTAACATCGTAAAAAAAGTACAATTTCCACGAGATTCCGCAACAAATGGCTTTCAACAGAGCTTCATCGACGCCTGCACATACACTCCCGCTTTGAAAAAAATCGCACATACAGACGTATGAAAGTTACTGTCAATGTGTTTAGAAATGTTACTGCTATACCGCTGCAGAAACTCAGCCACAGCAAATCCCTTGGAAAATCCAAGACAACAACAACAGCAAAAAAACGACAATTTGTTGAGGCGCATAAATACATGGCACTGCCAGAGAAAGTAACATATACACCCACATTCACACACAGGCTCTCAACTGGGACGGTAATTTTATTTATTTATTTCACTTAAATCTATGCCACACTTGAAGCTCGTACCTTATGAGGGTACCTTTTTTGTCCAGGTTGACCTTTTTCGAAATACTTGTTTGTTTTTTTTTGTACTCTTGCCAATTTCTTACAGTTTTTTGCTGTTATGTTTCCATGTTCTGAACAGCGGGCATTGAAGCTGGGCTCTTCAGGTTGCCAACTTAGCCGGCTGATGATGAGCAGCTCGATTGAGTTAATGTGATGCTTCCATGTTAGTGTCGCAATTTTTAACTAGTGAATGAGTTAGAGTGTGAGTGTTTAGTGTGTATTTATGTGATAAGTGTGGGTTCCAGGCTGTGAAATGACTTTAGTGTACCTTTGTAAATATGCATTTGTTTATGAGCTAGTTTAAGTATTTTTTTTTCAACTTTTAAAAAACAAACTCACTAACATACACGCACTTCCATCACATGTACAATTTTATTTAGTTTTATTATCTTTAACATGGCTTTGTTTCGCTTCGCTGCATTTAAAAGCTATGGCCTGGCGCATAGTTACAGGATTACCTGGCACTAGGTGGAAGATTACTTGAGTATATTTTCAAAAAAGGTTAACTGACACCAATGCCTTTATTAGTATGCCGTATATATATATATATATAAGCTCGTTCACATGTATATGAGGCGATATGTGTAGTTGAGTGTGTGTGTGCGAGTTACGCACTTGTGTTAAATAATTTTTAGTATACATTTAATGTAGGGTGTGCTGCGTTAGGAATAACTTATGAAGATTAACTAGGGATTTGTGAAGAAAAAGGTTGTTGCTAGAGTTAGTTAATTTTATAAAAAAAGTTGATGCTGATATATTAAGTAAACAAAGTGTTTTCTTTGTAAAGTAAAGCTTAATTGTAGGGCAGGGAATTCTATATTAACTCCATTTTACTCTTTGTTTTAGACTTGAAATCTTAGAAATATGTAAGGGGAAAAAATATTTTATTCTTGATTTAAACGAATTCAAGACATTTGAAAGCTCCACAACCAATAAAGTGTTTATGTATTTTGTGTTTTAAATTTTTATTTATTTTAAATTTATGTAGCATTTTGAATAAAAAGCTAAAAGACCAATGTTATCCTCTATGAACGTACCTTGCTACAGGCTTTCAAAACATATCGGAACAATTCTCATAACTATTACATCAAGACACTACAATATACGGAACTCTTTTCAACTAAAAGATACATTAAAATACGTTATTTTGGACGAAGAAGACATATTCATTTTTACTTACTATTACTTTTGACATTGTCTCATTGTTCACCAATATAACTACATATCTCGCAATAAAAACAATAATGAAACATTGGGATACAATAGAAAAACACAAAAAAATCCCAAAAAAACAGTTTCTTAAAATACTTGACTTTTGTTTAAGAGACAATAACTCAAAGGAAACTTATATAGTCAGATATACGGTATGCCAATGGGAAATCCACTGTCACCAACTATAGTTGATATCATTCTCGACGTCTTTTTTTATATTTTTTTAGACTTAACCAGCACTCGGGGGATGCCGCCTATAAATGCGAAAGCATTGTGTTGATTCGGAAGACGGGTGATAGTTAGTTGGAGGGTGAAAAGATGGAGTAGTGTCGGTGAAGATTTGATTTAAATTTACATAGGTTGAAACTGCCGGGAAACCCGATCGCAGGGAGATTGTTCCACAATTTTACTGAGCGACCGAATAACGAATTATCTCGGTAATGCGATGTTCTATTGGGCAAAGTTGCAATGGTAAAGGGATGGGCTTGGAGAGCAGCCCGAGTGGACCTAGGAAACACACTAGCTGGTGGCGTCAGGCCATGTATCTCCCTTGAACACTTCCCATGGTAGTACCTGTACAGAGGCTTAGGCAACCAACATTGCAACGATGCCGAAGAGAGTAGAGAGAAGATGAAATATTTCCATCACCTACTTAATGTATTATACAAAAGATGAATTAAAAATAGAAGACATAGAAATTAAATTCATCACAAAATGTTGTGAACAATATGTTGACGACATTTTGTAATCGTTCGGGCAAACGATAATAATATAAGTTTAAACACAATTTAACAAATATCACCACAAACTTCAATTCACTGTTGAAATAGAATCAAACAACAAATGACCACATTTGGACACAGAATTACATAAAATTCACAAAAAAATAGTTTTCAATTGGTACATGAAACGGACCGCATCAGGCAGAATAATAAAGTTTAACTCGACGCAGCCAGCTAAGGTGAAAATCAACACGGCAACCAATTTTACAAACAAAGTTATTGACATCAGCGACCAAAGATTCCACACAGAAAACATAAGAAAAAATCCATCCAGAAAAAATTCACAATCTGAAAAAGAAACAGGTGGCAAAGCTCAAAAATATTTCTTTACTGTCGTTGTCGTGTCGGCAGCGGAAATCGCTAAGAGTTGGCCCAGAATTATGGCTTTGGCGTTGTCGTCAAATTGTCTTGCATCAGTGTTCTTGTCATGCTCTGATTGAATTAGATATACTCCATTAACGTCGATTCTACTCCTCTATATTGTAAGTTTTCAACGAAATGTAGTGAATTTCGTTCAGATTTATTCTGCTTTTAGAATAAGAAGAGCAAACACTGTTTTTCTGTCATAAAGCTGCAAGTGTGTGTAATTTTAATAAAAATATGACAATATTTTTAGAGAGAAGTGAGAGACAGAGACAGAAATATTTTTATCTTGACGTTTTTGTCGTCGTTTTATGCCGCAATTGTCTCCCATAAGGTTTTCATTGCTTCTGCCAGCGCTTTGCCAGCGCTCTGCCTGCCGACACGACAACGACATGATTCTGATTTGACAGTTATACCAAAACTTAGGTAGGATCAAGGTTGATTTATAAGGTTGTCGCAAGGGAGAGAGCGAGTACCCATAACTGCCAAATCGAAGTTGACAGCTCATAGAAAATCTGCAAGTGCTTCCTTTTATCATCCGTTTTTCTTTCGTAGTCATTCGCAAAATTGGCTGGTTTTGACAATTATGGGTACTGAAAAGAGATCGCGATCAGCCCTGCGACAACCTTATAAATCAACCTTGGGTTGGATTTACTGACCGCCTTCAGCAAGTTCTTACGAAAATTAAAATAATGTTAATCATGTTAAGAACGCGCAGCAAGTCTCTCTCACTGAGCGGAGAGCACAAAAACTTCATATAAAAAAAAAACGTGCAAAACTTGCTGAAGGTGGTCAATGTTCATTAATATAGGTTAAGTCACTTGAGAGAAAAGCACTCTTTTTCTGCCTTTGCTCGAACTGTCAAAGTAGCTGTTAGCTAAAAATTGTACAGATTCAGGTTTTTTTTTCTTGATTTCCTTTTATCCATTCTGACAGTTCGACCGAGCTTCTCTCAAGTGACCTTGATAAACCTTGAAGGTGGTCAGTGAATCCAGCCTTATAGAGAGCAAAATGCTGCACACAATTATTAAAACAGAAAATTTCACATACTCACACAAATCAAACTCTACTTTGAAAAAACTCTTCATGAACACAAAAGACACGATAAACAATAGAGAACTTCATTATGTGCTTTTTCGCTTACCTGAATATATTCTCTTGCTATAGAATAAAAAATTTCCTCTTTCCCTTTTCTGCGTTGCTCATACCTGCTCATACACTCTCTTTGTTTTATTCAGTTATAAGAAACGAAGGGAATAAGAGAACGATACTTTACCGATACTGTAGCAAATAAAGCAATAAAAAATAACAAAAATATCAGTGTTCATACCCAGAATATTTAGCGAATATTTTTTTATTCGTTCGTTTTTTGTATTGGGACCCAAAGAAGGGTGGTAAATATAGGGCAGGTGTGTTCGGTAGAAATTTTGAGGGGCAAAAAATAATAGGACCAACTCATATTGACCCCTCTAGGAGTTCAGCTACGGCCGATATAAACTATCTTAGACAGCTTTTGTGTTTTTTGTATGGAAGGTAGCGAATAAAGCAACAAAAAATAACACAAATATGCATTAAGAATAACAAAAAACTTATTGCGAAGAAAACCCAACATATTAACTCTTATCCAGGTCACTGCAGTAGATACCTGAGTATTCGCGTAGTTTATTAAGTGCTCAGAGAAAAAACTGAAACAACGCGTGGTTCGCAAGCTTATGGCAGAATTATAAGGTAGGGTCGACTCGGAGAGGAATGGAGTAGAAAGCTACATTGATGTCAAAATCAGCTGTTCATCGCGATTTTCTTTATACTCACGTTCGCAGTTATTTTTAGGTTAAAACTGTTACAGGTTTTTTTTTTGCATTTTTAAGACTTCTTTCACATTTTATAGTTTTTATTACACTTTTTTTATAATATTTTCACTCAAATTAGCACAAATTTAACACCTGCGACCGTACTGTTTGCAAATTGGAAACATAAAATATTTTCTTCATTTGCAATTTCTACGAAATTCGTCGTTTTGACATATGTGTTGCTTCTCATTATCCACTCTTCGTTGACGAGTGAGAGCACTCAGCGAAACGGCCCTACCTTATCATTGTATCATGCGCAAGCTCACATCAGTGCAAGAGTGTGTGAAAAGAGAACAGAGAACAAATAAAAAGTTATTCTCTTGTGTTACACGAAATGTAAGCAACAGCATTTATTCGCTTGCAGCTTTGCTTGCAGTGACTGCTACAGCAGAGAATCAAGGTATATTCACTTTATGAATATATTCATGCAGGGCTCTAATAGACAAACAACAACAACACAATGTTGTTTATGAAATTGGATGCAAAGGAAACGACGATGAAACCTGCGATCTAGTTTCCATAGGGATAACAAAAAGAGCTCGAATTCGAATAAAAGAACACAAATCAGACATTAAAAATAACAAACTATCAACAGCGTTGGCGCAAAATATTTTAGAAGAAAAGCACACAGCTGACTTTGACAACATAAGAATATTAGACAAGAAGAATAACGAAAATACACGTTGGAGAGCTTAAGAATACAACAAAAAATTGCAACAACAATTAACTCTAAGGAAGATAAAGACAATATCAATCAAACATACAACATTGCGATTTAGTTTACTTACTTAGGTGGTCGTAACAACGCGTGTCCGGGTTTCAACCGACCTCATCAGCTCTCGCCAGGCGCCTCTGCTTTGCGCGCGCCTTCTCCAATCGGATACACCAAGTGCGGTTAAGGCTTCCTCAGCCTGGTCCATCCATCGGAGGCATGGTCTCCCTCGTCGTCGTTGACCAGTGACCCTCGCCTCGAGCACCTTTTTCGCTGGAGCTTCGTCGTTCATACGATGGACATGACCCAGCCAGCGTAGTCGCTGCACAGTTATACACCGAACTACGTCAATGTCATCGTAGAGCTCATACAGCTCGTGGTTCATTCGGATGCGATAGTCATCGCCGACTCGAACAGGACCGAAGATTTTGCGAAGAACTTTTCTCTCGAACACCCCCAGAGCGGCTGCGTCAGTTTGCGAAACTACCCATGCCTCAGCGCCATAAAGCAGCACAGGTAGAACGAGCGTCTTGTAGAGTGTTAGTTTTGTCGATCGAGAGAGGGCTCTGGAACTTAGTTGCTTACTGAGCCCTTAGTAGCACCTATTAGCAATTATTGTTTTTCGCTTTATCTCCAGGCTGATTTCGTTTTTGGTATTAATGGCGGTGCCAAGGTAAACGAACTCCTTGACTACTTCAAAGTTATAGCTGCCGGATGAAACGTGGGAGTCTAAACGCCGAGCTCCCTTGTTTGTAGACAGCATATATTTTGTTTCGCCCTCATTTATCGTCAAACCCACTTTGGCTGTTTCCTTTTCGATAGCGGCGAAAGCAGCGGTAACATCTCTCTTGGTTCTGCCAACAATATCAATATCATCAGCGTACGCAAGGAGCTGGACGCCTTTGTAGAAAATGCCAGTACGATGCACACCGGCCTTTCGTACGATCCCCTCCATGATGATGTTAAAGAGATCGCAAGACAGTGGATCGCCTTGCCTGAAACCTCTTTCGGTATTGAAGGTTTCGGAGAGGTCATTTCCTACCTTGACGGAGCTGCGTGTGATCCTCAATGTCATTCTGCAAAGTCTAATCAACTTTGCAGGTATACCGAACTCAGACATTGTTGCGTATAGGCAATCCCTTCTCGGGCTATCGAACGCAGCTTTAAAATCGACAAAGAGATGGTGTGTGTCAATTTGATTTTCATGGGTTTTCTCCAGGATTTGTCGTAGCGTGAAAATCTGGTCTATGGTGGACTTACCAGGTCGAAAGCCACACTGATAAGTTTAGTTTAGTCTGTGATAGCGATTTAGTTTAGTCTGTGATATTTTTCTGTAGATCTAAGTTGATTTTACTGTGTTTTTATATATATTTATTTTACAATTTCTGTTTGTGAGTTTTATACAATTTATTTATTTACTTAATTAATTAATGGTTTGCATTTTCGGGTCATTGCAATAATTGTGAAATGTAAATTCCAAGAACTACAGTGAGTTGATAAGAGAAATATCATGTAAAGTTTGTTGTTTATAAAAAAAATAATTTTCTTATTTAAGATTTAGTAAGCGCTGAAGAAGGTAGAAAGAAACTACTGAAACGCCGGAATAAAGTTTTTTGCTCGCATTCAAACTGAGAAAAGAAAAGCCAGCAACAGTCCAACAAACAAAATGATTCACTAATGTTATCGTTTACGAATCGCATTCTCGTACGTTTCATTCATTAGCAATTATTAGTAGCGATTCATTTACATAACGAGTTGCCAAAACTACGTATATAAAAAGCAATTCGTTAACGAGTCACCAAAACTATAAAAAGCAATTATTTAACTAGTTTCCAAAACTAAAAAAAGTATATTCGATAACGAATCATATAAATCATATAAAAAATAAAAAAAATATAAAAACTAATTTCAAGATTACCACGTCAAGAATTGAAACCACGTCATCTGAATGGTAGTCCGGCACCTTACCCACTCGGCTATTCAGATGCTGAACAAATCTTGCTTAATTTGCTTGATAATAAAAGCCAGCATTCGAGGACATCGGATGGAACCCCAACTTTTTTTTTGTTTTTTTTTTGTTATTTAGATATTATTTTTAAAGATTTGGCTTTTCAAAAGTTTGAAAGTATTTTTTTATCATTTTTTGACCAATTTTTTTTTCGGCTTCGTTATACATTCGCCAAAACCGAAAAAAAGCCATTCGTTAACGAGTCGACAAAACTAAAAAAAGCAATTCGTAAACGAGTCTCCAAAAACTATAAAAAGCAATCGTTAACGAGTCACCAAAACTATAAAAAGCAATTCGTTAACGAGTCGCCAAAACAATAAAAAGCAAATTGTTAACGAGAACTTATTCATATGAAACTCTTGAACAAATTATTAGTGGAAATTATTTATATAAAGAATAATCACGAAATAACAGAATACAAAAATAAATTTTTCACAAAATTTTATCATATAGAAATTTATGAAAATTTATATTTGTGTTTTTTCACTGAATATAAAAAAAAAACATAAAATTTAAAAAACAAATATTCGCTTAAATGACGTATTAACAATAGAAAGTTAATAAAAAATACTTTTCTTAAATAAATTTTTATATTGAAAAGTCGGAAAATATTGTTTTTTTTTTTGTTTCAAAACATCTTAAATGCAGTTTAGGAAAGTCATGACTTCAATCGGTGCTTTCTTTAAGCATCAAGCCAACTTCTGATGAAGTCGGTATGAAACTATTCGAAAACTTAAAAAAAAACGATTCGCAAGCAATTCGTTAACGAATCAGCCCTCGCCACAATGTTTATTGGGATATAATTTAAATTAAAAAGAAAAATTGATCAAACATAACATCGAAAAAAAAGTTTTAAGTTATTATAAAATTTCCTTTAGAAAAACAATTATTAGTTATTTGTAAATCACACTCAGGGAAAAATGCTCTTACCTGATCCAGGTTCATTTTACCTGACGAATTTAGTTAAGAGTCAACCACATCGTATTAACCTGATCCACATTACTTTCAACTGACGAATGTATTTGCAGAAAAATATGTAAAAAATAGCGGAAAAAAACAAAGTAATTTTATATGGAAAAAATAATCCGCCAGCTGTCAAGTTCTGCTCTACTGATACTGAATGTGTAAACCGATGCACAGTGGTTTTTTTCCGACAATAAATCATTTTTTCAAATATCCTGTTTGCTTAATATAAGCAAACTATATTATTGTCAGATAACCAGATAAGAAAAAACCTATAAACATTTTATTGAAAAAGAGAACGAGTTTTGTTATAAAAATCACAAAACTTGTGTAATATTTTTTATTGTAGCTACATATTAAAAATGCACAAGTCTTAGCGATTTTTTAAATTGAATCGTTTATTTCAAAAACGAAATAAGTCACTCAAATTGAATTTTTCAGGAATCAATAAAAACTGGTTATTCACAAAAAAAGGAGTTTTGACAAACTTTTTTGCACTCAATATTTAGGTATGGACTTAACCCTGGAAGGACATGCTTCGTCGAATCGACGACGCATGGTTACATTTTATAGTTTTTCTCTTTTGTTCTAGTTTGTTTTGTTCTCATTTTTCGTATAGCGCCAGTCGTCGTGTAGCTGCTGGTATGCGCAGACGTGCAACCGAATGCAAATTGTGTAAGTATTATTTTTAAGAATTGGCGTCGTCGAAGCGACGAAGCATGGCTTCTGAGTAACTTTTTCAGTTACATTGTTTTGATTTTTATATTATAGTTTTCTATATTTATATGATTCGTACTGCTGAAATTTAAAATGGGCAGCAAAAAAAATTTGAGTATTGAAGAAATTGAAAAATTTTTGTCGATGTGTGATGATGATTACGAATCCAACGATGAACTGGACTTAAACAACGATCGATTTGGTTCAGAGGACGATTGCAACAATGATCAGACTGATATAGAGGATGCACTCAATGAAACTTTGGAAGATCATAGTTCGTCAGAGGAGCTATGTGACTTGGACGAAGACGATGTACCACTTGCTTTTTTAAAGGAAAAGTCAAAAGTAATTACACCACCCAAAAAAGTTTTGCGTGGAAAAAACAACCACATATGGTCAGCATAAAAAGCAAAATCACATCGCTATGGTCTTAATATCGTGCGCCAAGTTCGTGGACCAACGCGGAAATGCAGAAACATTACTGACGTATTTCAGTGTTTTCAAATGTTCATAACAAATGAAATAATCGTTGAAATAGTGCAGTGGACAAATGTGGGAATTGAACAGCGAAAATCTGAGTTGCTTTCATTGAGTGATGAGTCACAAAGAAAACAGACTAATTCGAACGAAATATTAGCCCTTATTGGAATATTAGCATTAACTGCCGTCAAAAAAGATCAGACTCTCTCTGCAACTGAATTGTTTGATAGGTCCTATTGTGGAGCACAATATATAGCCACGATGACGAAATCGAGATTTAAGTTCCTTATGTCTAATATTTAAGTGTTCTTATGTCTTATATTTATTTAACAATGGACAACTGGTTCACGTCAATCCCACTTGCCAAATCCCTGTTACGTGAACCATATAAGTTGACACTGGTTGGAACTCTGCGTTCAAATAAGAAAGAAATTCCGAAAGAACTATTAAATACTAAGGGTCGTAAGTGCGGAACATCCATGTTTTGCTATGCCAATGAGCTAACACTTCTATCATATAAGCCGAAACCAAGCAAAATGGTATATTTATTATCATCGTGTAACGAAGAAGGGACAGAAAATGAACAAACACAAAAACCCACTATGGTAGAATTCTACAATCAAACAAAAGGAGGTGTCGATACATACGACCAAATGTGTAGCGTTATGAGCTGTTCACGAAAAACCAACAGATGGCCAATGTGCCAATTTTTTGGAATGCTAAATATGGCTTTCATAAATGCATACATAATTTACGTGCACAACATGTTTGAGGCAAATCAAAAACCCCTCAATCGCGTCAACTTCATGAAAAAATTACATTTTGCACTTATTAAAGGCCAATTAGATTATAGGCTTACGGTTCCAACTTTACAATCAACGGTGCGAAAAAACATCAATAGTGTTATGCCAACTGAAGAACAGAAATCTCAAGAAACCAATTCTGAAAGAAAAAGGAAGATTTGTGGTATTTGTCCCTCATCTAAACGACGCATGACTAAATCATCCTGTGCAAAATGCGAAATCAGCTTATGTGGGGAGCATAAAATAGAGCTCTGTGCCTCTTGTATATAATGTAACTTTATCCTCATAAAAACTTGATCTCTTTTAAATTAAAAACATTATTTTTAAGGATACAAATTTTTTTTTTTAAATATGTGCCTGAAGTTATTGTTATTTTATTTTTTTAAATTACCTTTTGTAAAAAAAGCCAAATGAACTTAAACTGTGAAAAACTATTTTTTTTATTAAAAACTTTTAAAAATAAAAATCGTTTCTGTTGTTCTTTACTTTAAATAAGATAAATAATCAAAAGCAAGTGGGATTTAAATATTTTTTCTCACAAGAAACCAGTAGGATTATTTTAAAAAATGTTGTCGTCGATTCGACGAAGCATGACCTTTATGCATAAAAAATAAGCATGTCCTTCCAGGGTTAAGAAAATGAAATACCAACTTATGTTGTTTTAACAATAAACAGGGCTATGTATCCGATTGGAGAGGCGCGCGCAAAGCAGAGGCGCCTGGCGAGAGCTGATGAGGTCGGCCGAAACCCGGAAACGGGTTGTCACAGCCACCTAAGTAAGTAAGTAATTACTTGATATTGAAGTGTACTTTAATACTATACTTTACTTTACTTTACTTTACTTTACTTTACTTTACTTTACTTTACTTTACTTTACTTTACTTTACTTTACTTTACTTTACTTTACTTTACTTTACTTTACTTTACTTTACTTTACTTTACTTTACTTTACTTTACTTTACTTTACTTTACTTTACTTTACTTTACTTCAATAAGAAAAAATACAGCGTATTAAAATTTTGTGTTATATGGGAGGTGGGCGTGGCTGTGAGCGAATTTAAAAATTTTTTTAATAAATTATATTAGAGTTAATTTCATCTTATGTACCAAATTTCATCGATCTACGATGATTCCTTCTATTTTTTCCAAACTTTGTAAATGATGAAACCACTGTGCGATGCACATAAGAGAAAATCGCATTCGCTCAAAAAATTTGTTACATACTTTCTTCTTAGAAGTTATAATCAAGCAATACAGCTTTATGATTTGACTTTTTCTTATTTTAACAGGGTATGTGCACAATAAGTTTCACATTCCGAAAAACCAAAAAAATAAATGTATAATCGCTAGTATAAATTGTCAGTCGCATTTAACTACAAAAACAGGCTAAATTCATCTGAATGGTATTTGTTATTCTCAACCTGACGAATCAGAAAAAAATTATACCTGACAATGGGTTAAATTTCCCTGACTTTATTTGGTTTAACCACAAAAACTGGTTCATATATGTTTAAGATAACCACATTTGCCAGTTTCTGTAAACCACAAAAACTGGTTAAATTGACCTGAATGCCATGTGTTAGTCTGAACCTGACGATTCATGTTGGCAAATTTAAAACTGAAATTTAGTGAAATTGAAATTTTTAATATTTTATTGGGTGCATTTAGCAATTTGTGTAAAAATTATTAATTTAAAATTTTTTTATAATTTAATTTAATTAATACAATTTTTTTTTTAATTAATTTTGTAATATAATTTATAAAATTATTTTTCTAATCTATCCAAGGAAAATATATATCATCTGAAAAAAATAAAAAAAAATGTAATCTTAATACATAAAGGCAAGCAAGCTGCTCCGCACCTAATATCGCTCAAATTATAATTATATGTTGCCATTATTACAGTGCTTTTCCAACATATATGGTCCTGAAATATTTTCAGCCTGAAAGCATGCTAACCTTCTATGTATGTGTATATTTTCAGGCTGAACATTTTTCAAGACAGTATATGTTGTAAAATCACTGTAATAATGGCAAAATATAATCTATATATTTTTTCCTGTAAGGGTCCCCTTACTGTAGCAAATCTACAAACGCTACAACAACACTTGATATATCACTTGAAAGATTTTTAACTGTAATACCAAATTATTAGAACTTTGATAACTGCAAGCGTTTAGCAGACATGAGCGTTTAAAGTTCATAAAAGGCCAAAAAGACTTAAGACGCGACTCGCTCTAACGTGAATGAGAAAATCTGATTTCCAAAGCGAAGTAGCGAAGTACACCAGTATTTCGGGGCATTATCACTAGTTTTTATGAAGTTCTGAAAAAACCCTTAAAAAATTTTATTAGTTTACAAAAAAAAATATACTTAAAATGGTTTTTGTTTAAAATAATTTTGAACTCAAAAATTCGTTTCATGATTTCTTTTCATTTAACGAACATAAATGTAGGCTTCATTTAGAATTTCTGTAGTAAAAATGCTAAAAATGTTTCACACAAACGAAAAATTAAGACTAATTCATAAAATTTTGTTTTGTTTTGTGTTTGTATACGTATGCTAGTATTTTTATAATTTTATTTGTACAAAAAATAAAGGTTAAGTGAAAGATTTATGTCAATATCGTTATTCAACTTTGAGCTATAAGCTCAAACACTTATTATTCTATACACAAAAGTTTTGCAACACCTCTGGTAGGTGGTGTGATTGGCAGAGAATAATAGAATATATCTTTAAAGTTGTAGTAAAGCTCTATGCAATCGAAGAAAACATTCCGGAGATGTTTGACATTTTTCATACAGATTACAAAATTTCTATACAAAAAAGATTCTTTGGGTTTTCGTGATTTTTTTATATATTCCAACAATTTTTTTTTTTTTATAAATCATCCTCAAAAGATTAATACATTTTTATTTATGTATATATTGGAGTGTCCCTTAAAAATTTGAGATGTTTTTTTATGGCTTACCCCCTTAATCTCTCTGTATGATGTTAAAAGAAATGTAAATCAAATTTTGTGTACCTAGTACCACGGGAAGTTTTTTTCAAAAAACACAAATAACTTTTGGTTAGTGTAAATTTTCGAAAAGCTAGCTTGCAGTTCGTTTTTTATTTAAGTTTTCTTTAAAATAAGCTATCAAACATGAAAATTGGACGAAAACCTCCACAGTTTGGATTTTTCACTTTTCGAAGAAAACTCCTTTTTGTTGTTGTTGCATTAAAAAAATATAAAAATCCAAATTTGAAAAAATTTCAATTAAATCTTGTGGATTTATATATTTTAATCTTGTGGCTTTTAATACTTTGTTAAACTATACCAAATAAAGAAAAAAAAAATTGTGTATCTATGTTGACTAACCTGGTCGTTATAAATTTTTTTGCTAGAAGTGTACCGTTTTGAAAATTTCGAGTTTAAGTATTTAAAAAAAAAAAAAAAAAATACCCAAAAATCCAAAAATGCAATATATGAAAAAAAGGACTGATCATCTGATTTAAACATAGTCTTGAGCTATTTTAAGCAAGAAATTGGAAAAACCGAAATTCGCGAAAAAAGTTATACCTGTTGAAACATCGCTTTTTTTAAAAAAAAAATATTTAAAGTCCACTTTTCTAGAATTTCGATCCCAAAAAAAAAATTATAAAAAAATCGAAAAACCAATATATATTTCACTAGGAGTAACTTTAATAATTCTTGAAAAATATTTCTGATTTCGTTGAATTTTCATTCGAAAATTTTTTCGAATTCCAGGATTGCCAGCATAACTTTTTTCTCCATTCCGTTTTTGACTAGGTTGGATTTAGGTATTTTAACGAAAAAGTCCAAAAAAGGCGAATATGCTCTCATTTTTTAACACCTACTTCTTAATTACATTCATTTAGTAAATTAGTAGTAGCGGGTGTAGTAAAAAACATTTGAAAACATTATTTAAAATCTGAGAGAATAAACTCCTAAAAGAGAATAAAATTAAGAATATTATTCAAGGCTGTAGTTAAAGTTGCTTATATTTTGGGATTTTTTTTTAAATTTTTGATTTTTAATAAACTGTTGCCGAAGGAAAAATTTTTAGGTTTTTAATAAATATAATTACGATATAAATTTTGAAGGAAAACTTCTTCTTATTTTATTTACTGCGCTATTAACTTTATTCTTATGGTAAGAGAATGTTGCTTAGATTTTGCACAATACTATAAATCAAATAAAGTTCTTATATTTAGGTTAGTCAGAAAACTTGAGTTTCAAGTTTTGAGAGCGATGTTTTGTCGTAGGGTGACATAAATGTTAATGTTTTTACATCTACATACTGCTGCAGTTGTTTTTTTTTTTAAATAAGATCAAGTAAAATGTTATCTATGACCAGATAAAGTTTAAGAAATCGATTTCCCATTTGAACCTATTAAGCTGTAAGGGCAGAGGGAAATGATGAATTTTACATCTGAGGTATAGTTTAAAATAAAATTTATAATCTCCTTTTATAATCATGCCCACGTTTTGCATGTTGCTTGGAACCATCCTACCAACTCTTATGAAAAAAATTAATATCATTCTGCAGATATTTACCCAGATAAAGCATTCAAATAAAAGTTATATGCCCCTTTGTCTAATCCAGCCTACTTTTCCAGACTACGGACTTTTTATTATTCCAAAGAATATATGTACAAAGTTTTCTGGAAGTCAAACAAACGGTGTACATTTGGTTTAAGTCTGAGAAATGTTGTAGGAGGAGTTTGATTAAAATTAAAGTGCTACACCCCATGTCGTATTGCGCCTACTTTTCTGCACTGCAGACTGTACATTGTTACAAAAACTATTGGCGACAATTTTATTAAAGTCGAAAAAACCCAAAGAAGTTCGTTTATTCCTATTTGTCCCACAACTATTTATTTAATTTTTTTTTTTTTTTATTTTTTGGATAAATTAAGATCAATTGGCTATAAAAAGCATTAATATGTAATCGTTTTCAATTTTCTATCCTTGGTTTCTTTGGAAGAGCGTGGTCGCATATGGGACCACTGGGCACAACTGAGGTTTTCACTTTTCAAAGAGGAAAACATAATAAGTGTTTGGTATTTTTGTATTATTTAATAAAACATTTATACAAAGAAAAATAAATTAGAAATTAGTGTTTTGAATTTATATGAAATAGTATTTATTTAGTTGTGTGGTATTTTTCGAAGCAAGGAATGCACAAACCAGCATTACATTTTTTTCCATTCAGTTCTGCTTCGTGATGTGCAACAATCTGCAACTCATCTTCTTCCAATAGCTGATGGTGTCAGCCAACGAATCAGGCCGTCATAACGTAACCTATTTTCTAGATTATCGTTATCTTTTCGTTTCTGGTTGCACAGTGTGACGAGCCCATATAGCGATCGGACAAAAATAGGAGGAGTTGCTTTAGATTCATGAAGTATTGCGAGAATGGGTTTTATGATAACGGAATTGTTCTCACAAAATCTTTCTCAATTCAACTGAGTGACACGCTCAGCTCCCATACAACTGAAATGGGTAATCTGGTTTATTTCCGCAAAAAATTATCTCAGATAAATAAAAATACGTACGCATAATTATTTTACAGAAAGAAATATTTGGTGTTAAAATGAACCAAATCGGTAATCTTGTATATTTCCCAAAAAAATGACCTGATCAATAAAATTTGGTATGCACAATTATCTTATATCAAAAAATAGTTTCATACGTAAAACAAATACATGACTATGAGTTTGACGGTTAAAACTAAAACCTTATTTTTCACTCTGAATCTGTTTTGCATTTTAGCCACAACATGCTTCAGGAAATTACCTATATGTAACTTGTTAATTTTAAAGCTGCCGCAAACAAAATTTTAGGGAAAATTTTAAGAGAGCTTCCATTGAAATCATATTGAAATAAAAAAAAATATTGAAAATGCGTTCTTTTTTTATGCGTTTTAAACTTATATACCTGCCATGCCTCCTTATTGGAATAACAACGTTAATTTATCCCACACACAGTACGCGTTGTGCTATAAACATATTTTTTGCCACCACAAATCTTGTAAATTTTAAGGATAAACACATTAAAATATTACAGTTTATCCTCATGGGCACACAGCTCCCGAACAAAACAGTGAAAATATATTTTATATATGACCAATTATTAGGGTTTAGTTTTTTCTGTATAAAAAATTATATATAAACTTCGGTTTTTCTTAAAATTTAAAAAAGTCGGTACATAGTCGTATTGGTTATGGTTTTCTTATGTCCTTTAAAACCTAAATACTTTTTCACTTTCAGGCAGGAACAAATTATGGCTTAAAAGGGCAGTGCAGCTTATTTATTAGGTATCCATTTGGAAGCCTATGTCAATGTTATTAAATTACTTTAGTCCCAAATGATGGCCCTAAAGTAAACAAAAATTAAATAAAATAAAACAACGCCCACAAAGAAAAACACAGTCATAAAAAGGATAATAAAATTTTTTTTTTTTTTTTCTTGCCAGATCCACAAATGATTTGCACATTAAGCGGATTATGTACGGAACACTGCACCAAAGGGTACCAAAGTCAACGCACTTGGCAAAGACAGACCTGGAAAGGTGAGCAGGATGGTTTATTTAACTTATGATAAGCAAACGATAAAGCCATTGAAGGAGAACTGAAAAGGCAGTAAAAAAGCACAAAAAATTTATATCCGGTAAAAGAGATTAGAATAGACTGAAAGTTAGAATAAGGTACGTTGTTAGTTAAGAAATTTACAGATCAAAAGCATTTTGTAAAAACTTTGGCAAATAAATTATGGCTATTCACGGTATTTTTCAAAACTATGCGATTTTATTTCTTACTTTGCATTCAAAAAGGTTTGCGCTTAAAACTCAACGTAATTTGTTTTATGAGTACCAAAGATTAATTACAAATATCATGTTCACCTCAATGCGAATAGCACTATTTTTGATATTTGTAAATGCAAAATATTTGAAACAAATGTTAAATTGAGCCTTATGGCCTTATAGAGACTCAAGAGAAGGTTCAATAAAATATTATTAAGAAATAGATATATTTCTAAAAGATTGCCAAGCATTAATTTAGGGATATATTTAAAAAATGGTAAAAAAATAATCGAAATGTAAAAGTCAGGTAAACTCAAACAAAAACTAGTAAGGAGCGGATTCTGGACAGGGTCCGCGGCAGTATTTAAGTATATTCAAAGTCCTTAGTAGTCTATAAATCTTTTATGTATAATATGTGACGTGAATTTTTCCCGTTATCTACAAGAGCCTTGTAAAAGCCTTGAAAATTTAATTTTCTTGCATAATTTCTTTCATAAAGCTTTATTCAATGATACATTTTTAAGAAGAATTCAGGAAGATATTTACTCAAGTATTATTATTTCTCAAGTATAACTCCTTACTTAAGGTAGGAACCACAATGGTGTACCTTGTAGTACGTATATGACCTGTCAAAAGTTAAAATATGCTAAATGCACGGAATCACACAGAATAGTACGTCTGTGGCTCGTAGCTGTAGTTGTGCGCAAGTTAAGCTTACTTTAACTTTTGAGTACTACGCTGCTCTGAAAATTATATTAATGATGCTTTTTTTTGGATTGAGTATATCAAATCGATACTGCAAACGTTGTCGGTACCGAAATAAGTGTTCGAAATTAACAATATTTGTAAAATCGAAAAAATTGGTAAATAAGTGTTCTCTGAAGCGCTCATGCCATTGCGGACATATTTTTTTGGCGTAGCGTGGTACACACTGAACAGCTGTTGAGGTTACTACATGGAATCGCTACAACTACATCGCATTCTGTTCCACGCTTTAATTTGAATTTAACGAAACAGTTTAAAGAAGTATTCAAGAACATTTTTACTCAATTATAATTCCCTTTGTAAAGCTTTATGTAAGGATACATTTTAAGAAAGTATTCAAAAGATTTTTGTTCAAGAAGGTCTCTATTATTAAAAAAAAACTTGTCATAACAAGTATTTTATATGAATAATAGGAATAAAAAAAAAGTAATAAAGCTTGTCTGTGTCCGGCGTAGAACCACGGAACTTTTGTTTAATAATTTGTTCGCTTTGACCACAAGGCTACCGAAGAAATTTAAAGCCGGCAAAATAATTGTTTTAAAATATAAAATGATTTCCGTTGATGAGGAAATATGGTTTTACTCAAGAAAATTCTAAAAAATAGTGAATAAGTTTAAACGTTATACAAGCAAGTTCCTGAATAGTGGATAGGGTGTGCGGCAGCTGAAATAAAGGATTCAAATTTAATTCATTCTAGGTGACCATGGTATGTATTCAAAAAATTTTTAAATGTACAAAATTTCTATTCCGTGTATTTTTGTATTTTTCCCCGCACAGAATTCCCCGATAAAAAAATACACCAAAAATACAAAAATAAAATACAAGCAATTCAAACAATAACATTAAATCGCACACACCAACACACGCATTTTACATCCAGCTGCGTTTGATTAAGAAAAATAAAGAACACTTTAACCTTGCTTTAAATACATACATAAAACATGCACAAACAAAAAAATTTGATATAAATGTTGGCGCCTAAGCATATGCTAAGGTTACATAAGTTTACTCTTTATAACTCTTTTTATTGCTGAAACATAAAATATATAATAATAATAAAAAAAAAAAAACAAACCAACATACTCATGACAACAACACGCAGATTTTCTACAAAACAGTTACAACCGAACTACAAATTTTTATTAACTCTCATACACAGCGGCACGCACGCACACAACAACAGCCACGTTGCGTGTACAATTTTTACCCTGCTCTCTAATACCACCGCAATGCAAACAGTTACGACATTTCCGGTAACTGCAATATGGCGCGTCAAAACAATAACATTAGACAACAGCACCGGAAGTTAATAATAAAAACACGTGAGTGAGTGTGAGAATAGAATGAATTAAACGCACAAACACACACGAAAACAAAAAGTGCGCATACAAAGACGTAGTCACAAAACAAACATGGGAAGAAAATGAAGTGTTTTTACAAATTAAAATAAATTTATTATTAAAAAAAAAAAAAAAAATTTACAAAAAGAACATTAATGTTATGTTAATCGAAATGGATTTCTTCAAAACTCTTTAGCTCGTCACAAAGGAATAACATTTAAATGATTTATAAATATTTTTTTTTACACTTGTGCGAACTTCTCCAAAGTTCTGGTATAATATTCAATAATCTGTGAAAATCATTGCTGAGCTATTGAAGCTTTTTTCAATCCCTTCTGACTACGTCCTTGTGCGCAGACAATTGACTGAGCACAGTGTCAAAAATATCGCTTGTAGCGGTAAACAATGTGCACACATGTTATTAAAGTGCTTTTTCCCTTCTAAGTTGATGATTTTTTATTTGTTTTTTTTTTTTTAAGTTGCATTGCAGGCATTGCTTTTATAGCCTCTTTTGATGGACTTATTTAGTTGAGTGTTTAACAGGTTAACCTTAACCTCTTTCTTTACAACAATGTAATATAACATATAATAATTAAGCAGAAGTGGAAAACATTCTCGTATATAAAATAGGTAAAAAAAATATCAACATCTTGTTACTAAATTTGTGTAAATTTATAATCTTCTTCTATCTTCTATATAAAGGGTGGTTAAGGTTATTTTAAGGGCCGATGTTGAATGTGAACCACACCTAAACGTCAAGTTTTTTCTGCATTTAATTTGACACTTCTCAATTTCGGACTAACTTAATTTGAACCATTGAAAGATACACAATCGGAAAACGCGTTAAAGTTATTCAGGCTTATTATGAAATGGGCGTTCAAATCAAAATGCATATCGTGCCCTTCGTGATTTTTTCGGTCAATTTAATCGTCCAAATGTGCGTACAATCGGAAAAATCGTGCAAAACTTTGAGCAAACCGGGTCTGTAGGAGATGTGAAAATACCAGTGCATGCTCGTACAGTACTGCAGAAACAGTACTGCAGAAAAAATTGTTGCTGTTCGCGATAGTGTAGCTGAAGAGCCGTCAGGCAGTTACTGTGAATGGTGTTCGCTATCGTGAGATGGTAACGAACTTTTTATGGCCCGAATTGGAAGATATGGATGTGGACGATATGTGGTTTCAGCAGGACGGTGCCACTTGCCACACAGCTAACGGAACAATGGCTCTATTGCGCGATAAATTCAATGGCAGTGTTATCTCACGTGGTGGCGATGTCAATTGGCCGCCAAGATCATGTGATTTGACACCGTTGGACTTCTTTTTTTGAGGTTATTTGAAAGAAAAGGTGTTCAAGAGCTAAAGGATGAGATAATTCGGCACATTAACGGCATAGAACCTCATTTATGCCTCAGCGTCATCGAAAATTTGGACCATCGGATGGAGGTGTGCCGCCGAGGTCGCGGTGGCTATTTGGCCAATATTTTGTTCCAAACATAATTGAACTATACCAATATTATCATAATAAACAAAAATGACACTAATTTCCCAAATAATTTGTGTTTTATTCAAAATCAACATCGGCCCTTAAAATTTAACCACCCTTTATACAAAAATCAATTGCTGTGCGTTAGTTCCGCGGAAACTCAAAAATGGCTTGACCGATTTGGTTGAATTGTTTTTATTTTTAGAGCTGGGTCGAAAAGTATTCATTACAATTCAATTCCAATTCCTTGGCATTAGGAATTGGTAATTGGCCATCTCAATGCCTCAGGAAAGTAATTAGAAAAATTCGTCAATTGCATTAAAGGAATTGTTATTGGTAATTGGACACCTCAATTCCACAGAAATGTAATTGACGAATTTCCAATTACATTCCTGAGGAATTGAGATGATCAATTACCAATTCCTAATTCCAAGGAATTGGAATTGAGATGGAATTATTTCCAAAAGGAATCATTACAACCCAGCTCTGTTTATTTTGTTGGTAATTGTTCAGGGATGGTTAAAAAAGGAGAAAATATAGAAAAATTTTATCAAAAATTTGGAAAATCGCAAGAGCCATAATAGGCATTGTATAGAAATTTTGTATTTCGAATGGAAAAAAGTCCCTGGAAGGACTTTGACCGAGCTACTTATGATCCATTGTGCTGTGCGTGTTATGAAATGTTTGAACACAAATGATCGAGAACTGGACCTAACAAAGCTTTATGCCGACTCCGAACGGCTTATGTTCTCAAGAAGCTTTTCATGGCAGTTTTTACTCTCTGAGGTTGTGGAGCCTCTAGACTAGAAAAGTGGGTGTGGCATTTTACTTTTAATCGAACTTCTGTTACACCGTGTATCTGACTTGAACCAAATTTTGCAAACATAATCCTTGGTTATTTGAGCAGTCTTAAGTTTATAAAATTGGGCGATACTAGACAGGGGCGTGGCACTTTATTTTTCATCTTGCTCCATCTACATATTTTGTCCGATTTGTATAATAAGATAAGCATAATGAGAAGTTTTAGGCCTACAAAATTGGGTAGGATTGGACAAGGGGCGTGTAAATTTAGTTCTTATTTGTCTCTCTACACCGTTTGTCCGACTAAAACCAAATTTTGCACACATATTATTTGGCATAAGGATCAGTCGTTAGTTTATGAAAGTGGGCGGTGCTAAACAGGATGTGTGTCACTTTATTTCAACCACAGTATAATGGTTGAAATAATTCTTCAGTATAATGATGAGTTTTAAGCTTACAAAAGTGGGTGGAATTGGACAGTGAGCGTGTAAATTTATTTTTAATGGAACTCCCTCTACACCATTTGTCCGATTTTAACCGAATTTTGCAAATAAATGCTTTGCCATAAGGAGCACTCAACGGTATATAAAAGTGGGCGGAATTAGACAGGGAGCGTGATAATTTAACTTTAATGGAAATTCTTCTACACCGACTTCAACCGAATTTTGCAGCAGTGATAAGTTTAAAAAATTGAGCGGAGTAAGACTGGGACGTACCGCTTTAAATTTAGACAAACTAAAGCCTTTGTCCGACTTCTTCCAAATTTTCCAGACATATTCTTTAGAATAATGGGCAGTCAGTAGTCTATAAAATTGGGCGAAATTGAGCGCGGGGCGTGGCACTTTAATTTTAAACGAAATTATTTTACACCATTGGTATGCATTTTAACATACTAATCGAATTTGGGCTCATATATTCTTTAGCATAATGAGCAGTCTACAAATTACTCTATCTGGCATATTACTTTAAGGGTAAAATTAAATTAAGCATATGACACAAAACAGCCAAAGTGGGTTTGACGATAAATGAGGGTAAAACAAAGTATATGCTGTCTACAAACAAGGGAGCGCGTCGTTTAGATTCCCACGTTTCATCCGGCAGCTATAACTTTGAAGTAGTCAAGGAGTTCGTTTACCTTGGCACCACCATTAATACCAACAACGAAATCAGCCTGGAGATAAAGCGAAGAACAATAATTGCTAATAGGTGCTACTACGGGCTCAGTAAGCAACTAAGTTCCAGAGCCCTCTCTCGATCGACAAAACTAACACTCTACAAGACGCTCGTTCTACCTGTGCTGCTTTATGGCGCTGAGGCATGGGTAGTTTCGCAAACTGACGCAGCCGCTCTGGGGGTGTTCGAGAAAAAAGTTATTCGCAAAATCTTCGGTCCTGTTCGAGTTGGCGATGGCTATCGCATCTAAATGAACCACGAGCTGTATGAGCTCTAAGAAAGACATTGACGTAGTTCGGCATATAACTGTGCAGCGACTACGCTGGCTGGGTCATGTCCATCGTATGGACGACGAGGCTCCAGCGAAAAAGGGTGCTCTAGGCAAGGGTCACTGGTCAACGACGACGAGGGAGACCATGCCTCCGATGGATGGGCCAGGCTGAGGAAGCCCTAACCGCACTTGGTGTATCCGATTGAAGAAGGCGCGCGCAAAGCAGAGGCGCCAGGCGAGAGCTGATGAGGTCGGCCGAAACACGGGTTGTTACGGCCTCCTAAGTAAGTAAGTAAGTATGACGCAAATATTTTTGCAGATTATACGAGTACAGAAAAATTTTATAGACGGCTAAAGACTTCGAATATACTTCAATTCGTCCGCGGGGGGAGGGGGGGGGGGGGGTTTATTTTAGCTTCAGTAGCCTGCCAAAGCTCCATTCCTTACTAGTTTTTTTTTTTTTTTTTAATAAATTTTCATACTACAAAATCTTATTGTTAAGTTTTCTTCAATCCTCTATTAATTTCCTACAATATTGCCTCTTTTGGTCGACTCAATATGTTATTGAAATGCTAACTACTCTATCTAAAAATCACTTCCTTTACATTCTTTAACGCAATTACATTCTTTAAAAAGTGAACTAAAATTGTATAAACTCCCATTCAAACACAAACACAGTCACACATATACATACACAATTGCAGCACACAAGTATCATCGAAATGTAAGTAAGACGACAACAAATCGAAGCAAATGTCAACAGCATGCGGTGTAACAACAATAGCAGCCAGCAGCGTTGACATACAAACGACAGTATGTGTGTGTGTGTATTTGTAGTAGTGAGAGATGTGTGAGTTTGTAGTGCTATGCATGTTTGTCAGCGAGGTCAGCTCGAGTATTCAACGCAGTTTGAACGCAATTTTTTTATTTGCCATATGAAAAACATGCAAGTGTGTTCGTGTGTGTATTCTTTTGCCAACAAATACTCACTCATACATGCACATAAACGATCAACCGACGCACACTAAATGCCTGCCGCTTCCGGTTTGTTGTTTGCTGCATGGCGGCAACTGCATCGTTGTTGTTGTTTTTGTTTTGTGCTTCTTGTCCTCTGACTTCCTGCCGATGACGTATTGTAGGCCAATTTGTTTTTTTTTTGTTTTGTATATGTTGTTGCTGCTTTATTTTCTTCACTTCAACCGCTGCTTCTTTCAATATTTTTGTATTTTTTTTTTACATGTCGCTGTTGTAGTTGCTGCTGCTGCTGCAGTTTTATGTCAAATATTTGTGCTTTTGACACTCGGCAATCAGAATTTATCGCATCTGCCGCGTTGTAGCTGCTCCTGATTCTATACCCTGCTGATAGTGGCAGTGGCAGTGGCAGTGGCTGTTTCTGTGGAAGTGGCAGTGGAAGTCGAGTGACCAGCCCAAGTCCAAGTCCAATTTACAAGCTGGCATTTGATGATGAAACTTCAGCAACGAACAATAGCCGAAAATTTACGATGCTGACCGGCACAGCATTTCAAGCTTATTGAGCAGCAGGCAGTAACAGACAAAGACTTGTGTTGTTGTAGTTGTTGTTTTCATTGCACTGTATTGCTGACAGTTGCTGTTGTCGCTGCTGTTGCTGCTGTGCTTGATGCCGCTTTTTGCTGTTGTTGTTGTTGTTTCGTATTTTATGTTGCATCCATAGTAAATTTTCAACACATGCCAGGATAACCGTTATTTACGCTTTCGTTAAGTTTTTTATTGCATTGCTGTTGTTATTGTTGTTGCTTTTCACGCTGTTTTTGTATTTTTGTGGAATTTTCTGTTGTTTTGTTTTTTTTTTTTTGTTGTTCTTCCCTGACTTGCAATTTTTGTCACTTGCCCAGCAATCACCACATCAACACCCTGGTTTTTATATGAAAATGTATGTGTTCATGTGAGTAAGTATGTGTGTGTATTTGTGTTTGAATGCGTGTCAACAACATTCCTTTTGTTTGTTAATGTTGCTTTTATGTTCTTTTGATTTCAAAACATTTTTTCTGCACTCTTTTCTTTCATCACCAAGTTTTATTATTATCCGCTGATTTTTATGCAACTTTTATACAACCTGTGAAATTTATATTTATCTTTATTTTGATCCTTATTTTTATATCGAAATTTATTTATATAAGTTATTTTATGCAGTTACGTTTGAGGCTTATAATAAAGTTAAGTGGAAATTTTTATACTTGGGCAACAAATTGTAAGTACATTGTAAAAAAAAAAAAAACCAAAAAAGGAAGAGTAATACTTGCCTCAAATTTTTTGGAATGGTGTAAAGTATGCTTGGCTTCACTGCTCAAAGCGTTAAATTATGTTCTTGCTGCATGATTGTAATACTGTTGTAACACTGGGTGTATGAAAAGTTATGCTTTAATTATGTTTAATTCTTCAACGAAAAATATAACAGAACGAACACAGCGCGCTTGAACGAAATTAAATAAAATGTTCTTTCACTTGGAATTTTCTTTCTGATTCTTAAAATACATTGCGTCTAGATCATATAAAACCAAAAATTAAAATCTTGTATCTAGGGCTCAATAAGAAAATTGAGAAAATTTGTTCAGTTTGCATTTGCATTTTTTAATTTTTTTTTTTTAATATCAGTATTTTTTTCTTATTTTTTAGGAAGGTTAAAAAATTAAAATTAAATTTTAGGAAGGTTATATTAAGAGTAATGATGTGATTATATAAATGCACTTCAATTTTCGATTTTTGGGATTTTTCGATACTCGAAAATATGGCTGATATCTCGAAGTTTATCTGGGTGATAAGGTGATACTTTATTCATTTTCCAAAAAGACTTAAAGAAATCAAAATGTACCAATTCCACAGTCTTTGCTGTTACTGCACGGAGAGAAGAAGCAATTTTAATAACAGCGTTGTCATTCAAATTACAAACAGTTTTGATAGCAAATCGTCACACGCCAATTTTTAATTTTCACGTAATCTTCAATATTACCTACTGCTACGCGGAGAAAATTATTATTATGCTTAAATTTTCTTAATCTCTAAGCAAATAAAGGCAGGTCTTACTTTACTGTTTTATCCGTGTACTGGAAGAAGTTGCCCTTGAATTCGTTACAGTTTCAAGATATTGGAGTATAATTTTTTTAGAACAGCCAACTTTTTTATTTTTAAAGATATGTATGTTTATGTTTTTGGTGTTATTGAAAAGCAAATTGAATAAGTTACAAAACTGATAAAAAAAAATTAATTTATTTCGCAAAATTCTAAGAAATTTGGTAATTTCAACCGATTGATTTCATCTTCACACGATCACAGCTCGGTAACGGTTGAGTTGGTGGGGTTTGTTGACATGCCATTAGAAAGGTGATTTCATTGCCTTTTAAATGAGCTATCAATATAAGTTTTATATAAGTAAGTTTTTCTGCTAGAAACAATAACTTGAATCAAAGTCGTGAAATATTAATTAACCCTGTAGCTCCTAAAAATGTGAAAATAGATCCTCCCATACAATTTTTTGCTCAGCTCGACATAACGTTTCAGCTCTGTAAATAGTTGCACTCAATTGCGGGACACCCTGTATATATATGTCTGCATCACTATCGCCAGTATCGAAAGTAACCAATTGCTCGTTTCTTGTTAGCTACTTTACTAGTTCTATACGAACTAGCTCCTTTTTTGCCCCAAGGGAATGCATTAAAGGGTCAGTTCAATCAAGTTCAAGCGTGTACTGTTTATTTTTGTGTTTCTGAAGTCTTGATTTTGTCACACAATGGCTTATATAGTTCGAAGTAAAATTTTCGAAATATCATAATGTATAGGTGATTAAATATCGTTAAAGAGCATGAAGAAAAATATTGCGATGAAAAAAGTATAAATTCATTAAATAAAGATTGCTTTCACAATATCTCCGTCTTTTTCGTATTTTTCTTTATCTTTCTGATTAGCGAAAAAGCTAGCCCTATCGAACTAGTGGAGTGGCTAGGTAAAAGATAATGCATAAAAGGGTCAGTTCAATCAATTTCAAGCTTGTATTGCTTACTGTTTATGTTTCTGACGTCTTGATTTTGTATCCATGACTTATATAGTTCGAAATAATATATTTGAGAAAACATGATATATAAGGTGTTTAAATTTCGTTAAAGAACATGAAGAAAAATATTTTGATGAAAAAAGCATAAATTTATTGAATAAAGATTGCTGATTAGTAAATAAGCTGGCCCTGTAGCACTAGTGAAATGACTAGTGGAACGGTAATGTAAAAGGTAGCAATTAACCCTTGCCTATGACATGTTCACGTAAAATTCGCTAGTTGAATGCAAAGAAAGTATATTGAAGTAGAACCAATACTGGTTACCTTAGCCAATTACTGCAGAGTCGGCATTAAATATCGTCGCAAATGCAAAATAAAAAACGATGCAAATCTTGTAACGAAAAACGCATCAACATTTTTAACTGTGTTACCGTTAACATTTAACGGTAAAATAAACCCAAGCAAGTATGCACTGTAGCATATGGTCAGAGCTTCTAATCACGAAGTGAAGGTTTAGTGGTCCTTGTTGCGGTTGAAATTTTGTGCTTTTTTCAATTAAAAATATTTACAATCATACCGGCAGTTTTTGTTTTTTATTAAGGAAAATTGAAAAAAGATTATATAAAGTCCGAGTTATAACCGATTAATTATTATTTTGAATAAACAATACCTTTTTTTTACATCAATCCTGTGGAATAACCATCCTACGGAAGATGTATTTTATGCTTGCTTTCGGGCTTGTTTGTATTTAATTGGCTTTGATGCAAGGCAGGCAATCGTGCGACATAGGTTTTTGGAGAAATTTTTTTTTATAAATATTTATAATTAAAAATATAATCAACAAAAAATAAAACAGCAATATCTGTCGCCTGGGTATCACTTAAGTCATCAAATTAAAATAATAAATCCTCTTGATAACCAACTGTGCCACGAAAGTTAAAAAAACTGTGATCTAATTCTGTACGTGAATATTGAACGTTTCAGTAACTGTCCATTAACAAAAGGGACAATTGATATTTCCCATGATATCGCCATGCTGAAAATACTAGTTGGCTTTATGAAAAAAATACAGTTCTTGAACTACTACTGGTATGAAAGCAGACTGCTTTTTAACCATTCGATGGAACTGAAGGAGTGAATGTTAATTAAATAAATTACCAATTTTTCCAGATATTCCATTTTTGGGATAAAATTTCACTTCTACCGTGCGTGGTGGCCACACACATATTTTTGTTTTTTTGGTATATTTCGGAATAGAGCAGAAAATTTCGGCATTCCAGAGCTTCGCCTTGGAACACTGAAACTTGCTTTTAAATTTCGGTATGATTCCGATCTTTTCGGAATGGTTGGTCACATGATTTAGAAGTCACTAATTATGCCCGTCCTGCTTTATGCAGCACAGACCTGGACGCTGAGCAGTTCTGATGAAAAGGCTTTGGAAACCGCCTAGAGAAAGATCCTTCGCAAGATCTACGAACCGATCTGCGTCAATGGCGAGTACCGAATACAATGGAATGATGAGCTGCATGAGCTCTACGCCCACGTCGATATAGACAAAGGCATACAAATCGAACGGCTCCACTAGGTAATGTAGAGCGGATGGAACAAAACGCTAAAGGGAAGAAAATTCGGAAATCAAATCGATACCCAGCGGCGGTCAACACAGAAAACGACGACCGCATCTTCGTTGGAAAGATCAAGTGGAGGACAACCGGACGAAACTAGAAGTTTCTAACTGGACCCAGAAAATAGCTAAAGGTTACTGCCAAGAAAGTTACTAAGAAATTTAAAATCAATTGCATTAGAGAAGTTCACAGTTTTCAACTTCACAACTGTTTTTTTTTGTCTATGACCAAAGATATATTTGGACGGTTAAAATCAACAAAAATATTGTTTTCCCTATCTTTACCCTAAAAGAGGATGAAATGAAATTAAATTTATTTAAAAATAAAAAGGTTTCTTAAATCAAAATTTAATTTTTAATCATAGCTTAAAATCAAATTAATATTGTAATTTTGACCAACATAATGGTACAAAATTATATGCAATGCAATGATAAAGAAGTACTTTCTGATTAGGTACTTTTTCCCGCATTTGATATATAAGATATATATCTGAAAACTTATCCGAAAATCCAAAGAAAGAAGGAAAATTGATGGAAATATTACCATTTATATCAAGAAGTTACTATACTTAAAAAAAAATAATTTGGCATTTTATCGCTTCAAAAGACTTTGACCGAGCTTTTTTATCATCACTTTTGAACACAACGTTTGAACACTGGATGAACGTTGACGTTTGAAATGAGCGAGAACAGGACCTATAAGCTTTATACCGACAGTTTTTGTTTTCTGAGGTTTGCCATTGTCCGCAGAGAGATGAGGGCCAAAAAGAAAAATAGTTCGGAACAAGTCTAGTTTAATGAACCAGCTTAAGTTTCCGAAAGTTGTTTGGTCCAAAGCATGGTAGAGTTATAATTATATAATACGTACAAGGCAGCCTTTTCTTTGCAGATTATAATGGTATTATAAGGGTATTGAAGTATCCTGTAGCCCACGACACTCCTTGAAATTCAGCGGGCTTATTAGAGTAGACTTAAGCCAATAATTCAATTGACAAAACATTCTGTCAGGTATTTTTTGTCAATTGTATGTTTTAACGTATGTTTTAAAACTTGAAAACGAAATAAATAGCCTGGAAATAAAAACAATAAAAAGGTGGTAAAAATTTAAAATTCTTTGAAGAACAAATCTCTTAAATGCTTCTTATAGTGATTGACCTTCCAAACATATCTTTAAAATATAGTTACCAATTTGTATGAGCGTTTCTTACTAGAAGTGAGGGTTGTTTTTAATAATATTGAATAATCGTTTTGATTTTTTTTTTAAATAAGAAGTCTCACTGCCCAAGGTTATTGTATAATTTCTTCTGCATACACCTTCAAGTAACAAATAAGAAAAATATTGTTCATTACATTCACATATTATTATATATCAAAGTTTTCAACGAGACTTTTCTTATTGAACATCTTTCCAATTCCCGAACACGCAATAGGGTGGTATAAAAGTGTGACCAACTATGGCGAAATCATACCTCCATTTGGTCAACGTTTGCAGGAAATTCTTGAAAAAACCAGCGGCAGAGCATAATTATTACTGTCTTATATTTAATTTTTACCTCCACACCCATCCCAGATCAATCTAACTTTTTATTGGACGATTTGTGATTTATGTTGTAAGGAGCTGGCGCTATCTCGTTGAATACTTTCATGAATTAATTTTCAGTCCTATAGTGTTAATGTCTTAAAGATATTCTGGGGGCCATGAAAGGAACCTTGGAAAATTTAAAATATTTTGTTATGGCTACCTAAGTCATCAAGCAGAAAAAAAAATTGAAATAAACTGTTAACACCAAAGATGACTGTTAACACCAAGAGAAATCGAAGGAACTGCGTCTGAATTCATGGTGTGGATTTGAAATTTGTCAGTTTTTGCAACCAATTTTATTTCAAATCTAATTTTAATAGCTTTCAGAAGAGTTCTACCTCCCAATTTATAAATATTCTTATGCAAGGAGTTGAGTAAAAAAGGAGTATAGGTACCAAAACCTCGAAAAAAAAAAACATTTTCTTAAGAAGGCAGTGTTTGCAACTGGATGAATCATTCCTAAAAGATTTTCCTGCAATCATTTTATAAAAACAAAAATTCCGAGTAGGATTTGATCCACACACCCTTAGTTGAAAAGACCGAAAGCGTTGCCTCTGAGCTATTTAGTCATATAAAATTTATTGATTGTAAAAATTGTATATGAAAATGTATATGAATAGAATATGAACAAAAAAATAAGAACGTAATAAATATTGACAACCCGTTCGTATAACATTTTACTTTTTCGATGAATATACGAACATGTTCGAGTGATTAACACAAAGTAAATTTTATTAGATATCTGATACAAACGAAGCATTCGCTTGCCAATCGAATTAAAAAAAGTGGACATTCATTTTATTTTTAATATATAAGCTATATTACGAGATGAGCTGAGACAACAGCAATATCTAGAATCATATTTGCAATAATTCTATATTAGCAGCAACCTACCTTTTCAATGAATATTAACTCCGAAATCATAGAGAGATAGCATATCGCTGGCTTAACATGTAAAGGCTCTAAGTCCATATTTTACAATTTTACAGGAGAGACAAAAAACAATCAAACTTTTTTTTGAATAAAAATTTTTGGAATCTGTAAATGCATTTTGTTTTTGTATTTGTCTTTGTTTTTTATTTGCGTAAAAGCATAAAGAAAAAATTAAGTGTTTGGTGAGATTAAAGCTTTTTTGGGCTTAGAGCTTTTTCTGTTGCTTAGTTTGAATGTTTTCATGGACTTAGATTCTTTTCTTAAAACTTGTTTCCCATTATATTTCAAACTTACTTACTAAAAATGTACTTTTGTTGCATTTTTATTGTTGACATTTAAAAAGCTAATAAAAATATGTAAACAAGTAAAGATTATTTTGAAAGAAACAGATTTTATTCAAAAATATGATTAACATTATAATGGTTATTTAAACGATAGAAATGTTAAAAAATTCATTTCAATTTCGATATTTGTTTATACTTGCACATAATGAAAACAAAAATTATTCAGTCTTATTTCAATGCTGTTATAAAAAAATATTAATTTTTTTAATGTACTTAAAAGTAAGATAACTGGCGAAAAATTTTTATTCGTATGGCAAATTGTCATAAAATTGATGGTGTTTTGTAGGCAAAATAGATTTTAGATATTGTAAGTCTTCGAACTTTCGAGTCTTTATTTTTATTCTCTCTTGACGAAGTTGGTGTAAATCCGACCACTCCAGTGGAACAACATTTTCATTTATTTTTTGGGGGAGCTTTCTCCATTCGTCAGGAAATCTTAGTTTGAAATATATTTCACCATTTGGTGTGTATCGTAAACCACGAATGTCCGTCACGTTGGAATCGCCTTTTCTACCAGGGCGAATACTTTTTCAAAATTGTACATTGCTAAATTTTTTAAAAAACGAATAATCCAAATAAGTAACGTCATAAGGGTCAGGTTTTCTGCTCGCTGCTTTACATATTGCAATGTATTGTTGTCCTTTACTCTTCCAAAATAACTTTTGCCTTTTTCTCTCCGCATTCTATTTTTAACCGAAAACCAAGATGCATTTTCAACTTGTACTCTTTTTTTTCGAGTTTTAGTTTTAGTTGGTAATTCACATGAATCATCGGAGTCACTATGAAACCCATATGGAACCAGACCTACGACTCCGTCGTCTGACTCAATTCCATAAACGCCACCACTTTCAATGGGTTGAGTTCCAAAGTTGGAGTTACCAGTAAATGCCATGGCAGGCGTCTAATGAAATCATGATTTAACTATATATTCTAAAAATTTAAATGTATTGAAATATTGTTACCTTAAGCACAATTAATTACACTAACACGTTGATATTTAACAAAATAAGAGTAAATCAATTATAAAGTAATTGAAATCATAGTAATATAAATCATTTAATCGATATTTTTAACACATGTGATTCAATTATTAACTTCTACACCAGAATGATCGATGTCCATTCGTGTGGAGATAAGCTAAGATAAACAATGAGAGATAAGCAGGTGACGATTAATGTCAAGATTGTCAATTGATACTCAAAACAACAACAGTGTAGCCAATGCGGAATAATATTATGTCTCGGAGTAACAGTTGATACGACAACATTGGAAGAAGTGAGATATTACACAAAGATGTGATAAATTGGACTTAGCGCCTTTACTCATCACTACAAAACAACAACAACAAATGAGATAACTTTGTTTTTTTTTTTTAATCGATGTATTTTCACTTATTGAACATAACTGCATCAAAATCTCAATTTCAAAGAAAAATGGACTTAGAGCCTTTACATGTTAAGCCAGCGATATATTAAAAACCATTGCTTGGATTAGTATATTTGAATATTTTTAACTATTACAGGCAAGCAAATGTCAAGTCATTTCAGGTGCGATTGAATTGGAAAATGTGGCCCCAAACAAGGCCGCAACTATTTTTATAATTAAATATATCTAGCGTTTAAATGACTTGGACCATATTTTCATAAACAACTTCATTGTGCTTTTTAATGTTTTCACATAAATTAATTTAATAAGCTATTGTTGTGTTAAAAGCAACGTTGTTTTAAATTAGAGACAATGTTAAAAATGTCCACAATTATTTATTTATTAACATTACAAACATATACATACATACATCGAACATATTCTTTTTCTAATAATAATTAATTACTTTTATGTATTGGAACAAACGTGTATCAATGTATAAATTATTAATCGATTTACAAAGTAATAAACTATACTCATTGATAATAGTAGATGTGTTTAAATGGTCACCCATAAATTTGTTTGACATTATGGCATTTAGTACAATAGACAGAGAAATATGCTTGCAGAATAAATCGCCCATTTCACATTGCCGTGTAATACCAGTTGCACTGATCATCTCCGATTTGGCAAAAATTTTGTTCTTGGATTGGGTTTTTTATAAGAAAACCAAATCCAAAGTTATAATTATATTATATTTTTAGAAACATTTTTCGCGACCAAAATAGGGTCTATGTTGAGACAACGTAGCACAGTCAATTTAAATCCGATTTCCGTAAATAAAAAATCATTGAAAAGGTTATTTCCTCTTAATTAAGGAAAAAATATAAAACTTTTGAAAAAATTGCAGTAAAATTACCTATTCTTAATTTCATAGTTTAATACTATGCCAGCAACAGGTGCTTTAATTTTTTTCTTTTTCATTATTATAGATTTTTTACGTTCCATTACCTTTTCAACAATATAAAATGAAGATGTGTTCGCGAAAGGTTCAGAAGATATGGCGTAAAATGTGTTATTTAATTTCAAATAGAATTAATGTTAAGTGTGTAAATAATATATCATCCAATTTATTTTTTTTTTTTTATTTTTAACAAAACAAAAATAAAAAGTCGATAGCTAGTTGGATTTGTATCGGAAATTCATGAGCACTACACATTTAACGCCATAACTTCTGAATCCTTTAAGAGCACACCTTCATTTTACACCGTTGAAAAAGTAATGGAACGAAAAAAGAACAAAATGAAAATAATGAAAAAGAAAAAAAATTAAAACACCTGTTGCTGGCATAGGATTAAAATTTTAAATTAAGAATGGGTAATTTTACTGCAAAGCAGCAGGAAGTGATGGTATACCAGCGGAGTTTTACAAAGCTCATCCTAGACTTTCCGCTGAGCTTCTGTGTCCACTCATCTGCCGCGCCTGGGAAAACGAAAGTTTCCCCGATGAGTGGACGGACGGCATCATAATCAAAATTCCGAAAAAGGGCGATTTAAAGGAATGTGATAATTGGCGTGGTATCTGTGTGCTGCCTGCGGTTTCGAAAATAGTAGCGAAAGTAATTCTGGAGAGACTGAAAGACCACCTCTACTCGACGATCGACGTGGCACAAGCTGGTTTCCGTGCTGGTTCATCGTGCACGGACCATATTAATACAGTGCGTATAATCATTGAGCAATGTGCGGAATATAGATCCGATTTGCACATGATGTTCATCGACTTCGAGAAGGCGTTCGACAGCGTTCACAGGGATTGCTTGTGGGCTGCCCTACGACGAAGGGGTGTGCCAGAAAAGATCATCGCTATTATTAAAGCAACCTATGATGGTGCAAAATGTCGAGTCTTACACAAAGGAGTACTATCTGATCCCATCGAAGTCCACAGCGGTGTCCGTCAAGGCTGCATTTTGTCCCCAGTTTTGTTTCTGCTGGTCATTGGGGATGTTTTAGATGCAGCGTTACACCAACTTCCAAATAGTGGTCTGAGATGGACGATGACAAACTTTTTGCAACACATCGACTATGCGGATGATATCTGTCTGCTGGCAAATCGACTTACAGATTTATCGCGCATGGCAGATTCTTTAAATGCAGAGGCGGTGTCTGCGGGTCTTAAAATTAACTTCAAAAAAACAAAAGTTTTAAGTCTCGCAAATGAAAGTAGCAGTTTAGTGGAGGTATCTGGCCAACAAATAGAGAAAGTAAACAGTTTTACATACCTTGGAAGTGAAGTTGCTGCCGGTGGTGGAACTGAGGAAGACATTGAATGCCGAATCAGAAAAGCCAGAGCGGCATTTGGTATGTTAAACAACATATGGCGAAATAACATACTGAGCGCCAGCATTAAAGTTAGACTGTTCAAAACGAACGTTTTATCGGTGCTTCTCTATGGGTGCTGCACGTGGAAAATAACACAACTTATTATCGCGCGATTGCAAGTTTTCGTAAACCGATGTCTAAGAATTGTTCTTCGAATCTTCTGGCCGAACACAATAACTAATGAAGAACTGCTCCGCAGAACAAACATGGAGCCCCTAGACATCTTAATCAGAAGACAAAAATGGAAGTGGATAGGCCACACTCTCCGAAAAGACGACAGCTGCATCGCAAAGAAAGTAATGGAGTGGAATCCCCTTGATGCGAGGGGAAGGTTACCTGGCAGGCCAAGAGAATCGTGGAGAAGGACTGTGGAGCGTGAAGCCGGTCAACTAAACAAGAGCTGGAGGGAGCTCAAAACAATTTCCAGGAATCGGACACGTTGGCGCGTAGGCGTAGTTGAGACCCTATGTCCCGCTAGGGATTAAAGGAACAAGAAGAAGAAGAAGAATTTTACTGCAATTTTTTCAAAAGTTGTACATATTTCCTTAAAGAAGAGGAAATAACGTTTTCAATGCTACTTTATTTACGAAAATTGGATTTAAATTGACTGTGGTACGTTGTCTCAAAATAGACCCTATTTTGACATTCGCATGGCTGTGGACCCACTAAAAACAAAACTCTGGATTTGATTTCCTAAACAATAAACCAATCTAAGAACAAAATTTGAGCCAAATCAGAGATGGTTAGTGCAACTGATATTACACTTCAATGTGATGGGCGAAATAAATATTTTCAAAATTAGAAAACTGTAAAATAATAATAAAAATAAAATCTTTTGGAGGGGAGGTTTTGAAATAAATTTTTTTCTGAATTTATATTAAGAGGTGAACTTGGGTAATTTTAAATATATACAAAAAATATTCTTTTTTAATAATTTGAACAATACGTTTTGCTTCAAATAAACAAATGAAAGATAAATAGGCTTTCCCGTACGTCGACAAAATTTTTTTATGATTTTGCAATGAAAATAATAGATTCTATTATTTTATCTGATATAATTTTTGTTGAATGCTCATAAAAATAATTTTAGGAAAAATTGAGTACAAAGTTTTTGAGGAAGTTTTCACAAATGTTGTCTTAAAATTCTCTCACTAATAAAGCGTCCTTACAGGTCACACCCTTAGCAGGTGGTACAAAAATAACTCTATTATTAATTTTTTGTAGAATTGGCATTTTGCCACCTGTCAATTGCGTTCTGCATATATCACATTTAAAGATCGATTCTGTGGCGGTAACGTTAATTTTATTACTGAAAAAAATTCACCTTTTGGTTCCATTTACACTTTTTTTTTGTACTCTGCAAGCAAGCATTACCAATGAATATTGTTACCACTCCTTAGATGGTAAGAAGCAAAACAGTCAAATGCAAGAAAAGAGCTTTATTTGTTCTTAAACGAGCTTACGACGTTTGACAGTGTTACCGAGTGTACAGAATACCGATTAATAAGACTGGTAACGCATTTCGGTGGGGAACAGGGGGCGAACCTTCACATGGCAACGTGTCTGACCGCCTCAACCTGGCGAGGCCAGCATTATCCATGTCGAAATCGTCTCAAGTCGACTCAAACCTCCAAGTGGTGTTCCCTGGGCAACGGCAAACTGGCATCCGTCAGTTTGACGGCTAATTTGAGCGGCGGGTCACTCCATAGACCTTAAACATGGAATGTGCGCAGGGTTTGGGTCCCGCCACATTACTACTGCCCAATGAAAACTAAACCAGCCTCGGATAAGAACCCCAATTACGTTGACGACCACCGCAAACGAAAAACGGACAATGATTTACGGATATGCACCTGGAATGTCCGGACCCTTTATAGGGAAGGTGCCATTATCCAACTGGTGGAAGCCCTCAAAACAATACAATCTGACATCACCGCCATCCAGGAAATGCGATGGAAAGGGCAAGGCTGCTCTAAACAAGCACACTGCGATATCTACTACAGCTGCCATGCGGAGAAGCGCGAATTCGGATGTGGATTCGTCGTTAGCCGGAAACTACGCCACCTTGTTTCCCGGTTCACACCTGTGAACGAAAGATTGGCCACGATCCGCATCAAGGCAAAATTTTTCTACATAAGCCTTATTTGCGCGCACGCCCCGACGGAGGAAAAGGACGAAGCCGTCAAGGACGCTTTCTACGCTAGTCTTGAGGACGTATATGACCACCTTCCGGTCCATGACGTGAAAATAGTCCTCGGCGATTTTAATGCGAAAGTCGGAAGGGAAGGCATCTTTGGCCCCACTGTCGGTCAGTTCAGTCTTCACGAGACCTCCACAAACAACGGTCTAAGACTGATCGACTTCGCCGCGGCACGAAACATGGTAGTTAGTAGCACCAGATTTAAGCATCTCGACATCCACAAGGCCACCTGGCTGTCCCCGGATCAAAAAACGCGAAACCAAATTGATCATGTTGTAATCGACGGAAGGCATGCCTCTAGTGTTCTAGATGTGCGTACATTTCGGGGGGTCAACATTGACTCCGACCATTATCTTGTTGCAGCCAAGATCCGCATGCGATTATGCAATGCCAAGAACATACGCACAGGAATGCAACGAAAGCTAGATGTCGCTAAGCTGCAATTACAACGGACTGCCGAAGCCTACTCCGCTCAACTCTCGGTTAAGCTCAACCAACCAACCTCTGGACTCGACGACGCCGGCGGACTTTGGGCGCATATATCCCACTCCATGCGCGCTGCCGCTGAAGAAGTCATTGGTTTCCGGCGTCCGCAACCTCGGAACCAGTGGTATGATCAGGAGTGTCGCATTGCGACTGCAGTAAAAAACGCCGCTTATAGAAAAACGCTGCAGTCAGCTGCAACGCGAGCCGTGCGAGAAAACTACCGCGAAAAGAGGAAGGAAGAGAGGCGCCTTTTCAGACGCAAGAAAAGAGAGCAGGAAAAGCGTGAGCGTGAGGAACTAGAGGTATACCAGGGCAAGAAGGATGCACGAAAATTCTATCAACAGGTTAAGCGTCTAACCCAAGGTTTCAAGCCCGGAGCATCCACTTGTAGAGACGAAAATGGAGATCTGAATACGGATACACAGTGTGTGCTTAGATTGTGGAGACAGCACTTCTCCAATTTACTTAATGGCGACGATTCCACCAATGCCGCCCATCGAGAGCACAGTGCAGTGCCACCAATCGACGATGACGGAGTGGAAGTATCACCACCTAGCCATGAAGAGGTTCGAGTTGCTATCCAGCGACTCAAAAACAATAAAGCAGCGGGTGCTGACGGCCTGTCAGCTGAATTGTTTAAAACCGGCGGCGATGAATTGATAAGGCGCATGCATCAGCTCATCAGCAAAATATGGCTAGCAGAAAGCATGCCCGACGATTGGAACCTCAGTGTACTGTGCCCTATACTTAAGAAAGGAGACCCTACAATCTGCGCAAGTTATAGAGGTATCAGTCTTATTTCCATCGCATATAAGGTTCTCTCAAGCGTACTGTGTGAAAGATTAAAGCCAATTACAAAAACACTGATTGGACCTTATCAGTGTGGCTTTCGACCTTGTAAGTCCACCATAGACCAGATTTTCACGCTACGACAAATCCTGGAGAAAACCCACGAAAATCAAATTGACACACACCATCTCTTTGTCGACTTTAAAGCTGCGTTCGATAGCCCGAGAAGGGATTGCCTATACGCAACAATGTCTGAGTTCGGTATACCTGCAAAGTTGATTAGACTTTGCAGAATGACGTTGAGCAACACACGCAGCTCCGTCAAGGTAGGAAATGACCTCTCCGAAACCTTCAATACCGAAAGAGGTTTCAGGCAAGGCGATCCACTGTCTTGCGATCTCTTCAACATCATCATGGAGGGGATCGTACGAAAGGCCGGTGTGCATCGTAATGGCACCATTTTCTATAAAGGTGTCCAGCTCCTTGCTTACGCTGATGATATTGATATTGTTGGCAGAACCAAGAGAGATGTTACCGCTGCTTTCGCCGCTATTGAAAAGGAATCAGCCAAAGTGGGTTTGACGATAAATGAGGGTAAAACAAAGTATATGCTGTCTACAAACAAGGGAGCTCGGCGTTTAGACTCCCACGTTTCATCCGGCAGCTATAACTTTGAAGTAGTCAAGGAGTTTGTATACCTTGGCACCGCCATTAATACTAACAACGAAATCAGCCTGGAGATAAAGCGAAGAACAATAATTGCTAATAGGTGCTACTACGGGCTCAGTAAGCAACTAAGTTCCAGAGCCCTCTCTCGATCGACAAAACTAACACTCTACAAGACGCTCGTTCTACCTGTGCTGCTTTATGGCGCTGAGGCATGGGTAGTTTCGCAAACTGACGCAGCCGCTCTGGGGGTGTTCGAGAGAAAAGTTCTTCGCAAAATCTTCGGTCCTGTTCGAGTCGGCGATGACTATCGCATCCGAATGAACCACGAGCTGTATGAGCTCTACGGAGACATTGACGTAGTTCGGCGTATAACTGTGCAGCGACTACGCTGGCTGGGTCATGTCCATCGTATGAACGACGAAGCTCCAGCGAAAAAGGTGCTCGAGGCGAGGGTCGCTGGTCAACGACGACGAGGGAGACCATGCCTCCGATGGATGGACCAGGCTGAGGAAGCCCTAACCGCACTTGGTGTATCCGATTGGAGAAGGCGCGCGCAAAGCAGAGGCGCCTGGCGAGAGCTGATGAGGTCGGTCGAAATCCGGACACGGGTTGTCACGGCCACCTAAGTAAGTAAGTAAGTAAGTAACGCATTTCGGTAACATGATTACTATTACCAGTAACGAGCAAAATCGATCTGTTAGTGGTTAAACTAACTTTCCACTATACAAACTCCGCTATATATCTAACCCCATTTTATTTTAAAAATATTATTGTCCTTGTTTTCTGCTAAAACTCCTCACATTTATATCCTTTTAGGCGCATTTTTGTATCCTTTGGCTATCTGTATACATATACTAGCTATACCCGGCTTATCCCCTAAAAGAGGACGTAGCTTTAGTGAAGCCATGCTTTTAAAGTAAGTTCTTACCGAGTTTCATTGATGTGTGACTTATTTCGAAAGCTATACCAACAATTTTGGGTGCGGAAAAGTACCACGCCCCTTGTCCAACACCCATAAAATATTACCTGTGGAACAGTATGTGTAAATTGAGGTCAAATACTGAATTCCGAGGCTGCGCGACCTATAATTCTAAAACTGTTCGAAATCGAAAATTTTAGGTGTATTTTAGGTGCCTTTTACGATCGGCATCAGACTTCACAGGAATCCTCTCAAGGCTTTGGTATAAATTGGTAAAAATTGGCTTAGCGGTTTCGGAGTATTTAAGTGATATACACATATACCCACATACGTATATACATTAAGTCGCCTCACGCTCCTTAATATTTCGACTCCCCAAAATATTTCGACTAAAAATATTGGCTGGTATGTTAGTTAGAAAAAAACAAACGGTCAGAAATAAGAGTAAAAATTTTGCGTAAAAAATCTTAAATTTTTTCCGTTGGACAAAGATAATGCGGGTTTTTATGGATTGTTTTAACTTTTTTCATATTATTTACACAAAAAATTCAAACGAATCTGTACATATTTTTGTACTTCCATTCAATTTAGTTATTCACTTTACACTATATTTTATCATCAATAGATAATTTATTTGACTAAATGTAACATGGCAAAACAAAATAAAATTATAATTTGAATTTTAGTGAAAATAATAACAAAAAAAAAAGTTAAAAAATTAATGAAAATCTGCATTATCTCTGGTCCGACTGTAAAAATTTTAAATTTATTGGTGCAGGTTGGAAGAACTTTTTCATTACAATTTTTCTGACCGTTTGTTATTTTTAACTACCGCACCAGTAAATATTTTTATAAAAAACTCGATTTTTACAGCATATTTCAAACCATTCCGTAGCATACTGGTTGAGGTGCGCGGCGTGTATGCCATAGACCCCAGGTTCGAATTCCACCTGACACACAAAGTTTTCTCAATTGAATTAATTTTTCTTTTCGGCTATAGATATATATATATCTATATTGACTGCCACTTGGAGCACCTGCATATCAAGTGTTACTATCAAAACGTGTACAACTCAGGAATAAGCATGAATTCGAAAAAGTGGGCGTAGATATCGTGGGGCCATGCCCATTTTTTGTACATTGGCCGACAGTAAGCATACGAACTAAATTACCAAATCTTAGTCTTCTGCGGCAAAAGCCGTCTGATATAAATCATTTTTACTGATTTGTGGGCGGTAAAAGTGGGCGTGACAACGTTTATATTTACATAGTGACTGCCACTTGTATCCATTGCACCTGCATACCAAGATTCACTATCAAAACTGGAACATTTCAGGAATTAAAACGATTGCTGAAAAGTGGGCGTAGATATAGTGTATATAAAGTTTAGACTACTCCCATTTTTTGTACAGTCACCGGAAGTAACCATCTGAACAAAATTACCAAATTTTAGTTTTATATGATTAAAACCGCCTGATATATAGCATTTTTTTTGGTTTGTGGGCGATAGAGCCAATTTAGGTTATATGGGAGGTACCACGCCCCGTTGTCCAATCAACACCAAACTTCACTGGAACACTTCCAAAATGTTGCTTTAGTATCCCTAAAAATTTCATAAAGTTTGGTTCGTTGGTTTTAGAGTCTCAAATTCTCAATCGGATTTAAGTCCGGTGATTGAGCAGGCCAGCTTAAAACGCTGATGTTATTATCCGAGAACCATTTCTTTACTAGCTTCGATGTGTGCTTAGGGTCGTTGTCTTGCTGAAACACCCATCGAAGCGGCATGTTATCTTCAGCGTAAGGCAACATAACATCGTTTAATATTTCGCAATAAGTCACTGCTGTCATTCTGTCCTCAATTCGATATATCGGACCGACACCTTGGTAGGAGAAGCATCCCCACACCATAATTGATCCTCCTCCATGTTTGACAGTTTTCACTGTATATTGCGGTTTAAATGCTGTGTTTACTGGCCTACGCACATGTTGAGTACCGCAGTCAGGGTAAAAAATATTGGATTTTGTCTCATCTGACCAGAGTATATTGCGCCATTTCTCTACTGGCCAGTTGACATGCTCCATAGCAAAAAGTAATCTCCTGGAGACATTTTGTTTGGACAGAAAAGGTACTTTTCTGGGTCTCTTTGATTTTAAATGTTTATTAATTAGAAATTTTCTAATAGTGGATGTGTCGACATCTAAAGAAAATTCCTTTTTGATAGCATTTGAAGTTGTAAAAGGGTTCTTCTTCACAAACCTCAATATATTTCTTTCAAGAACTGGTGATATTTTTGTTTTTCTTCCACGTGTTTCCATCTGGGGCTTATATTTAACAGCATTCTCTACCATTCGCGTAGAGCAATTAAAGGTTTCCGCTATTTTTCGGTATGAATATCCCTTGATTTTAAGATTTTTTATTTGTTTTCGAAGTTCGGCGCTGCAATGCTTTCCTCTTCCCATTGTGAACACCTAAATATTATTATATGGTTATTTTCTCAATTTAATATTATTTACAATTTCATACTCAATATTTTAATCGCTTAAAAGTATTTGAAAACCGCAATATTTCAAAAACAAAGTTAATTTAATATTCGCGTACCTATTATTTCGCACACGTTAAAATGAACTCACTTCACAAAATGATTAACAACTGCTAAACGACGCCAAATATTCTTGCTTTGATAACAGTACTTTACTTATATGATATCCCAGCAAACAATTTAATGTGAATTTTCTGATCTTTTTATGAAAATTAAAGCAGAGTTCTGTTTTAAACTAATTTGATGTAAGTGTCCCTATTATTTTTCACATGACTGTATATAGATATATATATATTTTACACACGATTCCATGACACGCATGTAAAATTATTTGATGTGTTTGGGGTTTTTTTTTGTGTATAGATACCAGCTAAGCACATTTTTTTTTGTTTTTGAATTAATTGAATTAAGAGAAATTTTAACCGAAAACTTACGCGCCGCTCCTGATTTTTTTTTTTTTTTTTATTTTAATATTTTATTTCGGGAACATTATTTCTTTATACATTTCCTCGCTCATATAACAATAGATCAGTACTCTAATGTTGGGAAATGTACCTTGAGTGTACTGCCAATGTAGAAGTATTACATATATGTCTATAATCAATGCAAATAACGTTAAACTGAGATCTTCAAAAGAGTTCGCGAAAAATATTTCGTGAAGAGACAAATATTTTTTCTTTGAAACAAGGAACAACTACCGTTCTATTTAGAAAACCGTGTTCCATATATTATTACTTATAAATTGAAACTCTAACCTAAGTCGGTTATTATTGTAGTATCAACTGTAGGTAGTATGAGTTATATTATATTTTCTATATTTTTAAGCCTCTGCAAATTTTTAGAAGAAATAACATTCCTAAAAATGCTATTATTTAAGTTAATTTATATGTATGTGCTTGTAAAGTTCTTCTTTTTTTTAGACAATTTAGCGGCACACTTTCAAAACCTTTTTGCCTTTTAGAAACAATTTTTGTGATTGAACTTATTTGGTCTGTACATAACATACTCCTCGTACCTTGTACAGTTACACAGAGTTGAAAGCTCACTCACAAAAATTGTTTGTAAACGGCGAAAAGGTTTTGAAAGTTTGCCGCAAAATAATCTCAAAAAAAAAAAAAATTTAAATACACTGGTTGAGAAAGTTTGTAGGAAGAAATGAGAAAACCAAAACAGGGAAAAAACAGTCTGAAGTTAGTCAGTCGAAAAGTCGTCCTTACTTCTTAGCTGTTGCTGAAGTTTTTGCTGTTTTTAGGGTTCGACTCTATCAGACTGTTTTTGCCTTGCTGCACTTTATTGTTTAAACATTTTTTTTTTTTGTAATTTTATAGCCTCCTTTATAAATTTTTTTCGAGATCCCTTCATCAACACTGTTAGTTTTTTTGCAATTTTCGACTTTTTTACTTATTATCTGGCGTTTTTATATTTTTTCGTTGTTTTAGTTTCAAACACTTTTCTTCATACATATTGCCTTTTTTTTATTTTATTCTCTTTCAACTTCTCTTTTGGCTTAACATAGCTTTCTTCTTATTTTCTCTTAAATTTCCTTTATTTTTTCTTGCCTATTTTCTTTTTCAAATCATGGCAACCATTTCAATTTCACTTTGTCGCGTTTATATCCATGAACATGTGTGAGTAAGTGTACATGACTGGATGTAAATGTGTATGTTTGTCTGTGGATATGCCTGAAGTCGCTGCACTTCCGCTTGCAGGAAGGGAAGTCATGCTTTGCACCATTTTTATTGTGACTGCAATGAATGCGACTTCGAGTGACTTCGCGATTGAAGCTTTGGCTATAGTTAAATGTGTGCGTCTCTGTTAGCATGTGTGTCGATATGCTGGCAATTGCATTTGTGCCGATGTTTGTGTCTATTTGTTTGTATGTTCGGTGTCATTCGAGATTTAAAAGCAATTTTCCGAATCTGAATTTAATGCATCAACGAACAAAAAACAAAAAGATTGGGGGGGAAAAAAAGGAAATCTTTGTAAAAGCAGGAAAATGTTGGAAAAACAATAAAGAACATTTTCAATTGCATTTGTCTATACGTAGTCGTGTGTGTGTGTTTGCAGCATTTGTACATATGTTGTGCACACAGAGCGATGGAGAACTGTCTCCATACATGTGCTTGTGTATGGGAACAAAATCAACCCAAAGTGAATTGAAGCGAACGACCGAGCGGCAATTAGAGAAAATTTCTTAAATATTTATGTATGACAATAAAAATTGCGCTTGCACTGGTTTCAGCACAAACACACACTCGCCCAACCATGTTTGTCTCTCTGTCTGTTTGTTTGTGGCAACTTAATTGTTAACAAAGTTAATTAAATTGTTCTACAACTTGAAAATTGATTGTTCGATTGTAAATCTGCATCGGTGGCAAAGAATTTCAAATAAAGTACACACCCACAAACTCATAGATTTACTGTCAGTCGTTGGCATCCTTGCAACAGCCTTGTTGTCTTAGTGCAGCAATGCAAACAGCAGCAAAAACAATTTCAAAAATATAACTTTTATTGGCATTTATAGAGACAGAATATGTGCGTGCAGGCCATGCTATTAAGTGATTTTTTTTTAATGATATTGAGGCAACATTTTCGAGTATATGCCAAAATTTTTATTTTTTCTTCTATTCAGTTTTGTTCCAACATTTGTTTTCTAGAGATTTTTTTATGGTTAGAAAAATATTTTTCATTGAAGATGTAAAGATATGCTTCAAAAAGTTATGCTATATTATAAACATAAAGAAAATATTTATAACACAATGGTCACCATTACCGTCTTTACCATAAGGGCAGCCTGAGCCCAGGGCCCCCATCCTCAGGGGGCGCCGAAGAACCGACGATTTCTCTCACACATTTGTTGTCAAAAAAATAATTTGTCGCGCAAATTACACTTTTTTCACATAAAAACGTTAAAGTTTAATATGAATTAATCGAAATAATTACTATACGACTTCTGATTGAAAAATGAGAGCGCAAAACGTTGTTTCTCTTTCACCTTCCTTACGATCGTGAAATCCAAAATTCAATACTTTCGCTATTGCTACGCCTTTGGATTTGCTGTGGTGTGGAAGTGGAAAAATCTTTAAATCATTGAAAAATTCAATGTTGAGGTTATGTGCTGGATCTATAAATCATGCCCTATCGGTTATTTTATCACAAGGCATCTCCAGCGATTACCCATGCAAACCACTCCGATTCAAAAGTCAAGCTGCACAGTCTAAATGAGGCCTAAAATAGATATCAACATTGTCTATGGTTGGGGGAATCCCCGGCTGATATATGTTATGAAAATTTCAGTCGGAGAGAAATTGCGTGATTTAGTTTCGTATAATATACGTATAAATTGTGTAAGATAATACATGTTTTGGTTTGTTCGTTTAAACATTACTTCATTATGTCGAAAAGAACATATTTAAGTGGTTCACAGAAAAGAAAAAAAATTAAAATTAAAATTTCATTAGCTTACTCCGCTTTGAGTATTCAACTCAAGATAAAAATATCTCTAAGCATCATCAGGAAAAAGAGGTTACATATGATGAAAATGACAAACACATATCAGATGATGAACCCTCAACTTCAAGCTACTGTGCGTTAATAACTCAAGCTTGGAAAATGTATCTGTATATCCCGACCCTGGTACGAAATTTTATTGGAAGAAGTCCGTGATATTTGGACTCGAAAAGAGTTTTTCCAGAATAAAAATGATGACTTCTCCGAAACTTCAACAATTTTTCCAGATTCAAGTGGTAAAACAAAAACTAGGTACTTGACTAAAAATATTTTTACCCGTAAATTGACGAATGGTGAGTATTTAGAAAGAAAATGTATCCTTTATTCGCCAGAGAAGAAATCTGTTTACTGTTATTGCTGCCGTCTATTTAATTCCACTATTGGTACTGGACATAATTTGAGTTCTCCAAGTGAATATAAAGATTTGGGCATATAGCGTTGCCAGAATAAAAACTGCTGGACGAATTGATTGTTGACGATTGATTTGTTGTCCCAATATAATACAGAAATTTACTATTGGAAGAATGTGCTTAGGACGATAGTTGCAGTAGTGAAACTTTGAGCTTCAAGAGGTCTTACTTTTTGTGGTGAAAATGAGACATTGGAATCGCAAAATAACGGGAAGTATTTAGGATGCTTAGAACTGATTAGTGAATTTGATTCTTTTTTTGTTGATCACATACAAAACTGTGGAAATCAAAGAAAAGGAAGTACATCGTATATATCTGCAAATATTTGTAATGAATTTATTAATATAATGGGACAGCAAATTTTAAAAACATTTGTCAAGGAACTTAAGTAAGCAAAGTAGACTCTACGCCAGATCTGTCCCACGTTGATCAACTCACTTTCATCGTAAGATACGTAAAATATGGACAGCCTATTGAGAGATTTTGCAATTTTTTCATATCTACAAGTAGATGCTTCGAGCTTGAAACCTTGGGTTAGACGCTTAACCTGTTGGTAGAATTTTTGTGCATCCTTCTTGCTCTGGTATGCCTCTACTTCCTCACGCTCACGCTTTTCCTGCTCTATTTTCTTACGTCTGAAAAGGCGCCGCTCTTCCTTCCTCTTTTCGAGGTAGTTTTCTCGCCGGCTCGCGTTGCAGCTGACTGTAGCGTTTTTCTATAAGTGGCGTTTTTACTGCTGTCGCGTTGCGGCGCCGGAAACCAATTAGGCTTGTGCTTAATCATTCCGGAGCCGGAATGAACATGGAATGATTCTTTCGTACAGCGGAACTAGTTCCCGGAAACATGTCCGTGGAGCCATGTAGTTCCTTTGATCTGTAGAAGGGAAAAATGTATATGTGTACTAAATTTATAATATAATCTGCTAAGGATATGATAAAATAATGAACTTCATATGCACTCGTATGCATATTATAATGAACCCTATTCTGCATTTTTTATATAAAACTTTATACTATATATTTTAATTGTTTAAACATGTTCATACATAGCAGCTCTCTCGGAGCCAAAACAGGTCCCGGAGCCATCTTGTTCCGCCAGTTTGCATTTGCAACCAAATGAACGAAACCATGCAAATGACAAGAACGGCGATATGTCTTGTAATACTTTTTTCTTATTTGTCCTTTCTTTCATTATTTTTACCAAAGAAGGAGAGATATATATTTTATTTCTATCAATTTTACAACCAACTTGGACAAGCAGTAACAAGTACGAAAGAGTTGTCGGTTCATATTGCTTAGGTAAAAAAAAAATCATTGCACCGAATTTATTGAACTATTTATTGACATGTTCAGAATGGATTGAAGAAATGATTGGAACCATGTCCGACTGTAAGCATGGCTCCGTGAACTATACATGTTCGGAGCGACTCATCTCTAAAACCAGTTCTTCAGCGGCAGTGCGTATGGCCAAAATCCGCCGGCGTTGGTTGGTTGGTTGAGCTTAACCGAGAGTTGAACGGAGTAAGCCTCGGCAGTCCGTTGTAATTGCAGCTTAGTGACACCAAGCTTTCGTTGCATTCCTGTGCGTATATTCTTCGCATTACATAATCGCATGCATATCTTGTCTGCAACAAGGTAGTGGTCAGAGTCAATGTTGTCAAACCCTCCGACATGTACGCACATCTAGAACACTAGAGTTCGGTGTTTAATTAATTCAAAAAATAATTTCTCTATTAGGTCACTTTAGTTTGGACACACAATTTATCTGTAATATAAATTTGTATATGCAAACACGTTGTATCTCTAAGAACAAAAAAATGTAAAACTATCTCATCTATCTCACTGACTATCGACAGTGAAATGCATTATTATATGCAACTCGCTTCTGACCTTACTTCAAACCCATTCTGCCAAAACTATTTCTGATAAAAGTTAAAGCCGAATAAATTTTGCTGCTGTTAATTGAATTAACATTCAATCAGCGCAATTCTATGATCTTTCCGCCATTTTATTCAATTAAAATAATCAATGAAATTAATTTCCGTTGATCCCTGTTGGCCATAATTTAACCGAATAGCGTAAAGTAAACAATTAAATTAAAACGCATGGCTAATTCGCATAAAAATATTATTTATTAGCAATTTTATCAATTGCCAAATAAACAATATGCAGGCCGCAAAACATTTATCAAAACAGCATCCAACAAGATGGTTAGGCGCAGGGTTAACTCCTATATTGCCCCACAGTGGCACCTCTAAAAATAGCGCATAAATTCAAATAAACTGTTGACTAATGCGTGTTCGTTTGGCAAAACATGTTACACAAAACAAAAAAAAACCAAAAAAAAAAAAAGATCAATATGCATAAAAACGGAAGTGCAAATCTCAGCGGAAATAAAAATAAAGCACAATGATAACATATTTAAACAAAAATAAAAGTTGAAGCATTGAATAACAAATTCGAAAACAAATAGGTCATTGACCATTAAATAGCATAGCTAAAAAGAATTAGAGTACCACTTAAAAAATTTTAAAAATGTCAATTAAATCATAAAAACGTACCTGCAGCTAACAGCTAAAATTTTTTCTAGCCGATTTTTCAGTGTTCTATAAATAATGTCAAAAAAAAAAGTTGAGTGGTCAAAAAAGATGCAAATATAAAATCACAAAAATAAATTTTTTAATAAATAACAGCAACTACATGTTGCGCCACGTTTACAAAGTTATTTGACCATTTATTTATCTGTATATCTACCAGTATGCCGTTTTGTTTGTCTGTCTGAGGTGGTAATAATTTTTTTATTCTCCTTACTTTAGTTGAAATTTATATGTGTTTAGTTTGAGCCTGCTGTAAATGTTTAATGCGCACCCTTTGGTTGCTTTGGTTATGTTACCAAAATGCGCTGTTTGGCCACACACACTAAAATTGCAAAAATTGTTGTTTGCGAATTTTTTTGCGCTCTTCAACCTTTTTTTTTTTCTTTTTTATATAAATATTTTATAAAAAAGTAACACCCAGTCACAACGAGTGCAGTGCCCAGGGCAAAAAAAAAATGGTTTTTATGCAACATCATGCAAAGTTAACTAATAGTTTAATTAAAAATTTGTAAATAAAACGCTTTCAGTTTTAGCTGCTCTTAAGTTGCATTACATGTAAAGTGCTTACTGAATTGATTTAGAAGCTTCCATAAAATTTTAAAAAATTATCGATGTTGCTCTCGTAACCACTTCGTATCCCATAAACATAGAGTTAGTTTTTGTAACAACATATTGAGGGCTTATATTCAAAACTTTCTATCTACAAAAGCACTATTTTTCAGGAGAGCGAAAAAGCTGTTATTTTCTTTTATTCGTAACAATTTTGATGAACCCATCTTCTGCAGTATTAAAAAAAGTATCTTTTAAACGCCACAACTAAAAAGTTTCCTATATTTCGCGTTATTTTTGCTGATATTATAGATAGCAGTATTACATTGAAAATTAAATCTTTCTGTATGATAAAATACTTTAAGAAGCTTTTTAAGAACAAATTTATGCTTTAAATCACTTGTGAGTTTCTTGAGGTTTGTGAATTTCATATTTAAATTTAGTGCAAATATTAGAAGCGAGAGATAAAAAATTAAATAATTGAAGCATTACAGAACATTTGCAGAATTTTAACTTCGCTTTGCTAAGATTGTCGTTAAAGTAATGATACTCAGGTGAAATAACCGCCTTTATATCCTTTAAATGCTTCGATTTGTTTTGCTGGATTGGAAGTCAACCGGCTCGCAAAAGCTTTGGCTCTATGTAACCTGAATATTGCTTTTTTTTAGTAGGCAGTTCAGTGTAATCATGGTCAAAATCAGCTCTTAATTTAATGCCACTACTTGGTAAATATAAAAGAGATTTAAGTTGGGATACTGTCGTATCAGTTTTTGCTTGACCAGGTCTAATACTCAAAAATCGACTAAGGTTGGTATCTTTGTAGTTTTCTAAGGAAATCATAACTCACATTTAATGCATAAAATGGCTTTTTAATAATTTTGTTGTTAATTTGGACATAGTCGTATGGTAAATATATAGTTTGGTTTTTTTTCTTGCCTCTATATTTGCATGAGCACTGAACCACTCCATTTGTATGTGTCCCTCCCTAAGCATTTGTGTTCTATGATTTTTTTTGTTTTCTATTACTTCCTAGAAGCAGCCTGAAATTAAAAAAAAAATCATTTGTTACATATACCTACATTAAGGTGCCTCGACCTACATAGAAAAAAAAAATGTTGTCGATGCCACCAACCAATGAACTTTTGTCGATTTTATAATGATTCCCAAAATATTTTGGCTGTCACGATAACCGGTAGTGAGCAAAACCATCATTAAATAACCTCCAAAAATCAGGTTTTGTTAAAAAAAAAAAACAGCCAGAAATAATAGTTCTGGAAAAGTTCTTCCAAACTGCACCAAAAACTTTTAAATCTTTGTCATTTAACTATATAAAATGCTGATTTTCATGCATTTTTTTTTTGTTTTTATATATTTTATGTTATTTTCACTAAAATTTAAATAACTTCACTATTTTTTTATGCTATCCTCCTTTTGAAGATATTGTTGGGAAGGTTTTGACTGCTTCTACAAGGACCGTTTGATAATTTAGTGAAAAATTAAACAAGTTTTGATTCTTACGGTAAAAAGTTTTATTTCTCAATATAGTCTTCTTTCAGCTCGATACACTTCGTTCAACGTTACAATTTTTGATCCCATCCGAAAAATACGTTTTCGGAAGGTCCTCAAAATAGGCCTATGCTTTAGTGATGAGCTCCTCTCTGGTGGTGAATCTCTTTCCACCCAGCAATTTCTTCAGGTTTGGAAACAGAAATCTGGAGAATATGCTGGATGAGGAAGCAATTCGTACTTCAATTCATGGAATTTTGCCATGGACGCTGGGCATGTGTGAAATAATCACTTTTTTCCTCTCCAAATGGGGACGTTTCTCTTTCAAAGCGTCGTCCAATGCGGCTGCATAGTATTTGTCATTGATGGTTTTATTCGGTGGAAGGTAGTCGATGTTGATTATATCGCTTTCATCCCAAAATACTGTCGCCATAACCTTTCCGGCCAAAAGCTCTGACTTCGCCTTCTTCGGAGCACGTTCGGTTGGTGAAGTATACTGTTTCGACTGCTCCTTTCTCTCTGGTGTATAGTGATGGATTCATGTTTCGTCCACAATTACTATTCGATAGAAAAAACCCTGCTTAACTTTGTTCAACATCGCCAAACACGCTTTTGAATCAGTTAAAGCGGCACCCACCTTGCGGATAATTTTTTCATTTCCAAATGATTTCGCAAACTGTTTTACATCCATTCGTATGAGATGCCTACGGCCTTAACAATCTCGCGCACTTTAACTCTGCGATCGGCCAATACTATATCGTGAATTTTAATGACCATTTCTGGTGTGATGACCTCATTTGGGCGTCCAGAGCGTTCGGCGCTACTTGTGCTTGAACGACCGCATCGGAATTCAGTTAACTACTTGTGAATAGTATCAAGCCTTTCCTTTGTTGGCTGATGGTTTTTTCCGCAAAAAATAATGCTTGATGAGTACACAAAATTCACTTTTCCATTTTCGCTTAAATTCACAAGATCGTCTGCTGTGAATGGCTTCCAAACACAAACTAAGCGTCGCAGCGAAATTAAATTTTCAAAGAAGAATATTAACAGAATGGTAGTTGTCAAGATTTTCTATGCGGCATAAATTTTAAATTTTTTAATGTAATTTTGAAAAACTTTTCCAGAACTAATACTCTTCTGACTGTTTGTTTCTTTTTTAACAACCACATCAGCCGAAATGTTTTGAAAAACCTGATTCTTGGAGGTTATTTAAAAATAGTTTAGATCACTGGCGGTTATCGTGGCAGCCTTTAGTTTGTGGCAATGGTAACTTAATTTTTTTTTTGATGCATTTTAATATGCATACGTTACAATTCTATGAAATAGATAGACAGTTTTGCATTCGTAAATAAGTATCTTTGTAGATAAAAATATGATAAAATACGGGATATCTAGAACTAAAAATAGGTTTTTTAGTTTTCATTTTTACTGCAGATGCAGCTGGGGTGCATGAATTTGGCATAAAAAAACATTTTTCGTCAAAATAAAGATAGACATAATCGATATAAGCTTCGCCTCGAAGCCAGGATTTTCCATATCAGGGTTTTTATAAAAAAACAAACTGTAATTACCAGTAAAAAATTAAAAACACGCAAATGGAAATTTTTCTAATTAAAATCGTTTACTTTAAAAAACTAAAAGAGAAGTAACCATGGCGTTTTAAATTTTTTATTGAACTAGTTTTGGGAATAAAATTCTCAGATAAATATCATCTATAACTTTCTGAAAAATTTTGAATTTTTAATTGTCTTTACACAAATTGAGAATTTTTAATTGTCTTTACACAAAAAAAATTCCGACAACTAACACAAAGAGCAACAGTTTTCATCGCAAAATTTTGCTAATACATTAACCTTCCAGTTCCCAAGATGGCCTGTAGGCATCCTTAGCTTAAAAAAAATCTGTAAGTCGCACCTTATGATTTTCTAGTAAAAAAAGGAGAATCACCGTTTTATAAAATAAGTGCAGCCAGTTGACGCTGCACCACACACAACAACAGTAATTATAATTTTGTCAATGTCAAAAATAATTATTAGTCAATGATGAAAGTTTTTTGAAATTGTGTTAGAAAAAGAAAAATTGCTTAAGACACATTTTAAGCTTCAATAAATCTAAAAAAATTTCACGAAGATAGTTTTTACACTCCTCCCACCTGACTCAAACCGTACAGCGTATGTAGGTCTGCTTGGGATACAAGGCGTAGGTTGTGTAATAACTAGATACTGGGAACATCTTGTGGCAAGTAGAAGCAAATTTTTCTTATTTGTTGTAGTATAGCCAATACACGATTCTCTTTCTATTGTTAGATTATGGCGATCTTCGGCAGCATTACTTCCGTTCTACTTAACACTGAATCAACAACACTTTCTAAGAAAGCTTTGTGGCCTGGTGGATAGTGTACGGAACTCTTAACCAGTGGGTACAAGTTCAATCCCCACGGCAGGCCAAAACATATTTTTAATATTTAATATATTAAAACATTAACGGTTATATTTAACTTGTCATCCGATTGTGATGAAATCCAACACATAAGCTTCTTTAAAAAAATCAAGTTCCAAAATGAGCCAAGTCGGATGAAATCCACGCCTACCTCCCATACAGAGTGACTTTATTTTTTTATCTCTTAAAAATCTACAAAAATAAAAGAAATGCCTTCACATTTTACACGTAAGCTTTGATATTCAATATAAATTCTGGCTATGAAATTTAGATGAAAACCACGCCTACCTCCAATGCAAAGTGGATTTATATTAACCGCAATATCACTAAAAAATTCACAAAAATTAAAGAAATGCCTTGAAATTTTGCACATGAGCTTTGATATATAATATGAACCACTTCTCTGATATTTGGCAAAATTGGATGAAAGCCACGGCTACCTCCCATCCAAAGTGACGTCATAAAAAAAACGTTCATAAATCTGTAAAGCTAAATGTCATCGTGTCTGTTATGGCTAAAGACTTCGAATATACTTCAATACGGCCGTGGGGGTGTATTTTAGCTTCGGTACCCTGCCGAATCTCCGTTCCTTAGGTTAGGTTAGGTATGAAGGGTCGTGCACCGTTACCGGCGCTTCCGCGGGGGCCTATAGGTCCATTACGAATCCCTTTTTATAGTTGTGGTACCAAGTTAAACCATTGTTCCGATTTGTTATGAACCTCCAGATGTCTAGCAGTGGTAATTATTATTATTATTATTATTATTATTATTATTATTATTATTATTATTATTATTATTATTATTATTATTTAAAAGATTAATTAGTACAGTAAGATTACATAATATCTTTTAACGTACAACAGAGAGATTATTTATCGTCAACAGAAAACATTACATAAGTAAAAAAAAGAGAAAAAAAACAAAAATAAAGAAAACAAAATTGCTTAAGACTTATAACTAAATTCCATTATAAAAAAGATTGAATATTATATAATTTAAAACTTATAACTAATTTAAAACTTGTTTAAAACTCATAAAATGAGAAAAAGAGAAAGAAAAAAGAGTTGAGAAAAAGTACAAGTAATAGAATAGAAAAGATATTTGATATTAAGAAAAGAAGGATATAACAGAAGTCTTAAAATTGTTCGTATTGAAGATGGATTTAATATTTTGAGGTAATGAGTTCCATAACCTAATGGCGCTAATGAAAAAGAGTCGTTTAGAGTGTAAGCAGGAATATATCGGCAAAATTAAGTTAAAAGTTCTATTGGAAACACTGAAGCGTAGTTTTTCAAAAAGGTATGATGGAGTCTTGTTAATTATTAGCTTGTGCAGAAATATGCAGTTTCTGGCATTTAAGTAGGGTATTATGCTACAGCCCAGAATTTCCTTGCTTCTATCGGAGATATGCTCAAAACGTTTCAAGTCATATATATATCTCGCCGCATCATTATAAGCAACAAGGATTTTGTGCTCAGAGTGAGAGTCAAGGTTACAGTAAACAAGTGGTGTGTTCACCAACTCTTCCAAGTCTTTGAAAAATCTGTTCCCCATGTGTCGGAGTCGACGATTCTGTAGACTTGGACATTCGCATAGTAGGTGAGTTATTGTTTCTATTTCCTCCGGGTCTTTGCAGCTCCGACAAAAGTCTGGCGCTGTTATACCTATTCTATTGGCCATTACCCCAATGGGGCAATGACCCGTTAGAACTCCAACAAGGATCCGGATTTCCCGTTTGACCAAAAGCAGAAGGCTTCTAGTTCTTTTCTCATTTAGCTCAGGCCAAAGCCTTCGAGATATGTTGCAGTCACCTCTGGAAGCCCAGTTTGTGTTGGCAATATCTCTGGCTTTTAGTTCTATACTCCTTTTGACGACGCCTATTGGAATGTGCACATCTGTGTCAGCTCTGTTTGTACTTGCGGTTACTCCACGCCTTGCCAGTTCATCTGCTGCGTCGTTCCCTTCAATATTGCTATGTCCGGGAACCCAGCAGAGAGTGACGTTGTGGGTATTGCAGATACTGTTCAGTGCAAGTTTACAGTTTTGCACCGTTCGAGCCTTCGTCGTTTTACTGCTCAGTGCTTTGATGGCCGCTTGGCTATCCACAAAAATTACTACCCTTGTAGGGGTAAGATTTTTCCTGTAAATGGCCCGTGCAGCTTTTTCAATAGCATATATTTCTGCCTGAAAAACGCTACAGTAATCCGGGAGTTTGTAACACTCTTTGATTTGTAGCGTTTCACAGTATACACCCGATCCAGTTCCGTTTTCCATTTTGGAACCAACAGTATATAAATGGAGATTGCCGTAGGATTCTACAGCCGTTTCTTCCCATTCTTGTCTGCTGGGAATGGATGTGGTGTATTCTGTACCGAATCTTACACTGGGTATGATATAGTCGGTTGCTCTTTTCGATTCCTCGGTTCCAAAGAGATTTAGAATAGATGCGTGTCCGAATGTGCTGCTTTTCCAGGCTCGTGATTCGTTGAGGCGAATCGCGCTCTTGGTCGCCGAACATTTAAGGAATTCTTCTACGGACAGAAGATTTAGCATCATATCTAGACCCGCCTGTGGCGTAGATCTCATGGCTCCTGTTATTCCTATGCACGCTAACCTTTGAACTCCTGTTAGGAAGCTAAGGTAGCTTTTTTTATGCGTTATCGTCCACCATACGAGAGCACCATAGGCAAGGATGGGTCTCACGATCGCTGTATACATCCAGTGGATTATGTGCGGTCGCAGTCCCCATTTCCTGCCAAATGTCCTCTGACAAGCGTACAAAGCGCACAGTGCTTTTTTCCTTCTTTCCTCTGTGTTGCGTTTCCAGCTCAGCTTGTTATCAAGGATAATTCCAAGGTATTTGGCTTCCGTGGAAAGCTTCAGAGTTACTCCGTTAAGTTTCGGTAATGTGAAACTTTCTATTTTTCTTCTTCTTGTGAACAGAACGAGTTCGGTCTTTACTGGGTTAACACCAAGTCCATTCGATTCTGCCCACCGCGATAGCTTATTCAATGCCGCAGACATTAGTTCGCTAATTGTTTGCAGGTATTTCCCGCATATTAGGATGACAACGTCATCGGCATAGGCTACCACTTTTGTTCCTCCAGTTGTGAGTGTGGTGAGAATTTTGTCAACCACAATTAGCCAGAGAAGGGGGGATATGACTCCTCCTTGCGGTGTGCCTCTTGTGGCTTCTTTCCTCACCACGCTTATTCCCATTTGTGAGCATATACGTCTGCTATTGAGCATTTTATAAATCCATTGGGTTATTTTACTGTTAACTCCTTTGTCTACTAAAGCATTTCTTATAGAATCTGTATTTACATTGTTAAATGCGACTTCGATATCTAAAAACGTTGCTAAAGTATATTCTTTGTGATGAAGGGTTCCTTCTATGACCGAAACCACCTCATGCAGTGCCGTTTCTACCGATTTACCCTTAAGGTAGGCATGTTGTACACTACAGAGATTATTATCGTTCACAGATTCTCTTATGTGAAGATCTATTATTCTCTCTAGCGTTTTCATCAAGAACGATGAGAGACTAATAGGCCTATAATCCTTTGGTGCTGAGTGTATCGGTTTCCCAGCTTTAGGAATGAAAACAACTCGCACATCTCTCCACATTTTAGGAACATATCCTGTCTTGAGGCAGCCGGTGAAGATTGCTATAAGCCAGGGCATGATGCTAGGAAGGGCATGTTGCATCATGGCCGGTAGGATACCATCTGGCCCCGCAGATTTGTAGGGCTTGAAGGATCCGATCGACCATTCTACAGTTGACCTTGTAATAATGTTGGGGAGTTCTTGTAAAGGTTCTGGCATTGTTATTTCCAAGTTGTTGTTAGCATCGTTTTGACACGGTTCTGTACAACCTGGAAAGTGAGTTTCCATGAGTAGCAAAAGCGTTTCTTGGCTGGATTCTGTCCAGGATCCGTCGGACCTCTTAAGGTATCCCGGGACCGTTGGGTCTTTGGATAGCGTCTTTCGAAGTCTGGCGGCTTCACTGGTGTCCTCAATGGACTCGCAAAATTTTGTCCAAGATGTTTGCTTAGCTATTCTTACATCCCTAGTGTAAGCATTTAGCATGGATCTGCAGATTGTCCAGTCCTGCTCTAGTTTGCTTAAGATGGCCTTCCGGTGAAGTTTTCTAACCTCTGATCGCCTCTTTTTGAGGTCGCTGGTCCACCAACTCGCATTAGCAGGTTTGCGACTTCGAGACTTTGGGCAGAACTTCTTGAAAGCCTGGTTCATTTTTCCCGTTATAAGCTCGACTGCATTGTCAATAGATACATCGGTTGGGAGGTATTCTGTGTCAGGGTCTGCAATATTTCTGCTTATCCAGACTGAATACCTTTCCCAGTTAGTTTTTAAAGGGTTCCTAAAATGTTTCTTTAATTGGGGATCGTAGTCAATAGTAAAGAGAATCGTGAAGTGGTCGGAAAACGACTCCTTCTGTGACACCTCCCAGTTATCGACTATAATCTGTTCGGAGTTACTAGCTAAAGTGAGATCTATTACCTCTTCCCTGACTCTATTCTGAAATGTTGGCCTATTGCCCCTATTGCATAGAATAAGGTCTGTGGTAAGGATAAATTCAAAAATAGACTCACCCCTTTTGTTGATGTCTTTACTGCCCCATTGCGAGTGATGGGCGTTAGCATCACAACCGATGACCAGGAATGCCCTGCTTGTGTTAGAATGTTCTGCTAACTCGCGGACTGTTTGCACTGGTGGGTTCGCCTCTTCATAGGGCATGTACGCAGAGCAAAGGACCAGTTTTGCTGACCTTGTTTCTACGCTGGTTGCCACTACGTCTCCGTTGCTGAATCTAGGGAGAAAAAACATATTAATAGATTTTTTCGCAAGTATACAGCTCCTTAACTTACCTTCATTTGTAGAGTGAAACAGGTTGTATTGTTTCGACCCTAGGCCTTGGATCTTGTTGTTGATGATCCAAGGTTCCTGGATGAGGGCCACATCTACATTCTCCTCGGACATGCACAGCATCAAGTTGTCGGTCGCTGCCTTACAGTGATGCAGGTTGATTTGCATCACTTGCAGCTTCCTCCTCCTCTCAGCTATTGTTGGTTCAGCCTCTTCACCTTAATGGATCCGAGGCCGAATTTGAGCATGTCCGACTGCTCCTTAAGCCAGCCCGTGGAAGCAGCGTCTACAGAAAAGAGAAGAATTTTCCCTTCGCTGCCGTGACTCTTCTGCGACCTGACCAGCTTCCACTCCTGAATTCTGGCGTCTTTATTCTGCGCCGCCAAAAGCCTCTGAATAGACGCATCCTCGTGCAAAGCAGGAGGAGGAATCCATACAGATACCTTGTGGCGAAGCGGAAGCGTGGATTTGGAGATCACCTTTAGTGAAGCTCCCTTCCAAATTTCACCAATGTTGGCGCTGGTTTTGGTCAGGAACTCCAGGGATTTCTTCGATCCACATCCGACGACTTTGACTCCTTGTTGCCAACCAGCACCGTCGAACTTGTAATCGTCGGGATCACCGTGTTCGACGCTAGCCATCATAGCTTTAAGGATCTCATTCTCTACAAGCAGCCATTTTTCCCCCGTCATAGAGCCGTCTGGGTCAGTTGTGTCTATAATGGCTACTTGTAGTTCCTCTGGTGAGTTTTCGAAGCTCCCCCCTGCTTTTCTTCGCTTTGAACAACTCGCAGCGACCTCTGCTGAGTTTTCGAAGCTCCCCCGGGTCTTGCTACGCTTCGAACAACTCGCAGCGACCTCATCTGCAGATCTTTGCCGTTTGGCCGTGGAACCAGGTGTACAGGGAGGTTCTCCTCTCGAAACCGTGGTCAACCCCCGGTTGGTCCCTGTTTGAGGTAACCTTGGGTTGACCTTGTCTCGCTTTACCTTCTCCTTGGTTCCGCCTTTTCCACACTCCTGTTTGCCGCTTTTGACGACATTGGAGTAGGAAAGACCTGCCTTAACCGTCGTTGCCTCTTCTTTCACTCCCTTGCTTCCACCTATACCGCAATCCCGTTTGTCACCTATAGCAACCTTGGATTGGGACGGTTCAGCTCTGTCCCCTCTATTCTTCTCCGTTCCTTACTAGTATTACTTAAACCTGGGCAGCCCAATTTTTCTAAATATATTAGCTTATACCCAGCGCGTTTCGCATTTGTATTTACAGTAACTGCCGCTTGGGCCAATAGACCCTACATAGCAAGCGTGGTATTTTACTATCAAAGCATGTACAATTTTAATGATTTCTAAAAAAGTAGTTGAAACTATAGTGCAACCACTCCCATTTTTTGTGAGCTTTCTATTTAAACAAAATTACCAAATTTTAGTCTTATACGATCAAAATCATCATTTTTGCTCTAAGAGGCTTAAGTGGAACTGACATATTAGACCTTCCTCCTTATGAGGATCGTTTAAGACTATTAAAAATGCAGTCTTTAAGTGATCAAAGGAAGTCTGCAGATATCGTATATTTACACCAGCTCATAACTGGTGTATTCGATTCTCCAGAACATCTTTCTCACATAAATCTCACATAAACACTAACCGTAGAAGCCGTCGAAACCCTAACAACTTAATTTATTTGCCATTTAGTAGAACAAATTATATGGCTACTGCTCCTTTAAGTCGCATGAGTTCCTTTGTTAACAATTGTAGCTTTTTTGATGTTAATTTGTCAAAAAGTCAACTCAAAAAGTAGATTAAAATTAGTTGTGTAATTCGATCTATGTATACGCATGGTTAGTTGTTACGTCTTTTGTTGTCCCTGAGCCCAACACATTTATTGGTGGGTAAATTTTTCCCACATTAACTTGTTTGTGGTCACTGGTATCCATAACATTGATATTTTTCAAAGATTACTGGGTCGTGGCTTTAGATGGGTTAATGCTGAGGAAGTGCGATAAAGCTGTAGTAGCTGAATTGTTAGTACCTCTATTATTATTGCATGTTGCGGAAAAATCAGATATGTATATATAGGTAGAATTTTATTTTACATATTTTTTAATATATTTTTTTTATTTATTTTTATTAGTAAACTTTTTATAAATCAACTCCATTATGAGTTTCAATGTTCTGTGAATTTTACTTTCAAAGCTATTCGAGATCAAAAATTTGGCTTATATGGGCGGAACCACACCGCCTTGTCTGGTGTCCGTCCAAGTCTTCTATTAAAAAACATCACCAAGTGGTAGCTCCTTTCTGAGCTTTAATGTTCTGTGACTTTTACTTCCATAGCTATTCGATATCAAAAATTTGGCTGGCATGGGCGGAGCCACAGCCCCTTGTTCAATGCCAATCCAAGTTTTCTATTAAAAAGACATCACCAAGTGGTAACTCTATACTAAGCTTCAATGTTCTGTGAATTTTATTTCCAATGCTATTCGATATCAAAAATTTGGCTGGTATGGGCGGAGCCAAGCCCCCTCGCCTGTCCAGGTTTTCAATCAGAAAGACATTACCGTCGTTTCGGAGGAGTTCGGCCACAAACATTGTTACACGAGAATTTTATATCAATTAGATTGTGGCAACCCTGGAATTCCAAAAAATTTGCGAATGAAAATCAAATATATTTTTAAAAATTATTGCAGTCATTCCATTCAACTTCAAATCTCTGTGTTTTGAGTTCTTATTATTTTTTTCTGTGTTCGATATTTCCGAAAAGGGCTTTTTAAGCGTTTTGGAAAAAAATTAAGTTTAAACAGCTATAACTTTTTGATACGCTTTTTGGTTTTTTAATTTTTTGCTCAAAACTATTTTAAAATCAGTTCATGTTTTTCGAATTTCAAATTTGTCGAATTTTACATTAGTGATGTTAAGAAGTTTTTATAATGCTGCTCTGAATTCTAGTTCAGTTGATGAACTTTCGAATATTTCATACATGATATAATTTGAAATTGACTCTTTCAGGTAATTATTTACAGAACGAAGTAAAACGCTCTGTTTTCAACTTTTTGAAGAACTGACAGAAAATTTATCGATTATTATTTTTTATACCGACCCCTTTACTATACTATTTCTTTTCCTATAAGAAATATATTTCTTTTCATTTTCCTTGAAATAAGTTGAGAGAAAGCTTAAAATTTTTACTATCCCAAATATAACTTTTTAGACCACCTTCCTTAGGTAATCGAATTCTTTAAGTTTTTCTAACTGTTAAAGAAAGCATAATATTCTTATTGCCCTGGAAATGAACTACGTACGTACTCATTACGTGTCGAGTTTTCAAATTTTTTTTACCTGTGGAATTATAACCCGAAAAAAACAAATTTAGAAAAATCATCAAAAATGCCAGAACACGCGCAATGTAAGTTCAACTACAAGAGCATGAAAAAAGTCACAGGTTTCCCGATAAAAACCGTTATATCTCATTTTCCACACTATAAAATTTTTTGCATTGTGCTTAAAATTGTTCAAAAAATTTCGTTTTTGCGTTTTTTTTAAAGTCCATTTAAAGTTGAATAAATGAAAATCTCCTGCATTTAAAAAAAAAAAAATCATATTTCTTAGTGTTAGTTGAAAGAACAAAAACCGTTTATGTTATATATGCAAAAAAAATAACTTTTATTTCATAACTTGCAGAACAATTTTACCCTCATCTTGAACTAAAAAAAAAAAATAAAAATGAAATTAAAAAACTTAAAAAAAAAACCATCAACTTCACCAGCTCTACAAAGCGAACCATTTCTCCAAATAAGTTAAAATTTTACATTCGCGAGATTAAAGCAGTTGTTTATCAAACTGCATCATTATATTTGCGAATTTCCACCACAGCAAAATTGATTTTCGCTACCAATTTTTAGAAATGTCGCCATTGTGAGCCGCTGCAATAGTTGTTAGATACAAGTAGAAGATCACCCTCAAAAACATTAGGCAGGCCAGGTGGCAATAACTGCTGAAAGTCTATTGCCAGTATCGATTATTGCAAATTGTGGCAATTTTTTTTTTGAAGTGTTAATTACAGGAAATTTATGCTTACTAGTATCGACTGTGGCCAAAATTCGACCATATCAAAATCGGTTTTTCTTATGTTTTTTTTTTGCTGAACACACCGGTGGAAAGTTCATTCTATTGAAAGAGAAATTAAGGGTAAGCAACAACAACAATAATGATACACAGCTCCATGGTATAATGATTTACAAGGTAGGAGTGACAATTCTGTGGGCGATTTGGAGTTGTCAAAAAAACATTGAAAAAGGGGAGACGAAGAAGCAGCAAAACAGATGGAAAGTTAAACTTTGTGTTGATTTGACAACTCCCGATCGCCGCTCGCGAGAAAAAAGGTAGTTGTCAAGGCTACCTTGTAAATTATTTTATCATGCACAGCTCTATTGAAGTGTCTGCGTTACTCTCCAGTTCGACTCTTGCTCGTGTATGCCAAAGCAACAGAGCTGTGTTGCTATGTATTTTGTTGTTGGTTTCTCATTGTCCCATTGGGAAAAAAAGATTTGAACATTTGCCTTGTTTTACCTATCTTAATGACAATATATTGGAATAAAAATTATATTGTGCACATCTACTCGAAAATACCTTTCCATCGATATAAGTTTTATGTGAATATGTTGAAGTTTACACAGGTAAAGAGGGACCACAAACTTTTTTGTTTGCGTATTAATATATAGATTACTTTTTTTATGTGCTTTAATTCTCGTGTTTATAATTTGTGTTAGCGAAATAATTTGTGCCGATTAATTTAAAAAAATTCTGCTTAAGATTTCAGCTTAATTTTTTCAGTGTTTTTTTAGCTTTTTTTGTTTAATTTTTATTCTTACGTTTTTTCCATGGAAAACAAACTGTCAGTGTTGCAATTCGAACGGGCACTCTTTACAAAACCTTGCTCAAATCCACACACACACACACACACACACACACATATATAAATACCTAAATGCTGACATATAGTAACATTATAAAACCACTAAAATTCGTTGTTGCTATACATAAAAAACGAAAATAAAAAATTAACATAGCCATAAAAATTATAAAAAAAATGGTAAAGTAAAAAGCAAACAACAGAAAAATTGTCCTTTTTGGCGCTGGTCACTTCACCATGGTGTCAGAGTGTATATGTGTATGTGTGTGAGTGTTTCTGGTTTTTCGGTTTCTGGGCGAGTTCGCTTGGGTTCGCTGATTTATATCCTGTGAGATACACTGACCACTGAAATTTCCATGTGATTTATTTTCGTTAAGCAATTTTCGTTAATCAAAAAGGAAAGAAAAGCAGGCAAGGATATTTTGTGCGTCTATCCGAGTATTTGTATGTCGGTCATTTGGGGGGATGTCTCTTTCGGTTGCTATGGCCTGTCGGTCAGTTTGTTGCCGCACTCTAGCCACGTTTACTCTAAATACACCACTTAAAAATCATTGCAGTGGCGTAGAGCGAGGTATTAAAGTGGAGGCAAAATTACGCTCTGGAAGCCTGATAAAATTGGGAAAAATATCTCCGTCTATAAAATCAAAATGATTTCACCATCAGTGTACAGTGTTGCGCTCAAATCACTGTTTTAGCATCATTTCGTTATTCCATCATTCATTCATTTCATTCCCTTTGGTGCCTTTTAGTGTTTGCAAATTTTTTTCTCTCTATGTGGGTTTTTTTTGCGAATTTTTTTCTGATTCCATTTTAGCCAGAAATGCGGCCATTGGCAACAATGCCATCATGGCAGCGGAAATGGCAAAGGCCGCACATTTCCCGGGTGTGAAATTGGACACTGATTATTGTCCGGCTGTTCGGTTCGAAACGCTCGAAGAATCAGCGTTAGGCACATTTACAACAACAACAACAACAACAACAACAACAAAAACATTAACAATAACAATGACGTGCACGAGAACGTGCAGTTTGACCCTTTTTTAATAGCCCCACGCTTCGTTTTACACTCTTTCTCTATCGCGCTCTCTGTCACTCGTGTTGATGCTATTTTCTCTATTAAGCTGAGTCCCTCAAGCATTAGATTTGATCATTGAAACTTGCTTAAATGAATTTATTTTCTAATTTAACCCTTTTTTAACTGATTTTAATGCTGTTAGATTTTTAAGGTTGTTTTACGGTTTTGTTCTTTATGCTTTGGCTAACATTTAAGTACCTTTTTAAAGACATTTTAATTTAGCTGTCAGATTTTTTTGGTTTCTGTTGTTTTTCTTTTTTAATTTTTTTTTTTTTTTATTTAATTTTAGACTGTAAATTACTCAACACATTTTAAGCCTTTCAAACGTTCGTGTGTGTGGTTTTCTTGTGGTTGCTGCTCTTGACTTGACTGACTTTATCTCTTCATCTGAAAATAATACCATCAACCTAATAAATAGGTTCTAAATAGAAGCTCATGCTTTTCCGCTGTCATTACCTTGAATGTTAAGCTTATTTATCAAAATCTAATCTAATGTTAGCATTAAATCTGGCTAAAATATCTGCTCTCCTTGGCCAACTTAACTGCTACGTACCCTTGAAGTTGCCTCTACAACTAGTCGGTTAGTTTATTATAACTGGCCATAATTTATTTGAATTTTCTGCTCTGTTGTGTGCGTTTTATTAGTGTGAGTGCAATAATTAAGATAAGGCTTTATATATGTTCGATTTAGGAGTTGATGAAATTTTCAAAGCCGGCTTCAGTCAAGCATATATTTAACAGTTTTAAGAGAATAGGGGAAAAATTGCTCGCATATTGTATTTTTTTTTATCTTGCTAAAAAATGCAATCAACTTTGTACTGTTACTTTATAATTATATAAAGTTAAGCAGACATTTGACGTCTTCTCACAAGAATGAAAAATAGCAAAAGAGCAATTTTTTTAAAGACAAATTAGTTTTTGTCTGAATATAGAAAAATAGTTGTCTGAATATCATACCTTTTCATAGTGTAAATTATCTTAAATAACCTATGACTACTATGTTTTCTTCTATTTGTTTGCTTTGAATCAACATTATATAATGAGTTCTGAAAAATGTAATGGCTGCATTTTTGAATTGGTTGAATTTGTAATTATTTTGGAATTATATTTTGTAATTGTATTGTAATTGTTTCGGCACACTTTTTGTACCAATCCAGTCTATACATCAAAATCTAATCCATTTGAAGAATGAAAAAAAACGAAATGGCCATTTCAGCCCTTGAAAGGACTTTGACCGAGCTTCTTATAATCAATTGGGTTGTGCAATGTGTTGTGAAATGTTTGAACACAATCGATCGATAACTGAACCTACATGCTTTATGCCAACTCCGAACAGCTCATGTTCTCAAGAGCTTTGCATGGCGGTTTTTATTTTCTGAGATTTGCCATTGCCTGCAGAGAGGTGACGGCCGCACAGAAAATTGAGAAAACTTTCTGTGTCGGATGGGATTCGAACCGAGGTTCTTTTGAATACCAGCCATGCACCTTAACCAGTATACCACGGCCGCCATTGGAAGAATGAGTACATGTAAAGGCGTTCTTTCCAATGTTATATAAGCAGGTGCAAATGTTTTTGCTAGGGTTATGATTTTTATTAGTGGCGGCCGTGGCGTAGTGGGTAGAGTATGTGTCTCATACGCCAGAGAACCCAGGTTCGAATCCTCCATCAGACACAGAAAATTTTTTCAATTGAATTAATTTTCCTGTTCGGCCGTCACCTCTCTGCAGACAATGGCAAGCCTCAGAGAGTAAAAATTGCCATGAAAAGCTTCTTGAGCACATAAGCCGTTCGGAGTCGGCGTAAAACATGTAGGTCCAGTTTTCGATCATTTGTGTTCAAACATTTCACAACACACACAACACAATTGATCATAAGAAGCTCGGTCCAAGTCCTTTCAAGGGCTGAAATGGCCATTTCGTTTTTTTTATGATTTTTATTCGAAGTTTTTGAACTTCGAAGTAATCAAAGCTTCAAAGCTCGAAGCTTCGTATCAAATCTTCGAAAACGAAAAAAACTTCAAAGTTCTGGAGCTTTGAAGCTTGATTATTCGTTTAACATAACAATTAGTAAAAAAATTTGAAGCTTCGAAGCCTTTATTCTTTATGCTGCGTGGTAAACTTTGTTTGAACTTCGTTTAAGCTTTGTTAAATAATTATAAGCATATAAATAAGAAAACAAAAATTATATCCTGGGTTTGGGTTTATTTAATTAGAAATGCTGCAGTTCTCCGGACCAAACCAAATGCTTGAGATAAACGAAGGAGTGCATTTGAAAACGTTATCGCAGTCCTTAAACCTTTCGAAGTGGCATCGACTGTGCTATCTGATGGATCGCTGCCTATGGTTCCGCCAATTATTAGAAAGATATAGATAACCACTTTTTAAGAGATTATAAATTGACACAAAATCCCCACAACGTTTGCTGTAGATTTGTCTTTGCAGCTTGCCATTGCCACGCAAGAATTTTTACTCTTTGGAATTTTTACTCAAGGAATATCAATTAAGGAAAAAATTGTGGAGGAAGTTAACTCGGCTTTTTGCTTAGAATAACAACTTTGCATAGCAAGACCATCAATTAGTGCATTGTTTTTTTTTTCATCAATCAAATCAATCAGCAAAACTCCGTTTTCTCAACAGTTCCACTATTACCTGGCAGAATCACAAATTGATATCAAAATGAATCCTATTGAGTGATGGAAGTCACGAGACAAAAAGTTTCCACAATTCGCTAGATTAGCAAAAAAGTTTTATTGCGTCCCATCAACTTCCGTGGCTTCTGAGTGGGTATTTTCAAGTGCTGGAAATATCGTGTCTCCACAACGCAATTGCCGCGCCTTTTAATTCGAAAATTATTTTTATACTAGTCTTATAAAGCCGTATTAACAGTTTTCAATATAACCTCTGGATAAATCGAAAAATATACTTTTAAGTTAGCTTGCGAATTTTTCCACTATTTTTTGCTAAAATCTGCTCTCATACCTGAAAAAGTTGCAGAGAGACTGCAGAAGAGACTGCCTGCAAAATCTGATCCTTTTTACTAAAACACATTCCCTTATGTTTGCAATTTGTTTTCGAGCTGAAAAGAGGCTGGATACGTATCAAAAAAACGTTTAACGCAATTCAAGTTATCAGTTTAGTCAGCGCAATATTATTATATTTACTTGGAAAAATCCCATTCGTGGTAATGTTTAATTGCCTTTGGGAGATTTTTTTGTGGGAATTCCCATGGTATTTTTTAATTCAGTGTGGTATTTTTTAATTAGCGTGGGAATTCAGTGTGGTATTTTTTATTGCCGTGGGAATTTGGGAATTTTTTTTTTTAAATGATTTTTTTCACATTGTTCAGCAAAACTTCATATGCAATCATTGCCATTATACGCATTAAACGCTCTGTTTACACCACAATATTATGTCGTAAGTTACCTTTGTAAAAGTCCTTAAATTTTTGTTGTTGCAAAATACGCTTCTGTGAATATATCGCTCTTTTGCTATGATCATCATAAATACGGCGTTCATTTTTTAGTTGTAAAGGGTTGGAGTAAACGAAGTGTTACGAGCTTGTTCGTACGTTTACTATTTCTTATTACGAGTACAAAATGCTTTCGGAACATCTCCAGATTTTCCGAAAATTTTGTTTTATTATGGGATTTTTTTTGTGATTTTTAAATGCATATGGGATTTTTGGTGGTATTTTTAAAAAGCGCGAGATTTTTGTGGTAATTTTTAATGATCATGGGATTTTTTGTGGTATTTATTACTTGCGGTGGGAATTTTTTTGTTTATTTTAACCGTGGTAATTTTGGTGGTAATTAATTGATGGTACTGTGGGGGACATTGACTTAAAGCTTTTATTTTGTGCATAGGTCAATGTAAAGTGCACTGCAGATTACTTCCGTTTATGGAACGCTTTTAATGCCACATTGAAAATTGACTGAAACAAGTAGCAGTATTTGCTTTTCACAATTATGAATTCTCCATCATTTAGAAAGTAACCAAAAATTATACGTCAAATCAAACAAAATATGTATCTGACACTGCGTATCATTCAAAGCTTCGAAGTTTTCCTATTTGAACAGTAACCTTCGAAGCTTCACCTCAAAAACTTTGAAGTCTCGAAGTATAGTTTGCTTCGAAGTATTCGAATATTCGAAAAAAAACAAAAAACCGAATACGAACAGCTCTAAGATACGGTATCGAAAATGATCTAATTTACAAAATAGAAGTGATAGCCGGCAATTTTCGCACGAACGGCGAACATATCTCTCATTTGCCTTTCTTGTTCACTTTTTTTCTACTTTTTTCGTTCTCTATTTAGTAATTTTTTTTTGACACTTCTGCTTACCAAAAGGACTGTTACTACTACCGTTTTTTATGTATCATGGTATCGAGTAAACGTACCGATACCTGGCTGGTATCTTTTCCACTCTAATTTTTTCAGTACCTTTATTTTCTGCCAATGAGTAACGACCTTATTAAAAAATTAAAAAATTTGTTCAAGCTTTATTTCCAAAATAGCTGACCCTTGGTCCATTTACCTCTGCAAACCCTTTCAGATTGAGTCTTAGCATTTGACGTATTTAACAGATGTTTATTTGAACTTTTATTGGATGTACGTATTTAAATAATTTTTTAATGCCAGTTCAATCCAAAGAAGATTAATTAAAGAAAAGCAGATACAATTTATTTAGATGATGCAAATTACTTATAGTGTCACGTAACGACGGAATCATCTTGAAAAAAAATTTAACTAAGTTTAATAGAAACTAAAAAACTTTTATACTTATATATACTTTCTGGTTTTCGTTGTTAATGTTGGTGCATTTGTGAGAATATTGCTATAATTTTGCCACATAAATTTTTCAATCATCCCTTGTAAAAATAAAGGAAGTAAAAAACCAAAGCACAAAATAAACTGCTTTAAGATCTTATCGAATATACATAATAGAATTTAATGATTTTAATCATTACGAAAAAAACACTTAATCAAGAGATAAACTTGAGAAATTAAGCCCTTTTCTGAACTGCAAAAAAAACAGAAAGTGGATTGATGAGTATTTATATTATTTTTCCGCTGATATAGTGGAGGAAGCATGTCAAGTGAAAACTGACAGAAAGGACGGAAGGATTGCATGGCGTTTCAATAAACACTAAAATAATGGTAATAAAGCAGAAAGAAAACCTATCGATAAGTTGCAGATAATTTGAAGGGCTCAAAAAGCTGTGCAGTCATGAATTGCTATAGATGAAGAAAAAAAAACCAAAACTCAATAATTAATGTTGCCACTTTTTCACTTTTTGCTGTGTTGTCGTTTTTGTTGAGGTCCTTTTAGTCAACGTTGCGTGACGACTGATCAAGCTGCTAATGATGATGAAGCTACGTGAAGCTAAAACGTTTTCACAGTTTGACAGCAGAACTGACGGAGGTGGACCAAGGAGTGGACCAAGAACCAAGGAAGATGTAAGGAAGTCAAATACAGGCAATTAGTAACAAAGTCATCAGCAACTATCGCAAGATTCAAATTTACCTAAAGTAAAGCATACAAAAATAGTATTAAGGTTTATAAAATGCAAACTGCATTTACTCTACCAAATTTATGATTAGAAAAAAAACAATTTTTATAAAATTAGATAGTTTCACACTCGGAGTGCAAAAATTTATAATTTTCAAATAAAAATTTATTTGAAAAAAATGTGCATATAAGAATGAAAAATTTAAGGAAAAAACTTGCAATGAATAAAAACTGTACTACAAAGATAAAATAAGAAACCTGTACATATGAGAATAAAAAAATAATCGAAAAAGCTTACAACATATTACAGATTTTTTTCAATTTGAATCGGTGCTAATTCGTTGCCTAAAACTTCACATTCTACAATATTTTTACGTTGATGCTTTATGCTGATGCTTTGAAAATAATTGTAATTTATATGTATGCCAATTACAGTAATCGTAATATCACCATCTTTTGCATTACAATTACAATCATCATAGTTGTTAATTTTACTACATTAAGATTAAAGTCATCGTAATCGTTACTTTAATAGATTACGATTACTGTAATTGTAATTGGAAGTAATTGCAATCGCAAAATGCTCAGCTCTGAATTTCGTTGAACAACATGTATACAAAAAATTGTGATTAAAAAAAATATAAATTTATAAACTGAATTAATTTGTAATTTTTGTTTTTTGATCTTTCTGACTTGCGAATAAACTGGCTCTATAGCGCTAGCGAAGTGGCTATGAAAAAGTAATGTTGACGGTAGAAATTTACCGCTGACTACGACATGCTTACGTAAAATTCGCCAGTTAAATGCAAAGAAAGTATATTGAAGTAAAACTAGTATAACTAAGTGATAGTTAAATTGCTAGTATTGTGCTATCAGCATTTACTGCAGGGATATTTTATTTTACTTTCGTATACTATTGATATTTTTTATCAACAATTTTTTTTGATGTTCCGTTCTAAGCCAACCATAGAAACTTTAATTTAATGCATACCGAATTTGTCACAAAACTTCTTTCTACATAATTAATTAGGGTTGCCAAGCAACGTTTACTTCAATCCCTTCGTGCCATAAAACCACAAAATTAGAGCAAAGAAGAGAAATTCATTCGAAGCGTAAACTTTCTATATAGGTTTGTGCTAAACTTTTGCTAGAATTAATTTTTCTGTTATACACGGAGGATGGTAAGCAAAGCTTACAGCTACCTTAAAGAGACGACAAAGCAAGCATATTCTTAAGCTTTATTGTCTGTGGACATTAGTTTTGGTTGAAAGGTTGTTAACAGATTAAACTCATTCTCCTTGCTAAGCTGTGCCAGTCAACTCTTCATACACCAAGAAAAAACAACCATAGTGAGATCATACAAGTTGACTTTTTTGAAGAAAAAATTTATACCGATTTGAAAAATTTATGTTTTATTACAAAAGTTTTGTGCCAGCTAAGCAAAGTTTTAAAATGAAAACATCGATACTTTATAACAAAAAAAAAAAAAAAAAATAACACAACAAGAAATTTTAAATTACAAAAGACCAAAATTTCTATGGTTAACAAATTATTAGGTATATAAAGTAGATCTCCAACATTCACGTGAACACGTGTAGTACGAATACACGTACTTCTAAAAATATTTTAAAAAATCACGTACTCGAACTACACGTGAATGTTAAACACGTCCTGCACGTGTAGTTCCAAAAGTACGTGTTCACGTGTACACGTGTTCACGTATTCACGTCTTCACGTGTACACGGATTCAAGCGTAAGTATTGACGTTTTTACAACTTTCACGCATCTAAATTAACTCCTTTTTTACTGTTTTTGACCTATTAACACTCCTAAAGCATAAATAAAGAAACTTTTCGACATGGATTTTGAAAGGTTTGTCTGGTTCCAGATTGTTTTATTGAGGCTTTCTTGGGCTTGGCCATCCTTGACCTGAGAAGGCCCAGAACATCCGATTGGCTCAATATCATCTACTTATGAATATCATATAAAAGATTCCATAGAAGACACAAAAGCCTTGTAACAAGGATAACCTCACCTTATAGCCAGCCATTGAAGCCTATGAAGCGCCAACAAGTTCCAATAAAGCTATATGGAGCTGGTCAAACCTATTGCACTATAATCTCTTGGTAATGACAATAAGAACCTATGGGAATTGGCTACGATGAGTGAACCCGTGTACTGTAATCGTGTACACATGAACACGTTCTTTTGATACTACACGTGTAGTACGTACTTAACATTCACGTGTAGTTCGAGTACGTGTTTTCAAAAACGAACTTCACGGAGTTCGAACTTCCGTGTACACGTCTAGTTCGAAACACGTGCTTAGGTTGGAGCTCTAATATAAAGCCTACAAACGCTTATGAAACCATCTTTTTTAGACTATTTTTTTCATACTTTTTTTGAATACTTTAGCTGTGTTATTTTACTGTCAAGTAAACAAAGCTAAGAAATGTACATATCTGCTCTGATGCAATGGATAGCATGTCCTTCTTGACATCCAGTGGTCGTGAGTTCGAGATTAAAATTGGGAAAGTTTCTAAGTGAAGATATGTTAAGTGTTTATCGTAGAAACCTGCCATGTAGGCTTAGTTCTACGTTGTGCCTAAGCATGAGACCGAAATATTTAGCACCAGCTAATACCTGTTTTAGCCCATTACAGATACGGACTGGTGACCAATTAAATAAGCTCACACATAAACATAAATACAGACCACACCCTATTCACAACCATATATACTTCAGACCATAGACTTAACACACGCACACACATGTGCTAAGAAGGTTTAAATGTTCATTAAACATTTACGTCCATTAAAAATGCCTGGAACGCCACCTCTAAAAACTTTACATGCATACTGATTCAAACTAGAAACTTGATCGTTAGTAGCGAGCACAATCCCGAGGTAGAAACCGCCATTATCACGCAAAGTACCCATTACACTCAAAGTACTATCCTCATAAAAAGGACATTCAGGAAGTTTTCTCTCGCCTCAGGCTTCTTCAATGCAAGAATTTCGAAGTGCATTATTATTTATAATTTAAAATTTAGTAAATGAAATAAAAGATTCAATATTAAAATAATAAATGAACTCCATATGATTGCAAGACCGCTCCATATTGTCCGATTTTACAAAAATAGATACACTTAGTTCTGTAACTTAGAAACTAATTGAGATAGAGCATTGAAATTTGACATTTGATGAATACTTGGTAAAAATATGAACAATCTGGAGGCACAAAATATATCAGAAATCTCAATCAAATTCATAAACAGAGTTAATTCATATGCAAACCACGACTGCCTCCAATATAATATAATGTAAATTAAATATTATAAATTAAATATAATGTAACCGCCATAAAATTTACAAATTTACAAGTTGTAACCCTGACAACTTGAAATTTGCTGCATAGTCTTTTTAACTTAATACCCACGGGAAAATCACATGATGACAACGCCACAATACATATATAGAAGTGAAACCTAAATATCAAGATTCTAAAGGCCTCTTTCCAGCTCTTAAGTAATGAGTCAAGTTAAATTTTCTATTTTTTTCTTGAATGTAAAAAGTAGCAAGAAAGTATTTTTGACAGCACACAAAAATAAAATAATTTGTTTTAAATGAAATCAGCGTTACCATATGGGCAGTTAATCCTGTTTTGGGCAGTATTTTGAGCAGATAGACAGGATCATATTTCTCCCAGGATTTGGGCAGGTTTTTTTTTTAATCCAGTATTTTAATTTTCGTTGAATAAAAAAAATAGAAATTTTATGTTTATAAATTATATGTAAGTACTTATATAAAAGTAGCAAATAAAGTTGCTACTACTTTTTACATCCTTTCAAAAATTTGATCATGTAGCAGCGCTTTTCCTGTCATTGTTGCTGTCATCGTTTTTTTAATTTCTTTTCGCTAGTCTTTTGCAAATTACAAATGGACAAATACTTAACAAAACCTGGTAAGATAAGGAATATTAAAAATGTTATAATAAAAAAATTTTAAAATATTTGTTTTTAGTCCTTTTATAAGAGCAGTATTTTCTCTAAAAATACAGGATTTTTTTTGAAAATTACAGGATTTTCAAAAAAACATATTGCAAGCTGAATGAATATAAAAATTTAAAAACATTTTGTTGGAAAATCGAGCTGCGGGAAAATTTCTCCCCGTCCTGTCTTCCAATCAGGGTTGGCTGGGACAAAAACTGTTGCAGCCATGCAATAGAATTAACCTTAGCTAGAAGTGTCAGCTTTTCAGTCCGTATCAACGGGATAAGCTTGATACGAAGCTTGGAAATGTGCTTCACGCAGAGAAAAAAACGTTTATCGCCAATTTGCAGTAAACGAACTTAGAAACGTTTTTTGCAAACGTTTCAACAGTTACGAGGAACGGAAAAAGTTGCGGTAAAAAGATACAAATCAAGCACCTAAACCACTATCCCAAGGCCACCACAAAAATCTGGTGGAAAGTTTTCGTTTTTGTCGGGCTTCTGTCGAGCTTCTGTCCATGACAAATGATAAACTTTTGCCATAAATGGAAAAAATTGTGTAACTTTGCTTCAATACAATTGCACTCCAAGCAGCAGCACTAGGCGAATATTAGCCGACTGAAAATTCAATTGACGGTGGTGCAACAAGTTAAGCAGAGCGCACAGTAAACCAGACATCGATGAGTCCGGGTTCGAATTCCAATGATTGAAGCAATGATTGAAGTAAGTATAAATATCAATTAATTCAAATCATATTGGATTTATGTGTCAGAAGAAATGTTTATAATAAAATAAAAATTTGAATATTAAAATTCAATAAAAATTTGCTATTTTTTTTTTATTTTTTTTTTTATATTTTTCGCTATTTTTTCGTTAGTTACAACTGAATATTACTTTGCAGCTACTACAGCTCGCAAACGAAGTACAATTGGCTAATTTTTCAGTTGCTTTAAACGAAACATTTCTCTGCGTGTACTGGTGCGTGCTGGTCTACCTTTAGTGAATTTCGGCTTGCCCGTTAAAAAACTCCTTAAATATATATGTACATAACGAAATGTTCTTGCGTTCTATATCCAGATTCACTTATGAATACTCTCTTTTCAAGATTTAGTACAAATACAATTGATTAATGGGCGAGTTAAGTATTTTGAATGAGAAAAGATAGATCAAATATTGCATATCGCTTTACCACAATACGACTTTGGTACTGCCTGACAGTAGTTGCCCCGTTATCCTTCTATTACAAAGCCCGAAACTTGGTACGGATATTTTCCTTGTGAGAAATCTTCAGCTTGCTGAAAATGGTTACAAAACCGAATATTTTTTCCGTATACTTTCCTGTACTTAAGTGGATTAAGAGTTCCATTGTTTTACGTAAGGGACAAAGTGGGTATACAGCAGTTACACATAGAAGGAATTTAATAGATATTTTGAGGTATGTCCTATGGCTATATTGCCTATATCTAAACTAGTTGACTTCCAATCTTTTCGTCCGACTATGCTACAATTCTACTCCTCTGAGCATCACAACAAACCATTCCTAAGACCATTAAAAGTTTTTGAATAGGCCTGATTTTAAGTAACCAAATTTACTTGAAGAAACAATGCGGAGAGAATATAACTACTTCTTGTTACTGATTATTGCCCTTGGGTGATTTTAACCAAGGATTATACGTCATTATTGGTTTTTACTATGGCAATTTTTTGCACTTCTTGAGGCAGTCTTCGATTGTGTATCGAAAAGTGTGAATCAAACGTCGCAAAGCCTTTACCAAGGCAATACTACGGTAATTTATTAATATATTTGGCATTATCTGTAAATTAATTTTTTGTAGTAAAAACCTGCCTGAAACTGCCTACCTGCCTGCCTGCCTGCATGTCTGCATCTGCATCTACATTCACTCTGACCACAGCTTTACAATTGAGTGCCACAATTTAAAAAGCTAAAGGCGAAAACAAGTAGGTGAAAATATTCCTCTTTCTTCTGCTGCAAATTGATTCCTTGGCAAATGTCGGCAAAAGATAGATGCAGACTGCAATATTATTGTTTTGTTGAACAAAATTCGTAAAAAAGCTTTTCTACAAAAACTATTTAACATAAAATTTACCACTATTTCTGCAAAAATTTTTACACTATTCGCTACAAAATTATTTAAACTTTAACCCTTAATTAAAATCTTATAAAAAATGCTTTACAAATTCTCAATACCATAGCGAAGTTACGGATCTTTAAATCTTAACAACATGTGTATGTCTTGCAGACTATATACCTGACATTCGTGGTACCGTTATGTTTGGGTGTTTTACACCATTATACTAAATTGAAAATATCTTTTATTTAGACACATAAGTTGCGGTTTAGAAAGGTACATTTTACGGTAATATTTATATATGGGTTTTGTACAGCTATTTTTGGAAAATCTGACTCTGTGCGCTGTATTGATTCAAAGAAAACAGCTAAAACAAAAACATAATTTTTTGATTTTGCAGTTAACAGGCTCAAACAGTCAAAGCCAGTTGATAGGTTTGCATAGGTTTATTGTTAATTTTCCCCTAGTTTTTTTCTCGGTGTATATATCTAGATGCCATTGAATTAAATTCGACGTCTTTTGCAGACAACAATATTATTTTCTTTGTCATTATTTTATTCAACAAACTTTTTGAGTTGTAGTTTCTAGTATATAATTTCAGCGGTGTGCTTAAGCTATCTTGCTTTTGTGTAAATCAGCATCACAAAAGTTAGCAGACAAAATTGAAGAAGTTTTATTTGCTTAACTTGTAATTTGGAAATTCCTTCGAGATATGTTTTTCCCGCAAATTATTAGCTACTCAAGCAATGACGTGTTAAGAAGCCATATTTTTATCGTTAGTTCTGCCTATCTGCCTCTCTTACTTTAAGGTTAACATACAATTTACACAAAAACCTTTTTTTAACATATTAAATATTTTTGCTACATTTGCTATTCACTAATATTGTTCCATAACTTTTTATACAAATATGTCCACTGTCTACAAATGTGACAAGTCATTGACGTTTGCTTACTTTAAACTTGAACGTCATGTTTTGGGTTGGGCAAAGTCACAGCATAGTCAATTTTAAATACCTTTCGTAGTTCATGTCTAAACAAATAGTTTTCAACTTTGTGAAACTTTCCTTTCGACCCTTTTGGCAGTTTACTTTGTGGATTTATTAGAATAATAAATACATTGGGTTGGTTTCAGCATTTCATCCGCATAAAAAAGTTGAGAGATTAGATAAAAACTTTTTATGTTTACTTTATAGATTTTAAAAGACTTAACTCAAAATTTATCAAGTTTGTTGATATGTTCGGTGTTAACTTGAAAAATACTGAACAGATATCGATGAGAATTTAACTATGAGGAATTTTAATCTTCCTGGATGAATTAGGCAATGTTATTAAGCGGTATAATACATATAAAAAAAAAATGTTTATTACAGATATAAGTGCACTTTCTTATACTTGAACTTTCTTATATGAATTTGAGATTTTGAAAAACTTAAAGCAAGTTGCAGGCTTTTATAATTTTGCCATTTTAAAATTTTTTTTTTTATTCTGGAAAAACCATTGAAGGAACTTTGGAGTCGTGTCTTCTTTTCGTGATATCTTAGAACTTATAGAAGTATCTCTTAATCGCTCTGTAGTCTAAAATAAGGAACAAAAGTGACTATAACACCGTCCAACACAACCTCAGTTCCAAGAAAAACTTCTAGTATTGGGCTCAGAATAAGCAATCGATTGGTGACAATTTTTTTAATATCAAATCATTAACGTTTCTTAATTGGACAATTATGTGATGGCTGGAAAACTGAGTAAGCAGTTTTGCTATACTCTATCGATATTTTTGCATATACAGTAATTTCTGGATATAAACCCCCCGGTTAATGGATTTCCCCTCTTATAAGTTAACAAAATTAGGTCAAGAAAAATCTCCATAAGCAATACATAGGAAAATTCCCGTTTAAAGTATTTCCCGCGTAAAAAATCGCCCCTCTTAAAACGTTGCAAATTTGTGAACCATTTGAAAAAACTCATACAAAAATCCCCGCATACAATAAAATATAAAGTTGGCAGCGTTTTGATGATTTATTGTTATTTATATAAATGTAAATTAACATTTATTTTTTTTTAACATAAATACATATTCATTTGAAAAGTTATTACAACATAATTTCTTTTATTAATACGAGTAGGGTGTGTATGCAGTTTCCTATAAGAGCGTCCTATAAGTTGTTTCTTAGGGCGAATTTTTTATATAAGCCAAAAATAGTTCATTACGTATTTTATAGTTCAAACGGGTTTTTCGTATAAGCTCTACAACTGCTTTTAGCCGGGATTTTCATAAAAACTTTCCCGGATAAAGAGTTTGAATTTTGAGCATTTTGCTAAGTTATTATATCCGGAAATTACTGTATATTGATTTTTCCATACGAGCAAGTAAGAGCTTAGTATTTTATTCAGTAAAACGCATTAACCCTACACTAGTCCCGTACCTAAATGTGATATGATTGGCCGCGCGGTCTACATATGTATGCCATTTTAAAACTAAAAAATAAAAAGAAAACGATTTAATGGTTATTGCTTATTTATTTTTAAATTTTATTAACATTATATATGTGTCCATAAGCAATAACAGCTTAAGTCTGATTTATGGGATTGGTGAAATCTTGCCTCTAACATTTTAATCGCCATATAAGTTGTATGAAAGCTTTTTTAGTGTTTATATCATAACTTTGGCTAGGATCACGCTAGAAGCTTAAAATTTTGTGTGTATATAGATATATTCTCAGAGAACATAGCTTTATCAATATCTCAGATCTTTCTTAAGTCGACTTAAGCGATTATTGATTATTGCCACAGATATTATTCAATAATATTCATCAAAAAGAACACAACAAAAACTTCCTGTGCTTGGGATAACTTATTTAACGAGAGTAGACGTAATTTCAAATGACTGGATTAAATATGTAGACCGCGTGACTACTGCAGGATAAAGTTCTTTGGTAGCTTTAACTCCATCATTGAGTAAATGAATTTGTGTTTAACCCAATAAAGCCCAGCGTTGCGTTAACGCAACGCGATACTTTTTTTAATCTGGAGGTCATACAGCGATAGATTTTCATGATATCCAAAAGGAATATAAAATTTTAAGAATTTATCTAATCGACCCGTTTTCGCTCAAGGCTGAAGAATTACGTTTATTTACATTTCCAATCTTGGGGAATTTGGGAATTTTCCATTTTTTTATCTCTAATTTTAAGCCTCTAAAAAATCTAAAAAAAAAATCGAGTCAAATATAATTCTTACACGAGCGTCTTTCTTAGGCTTTATATTTAACATTTGCGAATTTTTATGAAGTTTGACTGACATACGTGGCTCCTGCGGGTTAATACAACGCTGGTCTTTAACGAAAAACGTTTTTGTATATTTTTTGTTGTTTAGTGGAAATTCTTGTGATGGAAATGGAAAAATATTGGCGCAAAACGCTTGACTTTGCTTGTAGAATATCGTTTAATATCTATCAATTTGAAAATTAAAAATTTGGAGGTGGCAGCTCGATTTTCACATTTTTTTTTTTTCAAATGTTTTGATTTTTTTTTCTAAGTAAGACCAAACTAAATATTTTTGGAAAGTTTCATCATTATAACTCAACGGGAACATGGGTCAGGCTTTAATGGGTTAAGATTTTGTACGTCTATTATGGTTTATCCTATCAAAGTATACAGGAAATGCAAAAATATGTTATAGATGTAAGATAAGATATCGAGTAAAAAATTGAATCTTTAGTTGTGGTGAGAAAATGATTTGCTCTCTGATTATCACTATGTTTGCTCGAACCCGTTCTCGCAAAATTAGTAAACACTTTTAAAAATTTTACGTAGAAAACAGATATTTAATAATAGAATAATAATGATAACGATAAAATTTTTTAACTACCTACGTGACCACATAAAGCAAAACACATTTATTTTTATTTGTCTATTTTACACTTTATTCAATTAATAATTTTCGGCTTTTCATGCCACTTCAAACATCATTTTTGCTTACATATTATTTATGCACTTTTTTTCTTTTTATATTTATACATTTAATTTAATGAATTCCGGTTAAAGTTAAATTTAATAATTTCTATGGTGTGTTATTTTTTATTTTCTTTTACAATTTTCTTTACGTATAAAATTTAAGTTTATTTTTTTGCGAATTTTGTAATTTTTCTTTAAATTCATGTTTTTTGTTTGTAAAGTTTTCCAGTTTTTTTTTTATTTCAAGTCTATTTTTTGTTATTATAATTTTTTATTAATTTTTATCTAAATTCCTTAGGAGCTAAAGTTTGATTTTGAAGGTTTGCATATATATAAATATTTTGTTTTTCTCAATGTTTGCCTGTCATTATTTTTTCATTATAGTAAAACAAAAAAACATTTTACAATATTAAATATTTATATCAATTGTTAACTTATGCTACGCATTAAATTATGAATTCAATTAAATTTATTTACTTTAATAACAACAATAAAGAAATTTTTGAATTAAATTGCATTAATTTCTTAAAGCTAAAATTAATAACAATTTTTTAGTTTGTTTTTTTATCTGTAAGTTTTACTTTAAAAATTTACATTCATTAAATTTAACATGTTATATTTTTATTAGTTCTTTTACTCATATTAATAATTGTTTACTTAAATTTTTGCATAGTGATGTATGCATTGTTTGCTTTTCTTGTTGTTTTTTAATTTTAAGTTTCACTCATTTTATGTATTATGTTCATTTTTAGTAGCATAGGTTTTGGTGAAATTTATATACAAATATTTAAAAATGTTTTTTTTTTTTTTTGTTATTCATAATGTTTGCAGTAAATAAAAATGTAAAATATTGGCTAAGTTTTTTTATGTTTGCTTGTTCGTTTATATTGAATGTTTTACCCATTTGAAGCAATCATTTTTCTTTTCTTTTATGTAAAATAATTGCAGGTTGGATGTTATTAGTTACAATTAAATTTTGTAGTGTAGATTTTGGCAGTTTACTTAAATCGTGCTATTGCATCAGAATATTTCCCTCGTTTGCCAATAGCTTATATTATTTAGTGCTTCATCACATTCAATTATAGTCAATTTTTCAATATAATATGAGTTTATTTTTCCCTTCGACTTCTACTCTTGTTTGATGCAATTCTTCACTCTACAATCTTTTATTGTTATTAATGCTTTACCGATCAGATTTACCGTCAAAATCTTGTTGCATGATTGCGATCTTTCGTAATCAAAATATCCTCACCATTGAGCTGGTGATGTAGTTCCTCCGGTACGGTTTTCAAGATGCCGGAATTTGAGTTCTGAAACGAAACGATTAAAAGAGAATTGATAACTTATCAAATTAAGACCATGAAAGTCTAAATTATTAATGAAATTTTTTAATTTATAGAATATTAAGCGTTCATCAAATCATCATTTAGTTCAAATTGACTAGAGGTACAAAACTATTTCACATACCAAGTTTAAAAATATGAGTCCAACAAAATTTCTTATCAGGGTGCCCTAAGGTCACAGTTTTATTCCTATTCAGAGCTTGATTTGGATTTGAAATTTTTTGACCTTCTCCGGAAAGTGTTGTCAGAAATAGGACTGAATATTATCAGATTATTTCAGCAAACTTTAAAGACAAGATTGTATAAAGGGACGTTTTAGTTCTTTTCGGACCCTTTTAGCGTTGAAGAGAACAGCACGCAGCAAAATGTTATACATGTAGCTTAGCCGCTTTAATGATCAGCTATTCTATACTAAACGCTTAAAAAATTTTGAATAAAATATTGACCACCTCCGATTTTGCTTAAGCTTTTGATTTTGCTTAAGATTTGAAGAATTAAATCTTCTCACCAATTAGAAAAACTAGTTCAAGTAAAAAATTTTAAGATTTGTTTTTTAACTTTTTACGAATCATTTAAATTTAGTTAAAATGAAGGAAAAAGATAAATTCTCTAGCTTTTAAAAAATCGTCATATCGATTTTGACATTTGAGGTATCTTAAGAAAAATAATAATGGATGTTTTAAAAACACAAAAATACAAAAAATGTTAGCTTCAGTTTATAATATTTTAAGGTCAAAGTTTTGAAGCCCTTCAAATAGAGTTTTTCCTTGAATTAAAAATAAAAATATTTTTTTTGCAAGTACTTTACAATGACTAAAAATTTCTAGGGTAATAGTAAGGATGCCCTCTCTAGAGAAGCTTAACCGTTTCCATCACATAAATCATTATATTGGCACCATACCTTTAAAAGCGGCACGGTCAGAAAGACGGAATGGCTAAATCGACTCAAGTAGCGATGATGTTCAAGAAAATACATAATTTAATATACTTTTCACTCCTCCTTGTGGGCGTTACAAGCGTTGTGCAAAATAATATACCCCTTATACAGTGCTATGGTACTAAAGCGCTCATCAGATTAGTAGGAATATTTGTATAAATTGGTTTTTGGGTGCGATAAGTGTTTTGGTGCTATCTATTTTGCTCTATCTCGACCGCTTAAGGGTATTGTAGTACAAACTGTATACAAATACGGATTTGAAGCACTCTTTATTATCTTCCTAAATATATCTTAAGCGTGAAAATCTAGCAAGTCTTGATTAATCTATGATTTTTTACCTTGGTCTGAAGGTGTCTAGGCCATAGCTTCCTTTCAGTAACTAATCATCGAGGTGATCTTTGAACTTTTCAATATATTAGAATTTGATGATGACCACCCAACACTGGGAATTATAGATTGGAAAGCACTCAAAACGTTTGTGTGTATTAAAAAACGTGCATTTATTTCATTTATGACGCGATCAATATATAGTATATATACAGAGGTAGTCAAAAATATTTACACATTGCTAATATTTTTTTATTTGCCGTAAGATCTGCTTGAACTTGCTTACCATTATTTGCATACAGCGAAGAATGCAACAAAAACTTTGTTTGCAAACTATTTCCAACAACACTAAAGTGAGCTCTTTCTTTAAAACTCGTTAAAATATTGAGCAATGTGTAAATATTTTTGACTACCTCTGTATATAGCATTTCAGTAAATGTTTGTTGGATTTGACGTGTATTTTTAGTACAAAGACATGATTGGTATATTTATAGGAACTGAGCATTCATCTGCTAACTTTGACGCTTGTTCTTATATATAGGAAGACCGCTTTTAAGCTATTTGGTTGAACAGCCGAAGGAAATGTTATTGAAATAAATTTTCAATTCTCCCAGACATTCCATCTTTGGGTAAAAGTTTCACTTCTACCGTGCGTAACGCATAATCGGGCAGCAACACATATATTTTTTTAAAAATCAATTTTTTCCTGTGAACTGCTTATAATAAGCTTCGAAATTTAAAAAATACGTCGACTGTAGTTTCACCGTATACAGTGAAAGCTTTTTTTTTTAGACTTAACCAACATTCAATGGATGACCGATATAAATGCGAATCCATTGTATTTATTCTGTAGACAGGTTTCAGAGGGTGGAAATGTGGAGTCTCGGTAAATTCCTTTCGTTATTATTTTGTCAAGTTTTTCTTGTCAGGGGCTGTTCATAAATTACTTAACACGTTTTTGACCAATTTCTGATGCGCCCTCCACGCTATTTCACACTTTGTCACAAAGTCGTGAAGCCCCCTTGCCCCGCCAAAGTAACGTGACACTTTTATTTGTTTAAATTGTTTGGGTTTTTTATAATTCAGCAGTTTGTTATGAAAGAAGCATAGACCACGCGTTATATTTATCATAAATTTTATTATTGTTGAAATTACAAGGAAATTTAATATTGTTCTATTGTGTTTGGCCAATAATTGTTGAAAAATTTTACCATGTAAACAGAGATAAACACAAATGAAAGCTTTTCTGACATTAACAAGAACAGAAACCAGCGGCGATACGTTATAACTTTGATGTTCTACAATTGTGAAAATTGTTATGTTTGTTTCGTTTTTTTATAACACTTAGATGTTAGCTTTGAACGTGAAGTTATAACATCTGTTTTTGATGACTGCTTTAGAGTAAGAACTCCATCGTCAGTTCAGCAAAAAACGTTACTTTAGCTGCTCTTGATTTGGACTTTGTTTTTTGCAGCTGCTACATTTGTTGAAGGTGTTTCAAATGACTTTTATAAATTTGATCGGCTCAAGCAAAGTTTTTGCTGTCTTTTTATCGGATTGTGATCCGTTCGTTTTATTGGGTGCATGGTAGAAGAATACAGGTAGATGCAGCGTTGATTGCGCTCTCTTCTTCGTTACTGCCGATATTGTCAATGGCACTCCCTGCTTGCAGTTCATATTTTTTTATATAACTCTCCATGATGTTTGTCTTGAAGCAATTTTTTATTGCTTAAATATCAATAAAAACACGAAAAAGAAAAATTTTTTGAGCCTGTATGATACTGAATTAAATGGATCATTGAAAATTATAACTAGAGCAGTTCAAATAGCACGAATGCATGGATTCAATTGGTGTGAGTGAGTACGCATATGGTACGAATTGGAGAAAAATTTGTAGGACGGACTGTATTTTCTTTTCATTTTTTTTTGCCGTTTCTTTCAATTCGTTCTTCATTAAGTTTCGATCAAATATTTACTGTGCTGTTAATAATTAATTCGACATTTTTAGAGTACACAAAACTATTTAATATAAATGTATGCTGAATTGGAAATGATGTGTGTAGTTAATATTAATTTATTTAATATAGCTGCTCTTAAAAATACCAAATATAAAAAAGTTACAACGTTTATCCTTTTCTTACAAAATATGTCTGTCCTGCCCACGCGCCACTGGTTTTCAGATTTTAAAATTGGACAAAAAAAAAAATTAAGTATCATACGGGCATAATTAAATAAACAAGACAGCTTCAACTATTTAACTTCATTTACATTTGACAATTCTTGCTTTCTCACATTTTTCTCATAGCTTTGAGATTTTATATGAGTTGTCAACTTCGTTTTGACATTCGCGGCAGTATGCTCTCATCTAGCGAGCTTACCTGTATTAATTCTACCATGATTGTGTGCATCCTTTTATTGATAAAAAATGAAAGCAATATTAAGATACAATACAATTATATATTAATGAAACTTAAAATGTTTAAAATTGAATTCAAAAATTTTGTTGTAACGTAACGCACGACCTAAGCCCCCCTCCCGCCCCCATATAACACTTCGTCACAAATTCTCGAACCCATTCCCCCTAAACGTGTTACGTAATTTATGAAAGCCTCATATTAAAATTCTGTTGATAACCGCAATACAAAGTTGCTTATGTAAAGTAGCCCGGATTGATTTGAATGAAGAAAAAAAAGTCAGTCGTTTACGGTCTCAAAAATTAGCAGAATTCGTAAAAAACGATTTTTGCAAATTTTTTTTTTCAAATTGTAGAACATTCCACTGAGCCTTTTTGATTGTCCTGAAGGTACTTTTTGGTAAAAAAAAACATTTTTTTTTGCTTGCAACTTTTTATTTAGCAAAAACCGATACCTAAATATGCTAAAAAAAATAAATTTCATACTCATATCAACATTTTGGCATAAACAATTTCTTAAAATTGTGTATTATTATGACTCTTATTGACCTTCAAAATTCTCATTTGTTGCTATCTTTAAAAGCACCTTTATGTAAAATCGCTGCAAAAGACACTTAAATGTGTTTTTTTACCAAAAAAGACCTACAGGAGAATCAAAAAGGCTCTGTGGAATTTTCTTCGATTTGAAAAAAATAATGCAGAAATCCTTCTTATGAGTTCCTCTTACTTTTGAGACTGTAAATGGCGGAATCTCAATTTCGATCCGGTCTAATGTATAGGTTTTCAAAAATTAAGTCCAACTTTCAAAACATGAAGCATACTCGTACACGAGTATCTACACTTATTGTTTACAACTTTAGAAAAGTAATAAAATGAATTGAATCAAACTAGAGAACTTTCTTGAGAAAAAGAAAAATGTTTTTGCTAAACTTCTACATTTGGATTCGTGCTTAGCTTAATAGAACCAATTGGGAATAACTTGACATATTTGGCAATGTTTTCATGGCTCAGGGGAGTCTGAGCACGCGGAGCCTGCCATATCGACACCATTATTCACAACGATTTTATATTTAGAGAAATCGTATAGATATCTTTTGTATCTTTTTCTAACATCTTTCATCTGTTTTTTATGTATCTTAAATCTGATTTTTATTCATCTTTTAGCTTTCATGCTATATTTTTTACTGTTATAAATTGAAATTAATTCAAGAGGGGAACACATATTCTCCTTCAGTTCTCGTTTTTCATACAGCAACTTTTTTTTCTGAGGCATTAAAAAAGATTTCTGAAAGCAACAGTGCAGTAACAATTTTAAGCACTAGACTAAAAAACTTGATGAGGATCAGCACTGATGTGTTTGTTGACAAAGTGACATGCACTAAGATGGAATGGATGGATGGGCCAATGTAAAATGGTTCGAAAAACAGAGCAAAAAGAAACCTGCCTACAATGTAAGGTTTCTTTTAGGTCAGCTTCATATAAAAAGTAGAAACAGCAAACGCTCTATACAATCTTCAGCAAAAAATGGTTAAAAAAAATCTAGACAGTTTTTTGTTATACTTGTTGTTGCATTTGTTTGACTATTCAAAAACATGTGTAAGCTTTGTTTACACTGTTGTTTAGGTTTTTTTTTTTATTTTCTACAATAACTTTGTTCAAAATAGCTCAAGCAGCTGTAAGAAATTCGGTAAGAAAGTCTTCTGGAAACGTTTAACAAAGGAATTACATTAGTTTGATTGTTGTGCTTTATGTTAAATTTTTTATTTTTTTTTTTTTTTTGCACTACTGGCTGTTAAAATGATGGCTAATGGGCTGACATTTAAATTAAATGGATTTAGATTTGAAATTTGTTTGCTATTTTAGGCAAAAACTACACTTTCATAGAAACACTTTTACAAATTTTCAGCAAAATAAATTTTCATATATTTTTAACTCGTAAGCAGAAAAAACTTGAAGACCAAGCAAAAGTAAACACTTTTTCAGTGCTATTTAAAATAAATGAGGCAGACATTATTACAGTGTTGCTCTTGTTTTTACCCGCATAATTTTTCTAGCTGCTGCGTCTATTTGGAACAATAAAAAAATGTTTTATTTTGCTTCCGTAGTCGAAGTTGAGCAAAAAGGAACGCAGACAAGGAACATGAATTTAGTTATTATTACTTTTGCTCTAATAAGTGCACCGCAATGGCAACACTGTTAGCCATGACACAAACAACGAGCGATGAAAAATATTACAATAATTTTTTTGTTAGTTTTAGTGCTATTTTTTTAAAAATTTTTTGCTTTTTTTTCTCTTCCCTTAACTGCATTTCTATGCACTGAAGTGGTCGTTAGCGTCAGCTTTGAGTGCAGACAAATAAAAAGGGCGTTTACCCTCATTTTTCTGAATTTATCCCCATTTGTTTCACTCGAGATTTCGTAGTTTTTGTTATATTCCGGTGAGTGGTAGAAGGTCTTTAGCTCGCCTGCTGTGTTTTAAGTTGCTACGACAACAATGCAGTGTTAAGTTGGTAGTGAAATGGACAGCGGAAAAACGTGCAACTGCTTAAGAGCTTCCGTGGGAAGTAAATTGCAAGTGTTGCCATGCTTTTAATTTGGAGTAAGAAAATAGCGCTGAGACTAAATTTGGGGACCGAGGACTCTATTCTTGTGGATTTGTAGTTTTTCCGATTTTATGATTATTAAATATTTTTAAAATTATAAACCTGCTTGTGCTTGGTAGTCTGCATTTGTAGGGTTTTTGCTGAAAAAGTTGGGTAGAAAAAAAAAGTTATGCATCAAAAGTGTCCGGGTTTTTCAGTAGCTTAATAAAAATTAATTTTAAGCAGTTTTGCTCGTTATCAGCATAAGAAAAAAAAAATGTTACCCCAGACCCTACTTCTCCAAATGGTCATCTCCTGGCCGGTTGTATTCAAATGTAAACACCCCAATAAATGTATGGGAAGTTACATCGCTTTGTTACTCAACTCAAAATTGTTCAACTTCAGCTCATCGAAAAATGCATTTGTATTATTCTTTGCTTTCTTATGCACATTTTATGTGCGTATATGTGTGATTGCATATCGATGGTCATACACTCAGAAAATTCATTCAAAGGCATAAAGTTGCGGGAAATGAATATTATTTGCGGTAATCGGAAGAAAATTGCTACAGCTGATATTTAGTTAATGTAACTGGAATGAAATAAGCACAATTGATTGCTAGTTGGCGCGAATTATCGTTCCTTCGCAGCCCGCTCGTTTCCAAATGTTTGTTCAGTTGAAATGAAAATATGACATGTTAGTTGCCATTACAAGGAACGTAGTGTGTCTGAAATAACTAACTGAAGCTATTGCAGAGAAGCGAACAATACTAGTCATTGTAACAACCACATTGTCATTGGTTACTAGTCATTGTAATTTATGCCAATAGCATTATTTTTACGCTTGAATCCAGTTTTAAATTTTATTAAATCAATCGCTCCCTTTAGTTGCGTCAATCTCAGCCAACAGCCAACCTTGCAGCTACAAGTTTGTCAAACCATCCGACTTATCGAGTGAAACAGACATACGTTCACAAACACGAAGTTGCGTAAGCCGACCTTGATAATGCAAGACGCTTGCATTTCATTTCTCAAAGTTGTTCAACGTGTCCGGACGGAATTTTTGTAGTTTTTGTCGTTTTGTTGAATAGTTTGTAAGAGAAACAATGATTTGGTAAGTTAAATAAAATTGCTTTCTATCTATATATGCACAAAGAAAGGCTGAGTTCCTAAATGCATTTATGCAAAGCATCAGTGACTTTAAATTAATTGGTGCTTAGTTGATTCACCAAAACAGCGCAACTAGGTTATTATTTTTAAGCACGTTTCAGTTTTGCAGTTTCGGTGAATCTGCTAAGCACCAGTTCAAAGAAAAAGGTCACTGACGCTTTGCATAAATGCATTTAGGATCTCGGCACGATTACAATTCCCTGGGCGCCGCGATTTGAAAGTGTTTGTTTTATCAACCATAAAAAGTGCTATTAACCATAAAAATATGTGCATTACTTTTGAAGATAAAACATAAGTATTACATATTAGGAACACTTGACGGTTCCCCCTTTTACGAAATAACTAAAACACGAAAAATTTTTATAAAAAACCGCGCGATTTTTATTTTGCACACTATGCATTTTACGTATAATGTACACTTGATGGTTCACCCTTTTAAGAAATAACTCAAACAAGAAAAATTTTTATAAAAAAATTTGTGCGTTGTGAGTGAAAAAAGAGTTATATCTTCAAAAGTAATGTATAGATTTTATGGTTATTATCTCGTTGAATAGGTAATAGATAGACATTTATTTTGATACTCATAATGCTTATTTTTGTAGTGAAACTAACAAAAAAAAAAAAAAAATCACAAGTTTGTAGGCCCATTTTCCTAATTTTTGACGTTTATAACTTTTAAACTACTTGAGATGGCGAAGATGTATGGAAAAAATATCACCTGAGTTGTGCAGTTTTAATTTATAAATATAACCTTCGGACCAATTTAAAAAAAAACACACTGATGCAATGATAAATGCGTTTATGAAGTCAGCCAATGTAATGAAATGTTCTTTTTTTCTACATTATTTTATATTTGTAATGTTCAACTCATGTACTGTACTGATGATATTATATTTTTTTTAAATAAAAAAATGTCAGTTTTATCTTGTGTGATTTTATTTTTAGAAAAACGTTTATTGTGAACATATTCCAGATTGTTTAACCTACAAAATGACCTACAGTCAATAACCGTGTGGGATCGAAACGATCAATGGGTTAGTCAAAATAACCAAAGTTTAGTCAAAATAGTTGACAGGTCGGTTCATACAACCGAGTGGGAGTCAAAACGGATAACAGATCCATTCATAGAATCGAATGTATGTTAAAATGACTTACTTCTCTGTTCACACAATTGAGTTTAGATCAAAGCAATTTACAAGTTCGTTCATTTAACTGAATGGAAGTTCAAAGGATAAAAGGGTTCGTTCAGAAAACCGTGAGCGCAGTGTTTACATCGGAATGCCACAGTCAAGGCTATGGGAAACTACGTAGTTATGGTGATTACTTTTTAAAAGTTATCAACACCCGACTAAATCGGTAGGGCACCAATTCGGTTGCGACAGTGGATATAATTCTCTATGTGTACGTTTACACTTAGTAACTAAAAGTTTTTTCGAAACTGAATTATCAACGTCAAAAATTTTAAATTTTGTGCCACATCTAAAAATGCATTCTTTAAATTTTTATAAAAATGTGGCAAGAACAATTTTTTCCAAAGCTGGTAATACTGCAATAAGCAAATTCACAAAATCACGTATTTTAGCCAATATTTAACGAGTTGTCCACATTTAATTGTCTTTGCTTTTTTTTCGAATTTCTTGAGTAAATAAAAACTTTTCTTAGTTTTGATATAAGACTAACATACCCGACAGACGTTAACTTGTCCCAATTCAATGAATTTGTTTGTGATCATTATGTGAATTTGTGAAAAATGTCGAAGTGTGTAAACGAAATGAATTCGAGTAACACATGACAGACGTTTCCTTTTAAAAATTCAATGCATGACAGTTAAAACCGTCTGGTATTTGCACGGCGCATAAAATCACAAATATGATATCCTCAAAAAGTGAACATCTTCCAAAGCAACTTACCGTTTGAAATTCATGATCAAAAGAAGAATTCCACAGAATTTTGAACGAATAGTGAAATATAGTGGTGTTGACCACGAAAAATGTGAATGCCATTTTTGGTGGCCAAAACAAAAAAATATTTCATGAAAGTGTTGGTAAAAATATCTCTAGAAAGAAGATCAATTCAAGATGTCTAAAATATGTCTCAAGCATTTTTTTGTAGGACTAACGGGTTTGAAGATTTATTTTTTTTTACCACATGTGCAAATGACAATTTTTGATTTTGTTTTTTAATTTTCTGTATAACTTGAAATTTTTGATTTTGTTTTTTAATTTTCCAGTGTATAACAAAAAAAAAAAAAAAAAAAATTAAAAACAAGAAAGCATATATTCTTATTCTTAAAAGTAGGGTTAAGTGTGGTAATGTGTACCATGGGGTGATGTGTAACACGGCAATTTTTCGTACAAAATGTTAACATATGAGTGAATGAACAACTGTAATATGTTTCTTTTGACAACATCAAGTTTTTCATAATTGTTGGAAGCAGGCACACACACACACACTTCATTAAAGTTCTTAAAAAGCGTGAAAAATTATTGTTGAAAACTTTTTTAATATAAAAAAATAGTGTTTGAATAAAATTTTCTTCAGATTTTAGAGATAAATACATATGATAGATGTAAAATGTGGTATTGTTTAATACCTTTATATATAACAAAAGATTTCATATTTCTTCACGTTGTGGTAAATTCCAACAATGAGAAAAAGTGACTTACATTGGGGTGATGTGTACCACTCAAGGTGGGGTGATGCTTAACACATCTTACACATTATAATTATCATTAAAGATGCAACAATGTCAAACTCTGAAATGCAATCATATCAATGGCATTAAAAGAGATTGGCCCAGTTCATACTATTCTGCCCAGACCAAAATCCAATCGTAGAAGGAAGTCAATGAAAGGCTGTGTTCTAACAACGTCAGAGAAATGCTTACAGTCGCAGGAGGCGGCAAACAATCAAACAAACCACAAAGAAAGCTGCAGGTGCTCGGCCGCAAAACCGGCGCTTTTCGTCGTCATCCGAAGATCGAGATTTTTGCATGATTTATTGCGATTTTCATAAAAATTCCATTTTATTTATGAGAAATGTCACTCCGATATGGTATTTTCTTTTTCTTGCAATCTATAAAGACATTCTTATATTCTATTCAAGTTAGGGGTCAGAGTTTTAGTTTCAATATATGTGTGTGTTTGTGTGTATTGAACATCAGATAGATTTACGAGATTTTATTAAGTTCTTATCATAATGTTTTTACTCAACAAGTTAAAATAAACATAAAACATTAAAGTTCCTGGTCTTTAAACCAACACTTTGTTGGTGTAACACATCACCCCACCGATTTGAAAAAGATCAGAAAACCTTATCCGAAATTTTTGTTCTACTTCATCGATTTCTCAAAATATTCAACAGCCATTAAAACACTTTAAACCAATCAAAAATTCAATTTCTTAACACTTTATTTGAGGCAAATAAGAGCGTGTTACACATCAAGCCACTTTAGCCTATTTTCAACGTGTAAATTACCAAATTTTTACAAATATGTGAGTGTCGCAAAGCGTCCAGTTTGCCTTGGAATTACCGATATCTACTAGACCGAAAACTATTTATTTGCCGATAAAAAGTTATTTTCAGTTATTTGCCGAACTGCTTAAATCCATATCCCAAAAATTCAAAGGCTTGCAGGAATTGAAAAACGAAAATTCCTGCAAACTATCATTCCTTTCCGATCTTTCCGATCTTTCCGATTTCGAAATCCGATTTCGTTGCGAAATCGTAACGAAAATTGTATGAAGGAGTTGACACGACTTTGTAACGAAATATCGTAACGATTTCGTAACGAGTCTTAACGAAAATGTTACGAAAAAGTTACGATTTCCTTCAGACAGCTCGAAAGAAAGGAAATTTTACTCTGTTAGCATTTTAATATGTCGTACAAACAGTCGCATAACGAAATTTTAAATAAAACTCGTATAAAAAGGGAAACTGTTACGATATTTGCGTAACGAAATTGTAACGATTTCTTAAAGACAGCTCGAAATAGTTACAAATTAGTCGGAATTTCGACGTTGTCGTCAACTATGGTGTGCTGGGTAGATATGGCAAAAAAAATGTCATGCTAATTTTTTTCAATTTACAAAATTATATTTGTACTAGGTATAATTTCATGTATATATTTTACTGGATATCAGCGACTTTTTGAGCATTGAAACTGATTTTTAATGTACAAACTCCTTGGAGATGAATTCCAATATAATGATCATGACTTTTATAAGCAAAGTTAATCTTTCACTTGGCCAAAAAATTTTTCAATAATTAAGTGAATTTTCAAGTAAATTAACATCATTATCACAGTAAATCTAAAAAAAAATCACATTTTTAATGTAAAGTCTCATTTGTGTTATTTCTTTATACTTTTTGGACCCTACGGGGGGATTTGAACACCTAAACCCTCTCCCCCCTTGTCAGCGAGCCTGACCTACGGCAACAGTTTAAATAAAATTAAATACTATTTAAAAGGATTTCTTATTAAAATATTTAAAAAATATATTTTTAAGTTTATTCGATATGAAATCAAAATTGTTGCCTCGAAGTGCATTTATTATAAATTTCCCTAACATTGACAACACTGAAAAAAAAGCAATCTAGATTTTTGTTTTCTTTTGTCCAATATATGAATTTATTTTATTATTTTAATTACTAAATAAAGTAACTCTCACCCAAAAATATTTTTATTTATTTTTACATATTTTATTTTTCAAGTAAAACAATTTTTAGCTTCCTCTGTAAAATTTTTGAAATATTTGTTACGAGGTGTATGACTATCGATATATGACTTTATTGAGTATTGCGCAATAATAGGAGAGAAGTTGAATGAATTTAATAATGTTTTCCATGCAACTAAAGGGTGTTTTTATTAGAGGTATAAAATTTTCGAAAGTGATAACTGTCAAAGTAGTGTTAGAATTGGCACGTGTCGTTGATTTTTATGTCCAATCCACTTTGCAAAATTAGTACTAATCGTCAAAAAGACAAATTTGTTCACTAGGACGGCACAAATGCCATAGACCATCATTTTATTGGGGCAAACATTTGGTGATCAAATCCTCTCAAGAAATGGCATTGGCAACTGAGATCAATTAGTTCGACAACTTTTGATTACTTTTTGTGGGGGTACTTCAAGTCACACGTCTACAAGCGCTTTCAAATTATTTTAATTTTTTTATATTTAGGGCGTATTTTAACCCCTCGCGTCAATAAAAATAATTAATTCATTTGCAGTAGTTATTCTGTGTAATACTTAAAGATTTTTATGTTATTATAATTTAATTTTTTTATGTAATTATTAAGTTATTTACCGTATCGCCATAGATGCCGCCGCTGCTGCCAATGCCGACGATACTGCCATTGCCACCCACACTATGAGAAACTGGAGGCGGCGATTGTGTATGTTGTAGCTGTTGATGATGCAGCTGATGCTGTTGTTGCTGTTGTTGTTGTTGAGCGCAGAGCAAAGATGCAGCTGAATGTACCGGCATACCCATACAAACTATGCTGCCAGGAGGCGTGCCAGTCACAGACTGCAGCAGTCCATTGCTTGTGACTGCTACTCCACCACCGCCCATTGATGCTGGTGACAGTGACGATGACGTGGCCGTGACTACTTTATGCGCCGCAAAAATAGGCGGTGGCGGCGTAAATGTGGCCAATTGTGATGGATGCGACATGGTGACACCGGTGATGGTGTTGGTACCGAACATGGTACTAGTCGAGTACATGGGATGATGGGCGAGATCGATCTGAAAATTAATTAATGGGCGTGGCATGAGTGATGTGAGCTAGTGAACGGAATGTCAGAAAGTAGCATGCAAATAAAGAAAGACTTTGGGTAATAGAATTGAAATTGTGCGAATTGAAAATTATATAAAAGGTTGCTAGCAAATTTAAATATCAATCTTTGTTTAAGGAAAAAAATTTCTTTAAAGAAACACAAAGTTTCTCATCTCTTCTCAAAACTTTCTTAAATTATTATTTTTGACTCTGAAGTTAAGTCTATCCAACCTTAGTTCACCGAGTTCAGGAAAAGTATGAAAAAGAAAAGTTTTAAATGCTATGTTGTGAGTGTTAATATGTTTCATGTGTGAATGAAGTGTTAGTTGAAGAACTGTAAGTTTTTTCTATCTAAAAGTGTTTTTAAAAACACAAGTTTGGCTCAAAAATAAAGAATTTTCTATACTGCATTATTTCATAAATATCTTAAAAACCGTTCCTCTAAAAAGAAATTATCCGCTGATTAATTGAAAAATATCTTTTAAAATAGACCGATTTTCAAGAAAGTTTTTGGCATGGAATGTAGTTGGAATTCCATGGAATGTAGTTTTTCTATGTATACTTTCATAGTCACTTCAAAAGTCTTAAGCCTGTATAAAATGATTTATTCTTAAAAATTGTTGTTTTCACTATACTGCCGTCATAAGGAAGAGTGCGGAGTCTAGCATGAAAATCAAAATTCATTTTATTGTATTTTCCTTATTAGCCATCCCATTCATCCAATTTAAGATTGTAAAATAAAAATTCCGAATTTTTTTGGATAATTCTTTAAAATAACCTTCTATTTTATATTTTACTGGGCCTCGCTGTTTTGACGAACAAAATTTTTATAATTATTTCAATAATTTTTCATAAAATATTACATTTTTATTGTGAGGTTTTTTGCTTACATTTTTGAAAATAACGGCAGTATACTGCTGTCATAAGCAAGAGTGCGGCATCTTTCATGAATTTCAGAATTAATTTAATTGTATTTTCCTAATTTGTCATCGAACCTCTTTAAGATTATAAAATAAAAATCGCTAAGTTTTGGCCCCAAGTCTAAATATTTTAACCTTAATTGTCGTATCTACTCAAAATTTATGTATTATTCCAGGATAAAACGCACAACTACAGAAACAGTTTCAAAAATGCCGCATCTACATATACACCGAGAAAAAAAAACAATAGATAAATCAACTAAGTCGGCTTGGGTGAAGACAATTGTATGGGAATTATAAACTTATGCTTATTCACTTAAGCAATTTATTGTTTAATACATTGCTTTGAAAGCACATACTTCGATACCCTGATAAAAAAAATATTGGATTCACAGATGTTAACAAATGCTGTATTAACAGATGCAGTCTGTCACAGTATTCTGTTGATAGCTGCAGCATAGCTTCAGTTTTTATTTATATTGAATAAATCACGCCGCGAAACGAAGGAGTTTGGCTCAATGCGTAGCGTAGTGTCTTCATACAAAGTGGTATCGGTTGGTGTGGATTCGAATCTCGACGGCATGCGAAAGTAAAATTTTTGAATTTGATATTTAATTTAATTTAATTAAATGTTCTTGTTTTAATAGACGTCAATCAGCAAGAAAAGCCGAGAAGCCATTAATTTCTAAGAAAAAAAAACGTTTTCAGTCAAGAAAATCACAGAACGAGAGGCGACAGCTTCAAAAAAAAAAAGGAAAATAAAAAATCCAAAACCCGAAAAAACGTTTTAGTTTAGAAATTCAATATTTTTTTTAAAGTAGTGTTTAAAAAAATTACCAAATACTTGGTTAATTTATCACCCAATACAAATTGGAAACTCAACATGTAAGACTTAGGCATTTTGATAAAGTACTTGGGTGGCTGAAAACTGTAAAAGCCATCTTATAAATTATACTAGTTTTTTTCAAATTAACATACGCTTTTTTTCTCGGTGTAGATGCCGCACTTTGCCTTTGTTTCTTATGTTTTTCATAAACACAACTAGTAGAAAAGCAGGTGCTTTAACGGGTTGGAAGCATTAACGCTCAAACTGTTATTTTTTGCCATTATTACAGTGCTTTTACAACGTACTGTTTTGGAAAATGTTCAACCTGAAGTATGCACATACATAAAAGGCAAGCATGTCTCTGATATATATCAAGTGAATTTGCTGTGCATACTTTCAGGCTGAACATTTTTCAGGGCAGTAAATGTTGGGAAGAAACTGTAATAATCGCAAAAAATAATTACAGTTTGAGCGATATTAGGTGCAGAGCATTGTGCTTGCCTTTTATATATTAAGATTTTTTAACTCATATAAAATAGAGTTTGCGTCACATAAATTGTTTTCATTAATTGATTGTATATTTATACTTAACATTCGCTTTTACCTTAATATAATTGATTCATTATATTGGTAAAATGGTTTTAAATACATTTTGAATAAAACTAAGAAAAGTTTTTTCTTTATAGATGCAAAAATTGATGTAGATACGGCTTTTTTAAATTTTTCCAATTGCCTGAACTCAAAGAAGAAAAAAGCAAAAAGCGACAACTACAGTGCTTTATGCTAAAGTTCTTCCATTATCGGTGAATTCATTAAAATAACTTTATAAATAATATTTTACTGCGCTTAGCTATTACGAAGAACTTAATTTTATAATTATTACATCTCTTGTTGACTTTTTCGTTTTTACCATTTTGCCGAAAATTTTAAAATATTAAGATGCTGCACCCTGCCTACGACTCTAAATTGATTTGCTTCTTTTTGTATATGATCAGATGCTGTTGTAAAACTCTTTCTGATGAGGCCTTGAAAAATGTTGCATACCTCGAAATATAATTTTTAAAAAAACAACTTGAAATATAAAAAGGCGGTGTACAATTATTTGTATAAAACATGTGAGCTCATTTATAAAAAAAAAAATTCGAATTTTATCTTTAACAACTTTTAGTAAAACATTTTTCCATATCATCAATCACTACAGAGGTATTCTATAAAATCTTATTTTATGTATCTTTACTTTTTTTAAAAAAAATTTGTTAAAAAAAGTAAAAGTTGTGCTTTATAAAAGGGTCACTACCTAAGCAACTTATTAAAAAATCAACTCTTATAAGGCAACGACATATTTTTTATGCTATGAACTGACTATTTGTCATATCATGAAAAAATAAGCTTTTTTAAAAAACGTTTAGAGCATATTTAATTATTTTATTTTTTTGAGTTATACTTAATCCAACATTGCATTAACCTAATTTAAATTACTCAATAATAGTATTACAAAAGTTGAGAGATAATTTTCAATTAAAACCTTTACATCATTTAAACATCCAGCATAAAGTGAAAAATGCATTAATTTTATTGACATAATAAATCAAACTAAACACAAACAAACTCATTGGAAAATTAAAAATATAGACTACATAATGTAACGCCATTTTTTAATCGAATTAAAGTCAAAATAGAGCAAATTTAATCATAATACAAAATATAGCTAAAATTAAAATAAAACAAAATAATCAAATTTTAATGTGCTTTTTGACAACACACAATAAAACAAAAAGTAAGTAGTTCATTTAGAGCCTTAACAACTGTTCATATTTTTTGATATTTTAGAGTTAAATGTAGCAAAAAAGTTTTGCCAACATGGCATGTTAAAATATAATTTATTCGCTTTGTTTTATTTCAAAACTTTAAACATATAAAATTAAATATAAACAATAAAAGTAATAACAATAACAACGAACTAATTTTATAACACTAATTACTGTTTTATTGTTATTGTATTCAAATGCACAGCATGGCAACAGCTTGTTATGTGTGAAGAGCAACAATGTATTCAGAAAACAACAACAAAAACAACAAAAACGAAACTGCGACACATTTAAGCTACCACACAGGTCATGGGAGTGAATGTTTTTAAGGTGTAATAACAGGTTAATTTTAAAAAAAGTATATTTTTTTTGCTTAATGTGTTCTTTTTAGTTTCTAAAGTATACACACATGTTTTTAAAATGATACCTGGCAATGCAGATTAAATAATAGTCAGTTTATCAACCGATAATTTGAAAAATGTATGCAAAATTTCGAAAAACTAAAGCTATCAAAACGGTTCGATAGATAACTCGAAATCTATTGGTTCAATTTCAATGTATTTTAGTGGATTTGTTCGTAATTTTGTCCTTTAAGCATCACTTCTAAGTTCAAGTCCCTACTGTTTTTTTAGACAAAAAGCGCGAGTAAATCTATCTATTTTTTAACTTTTTACTCTAATTTTCACCTAATTTTTTAATTTTAAAAAACTTCCAGGGAGTCGTTCGTAGGGGGGATGCCAAATTAGCGGTATGTACTTTAAAATTACATTTGATTTTTTTGTTTCAGATTCATGGGAAAGGCGATATCTATCGAACCGTTTTGGATGTGTTTTTTTTAATGTCACTTTTTAAGCGCCCTCTATATAAAAGCCTTAAAAAAAATAATTTTTATAATTACTTTTTATGTACAATCAAAAATATTGTATCTAAAAAAATGTTTGAAAAAAAGCTTCTTATTTTGTTGTTACACGTATATAGCACCCGTATATTACACCCTTAATAGCTTAAATCATTTTTATTGCATAATTTTTTTATATCATACAGAATATTCAGTAAAAATATTGGTTTTTTAACAGTACTTTAGCAAAATACTTTGTAATGTATGTTACAGATCATAGTTATCCTAATAATACTACTCTGAAGAACATTTTTTAACTTCTGAAGCGCATCTAATTAGATTTGAACACATTTGAATATTCTAAATTAAAAATGTTTTAAGTATTTTATGCTTACTAACTAATACTTGACTATTTCGAAATTAGCTGAAGTAAAAATTAGCATTCTGAATTAAGTTCGTTGGATGTTAATTGAAGCACAGTTGAAATTCTGAGCCAGGGTTTGAAACTATTTTCACTTTAATTGTATTTTTTTCATGAAAAAAAATATGTAATAATTTTTTTCTGAGTATGAACAAAAAGGTTGGTGAAAATTTTTTGATCTACAAACGATACTAATATTATGAACAAAATAAATTTTTCTAAAAGTTGGGACAACATTAACTTAAATTTTTGTATTAGGGTGGTTTAAAATGTAACTTTTTTCTTACTTTTACGGTTATGGCCCAAATAATAAAACCTGCGAAGCGCAACTTAATTGATAAGTACGATTTGTATGAAGGAAAAGTGCGTTCAACACTTCATAAATAATTTTTAATCCAAGAATAGTAAAAAAAAGAAGCTTCCTCTACAAATGAATCCTCTTTACCATATTCAAATGTCATTCATACCTTATCAGTATTTTATATAGTTTTTTTTTATTATGGCGCTAAAACTAAGACGGCGTACAGTGTGATATTTTCAATTCAAGCGGGCCAAAAGATCCAACAATTGAGTATTTTAACGAACAGAAATATATTCATGTAATTGAAAAACGGTTACTAAATTCCAAAATAATGTTTTTTTTTAAAACTTGTCAAAGTTGGAACTTTAAGCAAACAATAAAAAATTTAAGTTAATGCACTTTTTGTACGCCTACTTCCAACAAAGGTTACACAGGACCTCACAAAGATTTTCAATAATTTTTTTTTTATCAAAATAAATAAACAATTTAATTTTAAGTCTAAAAAGAAAAAAAAAATAAAAAAAAAAATTATAAAAATTTAAGGAAAAAATGATTTTTTTTCCAAATATTTTTAAATTGCCATTTTCAGTAAAAAAAAAAAATGTATCCAACGATATTAAACGTGATGATTATAACTACAAGAACTTTATGTATTTGTACTAAACGTTATTAAAAAAAAAAATGTTTTGCGAGTAGTTGTGGAAACGAAAAAAAATCTTTATTTTGCAATTGTTCCAAAAATGCCCAAATTTTCATAAAATGTTAAGGACTTTTAAAACATATTAAGAAAAAACTGTGTAAATGAAATAGTATTGAGTTTATTTTTTGTAAGAATATTATATATCGTAAATTTAGACTATGAAAAAAACGAATAGTCATAGCAGCAGCCCGCAATCGGATTTTGCAATCGTCTCTGCTTTGCTGCTTTAATATTCAAACAATCACGAAGCCACAGCAACAGTGAGCGATCGAATTGTGCAGTCGTTCGATTGCACACACAAATAGGGGGGTCTATCTTCCCTCCATCCTGCATATTATTAGGAAGAGGCGAGACACGTGTTTGACTTAAAATTCGGATTTTGACATTTGGGCTGATAAGCCCTCCTATTTGTGTGAAATGCCTCCTCCTTTAGTAACCTCCACAAAATTGTTAGTTTTTACCTATTTTACTTCCCCTTCGAGATATGAAACAACATAAAATCGAAAGATATCAAAAAATCCTCACAAGATCTTCAAAAAATAGAAAAGTGTAATAGAAAAGTAAAAAATCTCGAAGGGGAAGCAAAATAGGTAAAAATGAAACATTCTTTGTGCATTTCTGAGGGGGGAAGCATTTCTGAGACGCACAAATAGAGGGGTCTATCATACATTTTCCACATTTTTCGGGGCACTTCGAAACACGTGCTTAACTGTCCACTGTAAGTCAAACACGTATTTCGGTTCCCCCTTTAAAAATATGGCAAATGGGGGGCAGATATACCCTTCTATTTGTGTTCGGATTTGGATTCACCGACCCATTTTTACCTAGTGCTCGGCCAGCACAGTATTCGTAAAAATAAAACAAAATTGAGGTGGCAATCCTTCCACCATCTTGAGTTTTAAAATTCTGACATCAGATTCCCAGTCAGCGACCCCCTCTAACACATCGTATACAGACTGCAAAGTCCGATCTCTCTCTGCCGCAGCAGCTACTGTAAACAGCAATTGCCAGTTGCTGCAAAAATCAGTGGCTGCTGCTGCTAATTCTGCTTGAAATATGTAAAAAATTATAGCAGCAGCAATGGAACGACTCCAAAATTCGATTGCTCACTGCTGTTGTGGCTTCGTGAATGTTTTAATATTAAAGCAGCAAAGTAGAGGCGACTGCAAAATCCGATAGTTTACTGTTGCTGTTACTTTTCGTTTATTTCATAGCTTGCAGCAGAAGCAAAGTATATTTATAAAGACTTGCAGATGCGAGAGCACAGCAGCAGTCAATATTTCGATGCTTTAGCTAATTTGGCTGCAGCAATTTAAACCCTGTTTTAAAGTATTCATTATCATTGCTCAAATTGTATGTTGGGTAGGGTGTCAGTTTACCGACTACGCCCATTTTTGGACAAACAGTTTTAAGTTGCAAAACAAACGAAGAAACCAAATTTTGTGACAGTTGAATAATTACGCCAATTTTTTGTAATAATTATTTTTTTTTTTATTAAGCAATGACCAAAATTTCATGTCTCTACCTATAATACTATTTGAGTATGACTTTTGGCACGCTAGAATTGAAAATACCGCACTGTGCTGCGGTAAGGAATGTTTTTTAAGAATAATAGGTTCAACAGATTCATTAATTTCTCATGTTATATCTAGAGCTTACATCGTCAAACCTTCTGTTCAAAATTGAATTGAAATTTGCGAATAAAACAACAACAGTTGTCGTAATGCTTAAAGTTTTTTTTTTAAGGCTAATTGCACTTTTATAGGCTTGGACGTTAATTTTTAGCTCTATCTACCACGTAGTTTCTTTCTTGTTGCTTTGTCAACATGTTCACCTCGAGTCTGGCCATAATGAAAAATAAATTTGAGCAAAGAGTGTATTTGAAAAAGTGTTTTGCCAACGTTATTTCTTGCCCGGATGTATTGAAAATGTTGCTGAAAACATATGGAGAGTCTGCTCTATCACGTACGCAGACATTTGAGTGGTACTAATTGCTTAACCTTGCTTAGATAACCTTATCGGAAGAGAGAGAGAGAGCAAGACATTAAGAAAAGCATACGCCTCGCAGACGTACGATATTTAAGCAGGATTAAGGAGGGTCGTAAAGATGGTCGTACAGTTTCCACATCCTTCTCGTCCAGCAAACAATAAAAATAGTAAGTTTATTTCCCGAAAAGTAAGGGAAATTGTTCTCGAAAATCATCGTGTGCCTCTGGGTGATATAACTGGCGAGCTTGATATATCGACTGGATCAGCGCACACCATTTAACATGATGTTTTAGGCATCCGAAGGGTTGCAGCACGACATGTGCCAAAATTGCTGAATTTCCTTCAAAAAGACTTTCGCAAAACTTTCGCTCAGGAGATGCTTTTAATGGACGATATGGATATTCAGCGCATTATTACTGGTGGCGAGACTTGGGTGTACGAGTATTTCGTCGAAATAGCTCAACAATTTGCAGAGTGGCGCTATCCAGATGAGCCGAAACCACGACAGTCTTTAAAAAATTTGCGGTTATGTTTACTGTTTTCTACAATTCTCAAGGTGTCGTGCACATGAATTCTTCCGCAAAGTGAAACGGTAAACGCTCAATATTATTTGAGTGTTTTAAGGCGTTTGCGAGAGAATATTTGGCAAAAGGGGCCACATCAAGAATTGTACGCCATTATTTAACCAACAACAATGTCCATATCGTTTAAAAATAACCATATTCGCCAGATATAGTCCTGTGTGATTTTTTCCAATTACCCAAACTCAAATTGTCGCTTCGTGCAAAACAATTTTGAAACAATTGAAGTCATCAAAGAGAATTCGCAGAGGTATCTTAAGGCCTTAAGGCCTTCCTTCAAAAAGGAAAAATTTATGGCATATGTGTATCGCCACCAATAGTGATCATTTTGAAGGTCATAAAATAAATGTTGAATAATAGTTCACTATTGTTGTTTTGTTTCCACGGCCCGGTTCAATTTTGAACATAAGGTACAAAATACATGAAAGAATAATAATAAAAAATTTAACAATATGTTTTTAAATATGATGATTTATTTTTATGTATTAATTTTTGGGCAGTATATATTACAACCAACTTTAAAGGAGATTTCACCCTTGAAATTATTATACCTCTACTGGCCGGTGCCAATAATAATGCCGATATATATATTTATTAACCGTTGTCTCTACTAACATGTTTATTGTGCAATTTTATTCATAAACGTTTATCGCCAGTTTAGCGCAAACGAAGTTCGTTTATAGTGCTTGAAAACGTTTTTTGCAATAGTTTCAACAGTTACGAGAAACGGAAACAGTTTCAGGAAATATGTTATTTAGTTATACAAAATGAATTTGGCTTGTCATAATCGCGTGCGATTTTTCAATTGCGGCAAATGAAGAATTTATTTGTTGTAACTAAAAACTATGTTTGTAGGAAACTAACTCTTTTCTCATAAACAAAAATTTTAAATTAAAAGAATTGAACACAAAGAAATAAGCATCACAAGCCGAATATAAGCCGAGTGAAAATGTAATAGACTATCGTGCAACAGGTTAAGCAGAGCGCGCAGTAAGCTTGACATCGACGGAGTCGGGGTTCGATTCCCAATGATAGAATACAAAAGTATATTTTTAAATTAAATTATATTAAATTTATCAGTTAAATAATTGTTAATTTTTCGTTATTTTTTCAATATTTTTCGTTATATTTTTTTCGTTAGAGTTAACTGAATATTCACTTGCGGTAACAACGGGTCGAAAAAGAAGTATAGTTGGTGAATTTTTCAGTTGCAGTAAACGAAAAATTGTTTCGCGTGTAAGCTTTGTTTTCATCTCTGATTTTAAGCTCAAGTTATAAAATGATTTTGATTTTTTTTTTCAGCCTGTGACAGATTTTTATTTGTTAAAAATTTTGGTTTTTTTTGTTTTTTTTTTTTTTCTTGAAATTGTTATCTAATTCGAGAGCTAAACTTATTTTGTTCATATTATTTTAAATAAATTTTCCATTGTTTATTATGGGCTGTTTTGGATCCCACCCTGTTCTAAGCTTAAGTTGTCATATTCTGAAAAAAATTTGAATGTTCAGAATATGATTTAATGCTTTCTTAAGTATGTTAATTTGACATTTCAGATATACAATTGATAGTTTATGAATTGACTTAATTTTTTCAGAACTACTATTGGAAAAAGTGTTCCAATTCCTTAAGTGTTAAATATCCAAATAAAAAACTGGATTTTGGATTAGATTTCACAAATTAGTTTTGTTAAAATAAGAAAACATATTTATAATTATTTTCTATTAAGTAAAATGTAGACTGAATATTTTTTCAATTTTATTTGCATTAATTTAATTGACCCAGTTTCACGCATATATATTTTGCTCTTAACTATCATTTGGTGTGCTATTTCTCGTTCTATATTTTTTTTAAGGTTACTCGCGCAAATCTTTTTTTTTTTATTTTAAAAATATTTGCGCTACTCTATTTCCCTTTTTCACACTCTCACCCATCCGACTATTATTTTTTTTTTTTTTCACTATCTAACGACTAACAATCTGTCGAGTAGCTTCCCATATAAATAGTTGCTGTTGTAGTTCTAAGTTTTCTTGGTTTTATTGTTGCTGTTGTGGGTTTTATTGTTACTGTTGTTGGTCTTTTTGTTGCTGCTGCCTGTGCATCCTGCAAATTTATTACCTGTGAATATATGTTGGGCTCTGCACGTTTCAGATCGGATTGTCTCGGGCGTCCCAGTGTTGCACTGCAATACGATGTCATCCTTTGACCGCCAGGAGCAGCTAATTCAGCGTAGGTTAAATCAGTCTTTTTTTCAGTAGTACAAAAGTGGATCATGAAAGTACAATAAGAAGCAGAAAAGGGAAAAATGAGAAAATAAATAAATAACATTTAAGCCAGCAGCCATTTATATTGTAATATAAGTTTGTGTGTGTTTTATTTTGATGTTATGCAACAGCTCTAAAGGGAATTGATGTTGTTTATTGCAAGAAGAAAACTTAAGAATTTTATTAGCAGGAACGCTGGTACAGGATAAGTGTTAAATAAAAATTTATTTCTTCAAATTCAGAAATAGCATAACAAAAAAAAAAAAAAAGTACACTGAACCAAATATTGTTCTTAAAATTCGATGAATTCCATTTATTGAACGAAATTTATCTATTCATTTCAATAAACAATTTTGTTCATTGTTTGTAATAATCTGCGTTCCTTGAAAATGAAGGAATGAATTTTCTTAAAACGGGAATTTCAACGTATTTACATTAGTACAATGAATATGTTCTTTGAAAGTAAGAATTATTATATTCTTGATTTATAGAATTATTTTCTCGGCTGAAAAAGTTGAATCTCACAATGAATTGAGATTCATTGCACCAATGAACAAGTATATTGGACCAATTCATTGGGGCAAACAACGTTTTTATGATTTTATGTACGTATTTTATGTACGAAAGATAAAATAATAACTTCTGCAGACATTATTGCAATAAAAATTGTGTTACGTAAGAGTAAAAAAAAATTTCAAAATGGTAATAAATTTAATTTTTATTATTATGAAACCCCTAAAAGGTTTCGTAAACGTGTCTTTAAGGGCTCTTATTTAGAGCTAAAAGATGATGAAGGTCTAACGTTTTTGCACAAAGCTGCCAACAGCGCCAATTTGTGCTAGGAACAAAACAAAGTACTTCTAACCAACACATCTGTCTAAGCAAATTAAGTGCAACCAGAGTCACACCCTACTGACAGCATAGCTAAAACATTCCCACTACGATACAATGTTGGTCAACAGGAAAATGCTTTACCTGCGCAGCAGCAGCTGTGAATTTGAAGTTAAATGCATGTGAAGAATTTCTAATATAAAGGTTAGGAAACTTACAATGAAGCTTTTTCCTCGCACCCAGCTAAAACACATCTTCATGGAACCACTTAAGCTGCAGTCTGCAAAATTTCAAAATAATTCTCCAAAATTTAATTCGAAGCCATTCGCAGATGGAGTTTCGCATACTGAAAAGTGGGTCACGCAAGGAAAGTGGTTACTGGTAAAGCCATGATTTCAAATGGATTTTATCCATAAGTATCTGCATTGGAGTGACGCATCTATCGATCCAGTAGCTATGTAGATGTTCAGCTGTTGGAAACTTAATGTTGGTTTTGACGATTTTTCGTTGTGGTTTCGAAATAAGCAACCCAAGTGCAAAATATGCAAGTTAGTTGCGTGCTAAGAGTGTATGTAAAATTTTTGTGTACTTTTGCTGAAATATGATGAAATTGGCAACGCGTTGCGAGAGAACAAAAGTTTGATTAAAGGAAAGTGTAACAGTTCCTTATATTTAAAACACAAGAACGACTAAAGCTGTTTCGAAACGAATACAAAATCTTAATGCCTTTAAATCCATAAGTCTTATTTTGAACTTTCAATGACTTTCAATGTTTGATTAAGAGATGGCGCTAGCAAAAAGTACGCAGCGTATTAATTTGACACAAACGTTCTTTTGTTCGTCTGACATTTCACTAAAAAGTGAGTCCGCCAAAAACTAGCATCTTTGTTTTATCGTTCAGTGGTCATGTCGAGTTTTATGCCTGAAAGCGAAAAATTGCGGCGCGCATTGCTTTTCTTAATTAATCAAAAGAAAAGGGCTGTTGAAAGTCATCGTTTGCTGGTAGAAACATATGGTGAACACGCTCCATCAATTATAATATGTGAGACATGGTTTGGACAATTGAAACCACAAAAATGCGAAATCGAACAATTGCAGAAGTTATTGGAGGATATTGGATGATGACCCAACTCAAACTCAACGGCAATTGGCAGAAGCATTACATGTGTCACAAGAAACCATCAGTTGATGTTAACATGCAATGGGGAAGATCAATAAACTCGGTAAATGGTCCCACACGTTTTGAATGAACGTCAAATAGAAAATCGCAAAGTCACTTGTAAAATGCTGCTTTAATGCCACAAAATTTATTTATTGTCATAAATATATAAATTTCTTTATGATTACAAAAGCTTTTAAGGTCGGCGCTAATGTAATCAGACTTTTAATCAGAAGCGCCAACTTCAAAGCATTTGTATTCATGAAGATATTAATATATTTATGATAATAAAACAAATAAGAAAAAAAATTAAGATAATAAGAGTTCATATATAATAATAAGTTTAAATAAATTATCAAATATGACCAAGAAATTAAAAGGAAAAGTATTTCTAAAATTATTTTTTAATTTGTAGTGATTTTGTAGTCGGCTGTTTTTTTTTTAAAATTTTTATTTCTTCCTTTTTAGAGAATATGATAAATTTTCGAAAAAAGTGTATAAACAACATAAATACAATTGTTCCGAAAAAATTTGTTCTATTAAATTCTGAAAGTAATTTGGTTATTTCAAATATCTGCTTCTTAAATGTTTTGAAATTATTATACCCATTTTCTAACATTGCCACGCCACTTTGTTAAATAAGCACCCACTTTCTTGAGCGTTATTTTCAATAATTGTGCCTACCCCTGTACTTTATTTCAGTACTTCAGCGTCAATATTAACTGCGATAAAGTTTATCTAGTATCGTCACTCCCATTTTTCGAATAACGCCTACTTTATTGGCCGTAGTTTTTAATAATTCTGCCCTAGTGTCAATATTATTCGAGATACACTTTTTTTCTTATATTGCCACGCCCAGTAATCGAAAACCTCCCTCTTTAATGACCGTAATTTGTACTAGTAATGCCTACCCCTATACCATATTGCAGTACCACAGTATCAATATTATGCGAGATATACTCTTTTTCTAATATTGCCACACCCATTTGCCAAATAACGCCCATTTTCTTGACCGTAATTTGCATTAACTGTGTCTACCCCTACACTAAATTGTAGTACACTAGTGTCAATATTATTTGAAATACAGTGTTTTTCTAATATTGCCACGCCCATTTCTCGAATAGCGCCCACTTCTTGACAATAATTTTTAATAATAACGCCTACCTCTACACTAAATTGCAGTACTCTAGTCTCAAAATTATTCAAGATACACTGTTTTTCAAATATTGCCACGCCCATTTATCGAATTACGCCCATTTTCTTGCCCGTAATTTTTAATAATTGTGCCTACCCCTACAATAAATTGCAGTACCCTAGTGTCAATATTATTCGAGATACAGTAGTATCTAGTATTGCGAGATCTATTATTGCCACGCCCAGTTATCGAATACCGCCCACTTTTTACGGGCACCTTCATGCTTCTATTATCTATCTGTTCCTCAAAAATTATGGCAATCAGGCAAATGGTTTAGGAGTTATCGATGTACACACATTTAAAAAAAAAAACAAAAAAAAAAAACAGAGAAACCGACGAACTTGAGAACCTCCTCCTTTTTGAAGTCGGTTGAAAATCGTGGCTTTCACCTGGCAATGCTGGTCCTTCAACAACAACGCCAAATTGCTTCGGCAAGAATACCATGCTCTGTGTGTAGTGGTACCAAAGCAGTATTGTGTATTATGAACTCTTGAAGCCCGGCGAAACCGTTAGTTCACAAAGTTATCGCCAACAAATGATTAATTTAAGCCACGCATTAATCGAAAGACGACCGGAATGGGCCAGAAGACATGAAAAAAAGATTTTGCTACACTACAACGCGTCGTCTCACACAGCAGAACAAGTGAAAGGCACCTTGAAAACGCTTGGATTGGACATCCTCTGCAACCGCCGTACTTCCCAGACTTGGTACCACCTGACTATCATCTCTTCACATCATTGGGGCACGCGCTCACAGAACAGCACTTCAGCGATTTCGAGGAAGTTGGAAAATGGCTCAACGAATGGTTTGCCGCCACGGACAAGAAGTTTTTCTGGCATGCTATTCATAAATTAACTGAAAGATGGGCGAAATGTGTGAAAGCCGATGGCTAATATTTTGAGTAAAAAAAAAATTATTTCCCTGGCAAATTAGTATTTTTGTACCAAAAATCCGGAAAAACTTATGCATACACCACGTATTCAATGAAAGAGGGATACAATTCCTTGTCCCAAAGAACTGAAGAATATTTTAGCTGTTACATCACTTAGCATTCGACACTTTATAAGCATCTTATAATAAAATTCGTCACACACTGATTTTTCAGTGTGGTTTTTTTTTTCAAATCAAGGAGTTTTTCTTTGTACTTCGGATGTAAGAATAAGTTTATTGATATCAATATATTGAACATTAAAGTCAATGAATTGTTCATTTAATTAAATGGACTGTGAATTGATATTAATGAATTGTGCACTGAAATGAATACATTGCACATAAGTTCAAAGAATATATCCTTTGGATGTAAAAAATGAGTTGTTACGCTTTTAATGATTGTGATCTTTTACATTTGAAGCCACAACCAAAATAAGAGATTAATTTTAATAAATACAGAGTCTTAGAAAGAATTCTTAAGAATTCGCAGAGTCTTCAGAAATCTGTTCAATGAATTAATCATTTTAAGCTTTTAAGAATAATATTTTTATGTGTTCATAGAATCAATCAAAAAATTTAAAGCAATGAATTTCATTTAATGAATGAATATTATTAATTTTAAGAATAAAAGTTGGTTCATTGTATAAAAATCTACCATAGGAAGGGGATGATACAATAGGATGAGTAGGTATGATGATAAAGGATATGACAAGATGGATGTGATACAATGGATAAAGTATAGTGAGGAAGATTTATTATAAATAAAAACACTATGTGGCAACCATGGCATACTGATTAAGGTGAGTGAAGTGGAAAAGAATCCAGGTTCGAATCTCATTGAGCACAGAATGATTTTATTAGAGCCCTGTATGAAAATATTCATCAAGCGAATATACCCTGTTTCTCTGGTGCCGCAGTCACTGCAAGCGAATAAATGTAAACAACAGGTCGTATAGTACAGATTAAATCAACGCAAGACAATAATTACTTATTTGTTATCTGTTCTCTTTCCATTCACTCATGCACTGAAATGAGCTTGCGAGCTACTGTACTGTACAGATAGTGTTTGATTATGAAAATTTCGCCCCTCAAGTTTCTGATGGTCATTTTGTTTCAAAATATTTGTAGACCTATTATAAGAAAATGTACTGAAGGAATTGGAAGAACATTTGGATAACATATATTTTAATTGCAATCTTATTTGCATAATCACGCAAGATTCCGGATAAGTTGCAGCCAGCGATATACTGGCATTACCCAGATTTTGTTTTCGTCATGAACATAAATATCTAAAACCTATTGTAAGATTTTTGTAAAAAAATGTATTTATTTGACAAATAGTGTGCTGGATGTCCGTATTGTTAAGGAATATTGTTTTTTATTGGTTGCTAATTACTGTAATGATATTTTGCAGGTAAGGACTGTTCAATTGGTTCAATTGAATTATTGCTATGAACTTTGATGTTGTCTCTGTTTCTGACGTGTGGCATGCTTTTTATAATTTAATGCTATGTTACCGAGTTTTAAGAACGTTTTAAGAACAAAAAATTTTATGTCTTTGCCCAAAGTGCATACTTCCCGTCTTTAGCTCATCTAATTTTTAGAAAATCCTATTCTCTTAGATGTATCGCCAGATTTTGGCAACATATCAAGCCAAATACTTATGAAAGTTAAACCTCGATAAGCTCAACAAAATTGAAATAGCGCCACAACTAGTGGTAACAACAGTAGCAGGAATTTTAAATTAAATTTTTGGAGAATAAACTCTAGATCAAAGCCAATAAAAATTAGCACACAACATCATTTGGGGGCAGCCAACAATTTTCTTGGTAAAAATTCTGTTGAAAACCAAAAATTTCACTCCATTCTGACCATGCAATCGCTAACACACACACACAAACAAGAAAGGTGAAACAATGAAATTCGAGAAAAACGAATTTTTGTAATTTTTTAATAAACCACATTAAAGCATCAGAAAACCATTTGAACACGGACAGAGATACACAAACAGTCATGCAGCCATGCAAACCAATGCACATGTACACAAGCAAATAAACTACTCATACAGACGTAGATATGCAGTGGAAATAAAGTTTTTTGAAATAGAGTTCGAAAAATACGAATGAGTAGCAGGCTACAAGCTGCTACTGGGAGTTGTTGTTTTCTGTTGGCTGCACAAAATTTGGCGCTACATCCTGCAGTATTTTGGTTTATTTATAGCTCTGCTTTGGTATGCGAGAAATTTCCAGTTGCATGGCTAGTGCTTGTGCGTGTGTTTGTGAGCACATCCGTTTTACGTTATGTTCGGCTTCGTGGTGTTGATAACAAACTTTAATGCGTTTCCGTTTCTAAGCTCGTTGTGAGTGTTTTTAATGTGTCTGAAGGTTGCAGCAGCATGTCCTCTATTGCAATTTTTCCTTCCTGCCAAATATTGTTGCTGCTTTTCTTATAATGTTGCTTCTGCTGGTATTAAAGTAATTTTGTTGTTGTTTTTTATAGTTACTGTCCGCTTTCATGCAAAACATTATTTATTTTTATTAAATTTGCATGCAACATTAATTTTGTCACTTTTAATGCAGCAAACAAAACAAAAACAGCGAGAAAGACAAAGCAGCAGCAACAGAAGAAATTGCAACAACAATAATCGCAAGTCAACATGAAGTCGCCAGTCAAATTGCTGCTGCCGTTGACACTGACATTGAAGTTTAGCAATTTTTGGCCTGAATTTATTTTGTTTTTGTTACAGAAACTTAAGTTGGGAAACATTTAGTTAAAATAAGCTTGCAAGCTACAGTCAATCAAGTTGTGAATTAAAGAAACCTTTCTCTTCATTAACCTAAGTATATGTTATAGGAGCAGAAAATAGCCCCTGGACTAGTTCCTTTATGAATTCTTCAGAATTCATGCCTTTTGCTACAGGAAATTTTTGCTGTTGCTGAGTTGGACTTGGATTTTACAAGTACTGAATATCTTGTTTAAACCATGGATTAAATATAATTTCCACCCAATCTGAGATGCCCTCTACCTTTCAATCCTTTCTTTATGATACGCAAAAACAAGAAAAGCAAATTAAAATTGTTACCCGCAGAATTTTATTTAAGATTTTACTGCCTCTATTTAATTCAAAGCTCTCACTTTCGTTAATTAACAGCCGAAGCGAAAATTTTATTTAAAATAAAATAGGAAAAGATTTTGTCTTAAAAAACTAATTAATATTTGTCATGACAGTAATTTTAAAACTAAAATGTAAGATCGTAACTAAGATGGACTTATTTTTCCTCCCAAATGATGTATCTGAAGGCAATGAATTGAAAGCGTTTAAAAAGTCAAAAACATAATTGAATGGAGTGACGAATCTGCATTTTTATGATGTTGTAAGAAGAAGTTTCCTCGTGCTATTTGCCTGTAAATCCTAGCAATGGCTGCTAGAAAGTGCATCTCAAAATATGAGATATTTTTATTTGAAACCGAACGGCATTAGTTGCTAGAAGCTCGTGTTTGGGCCTGAGGCGCATCCAAAGGAAAAACTTTGGGGGTTTTAAGTTTTTTATTCATAGAATTGTTTAAATTTGTTATTCAGGGTGTCTTGCGCCGTTTTCATGAAATTTTCCATGCCATTCTGGTATAATTCTGGATCAGTTGCTGCGATGACCAATTGGACTTCCGTTTTCGCGTCCACAATAGAGCCAGTGGAATTAATTTTATTGATTAAATTTACCACAATGTTGCGAGACGGCTCTTGTGCTATGATGAGCGAGAAGTGTGCGGGTTTTGCGAAATTTTCACTATTTTTGTAGTTAATTTAGCAATTCGATCCCGTTGTTCGACTATAAATTTCTTAAAGAAAAATCCTCCATGCTTACTAATGACAGCTATCATAGATTTAGTACTCTACGTTTCTTACAAGAGTGTCCGATCAAAATGTCAGAGACTATTGGACACCCTTTACAATATATAAACTTTAGATCCTCTAAATGCCTTTTTTTTAAAGGATAACATAAGAGAAAAGATAATTTTACTTCTTTTTCTGCAGTTGAAATTTCAAAAGTCTTCTGCTACGACTTCCACATCCCTGTGAACATTTAAGAGAGCTAGACTACTGAGCCTCTCTCCTCTTGTTTTATAAAGTATTTATGTTTTGAGTATTCAAAGCGACGAAAACGACTGTTTTTCTGAAGCGACAGACATAGGCAACGTTGTTCCACACGGTCGAAAATTTCAGCTTTAATAATTACTGAAAATAATTAACTTTATTTTTATTTTACATACTTTTTTAAAAGTATACTTTTTATATCTTATTTTTTAAAATCTTTTAAAATGTAAAGGTTGGAAAAGTAAATCAAGGTAGTTAAGAGATGTATATATCTGTGGTCAAAGCTATATGGCATTTTTATACCCCAAGGCGTACTGCGTAAGGGGTATATTAACTTTGTCATTACGTTTGTAACACCAAGAAGGAGGCGTGGCAGGTATAGATAAATATATATATTTTTTATTAGCACCACCTCCTGTGTCGGTTTGCGTGTGTCCATCTGTCTGTCCGTCTGGCCGTCTATCAACACGATTACAGCCGTAATTTTAAAGCTATTGCGATGAAATTCAAAACATAAGTTTATTTTTAAAAAAAGGAAGTTCAAGTTCGAAAATGGGCCAAATCGGATGAAAACCACGCCTACCTCCCGTACAAAGTGATTTCATTTTAACCTTAAACTGTCTTTTTAAAGTCGCAAAATTAAAAAATGCCTTGAAATTTGGCAAATAAGCTTTGATATTCAATTTAAATCATGCCTATGAACCACGCCTACCTTCCATACAAAGTGGCTTTATTTTAAAAGAAAAATGTCTTAAAAATCTGATCAAATTAAAAAAAATGTCTTGAAATTTTGCACATAGGCTTTGATATTAATGTAGACCATCACTATAATATTTGGGAAAACCGGATGAAAACCACACCTACCTCCCATACAAATTGGCTTTATATTATCCGTAAAATCTCTTAAAAATCTGCAAACATTAAAGAAATGCTTTAAAATTTTGAACAAAAGCTTTGATATGTAAAATAAATTATCTCTATAATATATGGTAAAATCGGATGAAAACCACTTCCCATACAAAGTGGCTTTATTTTCAACGTTAAATTCTTCAAAATCCACAAAAAATTAAGAAACTTTTGAAATTTGCACATTAGCTTTGATATATAATATTAACCATATCTATGATATTTGGCAAAAGCGGACCTCCCATACAAAGTGAGGTCATCAAAATAGAAAAACTTTCGTTAATATATAAAACTGAATGTCATCCTGTATGTCGTGGCTAAAGACTTTGAATATACTTCAATATGGCCGCCGATGGGTATTTTAGCTTCGATAACCTGCCGAAGCTAAATCCTTACTAGTCTTTATTGCCATTATTTGGAAGGGTGCAGAAATCTATTTTTTGCGCAGAATAGATTACCACTTATGCCTGCACATATTTCGTTCGCAAAGGTTCATATATTTCAGAAAAAAGAGTTATAGCTTGTGCAATGAAAATATCGTTTTTTACGATACTTTAAGTTTAGTCATCATTCCTTGTGACCGCAGATATTGTGACAATAGAACACGAAAAATTTATAATTTTAGCATAAAGTTTACTTTTAAAATTCCGGAAAAGTCAAGGTTTGAAACAGTAGATCTTAGAATGGAAATAAAAATTTTGCAATTGCATTTTAAAATCAACTCAGGAAGTGATGCTGATTATTTTGGTTTCTTTAATATCTAAGTTCCGAGGTATATTTTTGAGTAAAAACTACAAATAAGTTAATGCAATCAAATTATTTTGATCATGTTGATTATAGCTTAACCAATGCTGAGAAAATAATTTTAGTTAAGAATTGTTTTACCATCGAAAAATGGATAAATGCATATAAAAAATCACCTCCATGGCTGTTCCCGCTTCGAGATTCGTAAACTACAAAAATTGTCCAGCACCAAAGATATTCTTATAAGAATACGATAAACACATTTGCAAAGCAAATATAACAGCACTGTTGAAGCATGTGAAGCGACAAAAATATCGTTTTTTTTTTCAACATTTGGAATAAGTTCATATTCTCTATTACTTTACTCGAAGCCAGTGCCATGAAATCAAATTTTAAATTGAAGTAAAAATAGTAGTTCCACATTACATGTGATAGTGATCAGTTAAAGTGCAATTTTTAGTGTTTTTAGCATTTTTGTGGAGAATTACTGGTAAGTACTATTTGGTTTGCTCAGCTCCGAGGAACCTCGCAAATTTCTTTTTAAGTAATGTTGCACTATAACTATTTATGTGATTAAATATATTTATTCTTTTATATGTATTTATGGGTTTCACAAAATCACATCGAAAGTAGTTTTTTTGCATGATTGCAATAACAAAGTTTAAATAACAAAAACACACTTAAAATAAGGCTCAATATCTCAGCTTATATCTATCCAATTGTCATGATATTATGACAAACAAAAAATATCCCTATCTTACGCAGAAAGCTAATTTTTGCCGCTTTCAATAAGTCCTGAAACTTTTGACAACAATTTTGAAACAATTCTATTTAAAGTTTTCAACAAATGCTTTTAATATTTCCTATTAAAATTTGCTTAAGGGGTTACATGACATTGGCAGTTTTTTTTTTAATAATTTTGTATTTTAGTAAATACTCTTAAGATTCTAAGAAAAAATTTCATGGAAAAATTCCTACGGGTTCAAAAGTTACATCCGGATTAGTGAGAGCGCATTTTTAATTTTTGCGCTACCTACGTACGGCAGCTGGTATATACTTGTTTTACTTGCTACCTGACATTTGGTGGTTGTTATTTCGTACCAACTTGAAGGGTGAAGCCCGAATTGCTAAACGAGTGCAAAAAACTATAAGAAACAGCACAACACAAGATAACGAAGGCATACAGTACGAAGCAGGCATGGCAGATTGAAGGTAACCTTTTTTTTCTTTGCGAACTTTTTTTTTTAAATTTTTTTCGATTTTTTATGAATTTTTAAAGGCAATATTTTTTTCGAAAAAACACACTTTCAAATTTGGAACATCACCAAAAATTTAAAAAAAAGCTCGTGTCATACGATAACCAATTTTGTTAAGATTTAAAAAAGTCATTTTTTTAAGAGTAAAAAATATATTTTTTTGAATTTTTTTTCTTGTAATTTTTTTCAATTCTCTACAATAATAAAAAAAATTTTGTAAAAATGTTTGTTTTTGACTGAGTTATAAATTTTTAAAAAAAGGTCTGTTTTCTCTGCCGCGAATGTCATGTCCCACCTTAATGTAAATAAACATGCTTATTTAAAACCATAAATCAAATTTTATCGTTTATTATCGATTATATCATCATGGCTTTGTTTGAACGTGAAGTGATAGGCAGTAAGTTTCATATTTCAAAAATTTCTCTGCAGCTGCAGAACTGCCATCACCTTCTATTAGTTCAGGCAATGTTAACAATCGTGTTAAATTAATAGCTTTTCTTTGTCCGTAGCAAAGCTTTTCTGACATTAGCCAAGAACACAAATCAGCAGTTGATCAATGTTTGAGTTTTATAAAGGGAATTTTAATATTGGAGTGCCTTTAAGCTTTGTGTTTTATGCATTTGCTACACCTATAGCCAAGATACAATCCGAGATGACACTGCCATCTTTGAACTTACTGAGATTTTTTGAATGCAAGGGAAGAAAAGAAAAATGAATACATAATAGTTAATAAATAACCACATTTTATGTGCGCCTTTTCCAGCTGGCGACCGACCTTTCTTTATCGAACCCTTGAAATAACAAAGAAATTGCAAAAACTAAATGATCTACTCGTAAAAATGTGATTTCGAAGGGTATTTCTCAATCATTTCAAATCGAATTTTTTAAAAACCTTTAAGGCACTTGGAAATTATCACCTGTATTTTAAGCTTATGTAAAATTGGCCGCTGAACTCATTTTCGAAATCAGACTTTTGGTAAATGTGATCTTAATGCTTCCGAAACCATAAATTTGGTGCTTTTTATCATAATTTTTCAAATTCATTTGTTCCCACGTACAAAAGAATGCACCTTTTTAAAAATTAGTTGCTGTTGATTTGTAGGTAATTTAATGTAGCTTTCACAAATTAGTATTGGAATATATTTGGACAAGAAATTACTTTTCCTGTGAAGTCGAATATATATATTTTTTTTTTCTGCAAATTTGCAGTGAATTCCTTTTTTGTTGCTATGCAAGGAATTACTTTATGATGCTCGTCTACAACTGCAAAACTATCTGTTTTTAGCTTTCTATGGTGCTAACTTTGTCATTGAATCTTATAATCAAATTAATTGCCCTTTCGGAGGGATCGCTACGACTGATTCTTCCACAATTTCATCGGCGCGCAAGTAATTTTTATTTGTGATCCAGCGGCTTATACTTACAAACAAATGTATACTTAAAATATTCGTAATAGTGTAGTAATACTTAAAAAAAGTATGTGAGGTACTAGATATGTTTTTTCTGTAAACTAGTGTTATTCATTGAATGTTGAAAAAAGTCTTTATAAATAAGTGATGTGTCAAGCGGAAAAAATTTGCTCTTTTACTATATACTCAATTTTTCTTTTGTTTTTCTTTTCTTTTCTGATGGCTTATGATAATTTTAAGATCTAGTTGCGACCCAGCCGTAACCTTTCTGTGACCAACTGGTTGGGAAACACTGGCCTAGGGGATAGAACATTCGTCTCTAGAAATTTTGTTGCTTGAAAAGACAAGAAAATAGGCACAAAAATTCAGAAAACGGCATGTCAGTAAATCCACAAAACGAGACATTGATATGACAGTTGATATGACAGACGTTGATATAGATTTGACAGTTTATTCCTAACTAACTTCACTCGCGTTTTCTGTCTCATTTCCCTTACAAATTTCATCTCCTGTAAAAATTCAATAATTTTTTAAGAAAAATATTTGTTGAAAAATCCGATCCTGAGTGTTCATCATGTTGTATTCTTCTATTTAATTAGCAAACATAATTTATATAACCATAATAGGACGGCAACACATGCCACAGTGAGGTACAAAAAGCATAAATCTTAAAATACGCTGGTGTTTCTAACACTATCATTAATCAATTAAAATTATGTACGGTGGTGTATATGTGTGTGCGGGTGGAAGGACATTCCTGCCCGAACACTTAATCGTAATAATAAAGTAAATTTTATTACAATGACAATCAATTATGACCAAAGGATGGCCAAAGGGTAACACTGTAGGTGTACAAACATAGCAATTGTGCTCAGGTGAGAAGACACAAGCACACACACACACATACATATAAACACATAAAATGTAATAACGTGGTTAAAAGGGTGTACTCTAATATGGCCACGTTAACTTAACGATGTGTTCGCGAATGAGAGATGAGCGCGCATGTTTATAATGATGTTTATGTTCGTGTTGATGTTGGTGAAATAAATGAAGATGCAGACATGAAAGGACAATCAGGGGGCGGAAAGCTACCTAATAATTGCATTTCTATAATTAAAAGCTGTTGTTGTTTTCAGCACGACTACCTTAACAGCCATTGTAGCTGCTCTGTAATAAATTAAACCAAACCAAGTTTACCTTATTTTGTTGCTGTTGCAGTTGTTGTTGTTGTTGCTGTAGCTGTTGTTGTGTGGCAAAACCACCCATTTTGCTAACAGGTATCAAGGTATTGTACTGTATATATTGACCGTGTTGTTGTTGATGTTGATGCTGCTGATGTTGTTGCTGCTGTTGCTGCTGCTGCTGCTGCTGATGATGCAGTTGTTGCTGATGCTGTTGCAATTGCTGCAGATGATTTTGTGACTTTTTATCCACAACCGCATAGGTGGGCAGGTGATCATAGTTGGACGAGGTGATGACGGCATTCTGTTCAGCTAGAGCAGCCGTTGCATAAGCACGATTATGACCCTTTGTTGTCCATTCATCGTCATCGTCACGACCATCTGCAAATATGAAGCGGAGTGTGTGTAAAGTCGAAAGTGTTACATTTTGGATTTTAGCAAACAATGCTGTCAATCTAACAATTGATTGCTTCGACACCAACAGCTGGATGATGGCAACTTACCTTGCGGTATTATATCCGGATTCTTATCAATGCTATCCAAGCTGCTCGTCACATGACACGTCGTATCCCTGCCGATGCGTATATCCTGTATTGATTGGCCATTGTGTAGCGTACCCAATGTATTGGCCATGTTGGCATTGTTATTGTTGCCAGCATTGCCAGCAGCACTACTGACACCAATACCAACACCACCACGACTGCTGCTGTTGGTGTTGCTCACCTGATGTGAATAATTGTTGCGATCACGTCCTGTTGAGCCACGCATGCGAACAATGATGACTATGATGAGCGCCACCAGAAAAATGCTGCCCACAATGCCAGCAAGTATGCCGAGAAATGGCCGGATATCCTCGATGACCGGTGCATAAGCGAGCGATAGATCTAGCAAAACGCAACATGTAAAAGAATAAAAGCAGTTAGTTAGATAAATTGAATAACTAAACATGTGTGAAATGTGTAGAAATGTGTCAGAAATGTGTGATTGTTTAATACAGTGCAATCCAAAACATGTAATTCCAATTAGAATCTCTGCAAATTTTATGATGATGATGATTGGCTGAGGACTAGTTCTATGTGATCATTTCTGGCTTTAATTAAGCTTACTTTTATTTTGTGTTTTATTGTTCATGCTTTGCTTTGTATCAATCTGAGTAACAACTAATTGTTGCTTATCATCATCATCATCATCAATATCTATTTTGTCTTCTGTGTGTAATATTTTTGTTGGTGTTGTTGTTGTGATATGAAAGGGCGGTGGATAGTAGCCCTTTCTAAATGTTATAATAACTGAAAAGGTTTTTAAAGTATAAAATATGCAAAATATAATCTTATTGAAGCAAACACATAAAAAATATTTAAAAGAAACAGAGAATCAAAACAAATTAAAGCATACGAGTATATGACATTAAAATGTACTTTAAAAACTCATTGCACTCATCAACATTAAACTTTTTTTGGGAGTATATTGATAAAAATTTGTCAAATCAACCTAGGTTTTTGTCAATATGAACAATTTCTATTAAATTGACAAAAAGCTAGGTTGATTTGATAAAATTTTGTCAATATACGTTCAACATTGATTTTTTTTTTTTTTTTTTTTTTGTGTGTGGGAGAATAAATAATGCCTTTGTACAAACGAAGTTAAACTTATGGTCCGCTTAATGTTCGCTGGGCGCAATTTCGCTTGTAATAAGCATTTTCAAAATTCAAACGATCTCAAACTGGACTAAAGTGGTCATCATTTAAGGCAGTATTCTAGTGTAGAGTCTTGAAAATATCGATTTTTTTTTTTAAATATTTTCCAATATATCGTCCGAAGGAATTTTTAAGTATTCAATTATTTACGGAGTTATAGCTCTTTTAGTGGGGCCAGTTTATATGACTTTGACTGCACGTAACTTTGCTCAAATCTTTAAACACGTTTTTCCCGAAACTACTTTTTCCAACACGATGGCATAATATCTCAAGTTCTAATGGACCAATTAACTTAAAATTCGGTGTGGGCGTTTGTTGTATATCCCTTTATGACCCGTTATAGAATTATGTGAAAATTTTGTTATTTAATATATTTGAAAAATTAAAAAGTTTGAAAAAAAGACCAAAACAAATTACTTATTTTATTCCCCAAACAGTCACTATTTCACGAAAAAATGACTGTTTCTTTCAATAGTTTGGGATATAGCAACATTCTGACTTAAGATTTTTTTTTTTCAGATAACTTGAAGGATTGAAATCGTATCGAGATGGAGCCACCCTATTTTGTAACACCCCCGCCCCCCCACTCGACCAGCTTGTAATATTTTTCAATTTTAAATTATTTTTATTTAATTTTTTTGGGTAATTTGAAACACTAATTACTTACTTACTTACTTACTTAGTTGGTCGTAACAACCCGTGTCCGGGTTTCAACCGACCTCATCAGCTCTCGCCAGGCGCCTCTGCCTTGCGCGCGCCTTCTCCAATCGGATACACCAAGTGCGGTTAGGGCTTTCTCAGCCTGGTCCATCCATCGGAGGCATGGTCTCCCTCGTCGTCGTTGACCAGCGACCCTCGCCTCGAGCACCTTTTTCGATGGAGCTTCGTCGTTCATACGATGGACATGACCCAGCCAGCGTAGTCATCGCCGACTCGAACAGGACCGAAGATTTTGCGAAGAACTTTTCTCTCGAACACCCCCAGAGCGGCTGCGTCAGTTTGCGAAACTACCCATGCCTCAGCGCCATAAAGCAGCACAGGTAGAACGAGCGTCTTGTAGAGTGTTAGTTTTGTCGATCGAGAGAGGGCTCTGGAACTTAGTTGCTTACTGAGCCCGTAGTAGCACCTATTAGCAATTATTGTTTTTCGCTTTATCTCCAGGCTGATTTCGTTTTTGGTATTAATGGCGGTGCCAAGGTAAACGAACTCCTTGACTACTTCAAAGTTATAGCTGCCGGATGAAACGTGGGAGTCTAAACGCCGAGCTCCCTTGTTTGTAGACAGCATATATTTTGTTTTGCCCTCATTTATCGTCAAACCCACTTTGGCTGATTCCTTTTCGATAGCGGCGAAAGCAGCGGTAACATCTCTCTTGGTTCTGCCGACAATATCAATATTATCAGCGTACGCAAGGAGCTGGACGCCTTTGTAGAAAATGGTGCCATTACGATGCACACCGGCCTTTCGTACGATCCCCTCCATGATGATGTAAAAGAGATCGCAAGACAGTGGATCGCCTTGCCTGAAACCTCTTTCGGTATTGATGGTTTCGGAGAGGTCATTTCCTACCTTGACGGAGCTGCGTGTGTGGCTCAACGTCATTCTGCAAAGTTTGATCAACTTTGCAGGTATACCGAACTCAGACATTGTTGCGTATAGGCAATCCCTTCTCGGGCTATCGAACGCAGCTTTAAAATCGACAAAGAGATGGTGTGTGTCAATTTGGTTTTCGTGGGTTTTCTCCAGGATTTGTCGTATCGTGAAAATCTGGTCTATGGTGGACTTACCAGGTCGAAAGCCACACTGATAAGGTACAATCAGTGATTTTGTAATCGGATTTAATCTTTCACACAGTACGCTTGAGAGAACCTTATATGCGATGGAAATAAGACTGATACCTCTATAACTGGAGCAGATTGTTGGGTCTCCTTTCTTAAGTATAGGGCACAGTACGCTGAGGTTCCAATCACTAATTAGCACATAATAAAAAAATGAATAACTAGTAAGAACATTTTTAAATTTTTTTATTGAATTTTAAAAAAACGTTCAAAATTTTTCTCTCTATACTAAAATGCTGCCATAAAGTTCTACGAGTTTTTGATTTCAAATAAATTGACTTAGTCCCGGTATCCGATGTTGCCGTTTGGATTTGAATTCACTTTTGTGGAGACTTTTTTCCTTGAAATATCGGTGATTCCAAGTCAAACTAAACGCTTTTCGAAACTTACACATTTTAAAAAATTTTTTTTTTTTCGTTGAAAAACATTATGGAAAATAAAAACAAAAAAATCAAAAATTATCATTTGGACATGTAGTAAGAAAACTAAACGTTTGTTCACATACTTTACTAACAGGGAGAGAGTAAAAGAAGAATTGAGTAAAGAAATGTCACAAAAAGAAAAATTGTAGAAAAAGTACGTGAACAGAAAACTAGTAGAAACTTGCAAACTAGCAGCTGATCGAACGACTTGACAGCTTTTTTGAAACCCAAAAAATTTGGGTACATTCGAGTTATTTTAAAATATTTGAAACTATGAAAATAAATAAAATGGAGCCATATAAAATAAACTTAAATTGTTCACCAATGTTTTCTAAGCACAAATGTTTCTTTTTTTATCCATTTTAATAGGAAATTAAAAAAAAACAACTTTTGGCAGCCTGTGTTTTTTGACAAATAATTTTTTTCGGTAACTGCAAGTTCTTGCAAGTAGAAATTTTGCTAGCAGAAACTTGTAGCTACTTTTTTCTCTCTCACTTTTTTACGCTCTCGTTGTCTTCTCTCGTTGCAAGTTTTCCGAGTACGTGAACGTGAAATTTTAGCAGTTTGACACTTTTACCCTTTTTTGACAGGACTCTATTTTTCGATGGACTCCATTTTACTATTTTTTCGAGTACGGGAACGCTTCTCAGACTAAAACCTGCAAAACTGATAAATTGGACTATAAATTTAGAGTACCGGAACAGAAATTTTATTATTTTAGCAATTATTTTTATTATGTAAAAGGTGCTTTGAACTTTATTTGCCATAACCAAATGGCAGCACTCAATCCGTTTATTGTAGCCTGTCGAACTAAAAAATATATATAGATTGGTCACAAGGAGGCAATGGATCTACTATCCTTCCGCCGGTTATTCGGCTATCCGGCATTGCAGCTAGCCAGATATCCGGCATACGCCCAAATTACTACCCGTTGCATCTTTAATATGTATAATCTTTAGTGAGATATCAGAAGTTTTTAGCTTACTATAGTGGGTGAGATTGGACAAGGAAGCGTGTCAATTTAATTCTAATCGAATTTCCTCTACTCCGTTTGTGCGGCTTAAGTCAACATATTATATGACATAAGGATCAGTCCCTACTGAATAAAAGTGGTACTAGGTAGAGGGCGTGGCACTTTATTTGTAATATATTTCAGTCCACACCGTTTCTTTGATTTCAACCACACTTTGCACATATATTCTTTGGTATAATGAGATGTTTTAAGCCTACAAAAATGGGCGGAATTGGATAAAAGACGTGTCAATTTAATTCTAATTGAGCTTCCCTTGCAGCATTTGTCTGAATTTAACCAAATTTTGGAAATACAGTAAGACCCGTTTAAGTACCTCCCCCTTTAAGTACCTAACCCGCTTTAGTACCCAAAATTTCCGGGCATTTTTCACGAAAATTGATAAATGCTAACCCTCTTAAGTACCCAACCCACTTAAGTACCTTACAATGCTGACATTTTTGAGCGAGGTACTTAAACGGGTTTAACTGTATATTCTTTACGATAAGAAGCAATACGTAGTCTATAAAAGTGGGCGGAATTAGACAGGGGGCGTGACACTTAAATTTCAATCGAACTTCTTTTACACTGTTTTTCTGACTCTAACCAAACTTTGCAAATATATTCTTTGAAATAATGAGCAGCGATTAAACTAAATAGTTGGGCGGAGTTAGACATGGACGTGCCACTTTAATTTTAATCGAACTTACTTTATAGCCTTTGTCGGACTTCCAAATTTTCTACACATATTGTTTGGAATAATGAGCTGTCAGTAGTCTCGAATATATGGCGAAATTGAACGGAGGCGTGGCACTTCATTTTAAACGAAATTCTTTTACACCGTAGGTATGTAACTTGCAAATACCAAGCAAATTTTGAACATATATACTTTAGCATAATGAGCAGTCTACAAATTTCTCTATGTGGCAGTTAAGGGTAAAACTAAATTAAGCGAATGGCACAAATATTTTTGCAGATTATACGTAAATTTTTATAGACAGCTTAAGCTTCGAATTTACTTCAATATGGTCACCCGTATTTTAGCACCCTGCGGAAGCTCCATTCCTTACTATTTTTTAATTGAATCGTGTAGGCAGTTTTTGAAAAATTCGTTTAAAGTAGTAAGCATTGATTATCCAACATTTAATTTTGAGAATACATTACAAATTGATGCCTCAATATGACAATGTTTTTAAAACGACAAAACTAAGGTGGTACTGACCTTGAAAAATGTAAATGAAATTTTTAGTATTAGCCAAAATAGTTAAAATTTTTCATGAAAGTGTTGGTCTATAAAATATGTTCATAACATATTTTGTTGAAAAAAAATATACAAATTGCTTTATTTTTTAAAGTACTATCGACGTGCTAAATTTAAAAAAAAAATCGATATCGTACATTTAATTTTAAACTGATTTAATTTGTACTTTAATAATGGTTTATCGGGCAGCACCAAGGACTTTACTTTCGAGTTAATTCAAATTTTTTCTAGACAATAGACGGGTATCAAAATATGTCACATAAACTCCCAGAGCCTGGTCAAAAAACTTGACGACTTTAGATACTTGTTCGAAACATCTGAGATTGATATAGTATGTGTGTCTGAAACGTGGTTTCTTCCTAACATGCCCAATGGTTTATTTTGTATGCAGGTATATAATTTGTATAGAACTGATAGGATCACACATGCAGGTGGCGTTGCCATCTTCGTGAAGAATTGTTTTTCTTGTAAAATTCTGCTTCAGTCCGGTCTAAACAGTCAATGCGAACATCTGTTCTTAAGTATTCTCGTCGGGTCTAGCAAAATTCTTGTTGGTACCGTGTATAGACCACACAAAAATGTCGATATTAGTCCCGTTATGGCAACAATTGAACATGTGAGTTTGTCTCACAGCAACATTATTATTACAGGTGACTTTAACAGTGACTTACTGGCAGATACGCAATTGCTTCATGGTATGCAAGCCTTTAGTCTCTCTTGCTCTCAAAAAATTGTTACTGGCAAGTTTTACTGTAAAAGTACGCGAACAGACCTAATATTACGAGATATGTTTATGGTCTTAGACGTTTTGATCACGTATCACAATATGCTCGACTCATTTTCGGTATGACTTTAGATACGCTAATTAATTTCAGAACAACTTTGTTTTTGCATAAGATTATTTACAATAGATCACCATCAGACTTGTTTGTAAGGTTACGTTTTTCACGTTCTGACAGGAACAACAATATTATACCAATACGTCATTCTTGTCTAACATCGGAACGACAATTTTTTGTTCATGCAATAAGGCTTTGGAATACACTTCCCCGAAATATAAAATTAATCGGCAATGCACTACAATTCAGAAACTATCTTCTAAATCATCTTGCCTTATAATTATTTTTTGACCATTGCCCTATTTTGATATTGTTTTATTTTAATTTTTATATGTTTAATGTGTTTATTATACATTTATACAAAATTAACTTAATATCTTTTATTTTCAAAACTCTTTTAACATTCATGGTTTTTATTCTTGTTGCTAGTACTTTTATAAGATATTAATCTTGTTGTAGTAGCTTAGCCAATAAATAAATACAAATACATACTCTTCAAAATCGTCACAATCAGTTTTTGGGCAAAAGCGTTCGATGTGACATTCAAAATTACAAGAATTCGTGAAAAAACAAACATTTTAGCTGGCAGTCCGATCCGCTATCTTAAGTTTTAAGATCCTGGCATCAGATTTGACACCATCAATCCCCTTAAACGTTTCACTTTTTTGTTTACATGTTTACAAACATACATGCGTGTTTTTTGAGTATGTTCTCTCTATAAAAATTGTAACATCGCCGCCTAAGAAGTTTTACATCTGGGAATAAAATGGTAACAACAATTTTTTTTTTGTTAATCTTTAGATGTAAACATATTGTTTGTCCTTACAGGTGAATGGTGCCTGAACAAAACAGTAAATATTGATTGATGTAGATAATTTTTGATTAATTCCTTTGGTTTGCTTTTCTTGTGACAAGCATGTATTGAAAAATGAGAAAGGTTTTGATTTTAAAATTATTTAGTTAGTATAAAACTAGTTTTTTCCAGATGCACGTGGAAACATTTTAACTCGAGTTATTCAGTTTTGAGATATTTTCAGGGAATAAGACTGTTGCTGCTGGATTTATAAATGTTGACCTTTTTTTTTTCTAAGTAAGAACCTATTTTAGAACTAAATATTGCTATTCGATATTATTCGATTTCATTAAAAAAACAGAAGTGGTTATTTCAGTCGCTTTCGTTATTTTCTTAAAAAATATTTTAACATAAACAATGAAAGTCATGTTATCGGCCAAATATTAATTTTGGTAATGTAGTTAAGTGTGTTTTTCATTTGTTGGTAATCTCTATAAATTTATGGTATAAAAAAAGTAAATCTTAAGTACCTACACACTAAAATAATGAAGCTGGAGTGGTTTGCACTTAATTGTGTCAGTTTAGGATTTATCTCACCATATCTTTGATTGTATGCATGTATATGCACTTTGATTAACCTCGTTCTGAAACATTAAAATACTCTTTTGAAACCATGCTCTTGTTATATTCAAAAATACTCTCTCCTTCTTCTTCAATTTCAAGATACCGTCGCAATGAGTGAGAGCAAAAAACTATTAAATAGAATCAGGAATAAAATAAAAAACAAAAAAAGTAGAATAAAACTGAAAAGGGTTTTATCCATTACCACAAGCCAAGAAATCATAAGAACTTAAAAATCTACAACTTGTTATAGCAAAAACATAAAAACCAACTAAAACTCAAACAACATTAAGGTAATGGTTTTTACAAACAAACCATTTTTTGTAGATTCTCACTTACCAGTTTGCTTTTCCGGATCCTTCAGCGTGTAAACCTGTAAAATTGTGGCATTGCTGCGTCCTTTACTATTGTGAGCCACTAGAAAAACATTGTAACCGGCGCCAGGAACCAAACCACGTACTTCGAAGTATGGAGTCCTTGATTGTGTGCGTGAGTATGAAAGCATTTGTGAAACCAATTCGAATGCAGAAAATATATTGAATGCATTCAATGGGACACCAGAAGAAACATGATGACAAAAACACGCAAAATACACAGGGAGAGACAGAGAGAGAGATAAAAATACAAGAAATACATAAATGAATGCGACAGAAAGGGGCAAAACATTTTTTTTGCTGTTAGTAGGAAACACCAAAATCTCATACGAACAAAATTTTAAATACACCAAAGTGAAAAATGAAAACTATACCAAAGCAAAACAACAAAAAAACCAAAAGCTAGCTACAAAAAAACATCAACTCACTTTGATTTGTAAATTTTTGGATGACGTGTTGTTCCGTTTACATACACTTCCATGATAAAGTCCTGCTGTAGACCACCATCAAAACCTTCGATGCATTCAATTTGAAAACCGGTCGATGTTTGATTGAGCAACGTGCAGTTAACCAGTGGATCGGGTTCACCTGATGAATGAACGGGTCAGAATAGTGAAAAATTTAAGTGGGAATGCTTGGCTATGTGCGTGTGGTAAAAATGGAATTTTTGTTCGCCAAAATGTAGTTGTAAGTGTTGGTACCAGTCAGCAAGATGGCGTCAGTGGTTTTGCTATAGAAATAGAGAGCACAAGCTCATGTTCTTGTTTTGAGTCTGTACACATGCGTTTGTGTGTGTGTGTGCATATGTTAACGTACGTATGATATCGCTTTAAGCATAATACTGCATAAAGGCCAGCAAAAGTATCTCAAGCTGAAATTACTTAATTCTTTTATCAAAGATTTTTAAACTAAGTGTACAGAATAAATTTTGGAAATATACAGTTATGATATACATAAATAGTGACAAATTTTTGCGTCACAAATCAATTTATTACATAAATTATAATGCACTGGTTCAGTAGAAATTACGTATATTAAAAATATATGAAGTGAACATTAAAACTACGGTTATTATAATCTTTAAGTAGTTTTAAGTAAGAATTTAAAATTTTTTTAAAATCAATTTTTTTTTTTTTTTATCAACATTTTTATGTATCCCACCAGTATCGATGAGTACCAATTGCTCATTTCTCATTACCTACTTTACTAGTTCTATATGAACTAGCTCCTTTTTTAACCCAGGGTAATGCTTAAAAGAGTCAGTTCAATCAACTTGAAGCTTGTACTACTTCTGGCTTGTGTTTCTGACGTCTTGATTTTGTAGCAATGACTTATATAGTTCAAAGTAAATTTTCAAGAATATATGATATACAAGACGGTTCAATTTCATTGAACAACGTGAATAAAAAAGATCTAAAGAAAAAAGCATAAATTTATTAATTAACTGAAGATGACTTTCACAATGCCTCCGTTTTTGTTTTTCTCTTATCTTTCTGACTACACGCAGAGAAAAAATATGTTTATATATGTTTGGTTTCAAGAACAAAGTATTTAAAGGGAACCATTTAATGATTAAGATCTTTCTACAAACACATTCTTTTTCGATATAAGAAGATATAATTTGTGTCCAACATCATATAATTGTCCTAGCTAAGAAAATTAATCTTTTCTTTAAATTACGTTCAAAGTTTCTCACAAGTTTCTTTAAAATTGAGATAGATTTTTTTTTAACATTGGTGTAACATATTTCTTTATTGCGTTTCCATATTTCAGAAATTTCTTCCGAAAAACGATTTAATAAACGCATCCAAGGAACTAGTGGCAATAAAAAATATAGCTTTGTGTAGCTATGTTAAATAAAAAAAAAACAGAATAACATACAGTATATTCAACACTTGCTTTTCACTACCATCATTCACTCGCTCTCACGCTTTCTACTTCTTTTCTCGTACCTAATTCAATATAAAAAAAACTATAACGTTTTTAGAGATGAAGATTTTTTTATTTTTGCGAAAGGACTTGTTTTTATTGAAGAAAATATTTGGCATAGTAAATTGTTTATCTAGAATAGAGAAAATTTTTCATTTTCTTTAAATTTTTTTCTAAAAATGAGGATTTTTATGTGCGAGAAAAATACTTATCATTATTAGAGACATGAAATAATTTCAGTTCCCATAAGTGAAGACATATTTCTTCGAATATGGAAAAATTTATCCGAATTGGGCAAAATTTTTTTTGAAAAAGAGAAAATTGCTTTTATCGAAAATGGAGAAATTTTTTATTACAAAAAGACAGGTGCTTTTTTCTGAGTGAATCAATTGACTCCTGTATATGACGTGTCCACGTAAAATTCGCAATGAAAAGAATGCAAAGAAAGTAGATTCAAGTGAGACTAGTTTTGGTTACCTAAGGGCTAGTGAAATAGGTAGTTCTGTACTAGTACCATTTACTGCAGGGATAGATATAAAAAATTTACATTTCAAAAAGTATGAAATGCATATTTTGATACAGAAAATTCAAGAAGTCGGAGAATGTTTAAGTATTTGTCATCTATCATAAAAAATGTATCGTTAATTTATTAAAAATAGTATCGCCTGTGGCCGAAATTCGACCGCATGAAAATCAATTTTTCTTATGTTTTTTTGCTGAACGCACCAATCCATAGCCTGAACAGAATGAACGGCATCAGCGGCGCTCTCTGTTACAGCGTCATCTTGAAATAAAGCACCTTGCACATGTCTTTGCATGTGTTATATGAAGCAAGCAGCAGTTTAACAGTTTTTTGGCACTAACGTGGTGGCATGTTTATTCTGTTCAGGCTATCGGTGTGTTCAAAGAGAGAGACAGAGAAATTAAAGGAAAATAACAATGTTGATACACAGATTCTTTAAAGTGTCTGCGTCACTCTTGCATTCTTCTCTTGCTCGTGTATGCTACAGCAATGATGTTCAACAGAGCTGTATCGCTTTGTATTTTCTTGTTGGTTACTCACTGCCCCATTGGGAAAAAAGGTTTCCCAATTCCAAAAAAAATTCCAAAAAATTTCCTTTTTTTTACCTATCGCTAAGACAACTTATGGGCATTTCCAAACCTGCGTTATGCCCGTATAATACTTAATTTTTTTTGTCCAATTTTAAAATCTGAAAACAAGTGGCGCGTGGGCAGGACAGTCATATTTTATAAGAAAAGGATAAACGTTGTTACTTTTTTATATTTGGTGTTTTTAAGAGCAGCTGCATTAAATGAATAAATTTTAGCTACACACATCACTTCCAATTCAGCATACATTTATATTAAATAGTTTTGTTTACTCTAAAATAGTCAAATTAATTATTAACAGCAAAGTAATTATTTGATCGAAACTTAACGAAAAACGAAATGAAAGAATTCGAATTTTCCCCAAATTCGTACCATATGCGTACTCACTCACACCAATTGAATCCATGCATTCGTGCTATTTAAACTGCTCTAGTTATAATTTTCAATGATCAATTTAATTAAGTATCATACAGGCTTTACGTACGATTTGTACGAAAACATTAAAAAAAAACAATAAAAAATTCAACATTTTAAAAAGATCTTTTTATATTAGCGTAGTAATAGAGTACCACTATATTAAGTAAAAGAATTACAATAATCGATCCTTAGGATTTAAAGATATAAGCAAAATGATGCTCTGGCGAGACGTTACAAAAAACAGAACTAGTTTTCGACTTGGATTACTAAATTTGCAAGACTCTGCGAATTGGGCAAGATTTTTTATATAAAACCTCTTTTAGAAGGTTTTGAAATAATATAAGTTTATTTTCGAAGAATCAAATTTAAAAATCTTTTCCCGTTTTTTTTTTTGTTATTAGGCTTAGTCGTCTGACGTGACGTTACTGGCGTTACGTTACTTAAATATCCATTGTAATTGAATTGAGTAATTGAGTAGTTAGGTAATTCAGCATTTAATATATATATTTATTCCTGTAAGGGTCCCCTTATTCCAGCAAATCTACAAATGCTTTAACAACACTTGAGGTGTAGGTAAGCAGAAAATTATTAGATTTTGGAAAAGTGATAGCGTTTAGCAGATATGAGCGTTTACAGTTGATAAATGGTAAAAAGACTTAAGACACAAACTCGCTTCAATGTGAATGAGAAAGTGTGATTTCCAAAGCGAAGTAGGGAAGTACACCCGATTTTAGACTAGAATATTTATTATCCCAGAATGTAATATATTCTGCCTCACCATACCTCAACCATTTTCCATTATTTTTAGCCAATGCCTTCCGTTTTTATTTAAACAAAAACGCTTACGAAACCTTTACTGAAAATTTACTAAAAAGAAAAATTATATTTGTGAAACAGTGCAGACGATTTGATCATCAAAGTAAATGAGTTTATGTTCAAATCCTTTCAATCGCTTTGTGTTTTATGTGAATATGTTGTAGTTAACACATATAAAAAGGGATCAAAAACTTTTTGTTTGCGTATTAATATATAGATTTAGCCAGCCAGCAGACAAGCCCCCCCTCTTGAGAAGAGTTTGTATAAAGGAGTACTGTAGGCAGTTCCTTCCATCATCATATTAAATTAGAGCGGTGACGGTAATGTTTTGTTTTGATACTATTACCATTGTAATTGTTTTTTTTTTTTTAATAAATACTTAATATTTTAAATATTGATTAGTTGGTTATATTAGATTTGTGCCTGGATGCAGCTTAATTGGTTGGGATAAATAACATGCCCAATTGATAATATTACTATTAATTCCAACGTTATATTTTAATAAATCTCAATTCTGTACAATGTTTAAATATTGTTTTTTTTTTTTGTTCTTGAATGAACAGTTCAAAAATATTTACAAAATAATGTATTATCGTTATAGAGCGAGTCGAATAAAATCAACCTCCAATTACAATTCCTGTAATGGACTTGACAACTGTTTACAATTCCATTCCTGAGGAATTTATGTGTTCAATTTCTGTAACAGAATTTCATTTCCAATTCCAATTAAATTTCTGAAGTATCGAGATAATCAATTATAGGCTACATTTCCTGTAGTCGAATTGACGAATGTATACCATTGCATTGCTGAGGAGTATAGAAGACTAATTCCCAATACTAAATACCACAGAATTGGAATAAAGGTTGAAAAAACAAGCCAGATCTGGCTGCAAAATATTGTACTGTATCTGGCAATGCTTATGTCAATCCATTCAATCTGGAGTTATCGTTGAAAAGCTTGAACTATATTGGTACTTATTTGAACTATATAATTTTTTGCGTAACCAACTATAGTAGATCAACATATCCAGACTTGCATTGTGAGCAATCCAAGGATCAAAGGGACAAAATGACTTAAGTTCATTAAGTAACTGGAGTTAAAAATGGTGTCAACGCATAGAAGAAAGGTGAAAACTAGAGGGCAAGTTATATGAACATTATCAGGTCACAATTAATTACAAATAAATAAAACTATTTGATAGAGTACGACCAGTGAGTTTGATTTATTGTGTGTGCACAAAATCTTAATTTTCGACAAAAAAACTTCACCACGCCATGGTTCAATATCAGCAAAATGCTAAAACCAAACGGACTGCGGAAATATAAGAACACCAACTAGCACAACACAAACCCTTAACCCTTTCGAACCGAAAAAAATGGCTGGATATACAATATTGGCACTAGATGGACGTTAAAGTCTAGGAAGAAGTACAAATTATTTCCAAGCCAGATTTTTAGATTTCTCTACTAGAAGCGCTGGGGGCGCACAGTGTCGCGGCTCCATATAAGTGAAAATACTACTGGGACATATAATCCCATGAACAGAAAACCTTAGTTATATCACAAGTAAGTGTATTTCCAAACTTCAATTGTAAGTATATTTCACAAACTCATGATAAACACACGATAAAACAATGGAACCTAACATTTACCGCTTCTTTCTTAGTTTTTCTAATTGTTTTCTGCAGAAGTTCGCAACACATGCTCACTTATTTACTAATCACAAGTAACTGCAGCTGTCAAATGTCATACAAGTGTCAATTTATTGTACTAAAGAAGTGTACTGAAGATCACAAATAACGGAAAAATATATTTGCAGGCACATTCTTCAGCAAATATTACTTATAGCTGTATTTAAACTTTGTATGCATCAAAAATTAGAAGAACTTTCTGATTTAGTATAAGTATTCGATCATGTTTTCACAGTACACCGAGAAAAAAGCTTATGTTAAATTGAAAAAACCTAGTATAATTTATAAGATGGCTTTGGAAGTTTTCAGCTACCCAAGTACTTTATCAAAACGCCTAAATCGTACACGTTGACTTGCCAGTTTTTATTGGGTGAAAAACTAACAAAGTATTTGGTAATTTTTTATACACTACTTAAAAAAACAGTTGAATTTCAAAAATATAACTTTTTTTCGGGTTTTGGTTGTATTTATTTTCCTTTTTTTTTAAGCTGCCGCCGCCTCTCGGTCTGTAATTTTCTTGACTGAAATCGGCAATAACACAAATTGTTCCTTTATCAACCACAGTTTTTTCTTAGAAATTAATGACTTCTCGGCTTTTCTTGCTGATTGACGTCTATTATAACAAGAACAGTAAATTATATTAACTATCATATACAAAAATTTTACATTCGCATGCCGTTGAGATTCGAACCGACACCAACCGATATCACTGTGTATGAAGACACTACGCTACGCATTACGCGGAGTGAATTATTCAATATTAATTACAACTGAAGCTATGCTGCAGCTATCAACAGAATACTGCGACATACTGCATCTGTTAAGACAGTGTCTGTTAACATCTGTGAATCAAATATTTTTTTTGCAGGGTATCGAAGTATGTGCTTTCATAGCAATGTATTAAACAATAAATTGCTTAGGTGAATCAACCTAGCTGCAGTTATGTCAGCGAACAAGAGCAACGCTGCTTGGAACAGTTGGTAGAGCGATGGACTGGCTCCAAAAGTTCCAGGTTCGATTCCTCACGGCGGGCAGAGACATTTTGTTTTTATTTTTTTAACAGAACTGAAACGAAAAACAATGTGCCAGCCGCGGGTTTGAACCTGGACATCTCGCATATAAGGCAAGCACGTCAACCAGTATTCCACAATTCAATTGAAAAAATTAATTCTTAATTCTTATAAGAACTAGTATCGCCTGTGGCCGAAATTCGGCCATATCAAAATCGGTTTTTCTTTTGTTTTTTTGCTGAACAGAGCCCATACCCTGAACAGAAGTATTGAACAAAATAAACAATTATATAAATGTCTCTGCATGTGTTATATGAAGCAAACAGTAGCTTAACAGTTGTTTTGACGCTGACGCGGTGGAAAATTTATTTTCTTGAAAGAGAAATTTAGATAAAGCACCAACAACAATAATGATGCACAGCTCTTTTGAAGTATCTGCGACTCTCTCGCATTCTACTCTTGCTCGTGTATGCTGCAGCAACGATGTTTAATACAGCTGTGCCGCAACGTATTTTGTTGTTGCTTTCTCATTGTCCCATTAGGAAAAACGGGCTTTTACATTGTCTTAGTTTTACCTATCTTAACGACAAAATCTTCGAATAAAAATTATATTGTGCACATCTACTCGAAAATACCTTTCCATCGATATAAGTTTTATCTAAATATGTTAAAGTTAACACAGGAAAAAAGGGATCACAAACTGTTTTGTTTTCGTATTAATATATAGATACTGAGTGGTTAATAGCAAGTTTAGCGAAAATGAAATCAAATTTTCCTTACGCAAATTTAACACATTTTGTAAGGAAACTTATTTTTTTGTCCACGTAAATATTGATATGCAATGTATACGCGGGCGCAAATAATTTAAATATTCGTTGCTTCGCTTAGTGTAAGTAAGAAAGTTTAAAGCTACCAAAGTGTTGACAATTTTGTGCAAAAGTAAAAAGGAAATTTATAAAATTGGTTAAAAATAAACTTACAAAAAAGAAAGTTTGTTTAAATAAAATTAAGTTTAAATTTCATGGAACGCATATTACTGTTCCCCCAAAGCCACATTTTTCTGTACATTTAAGCTTCTGTTTTCCCTATTCCCCTAATTTTTTCATCACATGCTTATTGTGTAGCTCACTGTCAGTGAAATTAGCATATTCATGACTTACTTTCAACCGCAATGGAAAGCATTAAAAAAACTACAGCTGTTTGCTATCGATATCAATGACAAACCACCAACAACAACAACAGCAGCAACAAAAAGTATGCTTTCATCATGGTCACATACATTTCTTGCATGCGTGAGTCCAAGTGTTTGTCCAAGCATGTGTCTGTTCGTGTCTATGAGGCTGTATATGTGTGCGTGTGTTTTGCATCCCTGCTGGCCATGCATCCATCATGTTTTAACACACTGTGACTCTCTTTTACTCACCTGCTGGCGTGATTGTGTAAACGCATGGTTCGCTTTGATCACCGATTTCATTGCTGGCCCAGCATAGCAGGGTGCCGTAATCCTGCACCAGGATATCGTTGTTATAGAAAGAGAAAAATAAAAACAAAAAAAAAAAAAAGACGTTAGCATGTAGTACAAAAACTGAGTAAGATGATAAAAGGATTTACTACAAAAAAAAAAAAATGCAAGGACGATGGCAAGGGCGACTATGTTATACGGCAAGCTTTTTAAGGCACGCAAATCAATTGGAAAATTATGCGAATCGATTGGAAAATTTATGATTTATCACGCCAACAAACAAAAGCAGACACCAACAATGAGGGACACACATCTACAGCACAAACATGCATACACGTAGACTTCCATACTATCCCTGTAGGAAAATCAACTAATTTAAAAGTAGTTGATAAAGTAGTTTTTTGTCAACCACAACTAGTTGAAATTCCGACTTTTTTCCATAGAACAAACTAACATATTTTGTATGGTGATGTCCGCTAAATAAGTCAATTGACTTTCGTCTGCATATATTTTGAACTACTTGTTAAATTAGTTATATTTAAATTATTTTTTTAATTGCTTTAAAATAACCAATTGAAAACTATTACTGATAGCCTAAAATTAATAATATTTGATGAAATAACATAACCATGTTAACAAATTTGCAATTAAAACATGTCAAAATCAGAGCAGTTGCCGCCTTAATATAATTCAAAGTAGTTTATCAATCACTTTTCTTTAAGTAGTATTTCAATTACTTCATATATAATGCAATAAAAACTATTTAGAATTGAAGTGGATGCCGCCTTAATATAATTCAAAGTAGTTCATATACTGGTTTATTTTAAACTAGTTTTTTAATTAGTTGTTTTTAAAAACAAGTTAGTTTGTTCCTATAGGGATGTGTTGCCTACTGGTGCCTTACATATGTGTGACTTTTTGTCTTTGGCTTTATAATTCATGGACGACATTTTTTCTGAACGGTTGGGTAACTTGAGTTTTTATCATACTTACATTCTCCGTCATGGGTGTATAGTGTGCTATGCTTCTGCCACGATCCACTGCTATCAGCGATGCTGGTATATCAATCGTTTCACCCAATGATGCATTAAATTTCCATATATAGTTTGCCTCAGCTGGATTGGCCTCGATTTCGCAGGTAACCTTGACCGTTTCGTGACGTCCTGAGCTATAGTAAGTACGCTGACCGGGTCGGCAAACGGGTGCAACTGTTTGTGAGAGAAAAGCGTGTGAAATGATATACATATAAAACTTATGAAATGGTTAACATAAAATTCATAAAAATGTAGATAGAATTTTGAGAGTTGTAGATTCTCGCTTCATGCATAACAGAAGAGCAACTGTTTTGAAACTCAATTCTAAATTTTACAATAAGTTTCGAGGTGCCTCAATTTTGATTTAAGACTGCATGTGTCATTTTAAGACTTACGGTGTACATTACGTTGGCACATACATTCTGATCTTTTTTGCTTAGAATTGAACGCAGAATCGGAAAAGCATTGTCTTTAAGTAACGAAATTTCTTTTCACATAAATTTGTTTCTTAATTTTCACAGAACATAGAGAAGATCCAACTCCATCTAAAATGAAGAGGTTTGAACATATTACACGTGTTCGATCCATTTTTTAAGAAATCCTTAATCCATTTAGGAAAAGTCACATTTACCATCCATTTTCTTAAAAAATCTTGAAGTTGGACAAAATGAAGTGAATATATTCACGAGCCGAAAAGTGCATATAAGCATGCATAAAACTATGTACAGCAAACACGGAAACGGAAAATAATAAAAAAAACTTAAAGTCTCAACTAAAATTACAGACAACTATTTTGATATTGTAAGAACGGGTAAGAGTTCTATTATATAAAAACAAAATTTAAAAGATTGGTTTTTTGACCAGGTACGCTCAAGAACTGCTGTACCGTTTTATGTAAAATGTTTACTATTCTAACAATAATTTATTGTAGATCAATGATTTAAGCTTAGACTTTTTAAATATTTAATAGCTGAGAAGTTTTTGGTCAATAATGTGGCGTAAGTGGAGTTTTTATCAAATTCTGGTCTTTTTGCCATAACAATAAAAGATGGAAGGGAAGAGGGGTGGCGGGGATATAATGTATGGAGAATGAAAGATCGTGATTCCAACAAAAAAGTCAACGGTAACATATATCTAGGATCAAAAATTTTGTCGCAAAAGTTATATTTTAGTGAAAAATTTTAATTATTGCTGCAAATCCTTGTTTTCGTCTGTGTCAAAGTACTTAAAAAGTTTTCTAAATATTTTTAAATTTGGTTCTTAGGTCTAACAAAAAATACATTTCAAATGAGGCATATTGCCTAAAAATAAGAGTATTCTGCTGGAAGTTATAAATATTAAAGGAAAGCATTAATTATTAAGCAAAGTGTAAAGGTTTGGCACCATATAATACGTTAAATATATGGTGCAATGATAAAGAAAAAGTTGGAGGTTATCTTTAGGTTTATTAGGTCAATCGATATATCAAATTTGAACTAACGTAGGCAAATTCTTTGATTTTTGGATCGCTATAAATTCGAAGCTTTAATGCAAATTTTAAAATTGTTTCTCATACAATTTTGATTTTCATTCAAAACCAAGTCTACCATATTTCTAGAATTGTTGATTTATGTTAAGTAATTTTTCAGAAATCGCGTGCTTTTTATTTCGTCCAATTTTGTTGTGCTGTGTTATTAGACAAACTGACATTTTAAAACTAACGATTACAAATGTTTGTTAAATGATTGGCATGTTCTCAAATGATTAAATCAAAATTTATACTTTCATAGGCAAAGGGAATTAAATTACAAATAAACATTCACACAACCATAGACAAAAGTATATATTTATGGCAAGAAGTTTTTACAGTGCTAGACAAAATTTGTTTAAGTCATGCATAAATTTTCACATTTATCAGAACGATATATATAAAATAATTGGACAAAATAATGATAAAGACAAGAGAGATAATGACAGACAGACGTACTGGAAGATGAAAAATCAGCATGTTTATTAAAACAATTTGGAAGTACCTAACGCTTTTAACATTAAAATATATATTTCTCTCTATTTCTCTATTAACATAACTATCTTTTGTTTCATGTTTTTGTGCTGAGAAGTTTTAAAATTTAAATCTAATATGAAACTGTGGGGGATGTATAAAGTTATTCAAAAATGTGGAATTAAAAGAACAAGTCCTTTTTATGGCTTTAATAATTTATTTACACTTTATTTACACTTTATTTACACTTTAGGAAAACTCAACTGGCTGCGCGGCGGGTTCACGACCAACTAACTTTTTAGGGTAGCATGGACCAGAGTCCATGCCACCAAAGCGCATTGAAAATATATTGCAGCGCGCAATATAACGAAGCCGCGGCGCACATAGTGACGAACAACATTAAGTATGTACTCACTTCCATGGTGTGTGTTGGCTATTTTACCGCGCGGCCTTTTATTGGCCAGTCCCACTGTCAGCGCTAACAGTAAGACGCGAGCACGAGGAAACGGGGGTGAGTCGTGCCCTAATTAACCAGTCATCGTACTGGTGCCGCGCTGGCCTGGGCGTTGGTTAGCTACTCCAACACACAGGCCTAAGCGCATTTGCATAGCGTATAACAAGCGTCTGTTGTTGTACAACTCTTGTGTACAACAACAACATGTAAGCTTGTCGTTATTGATCGCATTACTGTGACTCACATAAGTGTATGTCGACAGTCGCTTTGACGCGATCACTATGCCTGACAATATGTCAGCAAGACTCACCGACGATCCGCAAAGAATGCTAGAACATTTGATTCCCACACATTATTTGTATACACAAGTATGCAAATGACTAGCTGCCAGCTAACACCAAGCAACAAGTTTCAAGTGGCTAGGAATGTGCTTGGCTCATCACTGTATGATGAGGCAAGCTGCGCTAACCCTTATCGCGTTCTGACGTGAAGGTCTAATAACGACAAAGTGTCGTCGACGTTTTTTTAAAACCGAAACGCGAAATAATATATGCCGTAGCCGTGAACCCACGCGTACACAAGAGGGTGACGGTACAGAAGGTGCCGCCACAAAACCATACTCGACACAAATATTTAGAAATTTCTTAAAATTAGTTATACTTACATCTGATGTCCAAGTGCACTGGATTGCTTTCACCATCGCCTTCACGGTTGCTGCCGACACACGTATAGATGCCGCTTCGCGCTCGACTAACATTCTGCAGGACGAGACTCTGGTTGGCAACAATGATGCCCTCGGCCAGATTGTTTTCCAATATGTTGCCCTGCACATACCAGTCCGAAGTTCAAAATGTGGTTGCGGCCCAAAAATGGTAAGTAAAACAGAATGGAAATGAAAGAGAAAAGAAAGAAAGAAAGAAAGGAAAAGAGAAATAGCACAATTTGTAGCAATTATTAAAACAGTACAACAGGATAAAATGTTTTTTCATTGTTTGACAGTACAAACAAATAAATTTCGCATGCAAATGGAAAATTGTTGCAATAATATTGGCAGCATGGGCTGACATGCTGCAAGAGTATCTAACGTTCACAGTTGCGTCTATAGTTGAACAAAGATATCAAACATAGTAGATACTTTTTTGCTAGTGTCTGTGAACTTGTTTTTTTTTATTTAACTTTAAGTTTGGCTCTCAATTCGTTCGTTTGCGCAGACAACAGAGCACAGTCTGCTGTGGCAAGCAGGAAACCGGATGTGACGACAGTCGAGCCACTTAAAGGAATTAAGCTTCATTGCATTTGAGTATATGAACATGTTACAGCAGTAGATGCACAAAATATGACTTCCATGTACCATACCCTGAACAAGACAGCAAGAATTTTAAATATAAAAGAAAATTAAACATTTAAGGGATTAAAAAAATGTATGTTGTGGACATTAAGCTAAAGCAAATAAATATACTTTTAAAAATAAGGAGTTTGCACAATACAATCTAAATCGTAGATTAAACACAAATACGTTTATAATAAACATTTCAGACGAATATTTATTATATCGAGAAAAATTTTTTCGAAGTTGGCCTCACCCTAAAGGTGTTCAATGGGTCAATTTAAGAAACTTTGGCCAAGAAAGTATTGTTCTATCTTAAAATTGGAGCCTCACGCTTTTTCAAAATAGGTATTTTTTCAAAATATTTAACATTTAGATTAGAAATTGCATTAAAAATACAAAAAACACATTTTTGGGCCGAGGAATCCGTTTTTGACGTTTATTTTTATTTAAGAGAGCCGTCAGAGGGCGTTTTGCTTCTATTTTTGCTAAAAAAATGCGATAAAATACTTTTTGGGGAAAATTGCCGAATATTTTGGGAGAATTGACAAATGCTTGACTCTTTCCATATTACAATTCCAAATTTCAAAGAGCCAAAATGTTCAACGTTCAAAATTAGTTTTTAAAATAAAGAGCAAATTCTCTTATTAAAATAAAGGGGAAAAGTGGACCTTCTCCACTTTGGACTTTGGACTGTGGAAGAAGTGGACTTATTAAATAAATTTTTCCTTCAAAGTGGCTAAACCACTGATTATTATCAAAAGTTTGACTTATTGAGAGAACACTTTTCGTAGAACTACGAAGATAAACCACGCGATCTAAGAAAGCGCACACACACCGAGAAAAAAAACAATAGCTAAATCACCTAAGTCGGCTTGAGTAAAGATAATTGTATGGGAATTATAAACTAATGTTTGTTCACCTAAGCAATTTATTGTTTAATACATTGCTTTGAAAGCACATACTTCGCAAAAAAAATATTTGAGTGAATCAAAATCCAAAATCCAAAATCCAAAATCCAAAAATACAAAATTAAAAAACAACTAGCATGGATGGCTTAAGCATAGTTTTGAGCTTTTTTCTGAAAAAAACACACGAGAGAACGATAGATTTGATAATTTAATGGTTTTTTCTGTAATATAACCACACCAGTAAGTTTTACCAATTTACATCAATATTCAAACCAGTAAATTTTATTACATTTCATAAACAAAAAGAAAAGAAAAATGAAAACAAAAATTTCTTTGCCCGCAATGCGAAATCGAATACTGGAACTTTTGGTGCCAGTCCATCGCTCTACCAATTGATCCAAGCAGCTTTGCTGTTGTTTGCTGACATAACTGCAGCTACGTTAATTCACCTAAGCAATTAATTGCTTAATACATTGCTTTGAAAGCACATACTTCGATACCCTGCCAAAAAAAAATATTTGATTTACATATGTTAACAGATTCTGTATTAACAGATGCAGTATGTCGCAGTATTCTGTTGATAGCTGCAGCAAAGCTTCAGTTTTAATTAATATTGAATAAATCACTCGGCGTAACGAAGGAGTTTGGCTCAATGCGTAGTGTAGTTACTTCATACACATTGGTATCGGTTGGTGTGTGTTCGAATCTCAACGGCATGCAAAGGTAAAATTTTTGTATATGATATTTAATTTAAATTAATGTCCTTGTTATAATATACGTCCAGCAGCAAGAAAAGCCGAGAAGTTTTTAAAGTAGTGTATAAAAAATTACCAAATACTTGATTAATTTATCACCCAATAAAAATTGGCAAGTCACAAGTAAAACTTAGGCGTTTTGATAAAGTACTTGCGTGGCTGAAAACTGCCAAAACCATCTTATAAATTATTCTAGGTTTTTTTTAAATTTAACATAAGCTTTTTTTCTCGGTGTAACGAAGTGACAAAAGATTTAAAACATAAGTGAATTCAGTCATTTTTAATTAGCCAGAAAACTAACTAATTAACTTCCTCTACTAATTATAGTAACGTTTGATAGTTTAGTGAGATTCTACAACGGATGCAGTGCTGTCTACATCGCAAGACGCAACAAAGTCAACAAGTTTCGAAAGTAGTTTGCAACATTTTTTATTTTATTTGAATCACCGTTTACTCAAAACATTCCGTATGATCATTTGCAACAATATTTCAATTCTAATGATCCATCGCTGTCTGGTCCAAAAATTCCGCTACACATACATGGAACGGAAAGACACGTTCAATTGCTGGCTGTAGTTTCTAAATGAGTTTAAGGGGGGACATGACATTCGCGGCAGAGAAAACAGACCGTTTTTTAAAAATTCATAACTCAGTCAAAAACAAACATTTTTCCAACAAATTACAAGAAAAAAAATTAAAAAAAATATATTTTTCACTCCAACTGGGTTTGTAGAGCTCCAAACTGGAGGCAGAGAAAAAAACGGGGCCTAGTGGTTGCAGCGCTGGGAGTTGCAAAAATTGTCCGATCTGGAAAAAAATGACGTGATGTTCCAAATTTGAAAGTGTGTTTTTTCGAAAAAAATATTGACTTCAAAAATTCATTAAAAATCGAAAAAAAAGCTCGTGTCTTACGACAGCGAATCAAGTTTAAAAAAATACAAAAAAAAATTTCGTCAAAAAATGAACCCGCTAGTGCCGCAACCAGTACGAAAAACATGGTTTCGAGATAAACGCGTTCAAAGTTTGTGAACAAAGAAAAAAAAGGTTACCTTCAATCTGCCATGCCTGCTCCGTACTGTATGCCTTAGTTATCTTGTGTTGTGCTGCTTATATAGCTTATAGTTTTTTGCAATCGTTTAGCAATTCGGGCTTCACACTTCACCCTTCAAGTAGATACTAAATAACAACCACCAAAAGTCAGGTAGCAAGTAAAACAAGTATATACCAGCTGCCGTACGTAGGTAGCGCAAAAATTAAAAATGCGCTCTCACTAATCCGGCCGTAACTTTTGAACCCGTAGGAATTTTTCCATTTCTTAGAATCTTAAGAATATTACTAAAATACAAAATTATTAAAAAAAGTCGATTTCAAAAAACTGCCAATGTCATGTAACCCCTTTAGAAGATAATCGAGAAGGTGTTTTGATGGCAACATTAGATAGCCGTAAGAAATTACCCAGACTTGAAAGTAAAAATTACTTTTCGTTCTAAACAAAATCACTCCTATTGTTGACACTGTTCACTCCTTCTTATATTAAATTTCACTTTTATACAGCCATACTACTTTGAATAATTTTAAATTTACATATGGTTTTCTATATTTAAGAATTAATTTGAATTCCTGCAGGATAAAATAAAGTGCAATATGAAAAAATATGCTTTGTGCATTTAGCGAGTAGGCAAGGAAAAACCGAATTTTTTGTCTAAAATTGAATAAAATCGACAAAAGTCGTACATAAGTACCTACCCTAATTTTGAACGCTAAACATTTTGGGATATTTAAATTTTGGAATTGCAATTTTGCAATTTTCCCAACATATTTGGTAATTTTTCCCAAAAACAAGCGATAAAAAGCAAAAATATTAGCAAACCGCTCTCTGGCGCCTGGCATAAAAATTGTTTCCTTGAAAAAATGGATTCGTGGACCCCGAAAAACACATAAAAAATTTTTTTGTCTTTTTAATGCAATTTCTTAGTCAAATCTTGAATATTTTGGAAATATACCTGTTTTGAAAAAGTGGAAGGCTCCGATTTAAAAATAGAACTATAATCTTTTCGTCTATTTTCAGATTATCTTTTTTATTTGATTGCTTGAATGCTCTGTATGTGCTGTTTTATTTTCAAGCAAACAAAAGTTTTTGTTTAAAAATTTTGATGCAATAAAATTGTACAAGGTACTTGTACGAATCTGCAAATGTATCGCTCATTTATCATCAAAATGTGACGATCAATATTAAAAGTTTGTTATCTTGATCATGGACTAAATAGGCTCAAAACGGTCGAAGCCAGTGAATAAATGCTCATAAGTTAATTGTTAATTTTCATTTAGTTTCTTTCTAGGTTAATTTTTTTTTTAATTAAGTTTTTTTCAGAACGATGTAATAAGTCATTTTTCCTCTATAGGTGTCACTGAGTAAAGTTTCAGAATACTAATAACGTGGTTGTGAAATTAATATGCAATGAAGAAAAATTGGGCTGGGGAAAGCAAAATATCTGTCACAAAATTGAAAATTGAAAAGATGTACCAAAAAGATTTGTTTTTTTTTTAAGCTAAAAGCTTTATTCAGAAAATTATTACTCAGAAATGTTTTGCAAAGTGTTGTCCATCGGTAGCTATGACTTTTTCCATCTTTTAGGCGGCATATGGATTAAGGTTGATTACTAAACACTTGAAAATTGAGATCAGAATTTAAAAACTTACTGAAATTTTTGTGGTTGAAATTAATAATTTACCTGTAAAAAATTGTTTTTTTTTTCAATTTAAAAGTTTAAATTTTTCACCTTACTTTGGTGCAAATCAATATATAGTTATTTACTAATCTAAGCTTAGATTGCGAACATAGTGAACGCCGTTTCAGACAGGCAGACAAATCAGATCAGAAAACACATTAGAGCAAAAGAGATGCATGACTTGGTTTCTTTATTGCTCCAATATGGAAATCTGATTTGATTAGCCTGCCTGTCTGAATCGGAGCTCACTATCTTCTCAACCTAAGAGGTGCATTTTTTATTTCACTTTTTTAATTTAAAATTTATTTTCCTTTAATTAAAAAACTATTTTAAAGTAAGCCAGCTTCTCCACGAGCAATATTTCCGAGAATGTAATATTGCTACAATGAAATTGCTCTACATATTGCCCGTATAGACGCTAAATTGCCACCAAGGAAATATGTCTGGCAATATTGCCAAATGACTGAAAGGCAATGTTGCTATGCATAGAATATTGCTTCTGTGGGCAATATTTTTGATATGTATATGAAGTAAAAATGGCGACAAATGAAGAATGGAGTAGACAAAATCATAAAAAAATTAACTTGTACAGAATCCATGAATATTTGTAAAAAATTAATAGACGTTGTACAATTTCGCATTTACCACAAATTTCTAAGTTCTCTAAAGCCTTTAATGCTCTAATAGCACCATATGTTTATCGTTCAATGTCATTTCATACATGACACATTGCGGCAATTTTTTGCCCACCATCGAAATATTGCCAGATCAAACAATATTTTCTTGTGTCTCTGTGGAGACACAGCGTAAAGCGTTGACACTTGTCAACTTGTAAAGTTTAGTTTTGCTTAAAATTTTTATGTTTTTAATTTTTCGTTTATGTTTTTTTTTTTTCTTGACAAGAGAAAAGCTGCTGAAAAATGAAATTTTGATAATGCATTAAAAATGAATACTTGAATACGACAATGTTTTAAAAACGCATAAAAAAATGTAGTGCTGACCATGAAAAATGTGAATGAAATTTTAAATGGCCCTAAGAATTAAAATTTTTCATAAAAGTCTTGGTAAATCTGTACACCACAAAGAAGATCAATTTAAGATCTCTATAATAAGTCTTCTACATTTTTGTCCAGGACTAATAGTTTTGAAAATGTACTTGTTTTACTACATCCACGAATGACAAATTTTGATTTGTTTTTTTGTAATTTTCCACGCCTATGGTATAAATTGCAAAAAAAAATATAAAATAAAAAATATACAAATATTTCTCTTTTTAACCGTCTTCAAAAAGGAGGAGGTTCTCAAGTTCGTCGGAATCTCTGTTTCTCTGTTTTTTTTTTATTATTTTTTATTATTTTTTTTTTTTTTTTAAATGTAGGTACATCAATAACTCCTAAGCCATATGCCTGATTGCCATAATTTTTGGAAACAGATAGATATCATAAGCATGGAGGTGCCCGTAAAAAAGTGGGCGGTATTCGATAACTGGGCGTGGCAATAATAGATCTCGCAATAATAGATACAACTGTATCTCTAATAATATTGACACTAGGGTAGTGTAGGGGTAGGCGTTATTATTAAAAATTATGGTCAAGAAGTGGGCGGTATTCGATTGCTGGGCGTGGCAATATAAGAACAACAGTGTATCTCGAATAATATGGACACTAGGGTACTAAAATTTAGTGCAAGGGTAGGCACAATTATTACAAGTTACCGTCAAGAAAATGGGCGTTATTTGACAAATGGGCGTGGCAATATTAGAAAAAAAGTATATCTCGAATAATATTGATACTATAGTACTGCACTTTGGTATAGGGGGGGAAATGATTAGTAAAAATTACGGTGAAGAAAGTGGGTGGCTTTCGACTAATGGGCGTGGCAATATTAGAAAAACAGTGTATCTCGAATAATATTGACACTAGGGCATTGAAATTTATTGTAGTACAGGGGTAGGGAGAATTATTAAAAATTACGGTCAATAAAGTAGGCGTTATTTGACAAATAACGTAGTATTAGCGTGGCAATACTAGATAAACACGATCTCAGTTAATATTGACGCTGGGGTACTGAAATTAATAACGAGATAGGCACAATTATTACAAATAACGGTCAAGAAAGTGGGCGCTTATTTAACAAAGGGCGTGGCAATATTAGAAAAACTCTATTTCTCGAATAATATTGACACTGGGGTGTCTCGTTACAAGAATGGGTATAATTATTTCAAAACACGTGACATCTTATTTAATTTTAAGAGACAGACAGCTATTTGAAATAACCAACAAATTTTCAGAATTTAATAGAACACATTTTTTTGGAACAATTGCATTTATGTTGTTTATACACTTTTTTTCGAAAATTTATCATATTCTCTAAAAAGAAAATAATAAAAATTTAAAAAAAAAGCATCCGACAACAAAATCACTACAAAGTAAAAAATAATTTAAAAAATACTTTTCCTATTAACTTTTTGGTCATATTTGTTAATTTATTTAAACATATTATTATATATGAAATCTTATTATTTGAATTTTTTTCTTATTTGTTTTATTATCATATATATATTAATTTCTTGATGAATACAAATGCTTTGAAGTTGGCGCTTTTGATTAGAAGTCTGATTCTATATAGCGCCGACCTTAAAAGCTTTTGTAATCATAAAGAAATTAATGTAGATATGATAATAAAACAAATAAGAAAAAATTAAGATAATAAGATTTCATATATAATAATATGTTTAAATAAATTATCAAATATGACCAAGAAATTAAAAGGAAAAGTATTTTTAAAATTATTTTTTACTTTGTATTGATTTTTTAGTCGGTTGTTTTTTAACAGTACTATAGACGTGCAAAGTACCAAATTTTTAAAATTATGTGAGTTTCGAACACCGTCCGATTTGATATGGAATCATGTGTGTAAGCACGCTATTCACGTGCCAACACATTGGCATTTTTTCTGTTCGACATTGGATAAAAATCAAAAACCAACTGAATTATTGAATTGAGCTATTAAAAACTTAATTTTATTAAGTTGATATTTTAATTGATTGAGTTTTATGTCGTCATACAACTGACATAGTGAAAACCAGGCTTTACAGATAAATATGGTATTGTAAGCCAGGCCCGTAGCCAGGATTTACCTTAGGGGGGGATTTTGATAAACAAAAACATATATAAGTAGATAACAATAAAAAAGTAAACGCAAGGATATCGAAATTTTTTTAACAAATCCGTTTTTTCTTAAGACTACTCGTGAAAATGCCCGTTTTTAAGTGACCATAAGAGAGTTGCCAAGAGTTTATCGAATTTTTTATAAAATTAATTTTAAGTACTAAGTTTTCGATTTTTGCCTTTGGTTTTTTGAAAAATAGTCCAAATTGGGAATTTATAATTTCCTTTTAAAAAATATAATTCCGAAAATTAGCACTAAAAGTAAAAATGGCTATGACAAAACTTTACAAATACAACAATATTAGTTTGATAGACAATAATAGTTAAAATTTCTTGCAGTTTATTAAAATCAAAATTAAAATTAGTTATGAAAAATTAAGACTTTTTTTTAATAAGTTCACCTGTTGAAGCTTGTTTCAAAACTTTTACGGGACATTTAACATAAACGGGAGAACAAAAAAATTTTAGTCATTCGATTTGGTTTCTTTTTAGCTATCTTACGCTTTTATTGATCCCCAGCTTGTGTACAAGCATTTGGACCTGTGTGAACACTAGTTCGAGTTATCATTAAAGGCCAAAATGTTACTGCTCTTGAAAACGATCGACCATTTAAATTATATTCAAAAGAAAATATTTTAAAATCTTTAGAAATTGAACTGTTCCATTTCCTCAAAAAAAAAAATTGATATCATGACTGACAAAATCATTCAATTCCAATAACAATTACTATATATTTTTTTTTATTAAAATTTTTTGAGCAGAGGAAGCGACTCCGATAAAAATCATATTTAAGTCCCAGATTATTTTTTTAAAAGCCGTTATTCGAAAAACCAATATATTATTTAAGTTATCGCATCAAAATAAGTCTTTCTTTGAAAACCATTATTCAGCTGGATAATTTTTTATTAAGCAGTTACTTTTTTGGATATTTAAGAATTTAATCATTCGTGGGCTTAAATTTAAACTTTTTGTAAATTAAATATTTAAAAATACATTTTTTGAACTTCCAACTAGTTTTTTAATTTTTTAACATAATAAAAAAATAATTTTAAAAATGCCAAAATTTAAAAAAACCGTAATTGTTAATTTTTCTTATGAGAATTTGGTAAAATGATAAAAAATCATCAAATCCTCATAGAAATGGACAGTATAAGATGTTTTAAAAAAAATTTTTTTTGAGAATTTATTTCGAAAAATGGATATTTAGATTTTATATACTTTTTCGAAACCTGTAGTTTGGAAAATTTTGGACTTCGCGCAGGGCTAAATTTTTGAAACAAGTTTGAGATTTTAAATGTCTTAAATACCAAGAAAACAACAAAATAGAATGGGCAAACTTTTTAGTCATCCGCTTTACGTGGAATACCCCATAATGTGTTAAATTTCGTGGTTCATATTTTTTTGCATTATAAAGCTTTTACAAATTTTTAAAAAAATCCATTCAAACGAATGTTTTCTCAAAGGTTTTGGGTCCAATAAGCTTTGATATTGCATAAAATGTGTCAACCTTATTTTCTATAATTTATGAAATTATATTCATTCTAGGTATAATTCAAATACACATTTGACCGGATTTCACCTTGACCGGATATCAAGGTCTTTTTGAGCATCAAAATCTACAACTGAGAACGGTTCTTGCATATACAAGCTCCTTGCAGCTAAATTCCAATATAATAATTATGATTTTTATAAACAAAGTTAATCTTTCATTTGGCCAAACAATGTTTTCATTAATTAAGCGAAGTTTTTTAAATTGGCTTTGATGTTTAAACTTTTGCATCTTCAAGTGAATTAACTTCATTATCTCAGTTTTTCTTAAAAAAAAATTTATATTTCGAATTTAGTAGTCACATTTGTGTTAGTTTTCCATACTTTCTGCTGCTTGAATAGCAATTCCAAATAAAACAGGTTTTTTTTTCTTATTCAACCCTCTTAGTTCAGAATTCGTCTAAATTGCTTTCTTATGTCAGTAATATTTTTACTTGGATCGACCTCCCATACATATGTTTTTAATGTTTACTCAAGAAAGATAAGACGTCAATTCATTTTCGATAGAATACTGTATTTTTATATCGTTCTTGTGCATTGTATGCTTCGTACCACCTCTGGTATCCGCTTACAGTGTTATGTGGATGTAATCAGTGCTTTAACAGATGTCAATAAATGAATGAATTGAATTGAGAATTGCATACTAGCATTGGCAGCAACATTACAACTTAATAATTTTTTTCAAAATATTATTTCTTTTTGATCTTATCATCTCGATATTTTATTATTTATTTCAGACTGTTTTGTATGCAACATCAATTTTACAGCAATTTTAATTACCTTAAGCTTTTTATGTAAACTTACATATTCTCTTCGTTAATTTTAACATTTTAATTGCATTGCATTAATATTATAATAAATAATATTTTTTTTTTCTCTTTTCATTCATTTTATTGCCAATCAGTACGCATGAGATTCTCTGTAACGGTAGCAGGAAAATGAAAAGGATTAAAAGTGTTTCATAATTTATATTGTTGGTTGTTGTTGTTACTTTAAGCCATTATTCTGAATTGTAGTTATTTTCTGCTTCACATAGCTTATCGTTAACCTACTCAATAATTGCCTTGCCAATGAATTGTTGCTGTTATTATTACTGCTGAGCTCCTGTATTTATGTATTGTTGTCGAAAGAGCATTTTAAAGTTTTATTAATATTTTCATGCTTTTTTTTTCTTTTTCGGTTGATCAAAAAATTCTACTTCTTTATTAAACTCAGTCTCGAAGGCTCTTCATTAAGTATTTAATTTCCAGTTTATAAAGTTTTTCTTGGCCTTTGTTTACAGCTCTCTCTGGATGTTTGCCATATTCTCTTTCAACATCCTCGCTAGCCCGATTCTAGCTTATGGCTCTGCTGTTGCTCTTCGTAAAACAGTGTGCCGCAAAAGTTTTCAACCGCCACCACTTTTCACAAGCTGCACAAACTTTTCGTTCAACTGTTTTATTTTTTCTTTTTTCATATTATCATCCATTCATACATATCGCTCTGCTTCACCCAGCTTTTATTATGCCTGGGCTGGTCGGTTTAAGTGACTTTCGCACACATACTCGTATATTGTAGATTATTTTCCCAAAGGAAATAAAATATAACGAAATTTCTTGCCTGCAGGTTTTGCTTCCTAAAAGTATGCAATCGTAGTTATTGTGCGCTCTCAAGCTCACACACAGACATACCCAACAAATGCAGCAACAACTCAAAAATTGAAATAATAATGAGAAATTTTAGCTGGCAGCCAATCTAATCTCAATCATAAACATATGGCAAAGCTTTTCGGTATAAATAGTATTTTTGCATTTTTTTTTTTTTGCTCATGCTTTTTTATGTGCTGCCAAGCGTTGACTTCATGTTGCCACCAGTTACGGTTTTGTATGTAAATTGAATTTTTTTTTCAGAAAGCTAATAATATGCGAAACATAGCCGCAAGGAATTACGAAGTTGTAAGGACTGCGATGAGGTGTAATCAAGCGTAGCTAATTTTCAACAAATTTTCAATATGTATTTAGATTATTTTGCATATTTTGTATTTAATACTATTTAAATTTTCTAAAAAGAAAAGAAGCAAAACCAACTGAAGTGAAGGAAAGTCTTTTTGGAAATATCAGACTAGTTCTAAAGCTTTTCGTAACAAAAAAATAATTTTTTGCAAAACTACTTCAGAAAAGTGCACCTTAGGTAAATTAATTCAATGATTAATGTCTCTGTGTTTAACAATTTAACTGTGTATTTCATTAAATTTCAAGTTTATTAATTTATAAACTGTAGTATAAAAAATTATTTAAGCATTTTCAACTCATATTTGCGTTCTGACGCAGCATTACATAAGTAATAATATATATTTTACTTACATTATGCCGCCAACTGACTTTGTAGATCCACGGATTCGACTTTATGTTGCACTCAAAGAATACATCAATGCCTTCGCGAAAGGTGGAGTTCATGGAATTTGTACCCAGCTCCAAACTAACAACAGGTATATCTGCAAGTAAAGTATTAATAAAATTAAGAAGATTTTTAGTAATTAATTGTATGTTTCAGCAAAATTTTAAGCACAGGAAATAAGCTGAATGAGAAAAAAATTGCTTCAGTTACTCTGAAGTCTTAATGAGTTTCTTCAAATGGCAAAGAAACAAAAAGGAATAAAGCTAAAAATGAAGAAAATTCATTAAAATAATACATCAGCTTTTGATTAATATTCTGGCATATTTTAAGCTTTTTGGAACACATGATGTTGTTTAATAAATAATTATTACATATTAATTATAAATGATTTTATGAAGAAAAATATGACGACTTGGAAAATAGCAGCTGTGATATACAGTGGTAAATATTCGTTTAAACTAAAAAAAAAAACAAATCAATAAAAATGCAGTATTTCAGACGGTGTTGGTTGTATAAGACTAAAATTTGTTAATTTAGTTTAAATAATTATTGTCAGGAAGTGTACTGAAAATGGGCGTGGTTCAACTTAGACATCTACGCCCACTTTTGAGAAATCATTAAAACTTCAAAAGCACTAGGCGGATTGAGCTGAAATTTGAAATGGCTTACTGAAAACTAATTTTGCCACACCCCCTTTTAACGCCCACTAATAAATATAAACACTGCCCAATAATAAAATATCTGACGGTTTTTGTCGTATTAGTCTTAAATTTGGATATTTACTTCGTATGGTTACTCACGAAAACTGTACTAAAAATGAACGTAGTCGACATATATCTACGCCCACGTTTCAGAAATCATTATAACTTCTGAGTTGGACATTTTTGATACTTAAAATTGATATATAGGTGCTATGGATCCAAAGGGCGATCACTATATATTTTAGCGAACATAAAACGAAGGGGCGTGGCCCTCACACAAGCTAAATTTAATGACCCAGCTACATTTCTGGTTGAAATTAGCAGAGACGAGGTTTAAACATTTCTTAATGGCCGTTATATTAGTTCATCTGAAGCAATATCGATAATGTTTTGTTTTTCAATTCATGAATTCTATCCTGCATTGATACATTTGGCAGTACATTTGGAAAACGAACAAAGAGTATATTTTATCACTATATATTTTAGCGAGCATAAAACGAAGGGGCGTGGCCCTCACACAAGCTAAATTTAATGACCCAGCTACATTTCTGGTTGAAATTAGCAGAGACGAGGTTCAAACATTTCTTAATGGCCGTTATATTAGTTCATCTGAAGCAATATCGATAATGTTTTGTTTTTCAATTCATGAATTCTATCCTGCATTGATACACTTGGCAGTACATTTGGAAAACGAACAAAGAGTATATTTTACCTGAAACCACATTGATTACGTTTTTTAAACTATGTTCGAGTGATGATTTTGCGAAGGCTCTACTTACTCTTGCTCTACAGCCAAGTTCCTTCATATTATATATGAACACTAAAGAAATGGAATCTACGGAAACGAGCACAAGATGTTGAAGGATGAGTTGAAGTTAAACGAGATTCGGCTGAAGGTAGAGCTTACACGATTTATCGTAATTGTTCTAAATGCTTTTACCTTCGAATTCTATTGCAACACATAAAGTGTCCTACAAGTTTCATTTGTTTAAGAACTGTAGATGGTGCTTTGCATCCCACATACGGCGTGGCATGCGAAGCTTTAAGTCTTCTTGAAGATCTTTTTGAAAGTGATGATGCCGAAATGCAAATGATGATGATGAAAAGCACTGTCTGATGCCGCCATCTCTGAAAAAGCTTTCCGACTCAGAGAGTTGTTTGCAATAATGTTGACTTTTTGCCAAATATTCAACGCATTACAGTTATGGAACGATTTTAAAAATCATTTTTGCGATGATATTTTGCACAGACATTGATCACAACAAAATAATCAGGGAATACCTAACAATGACTTGTTCGAAAAGCGTTATCGGAATTTTCTCTCAGCAATGCGTTGACCAATTTAAAAATGCATTTTCGATTCACTGAACAGTTCTTGGCTTCAACAACTATAAAATAGTTTTGTCAAAATTTTCCTAACTCAAAAAATTTACTAAAATAAAATTAATAAATTTAAATGCAAATAATATTTACAACAACTTCCTAAATTTTATGTATGTTGTAATTCGGCGAATTCAGTGTACTCAATAATATTAATTTTCAAATGACAGCAAGAGCTAGCAGTGTTGTTAATTTTGTTGTTGCTGTTTTTTTTTTTGTTTTGCTCTTCGTTTTTTGTTGTATTTGCAGAATATTAATATGATCAGATATTAGCAATGGGCTGCCCGATTTTAAAATTTTTTCATTAAACTGTTCTTCGATTCAAGAACTAAGGCATGACGAAGCCCTAATTTTATTATCTCAAATAATTTTACTAAAATCAAGTAATATATTTTAATGTAAATAATATTTACAACATCCTCTAAAATTTCATTTATTGTAATTCGCCGAATTAAGTGTCAAACTTAGCCAGCAAAGGCATTGTTGTTTTTTTCATATGTTTTCCTTTGCTAATTATTATTGTCAGTTTTTATCGAGATAATCTTTCAGTTTATATATCTGAGCAAGAACCAAAATTAACTAACGAACAGATTAATGTCTACAACAAAATATTACAAAGTGTAACGAATAATGAAGTGTAACAACCATTTTTATACCCGCGTACTGCGTTGGGTATATTAACTTTGTCACTCCGTTTGTAGCGCGAAGAAGGAGGCGTTGCAGGTCTAGAAATATATATATTTTTTTGATCAGCATCACCTCCTGAGTCGATTTCCGTGTGTCCGTCTGTCTGTCTGTCGACAGGATTACAGCCGTAATTTTAAAGCTATGGCGATGAAATTCAAAATATAAGTTTATTTTAAAAAAATTAAGATCAAGTTCGAAAATCTGCTAAATCGGATGAAAACCACGCCCACCTCTCATACAAAGTGACCTTATATTAACCATAAAAAGTCTTTAAAATCCACAAAAGTCAAAGAAATGCCTTGAAATTTGGCACGTAAGCTCTGCTCTTCAATCTTTGAAACTTATCAAAAAAATCGGATGAAAACCACGCCTACCCCCATACATACTTATACTTTATTTTAAAAGTAAAATCTTAAAAATCTGCTCAAATTAAAGAAATATCTTGAAATTTTGCACATAGGTTTTGATATATAATATAGACCATCACTATGATATTTGGCAAAATCGAATGAAGCCCACGCCTACCTCCCATACAAATTGGCTTTATTTTAAACGTAAAATCTCTTAAAAATCTGCAAAAATTAAGGAACTGTTTTAAAATTTTGCACATAACCTTTGATATTTAATATACCCCATCTGTATGATATATGGCGAAATCAGATGAAAACCACGCCCACTTTCCATACAAAGTGGCTTTATTTTAAACGTAAAATCTCTAAAAATTTCACAAAACTTAAAGAAATGTCTTGAAATTTTAGCTTTGATATATAATATGAACCATCTCTATGATACTTGGCAAAATCGGATCAAAACCACGCCTACCTCCCATACAAAGTGACGTCATCAAAATAGAAAAACCTCGATGTCGTGGCTAAGGACTTCGAATATGCTTCAATATGGCCGCGGGGGGGGAGGGGGGTATTTTAGCTTCGGTACCCTGCCGAAGCTCCATCCTTACTAGTTTTTATTGATGTTCCTGGTGGTACTGGTAGGACCTTCCTAACTAAATTAATTCTTGCTAGAGTTTGTCATGTACGAAAAATTGCAATTGCAATAGCATCGTTCGGAATCTCAGCAACTTCTAAGTGGTTGTTTAACTACTCAGTCAACATTTGAGTTGCGGCTTTTCGTTTCACCATGCAAAACAACACATTTATGCTCATATCTATCTATCATATCTATGCTGTTAATACCATGTTGCAAGATGTTAGGTCATAAGGTCGTGTGATGGGTAGTGTAACTTTTTTATCCTCTGGCGACTTCTGTCAAACACTACCGGCTGTACTTAAAGCCACCCGAGCTGATACAGTAAGAGTTATCATGAAGAAGTCAAATGTGTGTCAATATGTCAAGAAACTTCAATTGACAATAATATTTAAGAGGAGATCACGACGCCGCTATATATACAGTACTTTTACTAAAAATAGAAAAAGGGACAATTGCTCTTGACAATGGAATGCTTCATGTTTCATTTACATTGGGTATATGCGTTTCGACTAGAGACAATTTGGTTTCCAATCCAGATATCGAAAATTTGCGTCCAAAATCAGCCGCATGGTTATGTGAAAGAGCTATTGTTTCCACCAAAAATTAAGATGTGGATGTACAAGTCAAGAAATCGATACGGTTGTTAATGAAGATGATGCAGCCTTCTCCCACATAAACGAACATTAAAAATTAATCTAACGATTATGTTTTCGATTATGTTTTCAAATCTTAACGGCTGAACGGACTTCGCTCAAACTTAAAACGTGTATTACTTGTGCCCTACATTAGGTTATTACACACTTAATTTTAACCACGCTCCCTTTTACCGCCCACAAATCAATAAAAATGCAATATTTCTGACTGTTTAGATTGTCTGAGACTAATTTTGTCTTATTTGGTAATTTCGTGTGTATGGTTACTTTCAGCAATTGTACCAAGAATGGGTTCCCACGCCCTCTTTTACCGCCCATAAATTAATGAAAATTCTATATATCAGACTGCTTTGGTCGTATAAGCCTGAAATTTGGCAATTAAGTTTGCATGCTTACCGTCGGCAACTGTAGTAAAAATTAGCATGCTGGCACTATAATTACGTCCACCTTTAAGAAATCATTACGACTCCAAAATTTCTGTGCCGATTGCGTTGAAATTTTGGCAATGATTGTTTTCGAGTACGAGATGGTTTATGGGAAAAAAAATGTTTGCCACACCTTCTTGCACCGCCCAAAAATAAAAAAAATACGGTTGTTGTATTAAAATACTGTGTCCTGCTAGTTTTATGTATAACAAACGTTATAATAAATATTGGCAGCCATGGCGTATGGGTGGAGCATGTGGCCCATACGCCAGAGATCCTTTGTTCAATTTCCACCTGACACAGGAAGTTTTTTTCAATTGAATTAATATTTCTGCTCGTCCGTCACCTCTCTACAGACAATGGCAAACCTCAGAGAGTAAAAACTGCCATGAAAAGCTTCTTGAGAACATAACCCGTTTAGAGTCGGCATAAAGCATGTAGGTCCAGTTCGCGATCATTTGTGTTCAAACATTTCACAACACGCACAACACAATTTATCATGAGGAGCTCAGTCAAAGTCCTTTCAATGGCTTGCAAATGATTGCTGGAAATCCTTCTTATTTAAATTCCTTATCTCTGTTCCGTATGTTAACAAATTCAGCACAATTTTCAATGTGATTCCACTCGCGTCAGGTATTTTATTTTAATTTATTCATTCGAAAACTTTTATTTTTTCTATGAAATTCTTTAGACTATGCTTCTAAATAATTATAAAATATTTTTTAGCTAGTGAATATTTTGCTTTTTAAAATTTTTTCTTCACTTTCATAAACCTTTTGTCTACTAAAATTTTTTCAAGTTTGCCTAACTCTTAAAGGAAAAAATTAATTTCTACATCTTTCCATTATTGCATCTAGGTCATTGTTTTTCCAAGAGAAATTTTTTATTTTCCATAACCGTTATTTTGTCATGAAATAAAAACTAAAATGAATGGACTGCCAAAATGATTACGCTTCACTGAATTCCGACTGAAAACAATTTTTCAGCAATGTTTTAAAACTCGTTCTATTTGTACTATAGGAAGCCATCGTGTTCTACAATGTTTCAAAAGTTTTTTTGTTTTCGACTTCCTTTAAATTTTCAACTCGAATTGTGTAAATTGAAAAACAGTTGTACATTTTAAGCTGTAATAATTTAAATAGACTTAGCAGCAAATGACAAACTGTCTATATCGTGTTAGACTGCATTGTGAACCATACGCTACCGAATAAGTACTCGCTTAGATTCTGTCTCAGTATAGCAGGAATAAAATTTGTTGAAATAATTTATAACTGGCAATGGTTTTGATTTGTCGTTTTTTAACTTGTTCAAATAAATAACTTTTTCTATTTCAATTATTGGATAAAAACTCTGCAAAAGTAAATAAGAAATTTTATCTGAAAAAAATAGAAGAAAATTTCGATGACGCATTTAAGTTATCTCAAAAAAAAGAGAACTTATCATGTTAAAAAAATATAAAAAAAGATCTCGAGAAAAAAAGAAAACATGTAATCTTTTAAAGGGATATGATGGTAACGCTAACTAGGGATGAACTCAAAAATAATGTTGAATCACCTTTTGATAGGAATCAATTCGTTAGTGAGGAGACCTCTTTCGCTAGCTTTTCACATTGGCCATTGATAATGAACAAAACTTTCCCGCAATAACAGAGAATATTTCAAAATTTTCTTAAATCATAAAAATCCAAGCCTTTCGAGTTGGCAAAAAAAGAGTACGGTTAATTATTAAAAGAATATGTATTCACTTATGGTCCGAAATAATATAATATTTATGCATTTTGTGCAAGCTCGTATAGACGTAAAGATGTAATAAAAATTCTAAACTTTCATTCATTTTCGAGTAAATTCGAAAGTTAATTTTGATAACTATAATGTGATAAGAGATAACTCTAGTCAAGGTACTCATAAATAAGAGCATTAAGTTTATTTCTCATAACATAAATAACGTGAATTTTAGGATATCTCTTGCAGGATTTTGATTTAATCAAAAACTTCTTATTAGGCAGTGTGGGGATTTTAATTCCAGAAATCCAGACTGCGGCGATTTGTTCGCTAATTTGAATGGACAAAGTTTTTTTGACTGGTAAAGCTATTTAAAGCTCCAATAAAGAATATTGGATCATTTCCCAAGTAGTACCAGACTGAGTAGTTTACCTTCTTTACCTACCTCAGACATTATTCATTAAAATTGATATTCAAATTGTCTGACTTAGAATTTATTCAGTCTTCTCCAAAAATCGTTTAATCCTTTGAAAAAACACACCTTATTCACATTTAAAAATCTTGGACTAAGTTTTAATACATCTCGATACCGAAATTGTATTAATTTTATTACTTGCCGAATATTACATTTAATTTCTAATAAAAATTTGTATTAGAATTTAATATACAGTTCGGATTAAAATTTAATACTGTTTTGGTTTCAATTTTAGTATTAAAATGTTAAAAAGTTAGCATTCGATTTTATTGCACACAGAATTTATTTTTTTTTTTCATATATTCTACAATTTTTCAACTAACTCCTGTTGTAGGTTTCGAACTCACGTCATCATTGAAATGAAAGTAGTAAAAGTTACTTGTGCGCCATAATCAAATTAAAAATGTTTGCCAAAAATTGTATTATAAAGCATTGTTAACCGAAAAAGTAACTCTAATCATAAGACTTTTGAACCGTAACAATCTGAAAATTAAAACGGAAGGTATCGAAATATAATACAGCCTGGCTTAAAGTGTAATACATGTTGTATTACATCTAATATCATGGCTGTCTTATTTCAAAATCTATTCTAATTGTATCTAATCTATTTTAATGCTAAACAAAATATAAGTACGACGGGTTTCAGATAAAAAAAAGAACGAAATGCTTTAACATTTCCTTAAAGAAACGTTATTTAAAAACCGGATATTAATAACATTCAGTGTACCTTATTGAGAGTAGTAACTGCCATGGTGGAAGTAGTAGCTGCCATAAGGTGTTTCATGTATATTATAAACACCTTATATTTATGCCACCATGGTAGCTGCGATGAACAAATGTCAAATTTTCAAATCAATAATTTCTTTTATTTTAATCAGCTTGAACGCTTAATTTTTTTTTTTTTGTATTTATGAAAAATGCCACCAAAATTTAAACGCTTTGTTGTGATTCACCCCACTACAGCCCAAAACAATTTTACCGTGGTATGTGTCAATTAAAATTTTGATTTTTGAAATATTTCTTGACGGAAATCCAATTCTAGGCAATTATAATTGATTTCTTACAGGTTATTATAATTTTGCAAGAATATCATCAACATCAGCAACAACAGTAGCAATTTCAGCAGACACAGCAGTATCAACATAAACTTGGCAAGCCGTCAAGATTTATATACAATGGCTCACAGCTTATTTCATGCTGTGCTATTTTTTAAACTTTGGAACACTGTATCTTAAAAACTAAAAACGAAATCATCAAACTTTAGTTAAGGGCTAAGAAAAGCATTCAAATTGATCACAATAAATAAAACAAAGTACACAAAAATTAGTTCTGACAAGCTTTAGGCTGAAAAAAACCGTTTACTCAGAAAAAATGCAGGTCACAGCTTATTTCATGCAGATGCTTTTTTTCACTTTGGTGCCAGCGAATCGCGCTTTGTAAAGGGACTTTCATTTTTTATGTTCTCTTTAAAGTATTAGTAATCATTTGTAGTCACTTTTTAGTGTGATAATGTACATGTAACGATATAGAAGCACGCTAAAGGCGTTTTTGCACACCAATAAAAAGCCGGACTACTGGAACAGCGTCACATTCTCGGACGAGTCTAAATATAGCATATTTGGCTATAATGACATGCGATACGTGTGGCGGAAGCCTAATTCTGAGCATCAACAGGAAAATATAAAAGCTACAGTGAAGCATGGTGGTGGTAGCTTGTAGACTTAGACCTGTATATCGTCAGACAGGGCTAGAAATTTGGAGTTCATTGAAAGTAACATGGACAATGAACATGGACAATATGTATCTAAATATTTGAATATAAAAAAAATTGCATCAGAGTGCTGAGAGTCTTGGAAGATCGAAAACATTCCGTTTATACCAAGACAATGACTAAAAGCCTTAATCTGGCATTGTGTAGGCTTGGTTGATTTAGAGATGCGAGCATTGAATGGACCCGCTGGCACAGAGGGTTTCATTTTCAGACATGAATGTTATTGAAAATTTATAAGAAATGTTAAAAAAAAACATTCGGCAACATAATACTTCCAGCAAAGAAAAATTTAAAGAAGTCATTATAAAAGAATGGAATAAAATCACTCCAGCAACTTCTGAAAAACTTGTAGATCCAATCCCAAAAAGACATCAAGATACAACAAATGCAAAGGGTTATTGTAACATATTATTTATGTTAAATTTGACTTTTTTTTAATATAAGATCTTAGTTTAAGTGCATGAAATAAGTTGTGACATGAAATTATTCAGTATTTTAAAAATTTTTGATTATTATTTATAATAAACAACGACCCTCGTACCGGGCGGCCATCGTGTTCGACTACCGAAAAACTCAAAGAAATGTTGGTCAAAAATCGCAAATTGACGATTAGAGTGATAGCAGAGGACGTCGGCATTTTAATTGGATCCGTTCAAAATATTTTGAAGAATGAATTGGGCTTGAGACTTGTCGCTGCGAAGTTGGTACCGAAAGAACTCAATTTCATGCAAAAAAGAGACTGAGTTGCTATCGGGAAAGACAGCTCACACTTATGTAGGTGCGAGGACATTCTGGCATAAAACAGAATGAAAAGGCTGATTCTTTAGCAATAGAAGGATCAGCAGAAGAATTTTGTGGACTAGAACCACGTATCGCCATAGGCGACAACATGGTGGCAGGCCTTATTAAGCAATGGACGGACTCGGAACCCCGTACAAGGTGGGAAGAAGCTGGTAATTGCAGGCAATCAAAAGCCGGCCGTGAAATGGTCAAGTAGTGAGGCAGCAAAAGTCACCCGATACAATCTGAAGACTTTAAGCTGGCTTACTGCACTAGCCACAGGACACGGTCCCTACATGTACCATCTCAGGAAGATGACTCTGACCGAGGACGATGCGTGTAAGTTATGCCTAGAGAAGCCGGAAACAGCAGCACACATTCTGTGCCAGTGTCCGGCGGTGGCAAGCATAAGATTGACCATTCTGGGACGTCCATTTATTGACGAAGCCGAGATTGGTCAACTGACCTACAAGGACATGCTTGAGGTGACAAAGGGTGCTTATAGAAGGAGCATGCTCACTTATGAGTGCTCCGAGCAGTAGCATCCTTCGTCAAATAGGGGACGAAAAGGGACCCACTGTGGTCTGATTGGGCCAATCCCCGACTTATTATATATATATATCGCGAAAGACATGCTGAGATGGTCGAAAACGACGAATCATTCATCGAATTCATCATTACTGGTGATGAGACATGGGTATACGAGTATGACATGCAAGCCAAGCATCCAGCGAGTGATTGGCGGTCGCCAGACGAACTGAGACCGAAGAAACCACGTCATTTTCAGTCAAAAAAGAAGGCGATGCTCACTGTTTTCATGTACTACAATGGTGTAATACACCATGAATTTTTGCCAAATGGTCAAACGGTCAATAAACAGTATTATTTGGGCGTTATGAGACGTTTACGTGAAGCAATTCGCCAAAAAAGACCGCAGTTGCGGCAAAACAAATCATGAATTTTGCACCACGATAATGCATCATCGCACAATGCTCATCTTATTCGTGACTTTTTGGCTAAAAACAACACGATAACCATCCAGCAGTCGGCAAATTCACCTGCCTGGCTCCCTCTGATTTTTTCCTGTTCGATCGAGTTAAAAACCGCTTCGAGGAACGCGTTTCACCAGCAAAGAAGAGGTCATGGAAAAATCGGTGAACGCTCTGAATGCCATACCAAAAACCGTGTTCCAGAAAGGTTTCCGTGACTGGATCAAGCGCTGGCATAAGTGCGTTGCAGCCGACGGGGACTACTTTGAAGGCGGCAATATTGATTTGGAGGAATAAACTTGTACTTAAACTTTTTTCAAAAATTGAACCTTTCTTTTTGTTTTCCTTTCTTAAACCATATTTCTTAAACCATAATGTCAATATTTCCCATCGCTAACTGTAAAAATTTGTATAACTTTCAGGAGTTGTTAATTTGTTTTTTCAGCGCTCTGGCAGTAAATTTTATCTATTGCGGCAGTTATATTCTTTGTCGAAATGCTTATAAACAAATAAAATTGAAACTTAGAACTTAGAATTATTACTTGAAATTATAATTAATTTAAAATAACTAACTTTTAATATGTTCAAGTAGATTTTGGCGCTCCCGCGCTTATGGCACCACAGGTGTGGGACAGCTCTCCTGCAACTTAGAACGTCCCGGGCTGTGTCATCAAAAACAACTGTATTACCTCGCACGCTTCTCTTTGCTTCAACAAACTCAGGATAAATCTTAATATATTTCACACTTTATGTTGAAACTTATTTAAAGCTGTCAACGCTCAAAGCAATTAAGGCTTCAAGCTTTTTAACAAATTTTAATCCATAGCTTTAAAAAATGTTTGATTGTAGTGCTGCTTATTGTGAAGAGTCTTTTTAATATGCTATGTTTTGTATATATTTTTTTTATGTTCGCACTTTCGCCTTACTTGTGCTACAACATGGCTAGCTGAGCCCGCTGTTACGTTATCCTTTTAACTGCTTCAGCTGTTGTTGCTGTTTTTGAGATTGTTGTTGTTTTAATTTTCCTTAAATATCTCATTAAAATTTTGTTGCCCTTTTCTACAGCTCTCTCTCTCTCTCTCTCTCTCCCTGTGTCTGTTTCTATCTGCTTTCATGCGATTTCTTAGTCTTATTCGTACTCTTATTTCGCAGTAAGAAATACTTTTTTTACATTACTTATTTGCGTATTTCATTTCATTTTGTTGTTTTTTTTTCTTAAGCTATTTAACAAATTTCGTGTTTCATTGCAGCTTTTTATAATACATGCTGTGTTACCTCCACCCAGTCAAGATTTCAGTTATTTTTTTTACCTTTTTATGCTTCCTCAACACTTTTATGACGCCTCTTTTAATTTGTTGAAACAGTATGAAAAAAAAATCTCAACTTACCGTTGAAAAAGGTGTAAATATTTTAAAACCAACAAATTAGGCAATTTTGTGTTGTACAACCCTCTTTCTCTACCTCGTTACTTTTCCAAGTTTTTATTAGCATTGTGGTACTTAATGTAGCCCACTGCCTGGGGGCTGTTTAAAAATCTCGCCCCGTCCTCTTCATCTTTTCTTAACACATAAAAACACTTTTCGGTAAGAACGAGCGAGAGTGCGAGTTAACGAAGTACTTCAGAGTTTTGTTAACATAACAAATTAAAGTTGCAATTAAAACAGATTTATAGTCATGTAATTCGCTAGGATTATGTACACGATTGAAGTTGAACTGAATGGGGGTTCAAGCTTTAAAATGGTATTTGGTGAATTACTGATTACTTATTTATTTGCGTCTGAGCGATAAATTTTAACTGAAGTTATTTTGTGCTGGAATTTTAGAAATTCTAAGAATAATAGCGTTTCTGAGGTAGGTCATGGAATTATCGAATCATCTTTGCAGTTGATAATGGTTTATAATGTGAACGGCTATTTAAAAAAAAATACCTTTTGATTAAATGATTTAATTTAGCTCCATTTTAGTTTAGATGAATTTATATTTAATGGTTACTAAATTTTAAATATTTAGATTTCAGTTAAAGGTCATGTGTATCTTCTTCTATTCTGAGATTTTGCAGCTTGCAACAACTCTGAAGCCTTTAGTTTATAAAATACTTATCTTACCATTTTTCTTACAAAACTCCGCAAATTTATGGTACCATTTTTTTTTAAATACATAAAAAATCCTAAGTTAAAAAAAAAACATTCCTCATAACTTTAAAGATCTACAAGCATACAGTGAACTTAATGTTGCCACCTGTTTGCATAGTAAACAAATGGAAAAGTATTTAAAACTAAATAGAACAAACTTAATATTAAGAGTAGCTGAGAGTAAAAATAAATAAAAACAAAAAACTCAAAAAAAGAAGAAGAGAAAGGCAAAGGACTTAACCGAAATCGGAAGATTAAAACATGTTGTAATTTGTTATGCGTCAAACATACACACCAAAACTTGCTTCACACACCAATACAAGTTGAAACACTCAGAAGCATTTCAAAGTTGTTGCGCTTGTGCAAAAAAAGAAAGTAGACCTACCAAAGGATGGATGTTTGCAAAATAAAAAAAAAAAACAAAACGAAGAAACAATTTGAAACAATTTCCACTTGTTTGCCGCGCTCGTTGCCAAGAAAATTTCTTGGAATTTTTAATTAACTCACAGTAAGAGTAGGAAAAATAGACATAAATTATGTTATATATTCGTCTAGAATATTTCGAGTACAAGTTGTATTCATAGGATTGCCAGCTAACAAGGTTAAGAGGAGAAAGTGAATGTGTTTGGCAAAGAGGAAAAGACATAAGTGTAGCACATGCCTTGATGGGGCTATTTAAGGTGCTTCTGTGGGCGCTACTTTACTTTCTTTTAAGGGTTCGTTTAAGTCCATTAAAGCTTTCAAAACAAAAAAAAAAATTTGTATGTTTTAGACATAAAAATTTAACATCTGAGTGGTCAGGGCTAGGGATGGCAATGGATAAATTTTTTTCGGGATGAGTAGATGAGAGTCCCGGTATTAACAATTTTTGTTTTCAAAACGTGAAATAGATAGTTGCTTATAAAATAAACGCTATTATGACCATTTTTAAGCCTACAAAAGGTTTTTGAACCGAAGTTTTTTACGCCTCGTTCTGTGGACTTCCTTGAGTGAAATCTGAAAAGCTCTCGACAGGTTTTTTCTTGGAAATTTGCTGGCTTCTTCACTGCTTGCGTTTATTATAATAAGAAAATTTAATACTTTAATATTAAATATTACAAATATTTTTTGGCTACCCGGGGGAATTTGAACTCGTACCAAATGATTACGAGTTTAATACGCTATCCACCAGGTCATTAAGCTGTGTTAGAAATAGTTGTTGATTCAATGTTAAGAATAACAGAAGCTATATTGCAGTAGATCATCGCAATCTATCAATAGATAGAGGATTATTTATTGGTTTACTACAACTACTAACAAAAATTGTCTTCTACTTGCCACAAGATGTCACCAGCATCGGTGTGGTTTGTTTTTTTGATGTGAATGCGCAAAGGAGAACACCGATGCTGGTGACATCTGGTAGCTATAGCTGGTATATCTATTGATAGATTGTGACGGTCTACTGCAGCATAGCTTCTGTTATTCTGAACATGTCTTAGTTGTCTTATTCTTCTGTTGTCTTAGTTTTGTAGGATAGCCAATACACAATTCTCCATATATTAAGACATTATGCTACTATGCAGCAACATAGCTTCTGTTTTACTTAATATTGAATCAACAGTTCAGGGTAACAAAGACTTTTTGGAGTGGTGCATAGTGTACTGAGCTCTTAATCAGTGAGTACGGGTTTGATTCCCACGGCAGGTGAAGAAATATTTTTTAATAATTTAATATCAAATTTTTTTGTTTGTGATGAACGCAAGCAAAAAAGAAAAACATCAATTCTAATATAAGAAAACAGTGTCGGAATAATGAAATGTAATAAAATTTACTGGTGTTAATATTAACATGTCGTTTTTAATTTTATTTATGTTATTTAAAATTTTTTAATATGAAAGTTAACTAATTAAAAAGGAAAAATTATTGAGCAATCAAATCTATGTAATTGCGAAAGAGCTTCGCTTCTCTCGTGTGTCCAACGACGCACCTGTGTTTTTTTGTTCAACGGCAACGCTGAATATGCAATTCAGCAAGTAGTTTTAAGGGTTTGCTTATCAGAAACAACTGATTTAATTTGGAAGCTTTGATAAGCTTTCATAAAAAATGCAAATAAAATTTAATGCAAAAATATATCGAGAGCTTATATTCAATATGACCTATCTACATTTTCCACGAAAATTCGTTTCTTATGGTAAACGGTTTGTTAACTAAGCTGTCACCTATGAGATTTATTCCAATAAAAAAAACAAGCTTAGCAGAGTTTTCGCTATTAAATGTTTGACTTATCTACAATACAGTTTTTTGGTTGTACAAAATTGTGAAAAATTCGTGTTAGACTACAATGGCCGGGCAAAATAGAGAAGGAATTGCATTGAAAAGCATAGCAATAGGTTATGCATCATTTGCGCTTTCCGAGTATCAGATCTGGCCTAACCAAAAATTATCCAATTGTTTCCCAGCTTAGAGCACTTAAATATTTACCAAACGGCGAAGTTAAATTCAAGTTTAATTTCTATGAATATTCAGGATATACATAGCCAACATTTTTGCATTCTACTCCGCTGCTAATCAAGCAAAAAAAATTGAACTATTTACAATAATTGAAGTCTGTATTTCCAACATAACATCACTTTTTTTATAATTTTAAAAAAAAAATATAAGCTATGAAATTAATAGACCAGTATCATTCTTCACTGCTATTTTTATATTTTTCTCTTTATTTTCTCAATATTGTTACCAACAAACTTTTCTTAAGGGGGGAAACCTAGTATATTAAAGTATTAGTAGTATTAACCTAGTATTAACCTAAATATTGTCTAAATATAAAAAGGTAAATCAAATATCTGTAAAGTAAGTTTTATAATATAAGTATTGATATACAAAATGTTATATTTTTAAAAAAGTTCAATGCAAAATGGCGGCTGTGCAGCATTTGTTTGAAGGAGCCTATTTTTTTTTAAGGGGTTCCATGGCCCGACACCTAACGTCCTTAATTTATGATCTGGTGCAAAAAACAAAATTTAGTCAGTTTTTATACATCAACAGCTATCGACAGACATACACAGAGAAAACAAAGCTAGCTGCACGGAGCATGTAGAAATCTAAACTTATACGGCACGTGTTTTTTTCTTACCAATTCTCTACACGAGACATGTTGAAATATGAAAGCTAAACGTATTTGTAGAAAAACCAATCAATAGTGTTGGAACTAATAAGGCACATGCAGTGTTGAAATCATACCTGACTCTTATATCGCGTATTGAAATCCCCAACTTGCACGAAATTTTAGATTTTCTGCACGAAATTTTACAAAATCATAAGCTACATGCCCATATAGAAAAGTTGCACGAAATGTGCAGCTTTCAGTTGTTGTTAAAAAAAGGACGGTGTTCACGTCTTGCACAATGAAATTTCAAAGCTATACGAAACATTTACGTTTTCTGCACAACATTTTAAAAAATCATAAACTGCACTCCCGTGTTGAAAAAATGCACTAAATATGAAGCATTAAATTGTAAAGAAATTTAGTTGTGTATGTGTATGTGTTCCTGCGAAGTTCTACTGTTCGCATTATTCCAATTCAAAACTATAATTCGCATAAGGTTTTCCATCAATTCTTCGTTTAATATTCTGTTCTGTCTTTCCATTCCGATCAAGACCAAACATTGGTTGTATATGGCGGACGACTTGGTTCATGGATGAATGTATAAATACTTATGATTAACTTTTTACAGGACACTGAATTTTCATTCATTTTTTGGTACTGTAGAGATCTACAACGTACGTGTAGAAAAGCTAAATGTAGATGTAGAAACCCTAAAGCAAAGTGCGAATGTTAGAAACCTGCATGCCGCGTCAAGATCTACACTTTCTAAACATACGCGCAGGAAAGCTAAACAAACGTGATGGGTGAAAAATTTTGTATTATGTATTTCGCAAAATGGTGCGTGATCTAACAAAATAGTTAGATTTTGTTATATTATTATTAATAAAACAAAAAGTAAGCAATATAAAGAAAAAAATACTGTGTGCCAATAGATAAAGGTATTTTAAATATACTGTTAAAATTTCAAGTCGATCGGTGAAGATTTGCTTGAGTTATGTGTCCGGCCGTCTAAAAAAAATTGGTTTCGATAAAAGCGCGTTTAAAGTTTTTTGTTCTCAAAATTCGTATAGTATTTTCATATACCTCTTATCTTCGAAGAGTGCAGAATGAAAATTTTGGGCATTTAGACACTTTTGTTGGATTATATATCTTGGTCTAAGATCCTAAAGCATCTCTAAAGCGAAAAAAAATGTTCGGTTTTTTCAAAACTTTTCTTAGGTTTCTTCCTTTAAATCTACATAAAATCGTCAATAAATTCACGAACTTACTGTTCCTATTGAATAAAAAGACTGATTTTAACAAAGAAAAAATAAATATTTGAAATACAAAACAGCCTATCTACACTTATTACAATTTTATTACATTTTTTTTTTTTTTTTTGTTTATGAAAGCTTATTATCCTTCTAAGACAATTAACTGGTACTTGGATTGTTGAATATTTGTAAATTAAAAGCTTTAAACGGATTGTTTGCTCTCCTGAAAAATATTTCTTTTGTAGATAGGTCATATTGAATATAAGCTCTCGATATGTTATTTTAGATAAAAAAACAAAACAAATGTTTGAATTGCATTTCTAATTTTTTTCCGTGCGATAAATTTTTTTCGTGTTCACTTTAAGATATTTCTTTTCTTTTTTGTCAGATTTCCCCAAAATGAATGATATAAAATTGTATATCTTCAACTTTGTCTGATTTGATCATAATTGGAGTACATTTGGGGAATTCAATACTATATTCAATACAAATTTGTGCTTTGTAATTCTACTTATTAAAATCGAATCAATATCCCGGAATCCATTGTGAATCCCGAAAATTCCGTGATTGAAAAAAATGTTAGCTTCGGTACCCTGCCAAAGCTCCATCCTTACTAGTTTATAATTTTTTCAGTCAAAACAAAAACTTTTTTAATTTAAGATGTTCGTTTATGAGAACAGAAGTTCGTTTTTTACAAACGCACTTTTAAATTACAATAAATAATTTTGTAAACGCGTTTACAACAATAAAAATTCATTTTCTGCAACTAATTAACCCGTTTCTCGCAACTGTTTTTAGTTCCTTGTAACTGTTGAAACGATTGCAATAAACGTTTTCAAGCATGATAAACAAAGTTCATTTGCGGCAAGCTGGCGATATACGTTTCTCTTTGCGTGCAGCGCAAATTCCCGACTTAAACCCCATAGAAAATCTAAAGTGGATTATAAAAAGAGCAGTAGCTGCAAGAAAACCTGGAAAAAAGGCTCCTTATGGGAAATAATACAAGCAGAATGGTATAAAATAAGCTCCGCTCAATGTGCTGCCTTATAGTGTTTTCGTTTCTACGAATGTTGCCTTTTCATTGCCTTCTTCTTTTTTTCGTGTTCGATTGTAAAATAAGTGCAAACGGGTGAAAATTTTCTGTGCTCGTTTCTTAAAATGTAACATTTATATAGGGCAAAAAAGTCACATTTCCTGCCCTGCGAAACTTTATCAGGGGAGAATGTTGCCCTGAAAATAAGCTGATTGCTTTAAATGAAAATAGTGTGCAACATTTTAAGAATTTTGTACTGTAGTACGGCAACATTTTTTTGTAGAACGGAAACACTATTAGTCCAAACCAGAGAACTGCACAAGCCTATTCATTTGCAATTTCAAGTACTTGCTAAATTTATGAATACAAGCGCACTTGAACTTGATAATTTTCAATCAAGTTCAAGTATACTTGCAATTATTCAAGTCGACGTCAGCTTGTTGCCCTAATTTATGAACGCGTGATCTGCGACACGAAGTAAAAACAAGCGGCAGCAGACTTGAAACGTACATCATAGAGATTGAAAAGCTTGAATTTGTTTGTGAATTTTCAACTAACTCGACTTACTTGCTTAAGAAAAGTATAGTTAAAGAAAAATTTGTTGGGCACAAGGGTGTACCCAAATAAATAGTTTTAAAAATTTTTTGTGAAATATATGGGTCGCTGATAAGGGTGGACCTCAAAAATGTTTTCTTCGTGCTTTTTTTTCTAAATATTTTGTGCTGTAAGTCGGGTAAATTATTTGGAATATGATGTGTTTCAACGTCTCCCCCTAAAAATGTGCAAGATGGAGGATTGAAAGCCGCAAAAAATGGTTAATTTTTACCAACTTTGCTTCCTCTTCGAGATATGGCACTTTTTCTATTTTTTTGAAGATTTTTTAAAAATTTTACGAGGATCTTTCGATATCTTTTGGTTTTATGTTGTTCCATATCTCGAAGGGGAAGCATAATAGGTAAAATCTAACCAATTCTTGGGGATTCCTATTTGAGGAAGCATTTTTGAGACACACATATAGGGGGTCTTTTACGCCCCCTATTCGACATATTTTTAGGGAGGAACTGAAACACGTGTATGCCTTACAATTTGACTTTCAGTGGACAGTTAAACACGTGTTTCAACGTCCCTTCTAAAAATGTGGAAAATGGGGGAGTGATAGATACCCCTATTTGTGTGTCTCAAAAATGATTCCTATTTTGCTTCCCCTTCGAGATATGGAACTTTATAATCTCAGAACATCATCTTCATAACATCAGAATCCAAATAATTGATCCGACTTAGATTGCAAAAAAGGTCAAAATTTGTCAAAATCACAAAAAAAGTATTGTTACGGTCCACCCTAGTGGCCAAACAACTTTTTATATTCTGACATCAGAATCGCAATCAGCGACCCCCAAGACAACAAGCTTTCCCAATTTGAACTATTTGAACTATTTGGATACTTGCAAGCTTATAAGCTTTTCCCGAACATATCAAACTTTTCAAGTATTTTCCCGAAAATTTCAAGAGCTTCAAGTTTTTGTGCGCAGCAGAGCAGTAAAGCTTGCGACTGATTAGTTTGATATAAAGCTTGCTTAGCTTGGTTTTTTCAAGTTTAAGCCAAGTTAATTTTCAAGTACTTGATAAAGCTAGATTTTTCAAGTGCTTGATGCAGGTCTCTGGTCCAAGCAATGCCAAAGGGATGTGCTGAATTGCTACGAAATAACGGACTTCCAACAAAATTATAACCCTGCAACAGACTATCGAAATAATTAACTATTGTTATTTTCAGATGACTTAATTTGAGCATTTTGAACAAACCAATCGAATGAACACAATATTTTTGATTATAACAGAATTTAGATATAAAATATGTTTTCCGTTTGGAACTGTATTTAAATCAGTTTGATTTTTTTGTTAAACAAAATACTCTCTCTCTAATATAGTAGTCGCTTTAAATGAATTTGCGTTCTATCACTTACGTGACTTAATTATATGAGCACAAGTTAATATGGGGATACTTTTTCAAACATCATAGACAAGTCAAATATTTTGAAAATATGAGGAAAATCTTGTCCCAGCGGGACATTGAAAATTTAGTACAAAATACGGGACATTCCGTTAAATACGGGACATCTGTCAATGCTACTCGTAATAGTGTGTAGGGGATCGAAATGGGTCAAACCTTTTTTATACAGGTGCACAAACTAATACCCCCTGCTGAAGTTTTTGACAGGTCCACAGCCCATCAAGCACATATCTAGAACATTGCCTTTATACCCAACAGTATCTCTCAATAGCGAGATAGTTCGATCTTCGTTCAAATAATCATCGTTACTACTTAAACTTCACTAATTATTTATATAGTACGTAGTTATCTGTTGTTCTGACCATTTCTTACTATACTTTATGCTAGTTTCCAAAAAATGCCCGTCTTTGTTCTATTAAAATTATGCATTACAATTTATTTCCTAAAGTCTTAAGTACAAAATAATCCATAAGTTGCGTAAGAAATGAAAAAGCTCAAAATTTTGACAGAATAGTTTAAATATTTTTACTTTAGTTTCTATTTCATATGCTTGATTTCTTTTATGGTGTCTGATATTTAAAGCCACTATTTCATGTATTTTCGTTAAAGCAAAGTCTTTCTATTACCTAAGCCAATCAATCTTTTTTTTTTTCAACAAATATTTGACGACGCACATCAACAAGATTCTTCCAGATAATCTCAAGTCTAAGTGAAGTTTTACACGCCACTATAAATACAATTCAGAGCTTAAGGTTAGAAGCAGTATACCAAAAGCTAACAAAATATTTATAAATAAAAAGATATAATGCAAATAAATGCTAAAGAAACAGGGGGGGGCAAGTGACTATTTCGATGAGATTACAAAAAAAAAAGAACCTTATAGAAGAAATAAAGGTAAAAAATTTAAGATAAAAACACATATTTTCGAGCATTAGTATTAGTGCATACTTAGAATGGTTCAGCTGGAAGAGCAGACAAAGATGTATTTAAATATATTTGTTTTTTTTATAAGGCTGAATAAACTAACTTAGAGGAAAACGTTTCTTGCTAAGACCCATAAAGTTAACCTCGTTTTGTTTTCTTCTTCTTCTTCTTGACTCACTTGTTTGCTTCTTTGCACTACTTATTAAAATACTGTTCAGAATATTTACTACAAAAAATAAAATGAAAAAAAAAGTAAGAAGCGTAAATTGCTGAGTGAAAAACTGACAATAGGAAAAACATAGTAGAACTTCAACTGCGCATAACTTACGATAGATATCGAGTTTCCAGCCATCTTCCATGCCTGACTCCGGTATCATACTCTGTTCAGCTCGACACGACAGAAACTTCCCTCGATCGTCGATAGTTGGTGTAAAAGTCAATATTGACGTTGTCATATTACCGTCAGGATTTGCCTGTAAGCGTAAGTAGAGAGAAAAGAAAAATTACAAAAAATTAGAGTCGAATATAAGCACAAATGCAGCGTAGAAAACGCAGCAGAAAATGTTGTAGGTTTAAAAAAAAAAACAAAAATTTAAAATAAAAAATGCAATAAGAGTTGGTTTAAGAAACATTAAACTTGGGATTAAAAAAATTGACATCATGGAAGAATTCACAACAACAACTGGCAGCTTATCTATGTGAAAAAATGCAATATTTATTCAAAGAATATCTGACTAGCTAAGCTAAGCCAACGCCAAAACTTTGACGGTATTTGAGGTAGAACATTTTATGTCACTTATATAGTAAAAATTTAAAAAATGCACAGAAAATTAAAGAATATTTCAGCATGTTACAAAGCGTATTTGTTTCACTTAAATAAATTTGGATTTGAGCTTTAAATAAGGCAGTATTTTTAATGATATTTAACAGTAGCGCAACGTTGGTGTATAAAACTATTTATTTTTTACTTTTCAAATATTTACAAAAACATTTCATTTTGGGATCCGAACTTCCATGACTTTTATTTTATTTGTTATCATTCACGTAAATCATTCACACGAATGATAACAAATAAATTTGGCATCGGAAATTCACGTGAATAAAAGTAACGGGTATATTGGAGAAGCCATTCACAATAGAATTTTGTACTTACAAAACTAGTTATTGTGATTGTTCACTTTATAATCAGTGTTTTTATTTTCAGAAAAGTAGGTAGAACTCAAATTAATAAGAAAAAATTATTGCAATCGAGCAACAAATTATACAACTGAAGAATGTTAATTTTATGTTTACCAGTACTTTTGGTTGAAAAAATAATGTAGAGTTTGGCGAAGTCGAATATCTTGCAATAAGGGATAAGGCAAGCCCATTGGAAACGGCGTAGAGCATGTAAGCTTTGGAAGCCTGTATATCGGTGATTCCCTGTCAAATCGGACGCTTTTGTTCGAAAATGGGCTTTGACGATTCCGATTTTTTCCAAATTTTGCACGTCGATAGTACTTTAAAAAAATAAAACCTTTGCGTATATGTTTTTTATTTAATTTAAAAAAAAAATCAAAAATTTTCATATGAGCATGAAGTAAAAAAACTATATCTTCAAAACCGTTAGTCCTACCAAAAATTGTTTTTCAAGGGCAAAAAAAAATTTGGACATTGATTTTGTTTTTAATTAAACACAGAGTATAACTTGCAAAAAGAGATATAAATAGAAAAATATGCAAACATTATAAAAAACAAAAAAAAAAAAAATAAAAGAAATATATGCACATATTTTTATTTTTTAAAGTACTATCGAAGTGCAAAGTACCAAATTTTTAAAAAAGTTTCGAAAAGCGTTCGGTTTGGCGTGGAATCACCGATATATGTAGGGGAGAGTGCTCACTTACAGGCACTGTTAGGTCTTGACTTACTTATTACATAACTTTCGTGTGAAACAGAATTTGGCGGAATTCTCGGTTTCGTTTGAAAACTAAGTTCAATAGCTAACAAAAATTTTAAAGGGAACTTAAAAATTTCGAAACATACGAATATGGCAGTCGATTTTGCAAAAGTCTCGAAAATCGACTCTCCAAAAAAGTTGCCCAGGTACTGGCACCCATTTACACTTCGCTGTAAAATATTGAAAAATGAAGCATAAACACTAGTTTATTAATTTTTCATGTGCTATTTATTCTTTCAGTGGCTTATACTGACCATTTGAACTGAAAAAATTATTTGGAAGGTTTTATTAGCAAATTAAATTGGAACATATAAAAAAAATTAATTGAAAATGGGTGAAAATTTTGTTTCGCTGAAAAACGTATCTGAAAGTGGACAAAAATCACAGTTAAACGACAAATAAACAATTTAAAATCTTTTAGAACACCATTCGATATCAAAACAATGACAATCGTAAGCTTTCACTATGTTCCGTCAAGGGTACCAGCAGGTGGGCACTGACGCTATTCTGACATGACGCGAAACATTTTTTTTTCCATTTCACAATAATGTTCAATGGCTCGTGAAAGTTTTATGACTAAAGAACAAACTAAGAACTCCACTCATTTTTATCTTTTTTATATTGATGCAAAATACGTGAAAATTCACTTAACAAAGATAACCGATATCAGATCAGCTTAGAATTTTTCGTATTTTTTACTTTTTGACGATCGTGCGACTACAGCAACACGTATATGAATGATTTATGAAAATTGAACGCTTTTTGAGATGATACTTTGACTCTAAACACAAATTCGCTGTCATCACCACAGAAGTCAGAACTGATGGGTGCCAGCAGTTGGGCAGTGCCAGTAGGAGGACGCTCTCCCCTATTCATTAACATTAAGAAATACTTATATTTCTTAGGTTTGGAAAGTATTTCAGAGTTGAAAAAAGCATATTCGAATACTTTCTCTACGAATTGTCAACGACATTGCCTGGAAGTAAGTAAAGTACTACAGTTTCACGAAATAAAAATGCGATTTACCATAAAAAAAATTTGGCAGCAAACTCATACGAAAAATAACAAATTGTTCACCTCGTTCTTTGTTGCTGATAGGCGAATTTTTTAGCAAGAAAAAAGCATTCAGGATAGGTTGACTTTGAAATGTGATCGTACTCGCCCGAAAATTGGATTGTCGATTACTGTGAATAAGTATTACATTCATATACTTCCAGGCAAATCCGTGCAATCTATATTATTATTACGCAAGCACATTTTTGTAGACCCAATATTAATAAATAGAGTAGTAATTGAAAAGTCTTGCTCTGTTGATGTGCATTAAAGTCTTATTTTTCTTAAGTATTGTGTATTTTTTAACAAAAGCTGAAACAATTTTCTATGAAAAAAACCAAATTTTTTGTGATGCCTAAAAGTATGTGATAGATGTTTATAGACTGGGCTACTCAACAATTCAACAACACCATTGTAAGTTTCTATGAAATCCTTGGCTCAAAGGTAAAAATAGTCCTTAAAATAAAAACAAAATTACCTATTACAAGATATTTTTTATTTTGGCGTCTTAACGCCCCACGAGATTACTAGTTTAAATTGATTATGCTTATAGCATTACGAGTATTAATAATTGAAAAAAAAATGTCATTTGAAAGTGGAGGTTTGATTAACTTGCATAATTTGATGCAGATAATGTTCTTGCAGAGTATTATATCACCAATCATTCCTATAAAAACATTTCTTGTCATTTCATAGGTATGCAAAGTAAGTATCTTTAAATCATAGAGTTTCCAAATATCGAAATCACGAGAAATTTTGTTAGTTTTATTTGCTTTCTTTTTCGCTAATAATGATGAATTCACTGGGCAACTTGAGTACTATTCAAAAAAGGATCTGGTTATAAGAGATTTTTTTCATTTTTACTACTTTTCCGAAATATGTATGTCTATGAAATATGAAAAAATCGATTTATTCCACCCAAATGTTGGACTCTATACAAGCGTCTATAAAAAAGCGTACATTAAAAAATTTCTTTAACCAACTTGGTACCATTGCTCTTTCTACTCCTAATTTAATTGCTGTGATAAAATTTGTTGCAGCGGCTGTATTCTTTAATTTTTTTTTGTATCAATTAATTTTCCACTTCAACTTATAGTGGCAATTTTATTTTTATATTTTATTGCTATAGTTTTTCTTTTTCTCTTTTAATTCCTTTATACTTACAATTTCGTGCGTGTTCTTCATCGGCGTGCTGCCTTTCCACCACGTAATTGTCGGCGACGGACGTGATCCGATGATAACGCAACTTAGCTGATATGAGTTGTCGGCAGACAAAGGACGATTTTCGCCTTGCAGCTTGACAATCAAAGGACGCACTAGAGTGGAATAAACAAGAAAAATATATAAATAAATAGTAAAGAATGGTAGCATGAAACGCAAAAATAAATCAAATAGAAGAAGAAGTGTTGAGCCTAATGAAAGAACTAAAAAAATTAATTACAACAATCGAATTAAATTGTGGCTGAGGAATAATACAATTTCACTGACGAATAAATATGAGATAGTGAGCGATACCATAACAAGCATGTTAAATTAACTAAATCCTGCCTCCTCTAAGCGTGCTCTTGAGATTTTTTTGACGACAACGACGCACAGTGGAGGTGCATAACTAACTGCAAACATTATGAGAATGAAAAGAGTAACGGCTTTTCAGCTAAACCAGGCTCCTTGCCAGAATTTTTCATAGACATTCCTATTTGTAAGTATCAAATAAAATATATTATATGATTATTTTCAGGCAAATCCGTTGTCTTTTAAATTATTCGTATTGAGAATTGAGATTTTTTAATTGTCTTTTAAAAATATAATTGCAAAAATTAGCACAAAAACAAAAAACTTTTATGTTATCACAAAATTTTAGTTATATAACAATATATGCTTAAAAAAACCTTTTTTTTAATCTCAAATTTGAAATTAATTTATAAAAAAAAAATTAAAAAATAAACTAAAACTAAATTATATGAATTTTAAAATTTTTAAAAATTATTTTTTTTTGACAATGAAAAATAGTTTTTAAAAATGCTTTATAACTATTATTCCTAATTTTTTTTTATGAAAATATGATAATACCCAGATAACAATTTCACCTATATATATGAAGTTATTTATGCTCAACTTGAAAAAGCCTTGTATAAAATAGTTATTCAAGCTTTGCTTGAAAGAGCCTTGAAAATTACATTTTCTTGTATAATATCTTTTATAATGCTTTATTCAATGTTACATTTTAGGAGGTATTCAAGAAGATTTTTAGTCCAGCTTGGATTTTTTTTTTAATAGATATATGCATAAGTTTTTTACGCTTTCTTTGGTAAAAAATACATAATTGTCTAGTAAAATTAATTGTTTTTATTCAAAAAATTGGCCATCGGCTTCTACAAAGTTTCGCCCATCTTTCTAGTAGCTTATAAATAGCATACCAGAAAAACTGCTCGTCTTTTGTAGCAAACCATTCATCGAGCAATTTTCCAACTTCATTAAAATCGCTGAAGTGCAGCTCTGCGAGCGTGTGCCCCATTGATGTGAAGAGGTGATAGTCAGATGGCACCAAGCTTGGGGAGTACGGCGGGTGCAAATAGATCCCATCCAAGCGATTTTAAGGCATCTTTCACTAGTTTTTCTGTGTGAGACGGCACGTTGTCGTGTAACAAAAACACTTTTCCATGTCTTCCGATGCATTTCTCTCGTCTTTTGATTAATGGGTGGCTTAAATCAACCATTTGTTGGCGATAGCAGTAAATATTAACGGTTTCGCCGGGCTTCAAGACTTCATTAAGACTCTGTGTGTCCCACCAGACACAGAGCATGGTCTTCTTGCTGAAGCGATTTGACCTTTGTGTTGAAGGACCTGCTTCGCCAGGTGAAAGCCACAATTTTTTCCGTTTCGTTTTTTCAAAATTATTTCATTTTTTGTCATCCGTCACAATTCGATGCAAAAAGGATTTTTTTTGGCGTTGAAGCAGCATTTCACAAGTGACTTTGCGGTTACCATTTGACGTTCATTCAAATCGTGTGGGACCCATTTATCGAGTTTATTGATCTTCCACATTGCTCATAAACGTCTGTAAATTGTTTCTTGTGATACTTGTAATGCATCTGCCAATAGCGGTTGAGTTTGAGTTGGGTCATCATCCAACCACTTCTGCAATTGCTCGTCTTTGCATTTTTGTGGTCTACCGGAGCGCTCACTGTCCTTCACATTGAAATCATTATTTTTAAATTATCGAAACCATGTCTATATGTTTCTACCAGCAAACGATGAGTTTCAACAACCTTTTTCTTTTAATTTAATAAGAAAAACAATGCTTGCCACATATGCTCTTCTTCAGGCACAAAACTCGATATGATCACGATAAAACAAAGACGATAGTTTTTGACGGACTGATTTTTTGTGTCTTTGTAGTTAAATGTCAGACGCATGTGTCAAATTAGTGCGGTAAAATAACGCATGTGTCAAATTAGCGCGGTGCGTACTTTTCGGTGGCGCCATCTCTTAGTCAAACCTAAAATATTTTATATTCAGTTATAAGCCAACTTTATCTAAAGAAACTCAAGAAACCCGAAATAAAGGTTCCAGAAAGCTCATTGAAAATTTTTCCAGGAAATGTAGTAGGCATTTCCAATTATCAACATGGTTTTTAATCAGTTAAAATATCAAGAAAAGAAAACTCTCAATGAAAAAATTACAGAGTTCCCCGAAGGATGTACTTGATACTATAGTATCTACAGAACCTTTAAAGTTGATTATAGGGATTATAGGAAAGTCCATGCGATTATAGATATTAAAAGTACGCTCAAAATATATTTCGAAGAAAAGTAGTACCTTACATTTGTGTTTTTCAGAATATGAACAAATCATTAATAGATTTAGATACTCGTACAAAAGGTAGATACATATATTTAAAGACATTTTTTTACTTCTTAATAAGTAATTAAGTAAAAAAAATAGTGTTGAGATAACTAAAAATCTTGTGTGAATTAGTATACGGGGTCTCTTACCACACTGTGCGACGTGTCAAACCGCAAAAATTCATATGAAAGAAAATCAAGTTAAGTGCATGAAAGTGAGAACGAAAAAAAATATACTGTACAAAGCAAAAAATTGTTCCTCGAGACAGAGCAACGGCAAAACATCCTTAATTTGTCACGTACAATTTACTTTAATTGCATTGCATTTCAATTGCTTGCCGCGTCCTTTCCGAACATAGCACAATAAAAATCCTAGCAAGTGGCAAGGCTGGCTGATGATTGTCATTGTTGTTGTTCTTGTTTTACTGCTAGTGCAGCTGTTGTTGCGCTATTGCGATGTTAAAGTTGGCAACAATGGACACTGAATGCATGCATCCATGCACTACAGCAAGAGCTCTGACACTCGAACGAGCTCACTTGTCGAGGCAATTAAAATGCGGCACTCAAACAGGGCGCATGGAGTTTAGAGAGCCAGGAACTTGGAGTGGGTGAGAGGGAGGAGTGTGGGAATTCCCTAAGCATAGCGAGCTTTTTAATATTTATTTGCTGACAACACTTAATTGTCGTGAGTTTGACAAAACAAATTAGTTGAAATGCCGAGCAAGAACATTTTTAATGCAATAGCGACAAAAAGCGGAAAAATGGAATTAATTAAAGTTAAGGCACTCTTTTTTTGCAATCATACAAAAACATAATTATATTTGAGGTAGTTGGTATCGATGCTATACAAAATAATGTTGATTGCATAAAAATATTGTAAAAATCATTTAATGTTGATCTGAGAAAAACATTTTTAAATGTCAAACTTGACTTTTTCAAAATTTACAAAGTTTTTTCCGATTTTTTTTTTTAATTTTTTTGTGTCCGATAGGCCAAAAAACGGCACTTTGAAAAATTTTGAAAGAAAGAATACTTATGCGTGTTAGCTCCGACGCGCGACTGGGCTTACTTCTCTAGATCGATTACCTTGGAATAGGGGATGTACCTATATAAAAGGTAAAGGGGGTGAATAAAGGCATTTCTTATAATACTAAGAGGATGTATACTTTTTTACATTTTAAATATTTACTTATATATATTACATAATTTTAATTATGAGGTGAATTGATGCATTTAATTAATAATAAAGTCATTATTAAATACTATAATATTAGGTTATTGGTAACTAAAAATATGATATGTGAACATAGGAAGTTACATATTTTACGAATGAAAACATTGTAAAAACATCGCATCAATGGTTGTACCATATCTAGTTGTTCCCAGTGTTTTACCAGAAAATAAATCTTATTTAACTTCTTCTTTCAAAAATTGTATTAAGCGCAATCCTGCATCTGTATGATGAAACAATTAAAAATTTCTTTAAATTTTTCATATTTTATCTCTTTGAGATCAATTTGTGAATAATAAAAAAATGTGCATTGTAAAAAAAATGTAGCTAATTCTAAATCCAGCAAGTTTTATTTAATTAAAATCGGCTGAAAATTCGTAGTTATTCAATTTGAAGTATATCTACATCACTACATAGTCACCAAAAAAACAATGTTTTGCTTGTTCTTACTTGCGAAAAACTCAGTTCAGGCAAAACAGCATGAAAAACAACGATGTTGTGCTATTAAGCATATTTATTTCTTTGAAATTGGTTAAAAATTCTTCGAGCTATTTAATTTTAAATTTTAAGCATTAATCTGCTTAAAATGCTTAAATGCTTAAAATTTAAAATTAAATAGCTCAAAGAATTTTTAGCCAATTTCAATGAAATAAAACTTCTTGGCTTGATAATTAACCCAGCTTTTATATTATTATCAATTATAATAAGAGCGCACTTTAATACAAGCTACTTGTATGAGCAACGACTACGATGCGAATGCGCACATATTCAAACACACAACATTTTTTTGTAGTTCTATGATAGCTGAGCATAAAAAGAAAAGAGTAGGGAGCAATATGGAGTTTATTGAAACTATCTCAGCACAAAGCGTAAGAAGAAATCGATCAAGCAATGCGTGGCATCGGGGATGATCTTATACAAATTTTTACATTTTAGTTAAATATACTTACTATCGAAATTTCAACAGTACAATCCCAAATACTGTGTTGTCGCACAAATATGATATTTTTAGACTTATTTCATAAAAATCAGTCCAGTACACCGAGCAAAAAGCTTATGTTAAATTGGAAAAAAAACTAGTGTTATTTATAAGATGGCTTTGGCAGTTTTCAGCCACCCAACTACTTTATCAAAACGCCTAAGTTTTACATGTTGACTTGCCAATTTTTATTGGGTGATAAGTTAACCAAGTATTTGGTAATTTTTAATACAGTACTTTAAAAAAAAAAATTGAATATGAAATATATAACTTTTTTCGGGATTTGGTTTTTTTTTATTTTCTTTTTTTTTTGAAGCTGCCACCTCTCGTTCTGATTTGATTTGCTTCACTGAAATCGGCAACAACACAAATTTTTCAAAGTGCCCTTTTCAACACCACCCTTCTTTCTTAGAAATTAATGACTTCTCCGCTTCTATTGTTGCTTGACGTCTATTATATCAAGAACATTAAATTAAATTAAATTAAATATCAAATACAAAAATTTAACTTTCGCATGCCGTTGAGATTCAAACCCACACCAACCCGATACCACTATGTATGAACTTCTATGATGAACTATGACTTCTATGTATGAACTATGAAGTCATTACACTACGCTTTGAGCCAAACTTCCTCGTTACGCGGATTAATTTATTCAATATAAATTACAACTGAAGCTATGCTGCAGCTATCAACAGAATACTGCGACACACTGCATCTGTTAACATATGTTAATAAAATATTTTTTTTTGGGATGGTATCGAAGTATGTGGTTTCAAAGCACATGTGTATTAATTTATTAATGTATTAAACAATAAATTGCTTAGGTGAATTAACGTAGCTGCAGTTATGTCAGCGAACAGTATCAAAGCTGCTTGGATGAGTTGGTAGAGCGATGGACTGGCACCAAACATTTCAGGGTTCGATTCCACACGGCGGGCAGAGACATTTTTTTTTCTTTTCTTCTTTTCATTTTGTTGATGGAATGTAATAAAATTGACTAGTGTGAATATTAAAGTGTGTTTTTTAATTTACTTTATGTTATTTTTGAGTTTAAAAGTGGTTTTATTAAAAAAAAACCATTAAATTATCAAATCTATCCTTCTCTCGTATGTCTAATGACGCAGCTGTGTTTTTTTTTGCAGAAAATAGCTCAAAGCTATGCTTAAGAAATCCATGCTAGTGTGTTTTAATTTTGTATTTTTGGATTTTGGGCTTAGGTGAATCAATTATTTTTTGCTTGTCAAGGTATCGAAGTATGTGCTTTTAAAGCAATGTATTTAACAATAAATTGCTTAGGTGAATAAGCATATGTTTATAATTCCCATACAATTCTCTTTACCCAACCCGACATAGGTTATTTACCTACTGTTTTTTTTCTCGGTGTACTTCTGGAGTCTTACATAAATCTATACTTCAATTTAATATAATAGTATAGTTTACTGCTGTGTGTATTTTATTGCTATTTCCTCGTTGTTGATATTTTGCTGCGCATAGTCGCGCAGCTGAGAGCCGAGCACCATAACTATCAAAACAAAGTTTTTAATATTGAGCGGAGCGTCACTAGACGAATGACAGAAAACGTAACGGTTGAGTTTTTGTTCAACGCTTGATTTTATTCGCTATATAATTTTTATATCGCGGGCTATATACGAAGTCGATTCTAAAGGAGTAAGCTCCAAAAAGCCAAGATAGAATATTTATAACTTTCTTTGCAGAATTTTGGTTTTTTCAAAATTTTTTGTGCAGCATAGCTCGACTATTTTAAAACTATGTGTAGTTTTTTTTTTTTTTAATTTTCAATTCTATATTGCTTACAAAGGTTCATTTGCAAAATCAATTCTACGAGTATATTGCTTACAAAGGTTAAAGGTTTGTCAGCCTGAATACCAAGTTTTATCATTTTCGAATTATTATTTAAGTATCCAATTTGTAAATTTACATACATATTTACTAACGTAATATTACGCTTACGTTTGTATCAGCGGTTTCCGTGGTCGAACTCGTTCAAGTGCACGGACCGAATGCCAAAGAGCTACGGGAGAGCCCGGGCTCAAATCTCATCTGACAAAGAAAGTTTTTGCAATTGAAATTAATATTTCTGTACGGCCTTCACCTCTCTGCAGACCATGGCAAGCCTCAGAGAGTAAAAAACTGTATATAAAGCTTCTTGAGAACACGAATATATAAGCCGTTCGGAGTCGGCATAAAATTTTCAGTTTCGATTCTCGATCATTTGTGTACAAACATTGATTAATTTGTGCAATTGATCATAAGATCTTCGTTCAAAATAATTTTTAGGGCTGAAACAGCCAATTTGATTGTTCGTCTCAATCTCTTTCATTATTTAAAATAACTATTGAGCTAGCTTTCAATATAAATTTTTTCCTCCTAGTATTTATAAGCTTTATATTTTGGGTTATATAATTTTTTATAGTTTAAAAGTTATGTAATTTTTTTTCCTCATAGAGCCATACTTATTGCGGTCTTAGTTCATTACCGCTTTATTTTATGGACATACACTCGATAACCATAAAAAGTTATTTTCAAAAATAGTTTATAAAATATACCTTGTTCTTTCTGTTAAGGGATGTTTTAGGCAAAAGCAGTTAAACTTAAGGAAGCTCTTGTAGAGATGTTGATGTTTGCTATAAAATATACAAAAAATTCCATTTGCATGTTAATTTTACATTATTAGTTTAAGTAAAAAAAAAAATTTTTGTTTGTTTACACATATTTTTTATATATAAAGATGGCGCTGAAGTTGGTGTCCTTCAAAGAAAGGTGAAAATCGGCCCACATCACACGCGAGACTCCAGATAGTCTAAAAAAAAACAAAAATTCATTCGGAAATAGACTCCAGAATGCACATGTTTTACCAAAATGGAAAAAAAATATGGAAAATTAAGAAAATTATGAAGCTTGGAAAAAAAAATGGAAAATTTCCGCAATTTTTGACCATATTGTTGCATGTAAGAACTAGACAAATTTTTCAAAGATGCTCATTTTGGTAAAAGATGTGTAGAAAAACATAACAAACTGATTATAAAAAAATTTAAATTGGACCATTAGTTTGCTTGCTGTAGTTTTGAAAAGGACGTTTTGTAAAGTATGTTTCGAGAAAAACGAATTTAAAGCTTCAAACTTTAAAAGCATCAAAGCGGTCAAATTCCAAATCAAAACTGATTAAAGATTTTTTTCTCTACAAAATATGTTTTATATAGTATAGGTACCCTGTAGAAAAATCAACTAATTTAAAAGTAGTGGAAAAAGTTGTTTTTTGTCAACCACAACTAGTTGAAATTCTGACTTTTTTCCATAGAACGAACTAACATATTTTGTATGGTGATGTCAGCTAAATAAGTCAATTGACTTTCGTCTGCATATATTTTTAACTACTTGTTAAATTAGGTTTATTTAAATTATTTTTTTAATTACTTTAAAATAACAAATTGAAATCTAGTTAATATTCCACTTACTAAAGATGAATTGAAAAGCATAAAAATTTTAAATTTCTATACATCAAAGAGATCATTTATTTGACTGTTTTGAAAAAAAAAGTACACAAATTCATTACGTGACTGCATAAGGCATATTAAAAAATTAAATAAAAAAAGTCTTTCAAGCTTTCAGTCTTTAACGAAATTAAAGTAGTATTTCAATTACTTCATATATAATGCAATAAAAACTATTTAGAATTGAATGGATGCCACCTTAATATAATTCAAAGTAGTTCATATACTAGTTTATTTTGAACTAGTTTTTTAATTAGTTGTTTTTAAAAACAAGTTAGTTTGTTCCTATAGGGTATATAGAAACATTCCATACACAAAGTCACTTTTACATACACACATACAGCAAACATCACGCGTTTTAACAGCTTCTTCGATTTGTTGGATTGGTACTCTGGTGCACTGGGCTTTAAGCGCTGTGGAATCTGTATTATAAGCGGGATTGACTTAAAAATTTTTTAACATATTCTCGAATCAATTAAAAAAAATTCGATTTTCAAGAAATTGTTTGCCTAAAACCTCCCTTAACTAGAAAGAAAGCTACATTTCAAAAGGTTTCATATTATTTATCAGTTTTCGAAATAAAACAACAAATTATGCATTTTAACATTTTGACGACCTTGAGAATCATTGAAATTGTAAAACCTTTACTTTGAAGTCTTATATGTGTTAGATAAGTGTTGGATGGAGATAGAAAGATGAGTTTTCGTAGTAAAAAAAAGTCTCCAGACGGTTTTGTGATTGCTTGACTTGGTTTTATTTGAGCGTGCATCACCAGCAAATAGAAATACGCTATATTTAAGAGTTTTTCCTCGATAAAGGCAAAAACGCAAACTAGGCGGCTAAAAATGTGAGTAGAGTTTGTTACTTTGATACTGCAATTGCCAATTAAGCGCAATTTTCGTTTCGTCGATCCCGCTATGGTAATTATGTATTGTTAAGTATTTCGTATGCACCAAATATGTACCTCTATCTAAAAAGCCAATTGTCTATAAAATCATGGAAATCGTTAAATCCGACCGCCATGTAATCACTGTTTCGATTACCCAGATAAAAAAAAGCTCGATGTATGGTTGCTACACGAGCTAACGCAAAGAAACCTCATGGACCGAATTTCCATCTTGGTTTTGCTGGTACATAGCACCAAACCAACCCATTTCTGAAACGGATTGTAAATATTTATGAAATGTGAGTCACTTACGACAACGTCAAATGAAAATGGTCGCGGTCGAATCGAGGTAAGCCGACGCAAACGGTGCCACGGAATCATCTACTATGAGCTGCTCTCCTATATCCAACCTCTTAATTGGTACCTCTACTGTCAACAATTGGAATATCTGAAGGAAGCTATTGTGTGTACACAACCCAATTAAACAAATAAACAAATCAAACAAAACAAAACAAAATAAAATAAATCAAATTTAAACCACCTAGTCACAAACTATGTCAGAACCTTGAAATGCTGAGCACATGTAAATGCAATTTGATTTAATTTAGTAGCGACAAAAATATTGATAAAAAAAAAACAATTAAAGAAAAATGATTCATAAATTGTAAATTAGGTTTAGCGCGAGCGACCACTTATATTTGGAAATAAAAAGACAAGATCATATTGCAGTGTGCACATGTTGGTCAGCATGTGAGGAATAGAGAACTGCAACGAGTCTACGATTCGAACGAATGACTATAAATCATCCATCACAAACCGAATGCGAGTGCATGCGGTTGTGTACAAAAATCACCACTTTCACGCGAAGCATCGTCCTAACTGCGATGAGCGACGAGTGCCTCCGCTTTCACTCATCGCTCATAAGAATGCCGCTCAATGATTCCAATGATTCTAGAGTAATTCCTTATGATTCTAGAATCATAAAGGAAAATCGCATGCAGTGTTGCCGCTGACATATTTCATCATACATATAATAAATAAATTCATTATTATATACATATAATACTAGCGGACTCAGAAAATGTATGAAAATAAATCTCAAAATAGTACTAAAAAAATATTTAAATGCATATACTTAATAAAAAAAAATTAAAATATTAGGTCTGTTCGCGTATTTTTACAGTAAAAAATTGCCAGTAATAATTTTTTGAGAGCAATACAATGAAAATCTAATACCGTACCCGAACAGAAAATTTGTTAAAATTTGCAATGCATGTCGAACTGTCAGAAAGCTGAAAAGAAAACAAAAAAAAATAAACAAAAAAAAATGCGACAATCAGTTAATTAGCTAAAAGCTAATTTTTAAAATTTGAGAAATGGAGAAAAAATTTTGCGCATGACAAATTCAACAAAAAAATAATAATTTTATTTGCTTACCCATTTTTTATTTATTTTGTACATTTAAAACATCTGTTTTAGACATTTGTTTTTTTTTTTTATTTCATAAAAATTCTTGCAAGTAGAAAATCAGTCAGCAAAAACTTTTCAAAACTGGACTGAAGAGAAAAATCGTACTCTCTTATTGTCTTTCTCACTTGCAAGTTTTTTGGGTAAACTAACGGATTTCTTTTAAAAATATGTACAAATTGTTAAAATCTTTTGGATACGCGAACAGACCTATTATTGATAGAAAATAGTGAAAAATTGTGAAAATATTATTTAAAACAATATTAAAAATTTTTGGAAAAATTTTAAAAACGCCAATACTTTTTATTTTGGATTGCCGCTTTCCTTATGGCATCCCTAAACATAAAGGTTCTCAACAATTCATCATTGCAAGTGTGAAAGTGAATTGAAAAATTGATTAAAAACAATACAATAACAACAAAGAATAAATAATAGACAACATACAAGTATAAAGTAAGTTTGCTACAATTTAATTCTTTGAACTAGCGATCCCCAACTTAGAAGCCGGCTATTTATCTTAATCAACACGTAAAACACAAAATAAAAGTAAAACAAGGAAAACGCACTCCAATACTGAAGTGCACGCAAATCATTCAATGACTCTAGAGTCATTGAGGTTGCTTAGAATCACATGCTTAGAATTCAGCAGTCTTTCTAGTGAGCGATGAGTGAAAGCAGCGGCACTCGTCGCTAATCGCTGTTATGAGAAGGCTTCGCGTGGAAGTGGTTGTTGTTGTGCGCAACCGCACGCACTCGCACTCGGTTTTTGACGAGTGATTTAGAATCGTAAAAAAACGATTCGCTGCAGGGCTCTGGTGAGGAAATGTGTAGAAGTGCATATTCATGAGAAACATGTTAAAGTAGCGCATCTGACGAAACGATTGATTTCTTAATTGGAATTTCTTAATTCTGAGAAGCCAACATAGAATCTATCAGAGTAAAAAGGAGGCATTGATATTTTAAATATGTGACTTGAGAAAATGCAAGTCTTAACATTTTATTTTAACAACAACAAGCCAAAATGTTTATGATTGGTTACAAAAATATATTTGGAAGAATGACTGAAAATTGGGTGTGTCTTAGATATAAGAATATATTGTAAATTTAGTATTTAAGCAAGTGAATTTGGAAAAATAAAGAAGAGACAAGCTATTGAGTTAAGCTGTCATTTTAATTTCTTTTCGAAATCTAACGGAGCGGCCTTGAGGCCTTAATTATCAGCTTGGCTCGCTTAGAAGTCAACATTAGGGAAGAAAATTCAATTTACATTAATAGCTAAAACATAACAAAGCCATCGTCCGGAAGCGGCCAGTTTGGTCAAATAGTCGAGGAATTGTGGTTCATCAGGACAACGCCAAGTCACAAATATCGATAGCGACTCGCCAGCAGTTCTTATGACCCCACAATATAATGCGGACATGGTACCAAGTGATTACCCCCTGTCTATGGCAAATAATTTTGGTGGTAAAACATTCGCGTCAAGAGAAGCTTGTAAAAATGGCTTCTCTCAGTTGTTTGCCAATAGGAGTCAAAGTTTCTATGAGAAAAGCATAATGAAATACCTTCAAAATGATAACAAATCATCAAAAGAAACGGTACATATTTGAACGAAATCAGATCGGTTAAACTATTTTTACAGAGCCTTAAATTTAATGGATAAATAATGATATTCTTTTAACTATACTTTTATTCAATCAATGAAAGAAAACTGGTAGGTATAATATATCGAGGCCCCTTAATATATAAATACCCTATCTCAATAGGAGAAGGAAAAAGCTAAATCAAAAATTAATTTTTATAGTTTTGAATTTTTTGTGAACATTTTTTTTTTATTAAAAAATATAAGTTGTGCTATGTAACAAGCATTTTAACTGCAGAACTTTGATTTTCATAAAATTTTTTATTCTCCTATAAAGTAAAAAAAAATTGTGAGATAGGACTTTCCTATATTAATGCATTGATATACTCGTATTTCTATTAAAATTGATTATTATGTTATGTTCCAAACTCTATGGAATCGATGATGCATTTACAAAGCTTTTGGTTTCGAATATTTTTTTATTTTACTTATTTTCTCCTTACATGATGACCGTTCACTTGAAAAAGCTATAATTTTCCTAAACTACCATCCAGCATAGTTCCCTCCCATTTCATTCATTATAACTACGATAACAAATATTTTGCAATTAAAATTGTCTGGCAATACTTACAGTTCATATCAAGCGTCACGGTGCTCGTAATTGGCTGCGTCAGATTGTTGTTGTCCGCCTGGCATGTCAGCTGCATGTGCAGATTCTTGCGCTTCAGCTTGCCCAACGACAAAACGTTTCCCACACGACGATCCGATAGTGGCTGCGAGGTGCTGTCGAGCAAAGTGTTCTCATGCCACCAGGTAACTTTTGGTTGTGGACGACCTACGGTGATAAAGAGACAACGTTGTCAAGTTAGTATGAGTGAAATAAAAATATAGGGAAAAAGGCAGATATTAAGTGTATGAGACAGATAAGTGGAGTGTGTCAATGTGTGGGCATGTGTGAAAGAGATGATATAAAGGTTCTTCATGGTATTCCTATTATTGTTGTTGTTTTTTTTTTATGCTGATAGCTTTATTGTTAATATAATTGTTGTTGCGGTGGATTTTCCATTGTTGTTGTTGTTGTTGTTGTTGTGACATTTGAAGAGCTGCCAATGCAATTGTTGGAAAAACATGTCAAAACAATTAAAAGAAAAGCACTGAGTATTACAGTTAGTTAGAGAGCGAAAGCTTGAACAGTAGGAAAATTGAGTGGGTGGGTAAGTGGCTGTCTGCAAGCTAGGGCGGCAAGTGAGCTCCAACAATGACTAAAACAGAACCACAAACATAACGTCAACAATCCAAATACAAGTGTTGTTTTGCTGTCAAGTACTGCACGTGAGTCCTTGTTCACAGCCGAAGTTGAGAAGTGTTGACAAGTACTTTATGGTTTTTTTTTTTTTTTTTTTAAAAAGCTTGGTTTTTTTACTTATGATCCACCACGAAGTTAGCATAAAAAATTAAAAATTATAATATATATCCTAATAACTGATCAAAATATAATTTTTTTTTTTTTTATTTTAATGGATTTATAAATATTTTCATATTAGTTTCAATACATAAATATAAATTATATTAAAATAAAAAAAAACTATTAAGGAATGGAGCTTCGGCAGGGTACCGAAGCTAAAATACCCCCCGTGGCTGAATTCAAGCATATTCGGAGTCTTAAGCCACGACAGAAACGATGACATTCAGTTTTACATATTAACAAAAGTTTTCCTAATTTGATGACGTCACTTTGTATGGGAGGTAGGCGTGGTTTTCATCAGATTTTGGAAAATATTATAGAGATGGTTTATACTAATCATCAAAGCTCATGGACAAAATTTCAAGATATTTCCTTAATTTTTGTGGATTTTTAAGGGATTTTACATTAATAAAAATGACATTTTGTGTGGGAGGTAGGCGTGGTTTTTATCTAAATTTTTCAGATTTCATAGTCACGATTAACATTGAAGATTTAAGCTCATTTGCAAAATTTGAAGGAATTTCCTTAATTTTTGTGGATTTTTAAGAGATTTTACTGTAAAAATAAAGTGGCTCTGTGTGGGAGGAAGGTTCATCATCTTAATTTTTTTAAAAAAAGCTTAGGTATATTTTGAAATTCATCGCGATAGCTTTAAAATTACGGCTGTAATCGTATCGGCAGACGGACAGGCAGACAGACAGATGGACACACGGAAATCTACTCAGGAGGTGATGCTGATAAAAAATATATATATGTACTTTTCTATACCTGCCACTCCTCCTAATTGGTGTTACAAACGGAATGACAAAGTTAATATACCCCTTATGCAGTACGCGTTGGGGTATAAAAATAAATTTGAAGAGATTTCTTGTGGTGTCGGCATGTTACTCCATCACTTCTGAACCGTTCCAATGGTGTTGTTCAAATTTTTAGGGTGTGTTTGGTCAGTCTTAAAAAAATATTAATTGCCATTTCAGCCCTTGAAAAGACTTTGACCGAGCTTTTTATGATCAATTGTGTTGTGTTTTTTGTGAAATGTTTGAACACAAATAATCGAGAACTGGACCTACTAGTTTTATGCCAACTTGAAGCGGTTCATGTTCTCAAGAAGCTTTTCATGGTAGTTTTTACTCTCTCAGGCTTGCCATCGTCTGCAGAGAGGTGACGGCCGAACAGAAAAATTAATTCAATTGAAAAAACTTTCTGTGTCAGGTGGGAATCGAACCAGGGTTCTCTGGCGTATGGACTACATACTCTACACACTGCGCCACGGCCGCCAGTGTATTAATTGTTAGAGCTAAAAAGAGGGTGTGTCCAATAATAAATATGAATTTTTGTCAAAAAATTGTGTTTTTTTTTCATTAGACCAAAGACTTATTGAACAACCTATTATTTTTAAGAAATTGAGCAGTGAATACATATTTGGAATTTTTGGAATTCGGAAATATTAAACAGAAAATATATGAATAATAGTTTATACCCGGCGCTTATCCTCTAAAAGTGGGAAAACTGATTTTTTGCGATTTTGTATCAAAAATCGTATTTATTTCAAGAACCACCCATACGATGTTGTACAAATAAGTTTTAAGGCCCCAGAACGGTTCAGAAGTGATGGAGTAACATACGGACACCATTAGATTTTTATATATACAATGTGAAGCCAGCGAAGTCAATCCGAAAGCTGGTGATGTTTTGGGTCAAGACAAGAAAAAATCGTATGGGAGGGGGATCAGTTCTCACTCCCCTCCTAGCTGTAAGTAAAAGTATGTGAAAAGTCGAATTTTAAGTTACGCATTAACTTTAAAAGTATGACAGCTACGTAAGATTTAAGCCCAGTTTTGGAAATTGAATTTAATGATCTGAGCAAAAATTAAAATTAAATTTTCCTTGCACGTAAACAAAATCAAAATCAAACTCAAAAAATATTTTTTTATGCATAAATTATTAGTTCGAGTGCGATTTATTTGAAATTTTTTCTAAAAAAAAATTTCTTTGTCCCCTTTTACACTTGTCAAGTTTTGCATTTGTATATAAAAGATGGCGAATTTAAAAGGGAAGAGCAAAGATTTGACGCCAATTCTTGACCAGTGTAAAAGGGGACTTTTTATTACGTTGTTTTAGGCTCTCAAGTGTTCTCTAAAATTTTTTCATAATAAGTTTTTACCTCCGATCAACAGATCTTCTGATTTTGGAGTTGTAAGTCTAAAGTTCACTTTGTAAAAAGTGATATTATCTTAAAATTCGACTTTGTACATACTTTTACTTATAACGAGGATGGGAGTGAGAATAAACTAACGATTTTTTTCTTGTCGTGACCCAAGGAATCACCAGCTTCGGATTGACCCCGCTATCCGATTCACCCTGTATAATAATATAGAAGTAATATAATAAGTCAGATATAAAGCTGGTTGGTATAATGTCCGTTTTTTGCCTTTTTTTTTAAATCAGCCGGTACGAAACGTTTATTAGAACGAACAGTGCCAACAATGGCGAATTCAAATGCATCAAATGTATGGGAAGAGATAATATTTGGCGAAAACTAAAGTGCAACAAAAAAACGTCTGAGCTTACCTAGGCACAGTAGCTAATTTTTGATGTTGAGATAATAAAAAGAAAAATTTCTTCTACGCACTGAATCCGATAGACACAATTTTTGGTTTCTATGCTCATGAAGCATCACCGCAAGAAGTCATGAAGTTTCAGATAAATGCATAAAAAATATTACAGATACTCGTTTTGTGTCTTGGGGTTTTGGGTCTTAACTTTTATCCCTACAAAGATCATTTACCAAAATATGGCCACCTTTCGACGAAACACGAAATGGCCATCTCAGCCCTTGAAAGGACTTTGACCGAGCTTCTTATGATCAATTGTGTTGTGTGTGATGTGAAATGTTTGCACACAAATGATCGAGAACTGGACCTACATGTTGTTTTACGCCGACTCCGAACGGCTTATGTTCTCAAGAAGCTTTTCATGGCAGTTTTTACTCTCTGTCTGCAGAGAGTGGGCGGCCGAACAGAAAAATGTTTTCAATTGAAAACATTTTCTTGTCAGATGGAGGATTCGAACCTAGGTTCTCTGGCGTAAGAGTCACACACTCTACCCACTACGCCACGGCCACGGCCACTACGCCACCACCACATGGCCTTTCCTTCAGTTAAGTCAAAAAAACTCACGAAAAGTCTACTCGAAAAATGTCTTAATTGCCGGTAAGCACTGCATTACCGGCAAACTTACAATAATTTAGAAAAGTCAGCCAATGTAGACCAATTCGCACCCACCCTAAGTAACGTTATTTCAGACAAAATACTTTGATGACTTTTGTTAGTAGTGCTTATATAATTAAACCAACGATAATTTCTTACATTTATGTCTTTTTTACATCATAAAACTATTTTTTTTTTCTCTATTTATAAAATGTGCCCGTGTTGTGCCCGTGTTGTGCCCCCATTGTCATTCGTGACAGCGTGCGATATTAAGGATTAAAAGCTCTACGCCAACGCAGTCAAGCTCTCAAGCCTTATTTTGACGTTTTCACAATGGCTGCGTGGCTCATAAATTTTTCAGAATGAAACAATTTTACTTAAAATGCAAAATTAATATGGACGAGTATGAAAGAAGAATGGCTACGTATGTTAGTGGCTGGTTCGAAACAGGGTGTTTCATTGGGGTGGTGCAAGTTTTCTTTAATTGCATGAAATGCCAACAAATGGGAAAAACACACGCACACACTTTTGTATATTTTCGCATTAAAATGCCTATTAAAAGCACAAGCGCACACAAACACACACCCACACTCACACTCATATGCTGTAACACCAACACATGTAGAGCGCATAAAATATGCTAACAGGTAATAAATAATTCTCTTAATAGTTCCACTGTTTAATTTCTCCGCGGTCGCTGCTCCGACGCACAGGGTAATTATTATATGCGTTGCAGAGATGGTTGTTGATGTTGGTGGTGGGCGTAACATAAAGCTTGGATTAAGTGTTGCATGTTTTTCGTATTTTACAAAATTTATTTTCATGTTGTGAAATTTTTAATTAGGTTTATAAAATAATAAGCAATAAATATAAAAAAGTGAATTTATAAAAAAAAATATATTGTTTTTTTTTCTTTGCATTGTTTGTATGCTCTTTAAATTCAAACATTTTGTAAAAGCTAAATCTTAAAATTCAGTAAATTTAAAATTTCTTATATTTTTTTTCTTTGTTGCTTTAAAAACATATCGCATTCGGTTGCAATCAAGCTAAGCCCCACAATTCAACCTTAATGGACTCACAGTGTCTTACAGGTCATATTTTAACTGACATGATGAGTTTAATCTATATATATAAAAATGAATGTATGTATGTGGGTATGTGGGTATGTGGGTATGTGGGTATGTGGATATGTGTGTATATCACGTATAGACTCCAAAACCACCGAACCAAACTCTATGAAATTTTGAGGGATACTGAAGCAACATTCGGGAAGTGTTCCTGTGAAGTTTGGTGTTGATTGGGCAAGGGGGCGTGGTACCTCCCATACAACCCAAATTGGCTCTATCGCCCACAAACCAAAAAAATTGCTATATATCAGACGGTTTTAATCATATAAAACTTAAATTTGGTTATTTTGTTCAGATGGTTACTTTCGGTGACTGTACAAAAAATGGGCGTGGTCACACTATATCTACGCCCACTTTTCAGCAATTATTTTAATTCCTAAAATGTTCAAGTTTTGATAGTGAATCTTGATATGCAGGTGCTATGCATACAAGTGGCAGTCACTATGTAAATATAAACGTTGTCACGCCCACTTTTACCGCCCACAAATAAGTAAAAATGCTTTATATCAGACGGCTCTTGCCATAGAAGGCTAAGATTTGATAATTTAGTTTATATGATTACTCTCCGCCAATATACAAAAAATGGGCGTGTCCGAACTATATCTACGCCCACTTTATCGGAATCATGCTTATTCTTGAGTTGTACACGTTTTGATAGTGAATCTTAGTATGCAGGTGCTATGGATCTAAGTGGCAGTCACTATGTAAATATAAACGTTGTCACGCCCACTTTTACCGCCCACAAATCAGTAAAAATGCTTTATATCAGACGGATTTTGCCGTAGAAGACTACGATTTGGTAATTTAGATCGTATGGTTACTGTCGGCCAATGTATAAAAAATGGGCATGGCCGCACTATATCTACGCCCACTTTATCGAAATAATGCTTATTCCTGAGTTGTACACGTTTTCATAGCCAATCTTGGTATGCAGGTGCTCTGGGTGCAACTGGCAGTCATTATGTAAATAAAAATGTTGTCACGCCCCCTTTTACCGCCCACAAATCAGTAAAAATGGTTTATATCAGACGGCTCTTGCCGTAGATGACTAAGATTTGGTAATTTAGTTCATATGGTTACTGTCGGTCAATGTATAAAAAATGGGCATGGCCGCACTATATCTACGCCCACTTTAGCCTGCATAGCCAATCTTCGTATGCAGGTGCTATGGGTGCAAGTGGCAGTCACTTTGTAAATATAAACGTTGTCACGCCTACTTTTACCGCCCACAAATCAGTAAAAATACTTTATATCAGACGGCTTTTGCCGTAGAAGACTAAGATTTGGTAATTTAGTTCATATGGTCACTGTCGGCAACTGTTTAAAAATGGGCGTAGTCGCACCATATCTACGACAACTTTTTCGAAATCATGCTTATTCCTGAGTTGCACACGTTTGATAGTAACACTTGATATGCAGGTGCTCTAAGTGGCAGTCAATATATATATATATAAAATTTGCCACGCCCACTTGTACCACCCACAAAAAAAACAAAACGAAATGGCCAATTTCAGTCCTTGAAAGTACTTTGACCGAGCTTCTTATGATCAATTGTGTTGTGAGTGTTGTGGAATGTTTGAACACAATTGATCGAGAACTGGACCTACATGTTTTATGCCGACTCCGAACGGCTTACGTTCTCAAGAAGCTTTTCATGGCAGTTTTTATTCTCTGAGGTTTGCCATTGTCTGCAGAGAGATGACGGCCGAAAAGAAAAATTAATTCAATCGAAAAACTTTCCGTGTCAGGTGGGATTCGGACCAGGGTTCCCTCGCGTATGGGCCACACACTCTACCCGCTACGCCACGGCCGCCACTTGGTTTCTTTTTACCCACAAATTAATAGAACTTCTATAAATCAGACGATTCTCATCGTTAAATACTAAAATATGGTTTTTAATTTCATACGCTTACTCTCGACAGCTTTGCAAAAATTGTGCATGGTAGGACTATATCTGTGCCCACTTTTCAGAAATAATTTTATTTAATTTATTTATTTACTTATGTAATAATGTACTGTAGTACATTACAATTTAAAAATTATAACTAAGTTAGCTGCCTGGGCTATCGGTTAGAAATAATTTTAATTCCTGAGATGTGAACGTTTTGATAGACAAACTTGGTATATAGGTGCTATGGGTCAAATTGGCGTTCACTTTATATATAAATGTTGCCACGCCTACTTTCAATGCCCACAAATCCATAAAAAGGATATATATCAGACTTTTTTTAAAAGTAAAAGACTAAAACTTGGTAGATTAGTTCATATGGATACTGCCAGAACTCTTAAAAAATGGGCGTGTCACACTTTATTTAAGACGACTTTTCCAAAATCATTGTAATTTCTGAGCTGTACGCGTTTTGATAGTGGAACTTGGTATATAGGTGCAATGGGACCAAGTGGCGGTCACTTTATATATAAATGTTGCCATACCTACTTTTTCTGCTCATCTATCTATCTGTAAAAAATGTATGTATGTATACTAAAGCTGCTCACAAAAAAAAGGTGTTCGGGTCGGTTCCTCAAAATAATGCTTTATGTTATGATGATTCCCCAAATATTTCGACTGTAGCGATAGTCATCCGTGAGCTGGAATGGTTTGAAATAAAAAAAAAAAAAAAAAACAAAAAGGAAATGGCCATTTCAGACATTGGCCGAGCTTCTTATGCGTGCGTGTTGTGAAATATTTGAACACAAATGATCGAGAACTGGATCTACAAGGCTTATGCCGACTCCGAACGGCTTATGTTCTCAAGAAGCTTTTCATGCCAGTTTTTACTCTCTGAGGTTTGCCATTGTCTGCATAGAGATGGCGGCCGAACAGAAAAATTAATTCAATTGAAAAAACTTTCTGTGTCAGATAGAATTCGAACCTGGGTTCTATGGTATACAAGCCTCGCACGTCAACCAGTATGCCACGGAATGGTTTGAAATATTCTGTAAAAATCGAGTTTTTTATAAAAATATTTACTGGCGCGGTAGTTAAAAATAACAAACGGTCAGAAATAATAGTAATTAAAAAGTTCTTCCAATCTGCACTAATAAATTTTAAATTTTTACTCTACTCTATAAATTTAAATTTTTTAACTTTTTTTTTTTGTATTATTTTCACTAAAATGCAAATTAAATTTTTTTTTTTGTTTTGCCATTTTACTTTTAGTCAAATAAATTATCTATGGATGATAAAATAAAGTGTAAAGTGAATTGCTGAATTGAATGGAATTACAAAAAAATGTACACATTTTTTACATTGTACAATTTATTTGACTAAAATTAGTTTAGGAAAAGATTCGTTTGAAGTTTAGTGAAAATAATATGAAAAAAGTTAAAACAATCCAAAAAATCCACATTATCTTTGGTCCAACGGAAATATAAGATTTTTTGATGCAAAATTTTTTCCATTACTCTTATTTCTGACCGTTTGTTTTTTTCTAACTGCCATACCAGCCAATATTTTTAGTCGCAATATTTTGTGGATCATCATAACATAAGCCATGGATTATTTTGAAGAACGAGACTGAACAAATTTTTTTCTAAAGAGCGTGAGGCGACTTAATGTATATACGTATGTGGGTATATGTGTATATCACGTAAAGGCTTCGAAACCGCTAAGCCAATTTTTATACCAAAGCGTTGAGAGGGTTCCTGTGAAGTCTGTTGCCGATCGTAAATACACCTAAAATTTTCGATTTCGAACAGTTTTGTAATTATAGGTCGCAAAGCCTCGGAATTCAGTATTCGACCTCAATTTACACATGCCGTTGCACAGGTAACATTTTATGGGTGTTGGACGAGGGGCGTGGTACTTTTTCCGCACCCAAAATTTTCGGTATAGCTTTCGAAATAAGTCACACATTAATAAAACTCGGTAAGAACTTACTATAAAAGCATGGCTTCACTAAAGCTACGCCCTCTTTTAGGGGATAAGCGCTGAGCGCAGCGAAGCGCGCCGGGTATAAGCTAGTAATAATATATGCAGACACTCTTTCATCATTATGATGATTGCTCCGGGCTGTCATTATAAGCACCCATAAACATGTGCATATGTAACTAAGATCTGTGTATATGCATACAGACACTTATAGAAAATCCGACAAGGATACACCCGCAGTGTTCTGCACAATAACAATGACACCAAAAATGTAACGTTAGATATAAAAGAATTGAATAAAAATTAAGCAAAAGTAATGCCAAGTTGCCACAAAATGCCGCTCTAGATGCCACAAATGCGTGACAATATATAAATGATTGAAAGCATGACTGAGCGATTGTGTGAATGAGTGTGTGCAGTGGCGTAGTCTGACGTCGGATGTGGAACAGAAGCTTTTCTTATTTTCTTATTTTTATGCAGCCTTTATTAATCATGTACAAAATATTATTATATAATTTATAAATCATGTGCATTTGTAATAATCCAATAGAGCTTTGCACACTTGACAATGTATATGTGTAGCCAAAATCGTAAAAATATATCTTACGTACAGAACGATCAAGGGCTTTATGCAAGAATGATATTGTCCTTGCTGTAAAAGCGCCAAAATTCTTACAAAAATAGGGCCATTTTGATATTATAAGCGCTTTTAGTTTTAAAAAGTAAAAAGTAACTCAATATTGCAGACTTGGTTATACGGCCATGGTTATACAAAAAGCATAATTTTTAATAATCTCAACAAGTCCAGTGTATTTCGCATTCTGCTTAAAAAACTCTAACAAAAAAAAAAAAATAAAAATAATATTAAATGACTCTCCCATTAATTTCTTAGTCAAATTTGATAATTAATTTATAAATATTATTATATTGGAAATACATTAATTTTTTTTTAATTTTTTTTTTATTATAAATATATTATTTTCTTTATGAATATAGAGTAGAGTGGAACGATTTTTTAACCCCAAGGGTTTCACGCATTTTTGGATAGTCAAAACAATATTTTCTGCATCTTTAGTTTTTTCTGCAACATAACTTTTGACTGTGCCCGAGCACTTATATGTTATGTTTCAACTACCAGAGTGTTTTTTTAATCAAAAATTTTAAAAAATTATGTCTTTATTTTTTTGATACAAACCTGTTAATTGAGGCATAACTTAGAATCTATCAAGAGTTTACTATGGTACCATGTATGCGCAATAAGAAAAAATGGTTCAAAGAACACCAAAAATTGTAATTCGCCAATATCTCCGCTCCTCTTTGTCGGATAAAAAATATGCTTTGAACAAAATTGTAGATCATATAGTTATCGCCAAAAATGCGCAGTGAAGTTTTAACGTTATAGCAATTATGTCCACGCTATACGACTATATATGTCTAAATTGCGCAAAGTAGAAATATTATACTGCAAGCAGATGTTTTAACATTAAATTTATTACTTAAAAGAAACACACATTTTTTTTTGTGAGGTAATTTTTTCTCTATCCAATGATAAAGATAAAGTTTTATTAATTTTTCATCGAAATTCGCGATTTGTATCGAATTTTGGTCGATTTTTCCTTGCGGTTTTTTTTTTAGATCGATATTTGATATTGTTTAGATCGAGCCATGAATGCGCCTTAATGTATACCAAAAACAAAGTAATTAAATTTTCCAGAGCTTAAACATTTAATCACTTACTACATAAGGTTGATGGTGTATCGTTTACACCTGGGACATAGTCTAATTCAGGATCAAAAGTAACTTCTAAATTTTCCGAATCGAAATAGGCGGATTCAAGAGCACTGAGAACAGTGAAATGTCCATCCGGTAGCGATAGCTGCCGCTGCCCACGTTGGTCAAACAGAAAATCGACTTCTATTGCTGGTACTATCACGCTAATGTTCTAGTCTTGCATTTTATCGTCGTACGTAAGCAATAGCCGCCGCAAAACCTCCTGTTGCGTTGGTAGCTTGTGCGTATTAAAAAACATGGTGCAACAACAGGACTACATAGTCCCCTATGCAATGCAATAGCGTTGTAACCAGCTATTGTTATTCTATATATGAAAACACTTGTAACCAATGTAATAATAATCTTTAAACACATTTCATGCGTAAAACTTACCACAATGGATATTTTTGAGAAGAAAAAAAAAAAATCAGTTTGTGAGATATATTATGTAGAGAATTAAACACAACGTGTGCAACTTATTTTACTCAGAACAATAACAAATCTTCTGAAGAACAATATTCAATATGAAAAAATAACAACGACAAAATATTAAAATTCCACCGCCTACAACTAATTAAGGTTAAGAAAATCTTGGCATAGTATAATATTACTACTTTGCGCAATTTTGACATATACAGTCGTATAGCGTGTACATCATTGCTATAACGTTAAATCTTCATAGTGCATTTTTGGCGATAACTATATGATCTACAATTTTGTTCTAAGCATATTTTTTATCTGACAAAGAGGAGCGGAGATATTGGCGAATTACCGTTTTTGGTGATATTTGAACCCTTTTATCTTATTGCGCGTACATGGTACCATATTAAACTCTTGATAGGTTCTAAGTTATGCCTCAATTAACAGGTATGCATCAAAAAAATGTAGACATAATTTTTTAAATTTTTGATAAAAAAAACACTCTAGTAGTTGAAACATATAAGTGCTCGGGCACAGTCGAAAGCTATGACACAGAAAAAAACTAAAGATGCAGAAAGTATTATTTTGATAGGGACTATCCAAAAATGTATGAAACCCTTAAAGATTTTTTGGCCCCATACATTTCATTCCATTCAAAAAACTACAGATGCAGAAAATATTATTTTGATAGGGACTAACCACAAATGCATGAAACCCTTGAAGATTTTTTGGCTCCATACATTTCATTCCACTCAAATATAGAGCCTTTAAAGGCAGCGCATATATAATTAGACTTTTATAAAATTAACGCTCTCGATCTCGCTTAACATAGAGATTGTAAGAAGTTCATGATTGTGTTGCAAAGATTAGACTTACTACAAAGATTTTATATTAATAAAGAAATTAATATATTTTTGATATTAAAACAACTTAAAAAAAAACTGAAATAATTAGATTCCAATATAATAATATCTATTTATTTATTCAAGGAACTAGTTGGAACAAAATTTTAAATAAATTTTTACTTTGTAGTAGATTTTAACGTCGATTGTTTTTTTTTTTTTTGCTTAAAAGTTTTTATTTCTTCCTTTTTATAGAATCTGATGAACTTTTGAAAAAAGTGTCAAAGAATTTTAGTACCCTAGTGTCAATATTATTCGAGATACAGATTTTTTTCTGAAAGTGATACGCCCATTGTAGAACTCAGCATTCTTTTTTGATTGTTTTTTTTTAATAATACTCTTGTACTGAATTTCGCCATTCTAGTGCTAATATAAACTGAGATACAGTGTTCTTAAATTTATATAATATAAATAAATTTATTTATTTTATTTATATTATTTATTTTAAATTTTATTTATTTATTTATTTCAAAAAAAAAATGTTTACATATAAGACATAGTCTTTTAAATGCTATAAAAATAAACAAATTTTCAACAAGTTACAGAAAACGGAAAAAAAAGAAAAATAAATACATAATATTTATACATACTATACTATAGCATAGATAATATAGCATAGTTAATTCTAGCAATTATATTATTAAAAAAAAATGAATTGAATAAGCAACTATTTATAACAACAAAATATAAGTATGTAGCAAATCAGGGCTTAAAAATTAATTATATGGGCTGCTCAGATTACAAGTGGCGTAAGTCCACTTTTGGTAGTTCTGAGAAAATGGAATATTTAGAAAAATTCTTATTAGAAATTCTATGTATAAAAAACTCAGTTTTGCTTATGTCAAGCTATGTCAAGAGAATAAAAAGAGCTATTCATATCGTAAAAAATTAACTTAATAATGCAAAAAAATAATGAAGAATATTGCATACTAAATTGAATATATTTTTGAAATTTCTTATTTCCGCTGTGGAAATCTAATGTGAGATCTTTTAAGAATGTTTTGATGAGGAATGATAGCATTTAGTGCCAGAAGTCGAACAAAACTTCCTACTATTGATTATTTTTATTATTAAGGGAGATATAAAATGAATGGACTTACGCCTCTTGTCCTCTGAACTTTTTTGAAATTTTTTATTTCCGATGTAGAAATCCAATGTGAGTTATTTGTAGCAATGTTTTGACGAGGAATCATAACATTTAGTTCCAGAAGTCGAACAAAACTTCCACCTAGTGATTATCTTCATTATTAAGAGAGATATAAAATGAATGGACTTACGCCACTTGTCCTATGAAAAAATTATATAATTTGTCAAAACAATAACTAAGCATTGCATTTTATTCAGAGATTACATTAGCTAGGAGTTTCTAACCCGGAGTCATAAATAGGTTACATTCTCCTCTTCACTTCTGTATACTTAACCCAATTTCCTTGAAAAATGGACTTACGCCACTTGCGCTCTGAGCACCTCATATATGTGATGATAGAAAAGACGTAGAGACAGTTTTAGGAAAAGTAAAGAATAATTTAGTCTTAAAGGTGTGTTTCTGTGGAATACTTTTAATTCTAACATGCAACGAATTCCAGAATCTGACAGCGTTCACAAAAAAAAGGAGTTCAAATAATTAAAAACAGGTAGAGTGAGGTTCAAATTTCCATTGGATCTACAAAATTGAAGCTTCTCATACAGGTAATTGGGGGTTTTAGCATGTATCAAAGTATGTAAGAATATGCAGTTCCTAGCATCCTGGTATTTAAAAATATTGCAACCAAGTATTTGATTGCCCATGCGACTGGTGCGGTCAAATTTCTGAAGGCCATAAATATACCTAACTGCGTTGTAAAAAGCATGTTGTAACTTTAGCTTCGACCTGGAATCAATTCTACTACATACAACTTCTGAGTAAGATATGATAGGCATTATGAGCTAATGTACTAACTTTTTTGTAATTCACCTCAAATTCCGCAGGACAAAGTAAACCTTACTTGCAACAGAATTGATATGGTTTACGCAGGAAAGGGAGGAATTAATGTGGTAATCAAGATTCTTCACTTTATCAACAAAGTTCACTTTAACACCCTTTGACAAATAAATAACAGGTATCCTAGAGAAAGAGTGACTGGATTTAGATATCGGCAAGACATATGACTTAAGAAGATCAGCTTCAGCCTATTAGATTCAGTCTATACAGTTACCTTCATTAATAGCCTCATTCTGGTGATTGACAATTGTAAATTTATTGACAAACTGTAAAAATTTCTTATTCTCAAATTTAATCAAATCAAAATTACATGACAAAAATGTTAACTCCAAAAAAATATTCCGAACAACTAAGTTTGGAAACATTTTGAAAGTTTTCAACTCCTTGGACCAAAAAGTAGCACATAAAAGACTAGCTTGTCAATGACTTTACTGTTGTCAATCACCAGAATAAGGCTATAAGTCTTCATTCACCTTACTACATAAATCTTCAACAAGGTTAATAGGTCTGGACAAGTTCAGTTGAAGATCATATGCATACATAGTAACATGCAGACATTTGCTGAATATGTCGTTAATAAATATTGTAAATAGAAGCGGACCAGGTACAGAGCCTTGAGGAACTCCACAGAAGCTTTCCATTTTAACTTGTACGCCTGCCTTGTAGGCCTAAGTACAAGGGTCTAAAGAACGAGGGTAAAAATAAGCATCACCCAATGCCCTACCACCGAAAGCACTACGACTCCACATATCATACAAATTGTATAACCATGGCACCGCAATACTTCCAATAGTAGTACCAGTTTAACTACCAGTATTGACGTACCTTCATTGTCATCTACTGGTTATACAATTATAAAATTACAATTATAAAATAAGACGAGACCTACCCAATCTCTTACATACTAAGCAGGTATGCCAGCCCGGTCGTACTACTGCGCGACCCCGCCGGTCAATCTAGACCTGTGTAGCATATACACAACCACAGCCAGCACGAGCCTCCCCGAAGGGCCAACCCATGATATTCACCTGGGCAACTCGGTCCCGCCAAAGAAGCTCCACAACATCCCAGCAAGGAGACAAAAAACTCATTAGAGTTTTTATATTTGGCCGTGTCCAGATAGAGTACTTAATTATGCATGACCGGCAACTCCAATCCTGGCATGAAATTTATATTCACTTACCATGGAAGAAGTGCCTATTACCTCTGTTTACACAACAAGCAATACATCGAATATATGTGCATTCATTCAATACACCTCAATTCATTCACCCAATTTTACAACTCTCATATGTCTCCTCGCCATGGATAGATAGGGTCGTCCTCTTTAACGAGTATGACTATGCCTGTGCTAGCAAGTTTTTAGGTCCATTGCTATACCTTTGCATTCTTGTTTCATATCGATATATCGAATATGACTTGCTACCAAGATGGGCGCCACCCCTCTTGGTTGGCTCTCAGCTTTTTACGGTATGGGACGTATCCCATAACCAACCCTCCTCCTTAACCTGGCTTGGGACAGGCAGGTTTGCGTGCAAATACCCTCCCCTGGAGGAGTTAATAACTCCACAGGTTAAATTACGGAAAGCAGACAGACAATTACTCTCCCTTACTCTTTGAGACTTCCAACTAAGTAACTGTATAGCAGACGGACAGCCATGCTGGAAAACTTAAAATTATCTTCAAGTTTTCGGCACAATATAGAATGTTCAACAGAGTCAAATGCCTTAGAAAAGTCAAGTAGGCAATATTAAGGAGATTAATGTGACCCAAATCATATGTTATTCAAATGTCTTCTAGAATTTTTAACACAGTTGTAGCACAGCTGTGGCTTGATCTAAAAGCAGACTGAAGTGGAAACATAAGGTCATATTTTTTAAGTGGTCCGAGATTTGTGCCGCTATAAGAGACTCGACTACTTTTGATAGAGGTAAAAGTAGACTTACAGGACAATTATCAGATGGTTTGTGAGCGTAGGATTTTTCAATTATGTGAACAATTTTTACAGTTTTCTAAACATCAGGGAAGCAAGAGCTTAGTATGTGAGGTAAGATAATTTTATGTGAGATAAGGTCGGTATGTAAGATAATTTTAATGAGTTTAATGGGTATTCCTTCTTCACCCACGGCATTTGACTTTATTTTATTATCGTAACGAGCAACATCACATTCACCTACAGCAGCAAACTCAAAATTAAGGGGGTTAAGAGGGGAAGGGTTGCAGCGTAAAAAAACACTGTGAATTTTTTCAAAAGTATAGATTGAGCCAATTTATTCAAACCTTTTTTACATTATTAAGTCTACTTTTAAAAATATTCTGTCATTTTTTCACATTGACAGAGCTTGTCCCAGAACGTCTTAGAAAAATAACAATTTGCGGAATTCACTATATTTCGGTCGAAAATTATCTGAAATCAAAAGCCATTAGAATTGAGTCAAAGCATCATCGAATCCTCTTCCCAACGTTCAATGATTAATTTTTTTTTTTAATTTAAAAATTTTTGGTGGCCATCTTAAGTGTAAATTGCTATTTTCCACCAAAAATTCAAATTTAGTGTAATAAGAAGAGCTAAAAAACCTTACCCCCCTTATAGGACCCAAAATATCTGGATACACTAGTTAGCAGAGTAACAGTAGACGCAGAGAAAGCAATAAAATTAGCATCAATACGACAATCAACAGATTCAACATTGCATACTCCAGCCTGTCTTAAGTTGTTCCACAGTTTTTTAGAAGATTGTTAACCCTCTAGTTCCCAAATTTTTTTTTCAAAAAAAAAAATTATTTTTGTATTGGTTTCGCCTCAAAATGAAATGTTTGTTCTGGAAAAATTTTATATTCTTAGAGAATTAGGACTTATAGCGTCAAATACTTACCCCGCCTACAGGCGGTCTTGGGAAACAAAGCCAAAAAAATTTACGATACATAAAATTTTTTTTTTTTTATTTTTTTGTTTATTAACATAAAAAAGTGGGTAAAATTCATACATTTTTAATTTTCTTAAAAAATAATTCTAAAACTGAACAAAAAAGTACATATTCGGTGAACAAAAAGGGACTATTCCAATAGTTTCAACATAAAATAATATAAGAAATTGATGAAGAAAAGTTCATTTGTGATGAAAATCAAAGGAACAATCTTTTTGCTGGGAAAAACAAAGATTTATTTTGCATTTTCGGCACATAACTTGCGTTTCAGAAGCGCATCCTGGATTTTTACAAGTCTTTTTCCCCCCATTTCGTGGCAAAAATTCTGGAAAATGTTCAACTCCATCAAAGCGAATCTCTACAGGCGGTAAAAAAGTCTTTTTACCATGACCTTTGTTTTGAGGAGCTGCGCGTGGACGTCCAGCACCTTTGGTAACGTTTTTTAACGTACAAAGCACTTGTGCAACCTGTGCTCGGAAATTCGGCAGTTGATATTGCTTATCATTGGGGTCCGGATTGTTTATTCTATGAAACAAAATGTAAGAATTCACCATTGCAACATCAATTAAATGTGTAAATATGCGATTGGTGTACTTTTCAGTTTTCCAAGTAATTTTGTATCGACCAATAAGTCCATCTATATGGTCGACGCCGCCCATATAGCTGTTGTATTCATTTATTGCATTAGGACATTCGATATCAACAAACTTTTTTTCCGAGCGTACAAAACGCGAGACAGTTGTTTTTGCAGATGCTTCATTCTGAAATGGTTTGACGCCAACGTATGTTGAAGCGAGTCGGACAGCTTTATTGTCTTTCCAAACCTTTAATGAAATATCAATATTTGCTGCAGAGCCACAGAATTCAGTCGAGTATCCACGTGGATGCTTCTTGAGATCATTATCTGTTGGGAGTTTGCAATTGGGGATTCGGCTTGAGCGAATTGTCCCCAAAGAATAAATTCCATGTGATCGGAGGAACACAAGCAGTGGAAGCGATGTATAAAAGTTGTCGAAAATTATAATATGGTTTTTGAATGCTGGCACAATACGTGACAATCGAACGACTACGTTTGACGACGCTCCAAGATCTGGTGCACCAGGTTGAATGACATTGTCGCCTGCACCACCATATACTTCAAAGTTGTAACAGAAACCGGACGAATCGCACAAGACGAATAGTTTCACTCCCCATTTATGTGGCTTATCTGGCATGTACTGCCCAAGAAAGGACTTCATTTTTGTTGCGCACATTTGTTCGTCTACACACAGATACTGAGGCATTGGCACAGACTGGAAGTTTTCATTAAAATGTTTGGTAATCGGACGGATTTTGTACAAAGGATCGAAGTCCGAAGAGTTTTTGGCAGGCAATTTGCTATTGTCATTAAAATGTATATTGCTTCGAATTTGGTCAAAACGATTTCTCGACATTGTGTCTTGGATGATTTGAAATGCATAATTGCTCCAATAAGAACGGATACTTGGATAGTTAAATACTGACATAAAAATCAGAATGCCAATAAATTGACGCATTTCCAAGTTGTTTGTAGTAAATGTAGTCGCAATGTTTTTTTGGGCGGCATAAATGTTGGTCTGCTGAACGATGTGAGTTATTATTTCGTCATTTAGAAAATATTCAAAGCATTTATATGGTGTGTCGAAACTTTTAAATTCTTCCAGATCGGGATCACAAAATGAGATAGCCGATTTATTTAGCACAAGATTTTTTTGACGTCATAATATCTTTTTGAACGCCTCTGATTTCGGATTTATATCCAGAACTGATCCTACAAATGCACCAGCATCATTTACGTTGTTTTCTGTAGGCTCATTATCAGTGGCATGACTTATATTTTTAGGCTCAATGATAGCAAGCGGACGGCGTTTATGTTTCGGTATCGGAGAATTTTTTGAAGTGTTCGAAGTTGATGGTGATAACATTGAAGCCGTACTGTCATCTAAGCAAATCGCTGACTGAAGTTCTGATTCCGACATACCTACAACCTCGTTCATCCCCATATCGATTTCATTATACTCACAAGGATCTTCATCTAAATCGTCTTCATTTTCTTCTTCATTATCCGTGTCGCCATCAAAATCTATCATATTTAAAACTTTTCTGATGTCATCATCAGATAACGATGATAATTTAAAAGTTTGTTTACGATCCATGGCTAAGGAAAGGTCTTTTAACATAAAACGATTCATATGTAATAACTCACTTTTGAAACTTACTTTGAAATATTTTTTTTGACAAGCTATCCCAATACCGCCTGTAGGCGGGTTACCTATGCACACAGCTAAAAAGCTCACAAACACGTTCCTTTTATAATTAAATGACTTTTTGTTAAATAAAGATATGCAGCAACACACAGATAATTTTTTTTTTCACCTACGTTTATTAATAATATTTATTTTAATTATTTGATTTTCGCACTCCGCACAAAATAATTATTTTTGGTGATTTTCACAAACTTCTGCATTCAAATGACATTGACAACTGACTTTCGTACTAGCGCAAGCTGCAAAAGCACCAATATGAAAATTTGGGATTCCCCAAAACAGATGAAACGAAAAAAAAAAGCAAAACCTAATTAGAACCATGATCCATGAACGCCTAGAGGCGGTCTTGGGAACTAGAGGGTTAAGAGTTTAACTTGTTAAACTTGTTAATAGGCATTTGCTAACTTTACAGCCAGGTTAGCTTCATTTCTTGCTCTCTTGTACTGATCCCAGTTTAATGTTGTGGAATTTTTTTTAAAGCGCTTGTACATTTCCGAGTTTTGAGGGCTAGAATAACATTTCTTAAAAACCAAGGGCAACTTTTCTTAGAAACACAACGAGTTCCTAATGGGACATGCAAGTCACATAGTGAATGTATTTCATTAATGAAAAAATTTTCCTTCATATTTACTGTACTGAGAAAACAGCATTGAGCCCAATTTATAGCAGCTAGGTCATAAAACAAAGAATTATAATCAGCAGATAATAATTATAAATGTATAACAAAAGTACGTTTTTTATGTACAACTGAATGAATTGCGAATGAATCGGTTGAATGTTGCCCTGTGAATAGTGAAACGTGAAAAACATGTTTGTAGTTAAATTGTTTTAAATTTTTTTTTTGTTCTCAGAGAACATTTGTCAAAATCCAAATTTAACTTCCTTAAACCTACAATTTTTTGCTTAAATTCAAACTATCCTCACCAAGTTTGAGATAAGTTATCGGTAGATAGAGATGATAGATGATGATAGATAGTAGATGATCGGTAGATAGAGTTACAGGGCCTATAGAATATAAAAGCAAGCTACGACACTGTATGCACGTGTAGTTATTTTTGCAAGTTCATATATCTTGGCTACACATGTACCATGTAGCCATATGCTGCAGGATGTATTTTTTTTATTTTTTTGATGTGAACGAGGTCGTTTCTTGGTTGAATTAGTCTTGTTGTGTTGAGTTTTAGCATCGCAGTATTGTTAATACGGCGACACGGCAGGCGCTTTGCAGACACAAACATGCACCCAAAACTATATAGAAAAAAAAAAAACCGAAACAACACTAACAAAAAAAAAAAAACAGCATTAGGAGCAACAACAGCCCATAGATCAAACATTGGCGCTAGTATTATATGTTGTTCTTCTTCTTCTTCTTTTTTTTTTGTATACGCGTGCGCGTATTTATTCAGTTATCAACAGCATAAGGATAATAAAATGTATCCTTGCATAAATTATTAGCAAGTTTGCTACAGTTGAAAAATGTGCGTATGTTTATGTGTGGGTGTGAAAGTATGACTTTAATATAATATAATATATATATATATATATATATAGCCACATCTGTGTCTGTTGTTCAATATTCTCATCGATGTTGTTGGCTTAGATCTGATAATAATTTATTGCTTAAATACGAGCACATAAATTAAACAATAAGACAAAAATAAAGTTTGGTCTTGCCATGTTTGCGTGTTTGTTATAATGTTTGTTTATTTGTTTAATGTTCACATATATTTTTGCCATAAAAGTCAGCTCATTCCCCATTCTAATGTAAACTCACCTCCAACAGCCACACATGTTATATTTATAGCAGCCCCTTCATTGTATGGCCCCAGTTTATAATCATTAATATGCGCTCCTTTGCCATCCAGTATTATAAGCGTTTCGGGTGGCGCTGTAAAAAAATTAAAATATTTATTAAATATTGTTGTAATTAATTAAATTAATAAATAAATATTGGACACAAACTTAATAAATAATAAAAATAAAATCTGCAAATAAACCCTGCAAGCAGTACCTCACACGGGTGAATATGACTAAGTGATGTATGTGTTTTCAATATTGTAAAAAAAAAATTAATGTGCGGACTTTTATCTGAAAATTTAAATAATTTATCTGTAAATTAACCAATCTGTATGTGCACTTTATCATTAATCTTTTATTCTACCTCGTTAGTGTATGTTTGCATGTAAAAGTTGACAAAAATTTTATTTACAGCTTTTGAAATGTGTTTTAGAGCAGCAAAAAACAAAATTTTTCGAATAATGGAACCACCAAAATAACTTGAAAACTATTCATAAGAAATTGTTCTATAATTCCGTGAAAATGTGAAAGCGAAACGCTTGAAATTTTTAAAATTATGAAGTATTATTTCAGTCGTCTTGTGACAATGAACATTTTAAAAACAAAAATTTTTAAAAAATATTCTTGAAAATTTTTAAAAGCACTTCCATTCGATTTTTTAGCATCAACTAACTAAATGCTCAATAACAAAATGATGGACGCAGTCACAGCCCCCAGATAATTTGACTCTGGTGAGGAGATAGTAACTGAAGAGATTAAAATTTGCGCCTTTTAGACTTGCAGTCAAACGGGAGTTTTTAGGATTATGCTCCGCCCATATCGTTCGAAAATAAAAAAAAAACTAAACAAAAAACTTAACTTTTAAAAGTAAAAGATCATATAAAAAAACAAATAAACAGAATTGAGAAAAGTTTTTTGAAAAAATATAGATTATCTAAAAATGTTTTGATTAACTTTTGAAAACAAAAAATTTACTATTTACTAAACAAATTAAAAAACAATCAGTTGAGAAAAGAAAATATTTTTCATATCTCAAATCTTTTCTTTTAAATTTTATTTCAAAAATCTATGATTTTTGCGGCCTTTTTTTACAGGAAAGCTTAATTGCGATCTTGCTAAAAGGATTAAAATACAGTAAGCAACTCTTACAATTCACAAAAAAATTTTAATTTTTATTTGCGTCATAAATAAAGATTGCTGTACCTTAAAAATAAAAGTGGAAAGAGTTCCAGCAACAGCTCCGCTCTCTTGGTCTGAAAGACAAAAATCAAAAACATTTTCATTTAACCCTATTAGTACCGCCATGAGTATTTGAGACTCATTTTGACTTTGCGCAATTTTTCTGTCGAAAAAATTGTGTTTGAGTAATTGAGGTTTCTTTTATTTTAAACTGCAGAAGTTCTAACAGGAATTACGATACAAAAATGTATATGTTATTGTCGCTTTTCTTCACACAAAATGTATGTGAATTCGAAAGATTCTTTTCAATACTTTGTGTTCGGAATTTCACCCAGTACTAATAGGGTACTCTTCTTTGACTCTCCTGTATCAACATTAGTCAAAATTTGAAAACAAAAATAATTTTACGAGAATTTTTGTGAAAAAAATGAAAATGGCATTTTTCTAGCCAATTTTTGTATGAGATTAGTATATAAAGCCACTTTCTATGAGAAGTAGGCAAGGTTTGGCATCCGATTATGCCAAGTATTTTTTTCTATTATGCCGAGTATTATAGAAAAAAAAAAAAAGAAATAGCCATTTCAACCCATTGAAAAGAGTTTGACTGAGCTTATTATGATCATTTGTGTTGTGCGTGTTGTGAAATGTTTGAACACAAATGATCGAGAACTGGAACTACATGTTTTATGCCAACTCCGAACGGCTTATGTTCTCAAGAAGCTTTTCTGCGCTACGGCCACGACATCATATCATAGAGATGGTTCATGTTAAATACCAAAGCCTATGTGCAAAATTTCAAGACATTTCTTAAATTTTAGCAGATTTTTAAGAGATTTTGCTTTTTAAATAAATTCAATTTTTATGGGCAGTAGGCGTGATTTTCATCTGATTTTACCAAATATGATAGTGGTGGTCTATATTATATATCAAGGCCTATGTGAAAAATTCAAAGATACGTCTGTAATTAGAGCAGATTTTTAAGAGATTTAACGGTTAATATAAAGTCACTTTTTATGAGAGGAAGGCGTGGTTTTCATTCGATTTAACCCATTCTCAAGCTTGTTCTCCATTTTTCAAAGAAGCTTATATTTTGTATTTCATTGCGATAGCTTTAAAATTACGGCTGTAATCGTATCCACAGACAGACATATAGACGGAAAGACGGACACATGGAAATCGCCTCAGGTGGTGATGCTCAAATCAATAATATCTATACTTTTCTATACCTGCCACGCCTCCTTATTGGCGTTACAAACGGAATGACAAAGTTAATATACCTCTTATACTTGGTTTTCACTATGTCAATTTATATGGTCAATTGCTGTCAATCAAATGAAAATTGCCAACACGTTGACATTTTTTCTACATTTGACAATGGAGAAAAAGTAAAAACAACTTAATTATCGAATTGAGGTACACAGAAAATATATAACAATTTTATTTAAGTAATATTTTAATTGGTTAAGTTAAGGGAGTATTCCTGGTTGGCAAAAATTTGTTTTTGCTTTTTTTTTTGCTTATTTTTATAGCAAGGTTTTTTGAAATTCAAATACTTTAGGAGATATGGCCTTCTTTGTTCAGCAATGTTTTCGCCAAAATGTGATTTGCTTAATTTAACTACTTTTTGAATGCAACGGATTGTAGCAACCACCGAATTTCATTCAACGCGTTCTTTAGTACGTAGGGTGCCTTTTATATTTCGGGATTTGGCAACCCTGGTGTTGCAATCTGTCAACTGAAAGCTCTATCGCAAAGTTTGACATTTGTTGGCTTATACGTACTCAGAACGTTTTGACATACGAGCGCTATTTGTGTTGTTTATAGCAACTTAAAAGATTCATCTCGGTCTAAAAATGGAATTAAATCGTGAACATTTTCGTGCGATTATTTTTTACAACTTTCGACGTGAATTAACACAGCAACAGTGCATGGATGAACTTAACTCAATTTTTGGCGATGAAGCTCCATCAAGGACCAGTGTTTATCGATGGTATGGTGAATTCAATCGTGGTCGTTGTTCACTCCAAGACGAATTTTGTGAAGGTCGTCCGAAATCAGCTGTCCGAAAACCATTGATGCTGTGCGCGAACTGATATTGCAAGATCGTCATGTTACCTATCGTGAGATTAAGGCAACCTTAGGCATAAGTGGGACCAGCATACATTCAATATTGCATAAACATTTGACTGTCAAAAAAATTTGATCGCGTTGGATCCCACACAGTTTGTCAATCGCTCAAAAAAAGGCTCGTGTCGATTGGTCGAAGGAAATGCTCAAAAAATACGATCGCGGTGCTTCGAAACACGTCTATGACATCGTGACAGGTGATGAATCGTGGATTTAAGAATAAACTGCGTGGACAACGATTTTCGACGCCCGAAGAAGCGGTTGCGGCATTCAGAATGCATGTTTTGGAGATACCTCAATCAGAGTGGCAAAAGTGCTTCGACAATTGGTTCAAACGCATGCAAAAGTGTATAGATAATGGAGAATATTTTGAAAAACAATAAAGTGATTTTCGATGATTAATATTTGTTTTTGTTCTCTAATCCCGAAATATAAAAGGCACCCCTCGTAGGTAATAACTTGTTTGTATACGCATTTTAAAAATAAATGAATACACATCTCAGAGCTTAGGTATTCGAATGTTGGCAGCGTTTAGTTCACTCTGAATTAAGTTATAAGCCGGACGCGCGTGCGCATACAGTTTTGAAAAGTGCAGTTTTGATAAAAATGTTTGTTTGTGCTAAAGACAATGTATAGAAAAAGTAATAGAAATAAAACTAAAAGAAACACTGGTAGCAATCGAAAAACTCGTCCCATGAAGCGCCAGTTTCGTGGTAACCAACACGAAAGAGATGAGGACACCGAATTCGCAAGTACATCGGCAAAAAAATTTTTAAATATAGAAAGCGAAGACATAAGCATTGACAACAAAACGGAGAATTGCATTTTGGAGTTTTATACAGTTTTCTCAGCGATTGCTTATCTGGTGATTTGTGCCAAATGTGAAGGAAAAATCGAGTTTAAGAAAGCCTCGCCGTATGGAATTGGCTTCAAAATTAGTGTTCACTGTGCTTGCCCGACCAATACATACATTGTTCCGTCGTCTTTGGTTGGCAAATCATTTTTGATGAACCGGCGCTTGATTTTTGCCACGAGGCTTTTAGGCCAATGCCTAAAAGGCATTAACACGTTTTGTGGCCTCATGGATATCGGCAGAGGTGTGGGTAACTCATTATACTACACTGCCCTGGAGAACTTGCATACAGCTGCAAGCGCGATCTATGGATACACTCTTTCAAAAGCCGCGAAAGAAGAGAAAGATGCCATGGAGAAACAGTGCGCCCCAACAATGTTTACCGTATCAGGTGATGGCAGTTGGAAAAAATGTGGCTTTTCTTCACTGTACGACGCTACAACGTTGATCGGCAAATACAGTAAAAAAATAGTCGACTCTGTTGTAAAGTCCAGCGTATGCAACAGTTGCAAGTATTGGGAAGCTAAGAAAGAAAAAGACCCACTGGCATATGAAATTTGGATTGAAGACCACGAAGAGGAATACCGTGCCAACCATCAAGGAAGCTCTGTTAAGATGGAGGTGGATGCGATAAAGGAAATGTTCGCCATATCAGTCCAAAAGCATGGCTAAAAATACTGCAAGTAAATCGGCGATGGCGACACAAAAACATTCAAAGTTATTATAGACGACGATCCGTACGATGGCGACCCAATCGTCGAAAAAAAAGAATTTATATCGCACGTGCAAAAAAGAATGGGCACCAGACTCCGCAAAGCCAAAAAAGAGTACAGAGGCATTGGCGGCAAGGGTGCAGGCAAAGTTACAGATAAAGTCATCTCTGAACTAACAACACACTATCTCCTCGCTATTCGTCGTCATCCAGAATCGGTTGCTGACATGAAGAAGGCTGTTTGGGCAACGTTTTTGCACAAAATCTCGACTGATGAAGCTCCACAGCACCAAAACTGTCCGACCGGTGTTTCGAACTGGTGCGCCTATCAAAAAAGCGGTAGTAGAAGGGACAATCGACAGCTTCATGCATACGTATGCACCACTAAATCAGAGAGTCCAGGAAGCAATCAAACCTATTTACCAAGCACTGTCAGCCAATGATTTGTTGAATAGATGCCTTGGCTCCGAAACTCAAAACAGCAACGAATCTTTCAACGCACGCACTATTGAGATTGCCAATTATATTAGAACTGTCATATTTAACGAAGATTTTTTGCCAATACTTCAAATAATGAACCTAATGGGCATCCCGATTGGCAACGTTACATATGATTTCGCCATGTCTTGGAACGAATAACTTTTGAAAAGGTCCGAAGCCAGAGCTCTGGCCGCATCAAAAGAAGGTGGAACTGCCCGAAGAGCACAAAGAGCCGCCGAGTCCTCATTTTTTGAAGAAGAGGAAGGAGTTCTTTATGGGGCTGGCATTGCAGATTGATATATGTAAGTATTTCACAAAAAAAAAATGTTTGCCTAAAATTTTCTATGAGTTTTTTCAAAGTCACGATTTTGTGATTGCAATCGACGTAGAATTGTCTAATTTCTAAAACTGCATGCTCAAATTTTTGATTTCAATTTTTTTCAATTTTTTTTTTTGATGCAAAAAAGTAACTTCAAACTTAAACGCGTTTACCTCGAAAACACGTTTTTGGAGCTTGCGGCCCAGATTGCGCCCGTAGTTCTGAACCAATTTTGATAAAACAAAGTGCAATCGACGTAGAATTGTCACCATTCTAGTTCCTACTTGAATCACAATTGTAAACAAGCAGCGTACCTTTTCTTTTCGATACCCAACTTTGGAGGCCGACAACTTTTTGAACAGCCCTCGTACAAAGGCAAAAAAATTTTTTTAATTTAATATGTTCTTAATACAATGAAAAATACAGAATTTAAATAACTCTTTGCGTTTTCAAATGAGAAGTTTTTCAAAAAGGGTCCAACAGCCTTCCAACCAGGAATACTCCCTTAAGTTGTCATACAACTGACATAGTGAAAACCAGGCTTTAGGCAGTATGCGTTGGGGTATAAAAATCAAAAGCAATCAAAAAAAAAAAAAAAAATTTAATAATAATCTGACTACTTTAAGTTCTTCTTCTTGATTATTTTTATAATTTTAGCCTAAAATACAAAAAATTTTGTGAAGTTTTTTTAACAAAGATTGTCAAGAAACTAAAGCGAGAAAAATGCATTACTACACAAATAAAAGAAGAATAAAACAACTCCAAATTACTATTTGCCTCCATAAGAACTAATTTATCAAAAGAAAAATCAGGCAGAGTTGCCGTCTTGGATTGTTTACTATGCGGGCAAAAGAAAATAGTCGATCAACCTTACATTACGTTTTGTACTTTAGACAAAAGTTCTTAAAATATTCAAAAGGAATCAAAAAGAATCTCCAAAAGTAATTCGATTACTATTCTTTGATTACTTTTGATTCTTTTTGATTATTTTCGTAATCTGATGAAATTGTGATAATAATTTGATTATTAGTAATCGTAATCAATTCCTAATTAGAAATTTCTGTTTGAAGCATTATATAATGATTATATTTTTTTTAAAAGTAATCTAGTAGGTATCGTAATCGCAATTTTACTGCTTGAATTATCATGCTTGAAATCCTAATAAAAAATCTTGTCTATGGCTCTTGTACGCAGACAATAAATGTCTTTGTTGCCATGAATTATGTGGAATATTCTTGTAGCATATTATAAATGATTAAAAAAAAAAATAAATAAAAAAAAAATATTTAATTCTAGTTAAATATTTTTAAAAATCCAATAAAATGTTTTTGCTTGTATAAGAGATATTTAATATCTTGAAAGTTTTGTTAGCTCTCCCCTAATTATGCTTTATCAAGTACTCCAGCAAGCAATACATTTCCTTTTCTCGCTCTTAAAAAATGCATCTTTGTTATCTTCTTTACTATTATTACGCAAGGCAAGCTCATTTTTTGTGCTGACTATCAAATCTATAATATGGACACGATTTTCATAAATAGGGTAGCAATTGAAAGGCCTTACTCTGTACATGTGCAATAAGGTCTAAGTTTTTTTTTAAATATTGTGTATTTTTTAAAAAAAGCTGAAACAATTTTCTATGAAAAAGCAACCAAATTTCTTTGTAACACCTAAAAGTATGTGATAGATTTTTATTATAATGCTACAATGAGCAATAATTGGGCTACTTAACAATTCAACAGAAACAGAAAGTTTCTATGAAATACTTGGTTCAAAAGTACGAGAAAAATTAGTCCTTAATATAAAAACAAAATTACCTATCACTAGATATTTTTTATTTTGGCGTTTCAACCCCACACGGGATTACTAGTTAATACTAATACTAGAAAAGCCGAACAAGGATTTTCATGTGATCAACGTTAAAATATTTTACTGACAATCAGCTACGTTGTACATTCGTAGTCGTTAACCCTAGAATACTAACCAAAGTAAAATTTACTCACTCCTTACGAGTAATATAATGTATAGTGAACGTTAGGTTAGTATTAAAGCTCTGCATAGAACCATCCAAGCATACTAGTTATGTGCTGTTATTTTTTCTTAAATCAACTTGTATCGGTTTCGCTCTCTAAGCATTGAGTATGCATGCAATATTTCTCTTTTACTTAACGATAGAACATGTATGAGAGAGTGAAATTATCAAGCATCAAGAAGACTAGTTTGCAAACATACGCAACAAACAGATATATCGGTAATATTGTTATCTCTACTTGGAACATCTGGATATGTGACGTCAAAAGCATAAAGACTAAAGAGCGAATTATTTCAATAAAACAATAAAAGAAAAACTTTGTATGAGTGCAATGCATTCAAGTTTTTAATTTGTTTCATAAAAAAATAAACATAACAAATTCACTTTTATCGACTGAAATTTAAAATTAATTAAATAAAAATTAATAAATGTGGCATTATTTCAAAGCTATTGATTCACAGAATCCATATCCATTACACCATTACTTTTTTTTAATAGCATAGAAAAAGTAAAAGCACTAGATTAACACAAAGAGAACTAACTATCTGGAATATCCATTTTGAATGGATATATCCAAAAATTATAGAATAAGAGATTGCGCTTTGCGCAGATCCTTTACTTTTGTAGCGTTGATATTATGGTAATTCCCTTTTGCTCGCTTAAACAGCGTTGATACTTGGTTGATATTGTGACGTAATGCGCAGAATGAACATTTCTAGGACACCATCAGCGCAATCTGAGTATTATATCATTCTTGAGATATATCCAATTAAAAAAAGAGTTAAAACTGTTACTCTGCTTAGTGGAGCCGATAAAGAGAAAAAAAGCTTCTACTACAATGAGAACCAGAGAAAGAGATGATACGCTCTCTGCTTAATCCAAAACATGTAAGCATGAGTTAAGCCCTACTCTTTGTTGTATTTGTATCAATAATATCAAGTTCTTACTTGTTTTATCTGTTTGTACAAGTAGAATGGATGGTTCTCTGCAGACCTTTAGTTAGTATTTTAGGGTTAAAGTCCCTTATTTATGAAAATTTGAAGTTTATTGTTTAATTTAAACGTATCTCAGATGTAAAATTATTTTTGATGTAATTTTGTTATTCTTAAGACACTTCGAAGTGTCAAAAGGAAAAAACATTTTCACCATAAAAATAAATTTTAATTAAAAATAAATCAGAGTATCTTTACACTGATATTCTTTGTAATTCCAACAGAACTTTGTAGTTGTACTTTTTATGATGCTTTATATTTTCTTTCATTACTAGTTTCATTACTAGTTTCCTTCAGAACTATTTCTTTTTTTTTGGCTTAATTTAGGTTCATTAATTTTAAGTTGGTCCTTCGTTGTTGAATGTCACTGTAGCTGTCAACTACTCCAGCTTAGCAGTTCATCTTTTTAAATGACCCAGGGGAAACAAGAAAAAAGCAGAACCAAGTGAAATAAAAAAAAAAGAATGCTAGCGAAATAGAGAATAAAAATTATGAAAAAAAGTATCACTATTTTAATTCAGAAAAATGTTTGTAAACACAGAAAGAAAAAAGAGGGCATTTTATATTTTACATTTAACTGCATTTAGTAAAAAAAAACACACTATTTTGTTGCTAAAAGACTACTCGATGTGTGAACAATTTTTGTATAGTATAAAAAAATGCTTCTAAGACCTTTTTGTGACAATGTGTAAACTCTTCAACTCTTTTCGTTTTAAAATAAGAACTTTTTCTAAGTTGTAGAGACCTGTAGAGAAAGGTTGTATTTATCTATAAGTATTTCTGTGGTATTAATAAATTTTAGTTCGGCTGTCATTACGGTTCGCAGTTAAGAATTTAGGTAAGCAGCTTAAGCGGAACATAAAAACACGCAACAAACACATCTACCTCGCATATTACACACTATTTATGCCCATACAAACATAAATATAAAAGTTTGTTTAGAACTTATGTAAAAGTTTCTTCTGTTTTTTTTTTTTATGTGTGTCACAAGATTTGTATTAAAAAATCTCTCTATCCTCGCGAAAAGTTTTTGCAGCTGCTGACACAAGTTGATTTTTAACTAAAGTCAAAGTAGTGCAAACTGGATTGTGGGATGAATATTGAGGGTTGCCTAGGTTGACAAAAGTGCGTAGTTCTATGAAGAAATGAGTTTTTGTTAGATTTTCGATGGGATGACATGCCTGTCAGCCAGTATGTAGCTTAAGAACTGTGGAAATGACATGGAAAGCAAGCTCAGAGTAAGTATTGAGTATGATGTGAGTGAGCTTAAGACAAACTTTCAACAGAAGTTGACGTTAATACAAAGATTTTTCAGTAAATATGCTGAAAGGTTTCTATTTTGGTAGAAAAGTCTCTAAAGGGGATTTGTTAAGCAAATTTAACCAAGAGAAATTCTTTTGCAGACATTTTATTTTTTAACAGTGTAGCAACTCTGATATCGGTCTATTAAAAATTTACCAATAACATTCATCAGTAATATTAATCAGGAACTTCTCCACAACCAAAATTTAGTCTTTGATTGCGAGATTGTTTTGTTGTGTGACCTTTCTAAAAAGAGTGTATCTTATCTTTCAAACACTTCTTAAGTCAAAATATTGCTCACTCAAAAGATCCTTCAAAGAACAGAAATCCTCACAAACCCTGATTTGACACATGAAATTGTGCGGAAATTAAATTCCAAACGGAAACGGAAATGAAAATGTTTATATATCTAGATAGTTTAGATTTTGTCTCTATCTTTCTTTCTTCTGCACACAAAGACGCAACAAAACTCACAAGCTTGTGCAATAATACAAAGTGTCTAAAAGTTCACAAAGTAAGAAACAGTGCTGTGTTATCCTTCAAATATCCTTAAATAACGTGCGGGACAACATAAACAATCACCGCATAAAATGCAATAAAAATCAAACATCATGCGCTTCAAAAACCAATATCAATAAAGTTTTGCCACTGCTACTCTAAAGCTGCTACATTTTTAGTAAATTTTTTCCTCACTCACTCTCACACTCACTCCACCCCCCGTAACTACCTTTGCTGCTTTTCTATTATGTATGCTTTGTTATCATTGTATCTTTCTTTTAGTTTTGCTACTTTTTTCTGCTGATATTTTTTTTTTCACTAGCAAATAAAAATAATGTTCAAATGCCAGACACTAATACAGTTCAGCTATATCAAGCTTTCCATTGAATCTCCTCACATCTCTTACCGCCACTACCACACTGCTATAAATCTAACTCTCAGGCTCATACTAAGTCACTGGCTCGATGTAAGTCGTTGTCGAGTCGTTGATGTTGTAGAATTTAATAAAATTTCATTTGTGTTGAAAAATAAAATTATATAGAACACAGGAATAAAAAAAAAAAAATAAAATCCGACTGACATGTAGCTTACATGCAAGCGACGTTACACTGACATAAAGCATTTGTATATTAAAAAAAAAAGAAACAATAATATAAATAAAATAGTAAAATTCTGCATGGTTTGGGAGGCAATGTATGAGGCAGTTAAAGAGTTAACGTGGCTTTGTTTTCACATTAAAAGAAACGCAAATTTAATAAATAGTTCTAAATTATGACGAATCTTAAAATAAATAAATTAATCTTATACCGGGAACTTAGTTTTTTTTTTTGTTCATAATAAATCTTTAAAATTATAAAATAAAAAATAAATTACACAAATAAAATTAAAATTGTCTCTGATACTGCAATGCAAAAATTTTTCTAGATCTTCTAAAATCAAAATATATATACTAGTACCTATACTAGTATCGCATGTGGCCGAAATTCGACCATATCAAAATAAATTCTTTTTTTCTTGTTTTGCTAAATGCATCAAATAATAATCCTGTATAGAAAGAACGGTGTTGGTGGCCAGCGGCCAGCGGAGTTCTTTGAGAAGTATCTGAGTCACTCTTCCTCGAGTATGCTACAACAACGATGTTCAATAGAACTGTGACGCTATGTATTTTTTGTTGTTTCTCAATGTCTGATTGGGGAAAAAAGTTTTAACTTTCTTAACAAACGGTGTCGGAATGAGAATGCATGATATAAATTTTGTGGCAGTTTTGAAGAATGTTTTAAATTTGCTAACTTGGATCTCCGATTAGTACTTAATCGAAACATGTCTGCTTTCCAAAACAATAAAAATATGCACTTCTCTTGAGACTACATTTTTATTTATTTCGTATCAGCAACGCTGATCGAGTGTGTACAAAAAGCTAGGAAAGAAAAAACAACAACCACAAAGCTCTGTTGAAACTTTTGATTTTTTTTTCTCTCTCGCATTCTATTCTCAACAGAGCTGTGTGGCTCGACCAGAAAGTGAAAAAAAAAGTGAAAAGCTTCAACAGAGCTGTGTGGCTTTGTATTTTGTTGTTGTTTCTCTTGTATGGGGAAACAAGATTTTTTAAGTTTCTAGTTTTTGCATATCTTTACGACAAAATATTTGAATGAAATTATTGAAATTATATTGTGCACTTAGTATGAACCAGAGCTTTGAAGAAATTATAAGTTTCGTTCGAAATGTTGTCTTTAAAGTAAAAAACTTGTCATATTTTTGTGTTTAAGTATTAACACAAAAAAATTTCCCAAATATAAGCACTGCAATTGCATATAAATTGAAATTACTGTTGATTTAAGCAATTTTTGCTTGGCAAAATAATATGGAATGCGATTAACAAAGAGAGAGAGAGAGAGAGAGAGAGAGAGCAGCAACAGTACTTCTTTGCCTCACGTCTCACTAAGGATACTTGTCTGTCAAAGTTTTGAAGCTTCGCTATCTTTTTTTCTCTATCATTGGTTTGTCCGGTGACCGTGGCGTAGTGGGTAGAGTGTGTGGCCCATACGCCAGAGAACCCTGATTCAATTCCCACCTGACACAGACATTTTTTCAATTGAATTCATTTTTCTGTTCGGCCGTCACATTTCTGCAGACAATGGCAAACCTCAGAGAGTAAAAACTGCCCTAAAAAGAAACATAAGCCGTTCGGAGTCGGCATAAAGCATGTATGTCCAGTTCTTGATCATTTGTGCTCAAACCTTTCACAACACGCACAACACAATTGATCATAAAAAGCTCGGTTAAAGCCTTTTCAAGGGCTGAAATGGCCATTTCATTTTTTTTTCATTGGTTTATTCACGGTATGCTATACATGCTTTTCTATTTGAATTCTTTCTTCTGGTTTCTGTTCAAAACCTGTTTTCGGACAGTTGTCCAAATTGTTTTCGGCTTCGGACCTTGAACATAATTTGCCGGATGCTTGGAATTTTTGGATAAGAGAGAGGAGCTCTCTCAAATTTAATTTTATTCTTTTACCAGTTGTTTGAAACAACAACAAGTTATGTCGGTGTCCGAAAGTGGAGCATGCAGATTTTGCAAAACTTGTTTGCATATCTTTTTTTTTTGTTATTGTTCTTGAGTAAGTAATATCTCTGCCTGATATTCAAAGTACAGTCACGAGTATGAGAATGCAACATTTATTTTGAAATGCAATAATCGCATAATATATTTCATTTTTTTTACTTTTCGACACAACTGTGCATCTGTGCAGTACCTTTGAAATAATATAAGTTTACCTCCCTTATTTTTATTATAAATATGAAAACAGTGTACTAATATATAGGATGTAGATAATGAAATAGCTTAAAACATAGATTTGTGAATATAAATTTGGAGTGTTTTGAATGTTTTAATGTGTAGAACTTTGTAGAAAATATAAAAACAGCATTTTGAAAAATTTAATTTTCAAACAAAAAAATCATAGGGGGTAAGCTCATGATATCAAAATAAAGCAATTTTTCAAAGAAATGATTATCATATTATGAAAGAAATCATATTATGAAAGAGCGTGAAAAAAAAAAAATAAAAAAAAAATATTACAACAAAAGAATGTTTGGGCTATTTCTTGAGCAAAAAAATTAATATTTAGAGGTTTTTTGAAAAATTAAAACTTGAAAAATTAAATTGGTAAGATAACGGTAAGTCTTTTCTTATTTCACCAAAGTCATTTAATTGAACTTTCAGACCAAGACGATTTGATGAAAATCGATTGAAAATTGACTGAGATATTTGCTTGCAAGATCAAAACTTGAAATTTCAATTGTTTTTTTCTCATTCTGAGGCAATGAGCTTGCTTTAAGAAAATGCGTTGCACGGAAAACATCCACAGTTTTTGAGATATCGCAATTATTTTGATGCGATAGTAACGAGAATTTTTTAACATAATATCCGTGAAAAATATTAGCAAATATTAGCAAACTTTTCATACAAAAATCGTTGTCCTAAAACATCTTTAGTTTTTAAGATATCACAATAGTTTTGATGTCAAAATAACGGAAATTTTCCAGAATTTACTATTTGTAAACAATTTTACCATCACAATACACCGTTCATTCGATTGCGATAAAACTTTGTCAATTTATTGCTTGCTCTTACGCGAAGAACAAAGGCTTATCTATTCAGTTCTTTATATTTAGAACACCAGAGGGCGCTGTAGTACAAATCTCCTAAAAAATAGATAAAAACTCCTAAGCCGCTCTTATGATTTGCGTGAACATTTTGTAAAGAGGGGTTTTCGGATACGGTGAATAGTTTGGGTTTATTAATTTTCCTTTATCTTAAACTTCAGAGGGCGCTGTAGTACAAATCTTTAAAAAAATTTTGCGAGACACTCCTAAACCGCTCATACGATATCCATACAAATTTGTATTTATGGATACGTCTTAAAACTGATCGGAATTGAATTCCGACTTTTACGCAATACTAACTTGAAATTCAGAACAGGGCAGTTTTAAATAAAATAGTTGATGGGTACTCATGTTGCTCAAGATCTCACAAGCGGTAACACCCAACGCCACCAAATTTTGACCATTTGTTATTATGTGCTGCAAAATCCCTGTCTAAACGTGTAGAAAAGCGGCATGTATGTGTAGATTTGATTTTGACTTAATTTTGTATTCTCTGAGTTGGTTTATAACATGTTGCCACACTCTCTTTTATCGCCCACATATCAATAAAAACGCTATATACAGACGGTTTTGATCCTATCAGACTAAAATTTGATAATATAGTTCATATGGTTACTGTCGGTAACTTTACAGAAAATGAGCGTGCCTGACTATAGTTGCGCCCACTTTTCAGGGTACTAACGCGGAGCGAAGCGAAGCGCGCCGGGCATAAGCTAGTTAAAAATAGTTATAACTTAAAATAAATATTTAAACATCTGACCCTTACCCTTGATTTTTTAACTTGACTTCTAGACAGAAATCGATATGTTTAAATAAACTTTATAATTCAATTTAATATACATTCCATCATTTAACTTACTTATCACTGTTAAATTCACTTTGGAGTTTCGTGTTGGACTTTTTTGAAAATCCACACGGCATCGATACTCGCCCGTATCGTCTTGTCGCGTCTTTTTCACCGCCAATGTGCCAGCACGGCCCTCAACACTGAAGGACAAGCGATCACCATATCCTTCATCCGACCAGTGTTTGCCCTGCAAAATGTTAGAGTCTCGCGTATCCACGCTGCAATGAGATAAAAGTATAAACTTATTTATTTAAGAAACATTTTTGAAGATAAAAATTTCAATTATCATAACATAGTACTCCGAGCAACAAATTTCGAATTTTTGATAAAACAGTAAAATAAACAAGAAAAACTAAAACTGAAATAAAAATACAGTATGGCCTTGCCCGAAACAATCCCCGATGTACGCAGCTCCTCGATTATTGCAGCACTCAAAATATTTACATTCTTGATTAAGATAAGAGAGCCTATTTTTTTTTTTTTAACCATTTTCTAAATGTACCTTCTAAACTCATAAATAATAACTTCAATAAGAGAATTAAATGTGACATACTAGTGCAAAGCTAAGCTTAACCCTTTAACTAAAAATAAAATCTAGAGGTACTAGCAAAAAAAAAAAAAAAATCCCAAGGCAGTTTCATTTTCTACGGTTTTAATAGGGGTTCTCTTATTCTGAAATTAATAGATTAGTTTTCCATCAAGTAAGTAAGATTTTCTGATATAAAATTTTAAACTTTTCGACAAGTTATCAAGATTGCTACTTTCTCTGCTTTTACTTATGCTTCTATAAAAAGTAATTTCAAGGAACCCCCCATTAATTTTCAAATGTATTTAAGACATGGCTACTTGTTCATTCCCTATCAGTTTTATTCCGGCTGTACTATCATGCCCCTCAAATTGCAATTTTCTAAGTGTGCTTAGCATAAAAATTCCCTTGTAAGTCTGTAGTATTTTTCTTGTACACCAAGAAAAAAGCTTATTACAAATTAACAAAAACTTAGTATAATATATAAGCTGGCTGTGCCAGTTTTCAACCTAGCAAGTACTTCATTAAAACGCCTAAGTCTGACATGTTTACTGGAAAATTTTTATTTGGGCGATAAATTAACCAAGTATTTGGTAATTTATATATTATTTAAAAAGTTAGGTTTCAAAAATATAACTTTTTACGGGATGCTCCTTACGCAACGTTCTGTGATTTTCTTTTCTTTTTCGACACCGTTTTTCTTAGAAATTTATGGCTATTTATGGCTGCTGCTTGCGTTTATTATAACAAGAACATTAAATTAAATATCAAATATAAGTCTTTTCTTCGCCCGCGGTGGGGATTTGAATCCACACATACTGATTAAGAGTTCACTACACTACGCATCGAGCCAAACTCCTTCGTTACGCCGAGTCATTGATTCAATATTAATTTCAACTGAAGCTATGCTGCACCACAACACAACCCAGTGAACCAAAACTACCGTTTTTGAAATCATTTACGAACCTTTTCGGTAGAAACGTTCATTTCCGGCACTCATAAATGAACCATTTTTTTATCATTCGTCGGGCGAAAATGCCTCTCAAAGATGAACCTTTTTTTGTTCAGAAATGAGTTAAAAAGAATCATAAATTGTACTTTATTTGTTCGGTGTTAATGAGAAAAAAGAACCATAGAATAGCTCTTTTTCTGCACTGGGAAGTGAACCATTTTAAATCATTCGGCGGACAAAAATGCCTTTCAGAAACGAACCTTTTTTTCTTCGGAAAAGAGTCAAAAAATGAACCATATTGATATTGATATTTCAAAGGAAAAAAGGTTTGATTGTTTTCCAATTTGACAAACTTTCAAGTTATGTGTGAAATATCGAAATAGTAAAGTTATGAATTGGGGAATTTATTTGATTACTTTTTTGCATGGAGTATTGTCGTGGTTTTTATTTTATTTGGACTTGATCACAATTTTTGAGAGAAATATTGAAATGTTATGACAGACTTGATGATAGATGAAAAAGAAAATAGTGATTCATACGTGTAGCAGTAAATACATCTCCATTCTTATGACGAAGATCAATTCGCACTGGTGGAAAATTTCATATGACGTTTGTATAAAAGTTAACATTTTAGTTTATTATTATGAAAATATCAACAAAGGTTTAAATTCTTCCTATATGAACTCATTTCGGAATGTAAAATAGTAACATTTGTGATTAATTTCTGAACTCTTCTATGAACAAAAAAATTGGGGCGCTTATGAGAAATTTTTCCAACTGATATGATAAAAAAATTATTCTCTTTTAAATTTATTCTAGAATGCAAAAAAGAAACATTTATGATTTATTTCTGAACTCATTTATGAACAAATAATGATTCATTTACGAGGAATTTCTACCTACGAAAATGATAAAACAATGATTCTTTTCCGACTCAAAATAAGTTTCTTGTGAAATGGGCCAAAAATGTACAATTTTTATTTATGGAAAAAGTTTTTACGAATTTTCCCAGTGAACCAAAACTACCGTTTTTGAATTCATTTATGAACCTTTTCGGGTAGAAACGTTCATTTTCGGCACTCATAAATGAACCCGTTTTATATCATTCGTCGGACTAAAATGCCTCTCAAAAACGAACCCTATTTTGTTCGCAAATGAGTTAAAAAAAGAACCATAAATTATCCTCTTTTCTGTTCGGAAATGAGTTAAAAAAAAGAACCATAAAAGTTCTTTTTCGGCACTCGGAAATTAACCCTTTTTGAATCAATCGCCGGACGAAAATGCCTCTCAGAAACAAACTGTTTTTTGTTCGGAAATTAGTTCAAAAATGAACCATACAAAAGTTCTTTTGTAAAAAACCGAAACGAAATTGAACCCTTTTTGTATCAATCTTTGGACTGAATTGTCTCTCAAAAACAAACCTTTTTTTGTTCAATAATGAGTTAGAAAAAAATAACCTTTTTGAATTATAAATTTTATTATTGCATAATACTATTTATAATTACATATCGATATTTTGTTATGTTACATTTTGAGAAGAAATGATTATTACTAAAATTAGAGATCATATTAATCATTGGGTTAGTAGGATTAATATACCTGGGCTGGAATTCACGCATTGTGTTGTTCATGATATTGATGTTTCAAAGGGAAAAAGGCGTGATTGTTTTCCAATTTGACAAACTTCCAAATTATATATGAAATATCAAAATAGTTAAGTTATTAATTGGGGAATTTATTTGATTACATTTTTGCATGGAATGTTTTCGTGGTTTTCATTCTATTTGGACTTGATTTTAATTTTTGATAGATATGTTGAAATGTTGAAAATTAATTAAATGTTGAAATGCATACGTGTAGCAGTACATCCATCTCGCACTGGTAAAAAGTTCATATGACGTTTGTACGAAGGTTAACATTTTCATTTTAAGTTCCTTTATTTACCTGATTTTAGAATAAAAAAAGTAACATTTATGAATAATTTGTGAACTCATTTATGAACAAAAAATCGTTCGTTTATGAGAAATTGTTTCCTACTGATATGATAAAAAAAATTATTCTTTTTTGTACTCATTTCAGAATGCAAAAAAGAAACATAAATGATTCATTTCCGAACTCATTTATGAACAAAAAATGGTTCATTTATAAGGAAGTCTTACCTACTGAAATGATACAAAAATGATTCATTTTCGACTCAAAATAAGTTTTTAATGAATTTCGCAAAATATGCACAATTTTTCTTAATGGGAAAAGCTTGTACGAATTTAATCTTTTATAACAAGCACTTTTAAGCGACAAAATAAAAAAGAAAAAATTAAAAAAAAAAATTCTAAACAAAAACGTTCGCAAAACTCTCACTTTACTCAAAACCTTCGCTTAGGGTTCAGTGGGTTGGCAACTTTATAAAAGATATAAATTTGCATTTTTTCAGTAAAAAATAAATAATTTTATTTCATATAATATAGTACATATTTTGCAGAGCTCTGAAAGATTTCAATCATTTTACGTTTCATGTCTTTTGATTTTGTTCAAATTTATTACAATACATAATTCCTTTTTGGTACATCTGACTTCAACATGTGACATTAGCAATCATTTGTTATAATTTAATTGCAGTCTTGCATTCATTTCTGTGGCAATTGATTGCATTTAAGTAACTTGAAGTCAGCTGAGACTTCAAGTCCCTTGGTTGAAATTTTTTTTTTTATATATTGTTCATAATGTTTTGAGTGTGTTTCCTAATTTTTTAATTTTCATATTTCACTTATAGAAGTATTCAATATAATACAATAAATTCAACCCATTTAGATTAAGAATAAAAAACTTTTATTATACAACTTAACAAAATTTTGCAAAGTTCCTCATCAGTTCCATATTTATGTGGAAAGTGGGCGTGGTGGAACGAAACAGGGTCATTTTTCGGAAGTCTTGTTCACGAAATTAAATAAACACTAAATCAAAAATTATACGAATTGATTGCGACTAAAAAGAATGCAGCTACAAATGATTGGAATCTTTCACAGATCTGATATTATGTTTCATAAAATACACAAAAAAAAAAAATATATATATATATGTTAAAAAAGCTAATTACTTTGGTAAGATCACAATTTACCAATATCATGATGTATCGTTGTTAGTTGGAGACGTATTTAATTTCTGATCAAGTCGATTTCTGTATTTGGTTTTTGTAGCGACATATATGAAAAAATATTTCTCACATTGCTAGGTTGTAACAAAAGGCATCAAATTCTCTTATTATGCGTTTTTTAAACTTTCCGGATACTCTTCCATTATTTTGATCTAAAATGGAGCAATGTCAATATGGCCAAATGTAAATTTTTATGCGGTGTCCGTATATAAGTATAAGTAGAAGGAAAATATTCCAAAAATTTCTCTTTTAAACCAGTTAAATGTGTCAAAATATTATTTTTGACATTCTGGTGGTATGCGTCTGCCAAAAAATCATTTAATTTAACAAAAAATGTGTGAAATTTTTATTTATACATTCACCCTAAAGCTCTTACTGTAATTAAATTGAGTTGACTTTACTTCTGAATTTTAAAGTTGTAGTATTTGGCCCTGGAAGTGAAAGATTTACGTCTTTTAGATATGAAAATACATCAAAAAGGTAGGCTAAATTCGTTTAGGTACGAAAATCGTTTAGGTACGAATATATATTGAAAAGATAGGCACGATTTTGAAGCGCACAAACGTTTTTAGGTTTGCAGGTAAATCATGTTCATGTTCTGATAAAAAGATTCGAATTTTGCTATGTAATTCAAAGTACCTGGTCAGAACCTTTCCCTAGGATAACCATCTTACTTCTGTATGAAGAAGCAATTTTCTATGTAAGCTTCGGATATCATTGCACAATAGGGTAAATATCCTAGCATTTAGGGGCCTGGTTTTGATGAAATTTACAATCTTAACAGTTTCATTGAGAAATTCTTGAAGTGCTTGTGGTTTCTGTTTAACAGCAAGAGCATGAATATGAAGACAACAATGGTTATTTTTGATGTCTGGAATTTTGCGTGCTTTAACGCCCTCTGTAACTCCAACCATGGCCTTAGCTCCATGAGTGCATATACCTATGATGGTATAAATTCCAAGAAATCGCAAAATTTTAAAAATAAGCATCAAGTAAATTAAATATTTTTTGACCTGTTGAGTTGACTTTAAAAATTATGCACGATTTAGTTTACTCAAAATTTTTAAAAACCATTTTTTTTTTTAAATATTTCCACGGTGGGCAAAGAATTTTTGTTTTTCTTTTTGTTGATGAAATGTAATTAAATTTACTGGTGTGACTTTTAGCGTGTGTTTTTTTAATTTACTATATGTTATTTTAAATTTTTGAATTTAATAGTTATTTTATTAAAAAAAAACCATTATATTATCAAATCTATGGAACTGCCAAAATGTTTTGTTTCTCTCGTGTGTCCAACGACGCATCTGTGTTTTTTTTTTATTTGCAGAAAATAGCTCAAACCTATGCTAGTTTTTTTTTTAATTTTGTATTTTTGGATTTTGGGCTAAGGTGAATCAAATATTTTTTTTTGGCAGGGTATCGAAGTATGTGCTTTCAAAGAAATGTATTAAAAAATTAATTGCGGGTTTAATAAGCATAAGTTAATAATTTCTATACAATTCTCTTTACCCAAGCCATCTTAGGTGATTTAAGTATTGCTATTTTTCTCGGTGTAGACACATTCTTGTACTCGTAGCAACTTTATTCTTAAAGAAAAGCAAAATTGCATTTTAGACTTCTTAATTAATCACATAAAAAGATTCACCTCACTCCAGACCCGTGCCCACGTGGAGTTTCCGGGGTTCATATTCGGGGTTCAAATGGCCTTGAAAAAATTAGAAAAATAAGAAAACTAAGTCTTTTAAAATCCAAACTTAATATTAAGAAAATTGAGACTATTTTGTAAATTTATGACATTATATTCGGCGTTATGACATTCCATTTGAGCATTATCAAATCTAAATTAAACGTCATATCGCCCAAATCAAAGCATTGGTTGTTGTGACATTCGAGTTGACTGTTGTGACCATTTTTATCTTTATAAATGGGTGTTCTGACATGCTTAGGGCTTTGTGACATTTTTCGCTTTGGGATTTATGACGTTCGGCGTTACAATATGGTACAGGCCATAAAACCCAAAGTCGTAATGCAACATTTCGTACTAGGGCAACTTTTGAGTGAATCTTGCGAAATGTGACTTATTTCCATTTGAAATTGATATAAAGCTAATTCGGATTTATTTCTCTTTAGAATCCATTCAAAGGTGTTTGTGGGGATTTGCAAACTCTTTCCGATGATAATCGCTGCAGGCATCGTTTCATTTGTGAATAAACTAAGTTTTTAGTAGCGCTCTGATTGCTGCAATATGTAAATATTATGCTTTGAGCATGTCACAGTATTCTGTTGATAGCTACAGCATAGCTTCAGTTGTAATTAATATTGAATAAATCACTCCGCGTAACGAAGGAGTTTGGCTCAATGGGTAGTGTAGTGACTTCATACACAGTGGTATCGGTGTATGGGTGTAGGTTCGGATCTCAACGGCATGCGAAGGTAAGACTTTTGTATTTGATATTTAATTTAATTTAATGTTCTTGTTATAATAGACGTCAAGCAGCAAGAAAACCCGAGAAGTCATTAATTTCTAAGGAAAAAACGGGTGTTGATAAGAGAAAAATTTGTGTTGTTCCCGATTTCAGTCAAGCAAATCACAGACAGCAGCTTCACAGGCAGCTTCAAAAAAAAAAGGAAAATAAAAAAACCAAAACCCGATAAAAATTATAGATTTGAAATTAAATTTTTTTTTTTAAAGTAGTGTATAAAAAATTACCAAATACTTGGTTAATTTATCACCCAATAAAAATTGGCAAGTCAACATGTAAAACTTAGGCGTTTTGATAAAGTACTTGGGTGGCTGAAAACTGCCAAGGCCATCTTATAAATTATACTAGGTTTTTTTTCAATTTAACATAAGCTTTTTTCTCGGGGTATGTGGAATACGTTAAAATGGTTTGCCCTGGTACGGAATGATAAAAACAAATTCCGGGTCGTGGGCACGTTGCTTAGTATTATTTTTATAGGAAGAGTGAAATAATTGAAAATATTATAAAGCCCAAAGTTTAGTCATATTATCCAAAAATATTCGGAAAAATTTTCCTTTGGGTGATATGAAACTCCATTTGGACACTGTGGAATTTTTGTTTTTAGATTGGGGCATTGTGACATGCTTTTGGGTATTATGACCTTTCTTGATTTGGGCTTTCTGACGTTGGACGATATAATGACGTGTTGGGCCTTATGACATATGGTTCTTCGCCTAAAATAATATGTCATATGGCTCAAGTCCGCAAAAATTTTACAACAACAAATTATACAGAACTTTTTTGGGCGTTGCGAAATTTATTGCTTTGGGCTTTATGGCATTGGGCGACATGACACCATGCCTTTTTTTATTTATAACTTATTTCACTGCACTTTATTTACATATAAATATATATTTTATTTACATATAAAAATATATTATATTTTATATAATTCACTGGGAAAAACTATATACTAAACAGAAACTCACCTGTATATGGGCGTTTTCAGGCCAACTTTGTACCAGATGACCAAAGCCACGCGATCCTCCAGTATTGGCGGCGTGACATTGCAAGGCAAGCGCCCCAAGGTACCCTGAATAGATTCCGATAACACGGGCGGACCTGCAAGGATTACAAAGGAATAGAAAAAGTTATAACATGAATTAAAAACAGAATAAATTACAACAAAACTAATTAAAGAACAAGAAAGCTGGCCAAAAACAAAGCCATTTTGAGATGGAGAGGGAAAAGAAATAAAATGCAATAAGTAGGCGACAAATGAGCGTCATTAGCTACAAACCCGATGGCGCTGAGGTCAAAGACGTGATTGAGCAAATTAAGAAAGTTAATTTGGGATAACATCCAACAACCAGACCAATACAAACAGCAGCAACTTCGCCGTTGCAACATATAACAAATAAACAAACACGTCAAGTAGCAGGCAGTCAGGCAGCCAACACCTGATGTATACAAGGACTTGTCACAATTTACGCTCAAGGATATTGCAGAGAAAACTATGCAAAGAACAACAAACAGAAAACAAAACAACAACAACAAAAGTACTTTACGAAAAATGTCGAAAAGGCAATTCAAAAAATTTAGCGCGTGAATTTGGCAGCACTTAAATACAAAGTGCTGGCAAAAGAGTGAAAAAAAGAAAGCCATCATGAACTAAAGTGGGGGTGGCAAAAACAAAAAAAAAAAAAACAATTATGAAGAAAATTTGTGCCATTTTCTTCAACTTGCGGCTTAAACTGTTGTTATGTTTGTTTATGTTGGCTTGCTTCTTATATACAGCGCATTCTAATGAGCTGTTCAAGTAAAATTTTTTTTGGCAATCAGACTAAGCCTGGGAATTAAACCGCTAGCCTGTGAATTATGAAAATTCCACAAATGGTTGTTGTTATTGTTGGCAAAGAAATTAAAAATAAAATTAAGAAAGTTAAAGCAAAAGATTTTGCTACTCCTAGAAATGGTATTTTTTTTTCCAAATGCATTTTGAAGTGCTATTAAAAACGTATTTAAAAATTTAGAGGAGAAGAAGAAAGGGCAGAATGTTAGAATTCTTATCTGGGTTCAATACTGCGAGGCATGAATTCGGGCAGAATAATAAAGCAACCACAAGCAGTTTGTACTTTTGAGATAACCCAAATTAGCGTAGGTTTAAGTAGCTGGCTTGATGATTAAGCCAACTCAAGCACAATACTTTGTCATTTGGTTAAAAGAATGACCTTGAGCGCTATTTTATAGGGTTTGTTTTAAATATTATGTTTGCTTAAAAGTTTTAATTATTTATTGGCTTAAATATTTATATGGGTTAAGATTTTTGCAAAACTTTTTATCTCTTTTTTGTTTGCTTCATTTAGCGATAAAATAAAGTAAAAATTTCGGGCGAGCATTTCTAAAAGTACTCAATGACTGTTGTATATATTCCAATATCACAAAAAATAGCTATTCAAGATATACAACATTAAGCCATATATCAAAGGAGCTTCTTAAGAATTTTGTTTATTGCTGTCTACTTTTAGGCATGCTTTTACACAGAAACATGAGTACAAATTTAAGCACCATAATGGTTAGTGCGTGATATAAGCTGGATTTTTTAATATTAAAAAAGTCTAATCTTACGATTTATCAATTTTCTCCCCTCAAACACATTAAACAAAAAGCTGAGGAAGAGCACTGTGTAAAAAAATTTTGTCGGAAATAACGTACGCTGCGAAAAAGTAAATTTGATAGCAGCTTAAATATTTATAGCTTAGCCACCATTAAGCGGGCAATTGCGAAAAAGATACCCTACAAATCTATAATTCAATAAGTTAAGCTTTTATCAAACAATAACGATGAAACTTAAAGTTCAATTCATTTATGTCATCGTTGTCGGTTTTGTTACTGTTGTTCCTAGAGTCAATGTATGTAGGTATTTATTTTGCCATTGTTGCTTTTCTTGTTGAACTTTCGCTAGGAGATACAGGGTTAAACATTCAAGTTGATGATATAAAACTTAAGAGACGACAACACGAATAAAGCGAAAGACGTCGATTTCCAAGATAAACGTAGACAATGAAGTCAAGCACAATGAAAAATGTTGTGTCACATAGACACACTCAAGTGCAACGTTCAAACCACTTATAGGTAAAAGTATGAGCACGTTTGTGTGTGCATGTGTGTGTTCTTGGTAAGTATATATTACATGATAATCCGTTTTTCTTTTCACATTTTTTTTCATACGCTTGTGTTATCGATAAAAATCTTTTATGAACTTCGTTTTTGCATACTTTCAGGTTTTAAAGAACAAAAAAAAAAAACAAACGAGTGCGAGTGCGAGAGAGAAAGGATAAGAACAAAGACATCACTTGTCTTGATGCATGTATTATGATTGGAAAATTGTAAATACCTGCCTACTGTTTTGTTACTGATTGATATTTCATTTAATGTCAGAGGTTAAAGTTTACGCCAAAACAGAGTGGTTACTTCAGAATGCAAAAAGGATTGTTAAAAAAATAGTTTTAAAGCATTAGCCAGGATTTTCCTTGGAGCAGGGTTTTGACCATTAAAAATATATAAGTATTGATATAAGATGCAATCTATACGGGTCATTTTCCCAGGCCAAGTTTAAAACGTTTAAAAATGCTTTTCAATGTGGTAAGTCTTAAGCACAATAAAAGAGGATATCGTAAAATTAGTTCATGAAATAACACTGATTGATAACAAAGTTTTTTAAGGAGAAACAGTACAAAATTCAGTATATAAAAAACGAAATGGTCATTTCAGACCTTGAAAGGACTGCGACCGAGCTTCTTATGATCAATTCTGTTGTGCGTGTTGTGAAATGTTTGACCTAAAGCTTTATGGTACAATCATGGCAGAATTATAAGATAGGGCCGACTCGGAGAGGAATGAGGTAGAAAGCAGAATAAAGCGAACTTAATGTCAAAATCAGCTGTTCATCTCGAATTTGTTTATGTTCATGTTGATTTTAGGTTAAAATTTTGACAGGTTTTTTTTTGGCCAATTTAAGATTGGCCAAATTTATTTCTTTTACATTTTGTAGTTGTTATAACATTGTTTTAATAATGTTTTCACTAAAATTATCACAAATTCAACACACGCGACCGCACTGTTTGAAACTTGGAAACATCAAATATTTTCTTCATTTGCAATTCCTAGGAAATTTGTCGTTTTGACAACTAACCAAGCTTTTCATTATCCACTATTCGTTGATGCTTGAGGACACTGAGCCAACCGGACCTTCCTTATAATTCTGCCATGGCAGCGTATGACTGAACAAGTGTCATATGAGAACGTGTGTCTGGTTCCGCACAACATGACAACGCTTAGCAATGCTCAGATAAAAACAGAAACTCATCTTTGAATACGTAGATAAACACAGAAGTTCTGTTTCGTTTTGATTTTACAGGCTTCATGTTGTTGACACTTGATGTTCAATAAATCGCTGCTAGAAATTGTGAAAAGCAATAAGTTTGTGAAAATAAATTAGTTTTATAACAAATAAAGTTGTTTCTGCTGTATGTTTGACAAATTGCTATGTTAAATTATGTTTTGTATAATCACCATTTATTTTGCTATGTGCTAGCCGCTTATCTACGTTCCATGCACTGCCAAGCTATGCGAGGCTAATTGGACCATTATGCCGACTCCGAACGGCTTATGTTCTCAAGAAGCTTTTCATAACAGATTTTACTCTCTGAGGTTTGCCATTATCTGCAGAAAATATTCAAATTCAAAATCTCAAAAACCTATCGCCAAACCAAAATAGACGAGGAAAAAATCTTAAAAAATCCCTAAAAATATAAATTGCACCAATTTAGTTTTTTTTCAAGTAAGAAGTTCATTAGAGTTTAAAATTGTAGAGGGAACAGAAAAATTAGTTCAATTGAAAAAACATTCTGTGTCAGAAGGGATTTGAACATGGGTTCTATCGCATACAAGCCACTCACCTCAACAAGTATGACACGGCCCCACTACCAAATTTGGTATAAATTAATAAATTTGGTGATGAACATATAAATTGATTTATTTTTGTTTGCAATCATTTATTACAGAATATAAGCATAAAAGTTCTTACCATTAGTCTTTAGAGTAAAGCATAAAAAAATCAAGTAAGCTTGTGAGTTTAACACACTAGAGCAATGAATTTCAGTAAAAAAACTTGGGATAAATTTCATACACTCCAAAAAGTTAATTTTAGTCACAAACAAAATTTTCAAGCGCTGCAGTGTATTTTGTACCCAAAAAAGCATGTGTAGAGTGTCTAAAAGGTATTTAATTCATATTCATACTCATATTCATATTCATATTCATATTCATATTCATATTCATATTCATATTCATATTCATATTCATATTCATATTCATATTCATATTCATATTCATATTCATATTCATATTCATATTCATATTCATATTCATATTCATATTCATATTCATATTCATATTCATATTCATATTCATATTCATATTCATATTCATATTCATATTCATATTCATATTCATATTCATATTCATATTCATATTCATATTCATATTCATATTCATATTCATATTCATATTCATATTCATATTCATATTCATATTCATATTCATATTCATATTCATATTCATATTCATATTCATATTCATATTCATATTCATATTCATATTCATATTCATATTCATATTCATATTCATATTCATATTCATATTCATATTCATATTCATATTCATATTCATATTCATATTCATATTCATATTCATATTCATATTCATATTCATATTCATATTCATATTCATATTCATATTCATATTCATATTCATATTCATATTCATATTCATATTCATATTCATATTCATATTCATATTCATATTCATATTCATATTCATATTCATATTCATATTCATATTCATATTCATATTCATATTCATATTCATATTCATATTCATATTCATATTCATATTCATATTCATATTCATATTCATATTCATATTCATATTCATATTCATATTCATATTCATATTCATATTCATATTCATATTCATATTCATATTCATATTCATATTCATATTCATATTCATATTCATATTCATATTCATATTCATATTCATATTCATATTCATATTCATATTCATATTCATATTCATATTCATATTCATATTCATATTCATATTCATATTCATATTCATATTCATATTCATATTCATATTCATATTCATATTCATATTCATATTCATATTCATATTCATATTCATATTCATATTCATATTCATATTCATATTCATATTCATATTCATATTCATATTCATATTCATATTCATATTCATATTCATATTCATATTCATATTCATATTCATATTCATATTCATATTCATATTCATATTCATATTCATATTCATATTCATATTCATATTCATATTCATATTCATATTCATATTCATATTCATATTCATATTCATATTCATATTCATATTCATATTCATATTCATATTCATATTCATATTCATATTCATATTCATATTCATATTCATATTCATATTCATATTCATATTCATATTCATATTCATATTCATATTCATATTCATATTCATATTCATATTCATATTCATATTCATATTCATATTCATATTCATATTCATATTCATATTCATATTCATATTCATATTCATATTCATATTCATATTCATATTCATATTCATATTCATATTCATATTCATATTCATATTCATATTCATATTCATATTCATATTCATATTCATATTCATATTCATATTCATATTCATATTCATATTCATATTCATATCATATTCATATTCATATTCATATTCATATTCATATTCATATTCATATTCATATTCATATTCATATTCATATTCATATTCATATTCATATTCATATTCATATTCATATTCATATTCATATTCATATTCATATTCATATTCATATTCATATTCATATTCATATTCATATTCATATTCATATTCATATTCATATTCATATTCATATTCATATTCATATTCATATTCATATTCATATTCATATTCATATTCATATTCATATTCATATTCATATTCATATTCATATTCATATTCATATTCATATTCATATTCATATTCATATTCATATTCATATTCATATTCATATTCATATTCATATTCATATTCATATTCATATTCATATTCATATTCATATTCATATTCATATTCATATTCATATTCATATTCATATTCATATTCATATTCATATTCATATTCATATTCATATTCATATTCATATTCATATTCATATTCATATTCATATTCATATTCATATTCATATTCATATTCATATTCATATTCATATTCATATTCATATTCATATTCATATTCATATTCATATTCATATTCATATTCATATTCATATTCATATTCATATTCATATTCATATTCATATTCATATTCATATTCATATTCATATTCATATTCATATTCATATTCATATTCATATTCATATTCATATTCATATTCATATTCATATTCATATTCATATTCATATTCATATTCATATTCATATTCATATTCATATTCATATTCATATTCATATTCATATTCATATTCATATTCATATTCATATTCATATTCATATTCATATTCATATTCATATTCATATTCATATTCATATTCATATTCATATTCATATTCATATTCATATTCATATTCATATTCATATTCATATTCATATTCATATTCATATTCATATTCATATTCATATTCATATTCATATCATATTCATATTCATATTCATATTCATATTCATATTCATATTCATATTCATATTCATATTCATATTCATATTCATATTCATATTCATATTCATATTCATATTCATATTCATATTCATATTCATATTCATATTCATATTCATATTCATATTCATATTCATATTCATATTCATATTCATATTCATATTCATATTCATATTCATATTCATATTCATATTCATATTCATATTCATATTCATATTCATATTCATATTCATATTCATATTCATATTCATATTCATATTCATATTCATATTCATATTCATATTCATATTCATATTCATATTCATATTCATATTCATATTCATATTCATATTCATATTCATATTCATATTCATATTCATATTCATATTCATATTCATATTCATATTCATATTCATATTCATATTCATATTCATATTCATATTCATATTCATATTCATATTCATATTCATATTCATATTCATATTCATATTCATATTCATATTCATATTCATATTCATATTCATATTCATATTCATATTCATATTCATATTCATATTCATATTCATATTCATATTCATATTCATATTCATATTCATATTCATATTCATATTCATATTCATATTCATATTCATATTCATATTCATATTCATATTCATATTCATATTCATATTCATATTCATATTCTTATTCATATTCATATTCATATTCATATTCATATTCATATTCATATTCATTTTCATATTCATATTCATATTCATATTCATATTCATATTCATATTCATATTCATATTCATATTCATATTCATATTCATATTCATATTCATATTCATATTCATATTCATATTCATATTCATATTCATATTCATATTCATATTCATATTCATATTCATATTCATATTCATATTCATATTCATATTCATATTCATATTCATATTCATATTCATATTCATATTCATATTCATATTCATATTCATATTCATATTCATATTCATATTCATATTCATATTCATATTCATATTCATATTCATATTCATATTCATATTCATATTCATATTCATATTCATATTCATATTCATATTCATATTCATATTCATATTCATATTCATATTCATATTCATATTCATATTCATATTCATATTCATATTCATATTCATATTCATATTCATATTCATATTCATATTCATATTCATATTCATATTCATATTCATATTCATATTCATATTCATATTCATATTCATATTCATATTCATATTCATATTCATATTCATATTCATATTCATATTCATATTCATATTCATATTCATATTCATATTCATATTCATATTCATATTCATATTCATATTCATATTCATATTCATATTCATATTCATATTCATATTCATATTCATATTCATATTCATATTCATATTCATATTCATATTCATATTCATATTCATATTCATATTCATATTCATATTCATATTCATATTCATATTCATATTCATATTCATATTCATATTCATATTCATATTCATATTCATATTCATATTCATATTCATATTCATATTCATATTCATATTCATATTCATATTCATATTCATATTCATATTCATATTCATATTCATATTCATATTCATATTCATATTCATATTCATATTCATATTCATATTCATATTCATATTCATATTCATATTCATATTCATATTCATATTCATATTCATATTCATATTCATATTCATATTCATATTCATATTCATATTCATATTCATATTCATATTCATATTCATATTCATATTCATATTCATATTCATATCATATTCATATTCATATTCATATTCATATTCATATTCATATTCATATTCATATTCATATTCATTTCATATTCATATTCATATTCATTATTCATATTCATATTCATATTCATATTCATATTCATATTCATATTCATATTCATATTCATATTCATATTCATATTCATATTCATATTCATATTCATATTCATATTCATATTCATATTCAATTCATATTCATATTCATATTCATATTCATATTCATATTCATATTCATATTCATATTCATATTCATATTCATATTCATATTCATATTCATATTCATATTCATATTCATATTCATATTCATATTCATATTCATATTCATATTCATATTCATATTCATATTCATATTCATATTCAGATTCATATTCATATTCATATTCATATTCATATTCATATTCATATTCATATTCATATTCATATTCATATTCATATTCATTATTCATATTCATATTCATATTCATATTCATATTCATATTCATATTCATAGTCATATTCATATTCATATTCATATTCATATTCATATTCATATTCATATTCATATTCATATTCATATTCATATTCATATTCATATTCATATTCATATTCATATTCTAATCATATTCATATTCATATTCATATTCATATTCATATTCTTATTCATATTCATATTCATATTCATATTCATATTCATATTCATATTCATATTCATATTCATATTCATATTCATATTCATATTCATATTCATATTCATATTCATATTCATATTCATATTCATATTTCATATTCATATTCATATCATATTCATATTCATATTCAGATTCTCATTCATATTCATATTCATATTCATATTCATATTCATATTCATATTCATATTCATATTCATATTCATATTCATATTCATATTCATATTCATATCATATTCATATTCATATTCATATTCATATTCATATTCATATTCATATTCATATTCATATTCATATTCATATTCATATTCATATTCATATTCATATTCATTATTCATATCATATTCATATTCATATTCATATTCATATTCATATTCATATTCATATTCATATTCATATTCATATTCATATTCATATTCATATTCATATTCATATGCATATTCATATTCATATTCATATTCATATTCATATTCATATTCATTTCATATTCATATTCATATTCATATTCATATTCATATTCAGAATA